>JARHVA010001662.1:1047500-2302500 GCA_037957365.1 Torreya grandis | reverse complement strand
GTTCAATACATTGCACTCCATGAGATGTTTCTCTGAATAATAAAATTAGTATTATCATTATCCTTCCCACTACACAAGCAAGAAATAATGTGTCTTTCCCCTTAGTCGAAAAGTTAGAAAGAGATGGAATAAAATTTCAAGTAAGCATTGATGAAAAATAATGATTTGAAACGATAGTCTCAAGAAGTAAAACATTTTATTATATGAATTCAATTTACATTTCATTCCCTTCTACATTTACTCTATTAAATTATTATGCATTTTTGTCTACCTACAACATTCCCTCTCTATATCTAGCAACAAAGATTGCCCTTTGCTAATGTGTAGCCTTTGTTCTACTAACCTACAACTTAGCCTCCAAAATGACATACGTAAACTTAACACAATTGGCATTACAATTTCTATTTCAAACAACACAATAGAAGTAGGGACTAAATTCTACACTGTCCTTGGTTATATACAATATTACTTGGCACGTATCAAGGCTATCCAATGACAATTAAAAGAGCATGACACTTGACATGGAAAAAATGATCCACAATGAATTGAAATTATTCCATCAAATTTGAGAGCTCCATGTGTTGTATTTAACTCGTGATTTCTTACCACGAGGATCCTAATAAATAAAAATAAGTAATATTGATTTTTCATGTGTTATGCACTACTCTTATTGGTAAACAAAACAAGTTCATATGAAATAGGAATCTAGGATATAAGGAGCAATCAAAATTTATCAAAGGCAATGAAAAGAATTTTAACTAATACAAGAACTATGAGAAGTGTGATGAAATCAAATCTAAATGTGATAGTCATTATTGGAAAAAGGATAAATCTTGCTCAAATTATGGGAATATGGGATGTAGTAAAAGGAGATGCTTCAAGTGATTCGATGAAGAGTGACTACAAATATTGTTGGGAAAATCAAAGGAGACTCATCAATCTAATAAGTATCAAAGTAACACATTTTTAGTTACTTAGCAAGCTTTATTTGCTCACTCTTTTTCTCAGGAATGGGTTTTTGATTATAGATGCTCATATCACATAGCTAGAGAGGGAACCTTGTTTGATAAACTTCAAAAGGCTAAAGACGTTTTATAAAAAAAAATCATATACTATTATTCCCTACATTTTGTTGGTATTAGAAAATACAATGTTGAGAAAGGAGAAATTAATGATATATCATGGTTTTAATTTGAATTTATTATAATAAGCCCCACTTCACACAAAAAAATTAAAAAATAAAAATAAAAATCCTAAAATATACCTAACAAACTTCAAAATTTTAGAAAAATACACAAACATAATGTCATCAAATGTCTAAGCTTAAAATGTCAGTTTTATTTACTTTTATATAGCTAAACTCAAATTTCTACAAGGGGTCACTAACATTCAAATGGCCCCAAATGACCAAAAAGTGGGACACAATTTTATACTTTAACTTACGAATTTGATATCTTTCTATCAAATAGCTCAAGCTAAAAAAAAAGTGAAATTCAACCTAGAAAAGTTATGGTGAAAGACATCAAAATAAATTCTCAAAGGTGGTTAAACCACTTGACACCAATGAGAAGTTGTACCAACTAACCAAGTTTCATGATACATCTAAGAAGGAATTCACCTGTGTTGAAAAAAATAATGATTCGATAATGAGCTAGATTACGATGCTCTTCTAAAGGAAATGAAATTTGTCAACCATTGATTTAAGAACCTTGAAGATGTGATACTCCAAAAAACATACTCATGGTCAAGCCTCCTCTAGTGATTCTTTAGAGGATGATTATTCTAAGGGAGTTGATCCCTCACATGATAATGCATCCATAATTGATGACATGTCACATAATGATGTTTCCATAAATAATGATGATTCCACATATGAAACAATGATTCCTTGCATAAGTCTTCACATGTTACCAGTTCCTTGAGTGACACTTCTTTGTGACCTCAAATGATTTATCATGTGAGAATCATGACATCTTCAAATGGTGTCTCTTCACACAAATCTCATGTTGTAGTTGTCATAGGAGACTAAAAATTTTTAAAAAAATGAAATATCAATCAATTAGAGGATACTTCAGAAAAGGTGAGATATAAGAGTCCAGCTTGAAAATTATGGGGATGGTATTGTTAACCATATTGAGTTAGAATTCGAAACCACTAGACCTTCCATTGTACATTAAGTTTCAATCCTTAATCATGATGATGTTAAAGAGAATTTTTTGGGTGCCTCCTCGAATGACGTGACTTCCAAGGTGGATGTTTGGAATGATAAGCACAAGGCAACTCTCATGGAAGACATATTTGAAAATGAGAATACAATATTTTCCAAAGTGTGCTCTCAGAAGGACTTCTATAATGATTTTACACGTGAAGAGGTGGATGATGATGGGATCATATATGAAAATCATATATATATATATATATATATATATATATATATATATATATATATATATATATATATATATATATATATATATATATATATATATATATATATATATATATTCAAGCGGGGATTATTTCTCCTATTACTTACCTGCATGCCTCTTTGTTCTACTCTTTAATAGTTTAAACTACTTTAGTATTTAAACTGTATATAAAAATAATCCCCGCTTGAATATATATATTCAAGCGGGGATTATTTTTATATACAGTTTAAATACTTCAGAAAAGGTGAGATATAAGAGTCCAGCTTGAAAATTATGGGGATGGTATTGTTAACCATATTGAGTTAGAATTCGAAACCACTAGACCTTCCATTGTACATTAAGTTTCAATCCTTAATCATGATGATGTTAAAGAGAATTTTTTGGGTGCCTCCTCGAATGACGTGACTTCCAAGGTGGATGTTTGGAATGATAAGCACAAGGCAACTCTCATGGAAGACATATTTGAAAATGAGAATACAATATTTTCCAAAGTGTGCTCTCAGAAGGACTTCTATAATGATTTTACACGTGAAGAGGTGGATGATGATGGGATCATATATGAAAATCATATATATATATATATATATATATATATATATATATATATATATATATATATATATATATATATATTCAAGCGGGGATTATTTCTCCTATTACTTACCTGCATGCCTCTTTGTTCTACTCTTTAATAGTTTAAACTACTTTAGTATTTAAACTGTATATAAAAATAATCCCCGCTTGAATATATATATTCAAGCGGGGATTATTTTTATATACAGTTTAAATACTAAAGTAGTTTAAAATATTAAAGAGTAGAACAAAGAGGCATGCAAGTAAGTAATAGGAGGTAAAATTGGTCAACATCGGCTAAGTGGCCATAACCTTAAAAAGGTTTTTCGCCACTCTACCTTGGTTTGCAAAATAAATGCATGCCATATAGCTTATTGGATGCAACACACTATTTTTGATGATATCCATCACAATGTGTTTATATATAAACACATTTGTGATGGATATCATCACAAATAGTGTGCTACATCCAATGCTTATTCACCCATGACCTCGGATTTCCATCCAAGTCATTCAAGTTTGCCTTGACATTTTATTGATTGGGTGGGGGATATGACACAAATGTAACAGGTATTGGCATTATCTAGGGTGGAGGCAACTATCAAAAAACAATAAGAAGAGATTGTAAAAGGGTGTGTCAAGGAATGAGAGTGGCCTTGAGAGCACTCCCGCTCTTGCTTCTTTTGAAATTTTCATCTTGTACTCATTGTTGGTTGATTGTCTCAATTGATATGATTCTTGTTGGAATGTTTTGGATTTGGTTGGAGGACCATTTCTTTTTGTTATGTAGCAAGTTCTCAATCTTTCCCCCTTTTCTTTGTTGGGATGTTTCCTTGGCTCGTGGTCGGTGCTTGAGAATCTGTGTCAACTCATGTACCTGGATATGGTAATGGAAGACCGGCTTGAGTTGAATGGTGTCTGGGTGTGAAGGATGATTTGAAGTGGCCACTCAAGCAATTTCAATCTCACTCTTGAGTCCTTGATCTTTTGTGCAGGTCTAAGCCCCGGTGGAGGCTCTTAGATTATTTGCTTCTAGCTCTTCTTTGGTGGTTTATTTGAGCATATTCTTGGGTATTTAATTTTCACTAGGAGATGTTAATCTTATGATTATTTGGCAATCTCCCTATTTTTGGTTGGCATCACCAGGTGTTATTTTTCTTTTCATTCTTCCAAATATAGTTTTTTCTTGTTCATTGGCACTTGGGAGTTCTGGATTGATGTTGTTTTGAGGGTCCTATTTGGATTTTTTGGGGGACAAGATCTAAGGCTTTGTTGTGTAGAGCTTATTGTTGTTTTAAGGGTTAGAGTTGGGATTGTGATGTTCAATCTCGCTTGTGGTATACATCCCTTCTCCTTGGCTTCTTTTGTGTAGCTCACGGGTTTTAGGGAATGTTGGTACCATTTGGTCATTTTGGGCTCTATTTTGTTTTACCATGGGTTTTAAATAATTATTGTCAATTGGTAGGGGCAAAACTGCATGATTTTGGTTTAGTGATATAAACAATGAATGATAACACTAGTTCAACATTCATTGATATTGAAGAGAATTTATGGTAGTTCATAAGCCTCCCAAAGAGGTCAATTTCTCTCCAGTTGGTAACACGACTCTTATGGTTTGAGTATCTAAGGTTTGCATAGTCCACATAATTCAAAGGTTTTTGAAAAACTTTGTTAAAATAATTTGGAAAAAATATATTATTTTATTTTAAAATTTGGGTTAAAATTTTTAATGGTGTTTTTATGTTGCAAGGCATTCCTATAATGGATTTGAGGAATGGTGCTATGTTGTAATGACCATAAGTATTTTCAATTTTAATCACTCAAAAAACAAACATCAAGATTAAAATAGAGTATACATTAATCGACCCAATATTTAAAAATAAAAAATAAAAGATAGTTATATACATTTGGCAAACAAGCAGAGGATTGAGAACGTTGTGCATGCAATCATTGAATGGCTTGATCACAATAAACTTGTTGAGGTGGATGAGCTTGAGGATGAATTGAAGTGTTGCAAAGGTTGTGTAATCCAATTGTTGCCAAATTATATTAGGGGACTAACAGTGGGCTCATACCATGCGATATTCTTAGCAATGGCTTTGGTGGCGGTTATGGTGGAGGTGTTGTAGATTTTGGCGGCAGCATTCGACCCAAAATTGAAAAACTTGATTAAAATTCCAAATCCTTTGTCTTGAACTTCATTTGTTTCCTTTTTTTTTCCTTAGTTGTATTGCGGATTTTTTAGTATCAAATATCTTTTCCTTTTAATCCAAACAAAACTATAAAATCATACAAATCCCAAATAAAGTGCTTCTTCTTATGTTTCTTTGAAGACTATTTGTTGTTCAATACATTGCGCTCCTACATGAGATGCTTCTTTGAATAATAACAATAGTATTATCATTATCCCTCCCACTACACAAGCAAGAGATAATGTGTCTTTCCCCTTAGTTGAAAAGTTAGAAAAGGATGGAATAAAATTTCAAGTAAGCATTGATGGAAAATTATGGTTTGAAAGGATATTCTCAAGAAGTAAAACATATTATTATATGAATTCGATTTACATTTCATTCCCTTGTACATTTACTCTATTAAATTATTATGTGGTTTTGTCTACCTAAAACATTCCCTCTCCATATCCAGCAACAAGGATTTTCCCTTGCTAATGTGTAGCCTTTGTTCTACTAACCTACAACTTAGCCTCTAAAATGCCCTACGTAAACTTAACACAATTGGAATTACAATTTCTATTTCAAACAACATAATAGAAGTAGGGACTAACTGATACGTTGCCCTTGGTTATCTACAATATTACTTGGCACATATCAAGGCTATCTAATGACAATTAAAAGAGCATGACACTTGACATAGAAAAAATGATCTACAATGAATTGAAATTATTCCATCAAATTTGAGAACTCCATGTGTTGTGTTTAACTCATGATTTCTTACCACAAGGATACTAATAAAGAAAAATAAGTAATATTGATCTTTCATGTGTTATGCACTACTCTTATTGGTAAACAAAACAAGTTCATATGAAATAGGAATCTAGGATATAAGGAGCAAACAAACTTTATCAAAGGCAATGAAAAGAATTTTAATTGATACAAGAACTATGAGAACTGTGATGAAATCAAATCTAAATGTGATAGCCAACATTGGGAAAAGGATAAAGCTTGCTCAAATTATGGGAAAATGGGATGTAGTAAAAGGAGATGCTTCAAGTGGTTCGATGAAGAGTAACTACAAATATTGTAGGGGAAATCAAAGGAGACTCATCAATCTAATAAGTATCAAAGTAACACATTTTTAGTTACTTAGCAAGCTTTATTTGCTCACTCTTTTTCTCAGGAATGGGTTTTTTTATTACAGATGCTCATATCACATAGCTAGAGAGGGAACCTTGTTTGATGCACTTCAAAAGGCTAAAGATGTTTTATTAAAAAAAATCATAAACTATTACTCCCTACATTTTGTTGGTATTAGAAAATACAATGTTGAGAAAGGAGAAATTAATGATATATCATGATTTTAATTTGAATTTATTATAATAAGCCCCACTTCACCAAAAAAAAATTTAAAATAAAAATAAAAATCCTAAAAAATACCTAACAAACTTCAAAATTTTAGAAATAAATACAAACATAATGGCTTCAAATGTCTAAGCTCAACATGTCAGTTTTATTTACGTTTATATAGCTAAACTCAAATTTATACAAGGGACCACTGACAGTCAAATGGCCCCAAATGACCAAAAAGTGGGACATAATTTTATACTTTAGCTTATAAATTTGTTATCTTTCTATCAAATAGCTCAAGCTAAAAAATATAAGTGAAATTCAGCCTATAAAAGTTATGGTGAAAGACATCAAAAAATAATCTTAAAGGTGGTTTAAACCACTTGACACCAATGAGAAGTTGTACAAACTAACCAAGTTTCATGATACATCCAAGAAGGCATTCACTTGTGTTGAAAAAAATAATGATTTGATAAGGAGCTAGATTACAATGCTCTTCTAAAGGAAATGAAATTTGCCAACCATTGATTTAAGAACCCTAAAGATGCGATACTCCAAAAAACATAATCATGGTGATGCCTCCTCTAGTGATTCTTTAGAGGATGATTATTCTAAGGGAGGTGATCCCTCAAATGATAATGCAACCATAATTGATGACACGTCACATAATGATGTTGCCACAAATCATGATGATTCCACATATGAAACAATGATTCCTTGCATAAGTCTTCACCTGTTACCAGTTCCTTGAATGACACTTCTTTGTGACCTCAAATGATTTATTATGTGAGAATCATGACATCTTCAAATGGTGTCTCTTCACACAAATCTCATGTTGTAGTTGTCATAGGAGACTAAAAAATTTTAAAAAAAAAGTTTGAAATATCAATCAATTGGAGGATACTTCAGAAAATGTGAGATATAAGAGTCCATCTTGAAAATTATGGGGATGGTATTGTTAACCATATTGAGTTAGAATTCGAATCCACTAGACCTGCCATTGTATATTAAGTTTCAATCCTTAGTCATGATGATGTTAAAAGGAACTTTTTGGGTGCCTCCTCGAATGACATGACTTCCAAGGTGGATGTTTGGAATGATAAGCACGAGGCAACTCTCATGGAAGACATATTTGAAAATGATAATACAATATTTTCCAAAGTGTGCTCTTAGAAGGACTTCTATAATGATTCTACATGTGAAGAGGTGGATGATGATGAGATCATATATGACAACCATTAGTGAAAGGCTCTCTTGTTCTAGGGGGACTTGTTCCCCTTCCAGGTCATTCACTTAAAATTAAATTATTTTATTTTGGTATACTTGCTTTGATACTTTTTATTCATGGTGTCATCATTGATTGCTTTCCAATAAACTAGCCATGAGTATATTAGCAAAGGCTAATATGTGAAATGCCTCTTAGGATCTACATCATATGATATTTTTGGATGTGTTGTATACTTTGCAATATTTACACCACTTATAAATTGAAGACCATGCCACGACATATGAGTGTTCTTGTCCATATATGGGTAGTTTCATAACTTCATTTATGACCCATGGTATTGTATAAATGGTTTCTTAATGCAGAGTTTTATACCAATTGTATTGTAACATTGCTTAGCAATAATGTGTACACACACATGAATTAGGGTTAAACTAACTACAAAGAAATAACTTATTGTATTATGAGCAATTGAGTGTTGTTTTGTTGGGTTTTTTCCTAAAATGGTTTTCCTAGATTAAATCTCTTGTATTTGTGAGTGGGTCATTTTGTTTTATACTATATTTGATGGAAAAATCCATGGCGGATAACAAATTAAAGGAAGCCTTATTTGTAGGAGGTCATCCCCAAGAAAGACATAAAAAAAGGTTAGGTGACAAACAAATGAAGTCTAGAGGTCAACCGAAATCTCCAAGAAGACATGTGAAGAAATATTGGAACTATGGTAAATCTAGACATTTTAAGAAACCCCAGATATAAGGACCTTGACGATGACCCTTCCACAAAAAATAAAAACCTCTAATGAAGAACATGGAGATGTATAATTGGCATCTTCAAATACACTCTCATATCATGATGAATTGTTGATTGATTCATGGGCTTCTTTTCATGACTCACCATAATGAGTGGTTTAACAAAAACAAAAAATATAATGGAGGCGATGTCATTTAGGAGAAAACTCATCATACAAGATCATAGGATGTGGAAGAGTCATGGTGATATTTAAAGATGTTAGAGTCAAATACATCCTTAGGGTTATGCATATTCTAGGGTTGGCTAGAAATGTGATATGTGTAATTAAAATGAGCGATGCATGTGTGCTAGTTATATTTAATAAAGATAGTTACAAGATGGTCCAAGGAGCAATGGTATTAACAAGAGTAGTTTACACTAGAACACTTTTTAATATTGAAGCAAGCACTATGAGTGATAGATGTAATGACTTTGTTGTTTTTTACGTTAGAAATAAAACAAACAAAACCTTTGTTCACCGTAGAGAAAGCAATATTTTGGCATTAGAGGATGGAAAGTATTATAGAAAAACATTTTTGAGCCTTGCATGCTAATGGTATGGATGAAGCAATTAATTATTGTCCCTGAGATTTTGATTTGCCCAAGCATTTTATTTATGGAAAACATAATAGAGTAAATGAATGAAGAATTTTTTTTATTGTCCCTGAGATTTTGATTTATTTGTGCATTTTGTTTATGGAAAACATAATAGAGTAAATTTCCCTACTAGTGATAAAAGAGAAGATCAGTTGATACACAGTAATGTGTTGGAACATATCCACATTTTGTTACTTGGAAATTTTTTGTTTTATGTTTCTTTATAAATGATTGCTCAAGGAAAACATGGGTATATTTCTTCCATAATAAATTTGAGGTTTTCAATAAATTCAAATAATTCAAGGGTCATGTAGAAAACCATACAAAAAAGAAAATAAAGGTTTTGAGAACAAATGGTAGTGGAGAGGTTTGATTAAATGTCTTTGAGTGGGTTTATAAGTAGTGTGGAATTTCAATAACAAATAAAAATCCATATACCCCACAACATAATAGAATTGCAAAGAAAATGAATAAGACGTTGATGGAAAAATCAAGGAGCATACTCAATGGTATAGGTTTAGAAGGAATTTTTTTTGGGAAGAATCAATGTCGGCTGCATCTTACCAAATCAATTAATCAACGACATCAGAGATTGTTGATAAAACCCAACATGAGGCATTGACTCGTGAGAAACCCTCTCTTCGACATCTTAGGGTTTTTTGTTGCAATACTTATGTGCATTTCCAAATTAAAAAAAATAGTTAAGCTAGATTATAAAGCAGAGAAGTATATCTTTATTAGGTGTAGTGATGATATAAAAGGCTATAAACTTTGGAACCCATAAACAAAAAAGACTATTGGTAGTCATAATGTAATTTTTAGAGAAGTTAAAAAGGCTCCAAAGCAGGGAGAGCTAGAAAAGATACAATTTGAGTTAGAAGATGAAGAATCGGTATCGAAATATGAATAAAAAGAAAAAGATGCACCGGATGAGAAAGAACCTCAAACCCCAGTCTGGAGAAGATTAGATCAAGAAAGAAGGTATCAAAAAAGCTATAGTTCACATAATTTTTGTTTCATCTTTATTTTACCTATTTTATTTATTACTAGCGAAGATCCTAAGATTGTTGGGGAGGCACTTGATTCAAAGGGAGTAAATTTTGGAAGAAGGCTATTGGTGAAGAAATGGAGGCATTGGAAACAAATATGACATTGAAACTAGTCAAGTTGTTTGTTGGGGGTTGCAAATGGATGTTCAAGCAGAAGTTCAATGTAGAAGCTAAAATGGAGAAGTACAAAGTTTGTTTGATATCAAAGGGATATTCCTAATTGGAGGGAGTCGATTTTGATTTTATTTTCTCACTTATTACGAAGAGAAATTTAATTACATTTCTCTTGGTTGTTGCTTTTGATCTTGAAGTGGAACAAATATGTCAAGACAACATTCCAACATGAGGATCATGTAACATAAATATATATGAGGCAAATAAAAACAATTGTAGCAAAAGGAAAGGAGGACATGATTTGCAAGTTGAAAAAGTCTCTTTATGGCCTAAAAAAATCATGAAAGATGTGAAATCAGAAGTGTGATACTTATGTGTTGGAACTTGGATTTGCACGATGAAAAGATGATCATTGTATATATTTCAAACAGTTTAGTGATTGGCTTGTTATCATGTTATTATATCTCGATGATATATTGTTAATTGGAAACAAGGAGATGGTCAAAGATGGTAAACCTCAATTGTCATCCCATTTTGACATGAAATTTCTTGGTATTGCAATGTTTATTTTAGACACAGGAATTAAATGTGGTCATTTAAACAAGAAACTTTGGTTAAATCAAACAAAATATTTTTGGGTGATATTATAAAGGTTTGGAATACATGACTGCAATCTTATCAATACTAGTATTCATGTTGGTTTAAAGTTATTTATAGAACAATTTCCTAAGACAAGCAAATATTGAGGACATGTCTCATGTTCCTTATGCAAGTGATATTAGAAGTCTAATGTATGTCATGGTCTATAGTACACAAAAATTGCCTATGTAGTGGGAGTTCTGATTAGATGTATGTCAAACCTAGAGAAGGAAAATTGGACTACCATAAAAAGGATCTTCAAATATTGGGAGTTGTGTTCCTTATGCAAGTGATATTGGAAGCATAATGTATGCCATGATTTATAGTAGACAAGAATTGCCTATGTAGGGGTAGTTTTGATTAGATGTATGTCAAACCTATAGAAGGAAAATTGGACTACCATAAAAAGGGTTTTCAAATATTTGTGTGGATCTTCAAATTATGCAATTTGTTGCCAAGGAAGGCCTAGGTTGAATGGAGTAGTAGATGTAAAAGGTTTTGTTGATGCATATTGGGATAGAGATCTTGATTATTTAAGCTATGCATGTGGTTGTTTAAACTTATATGGTGGAGCAATCAGCTAGATAAGCAAAAGGCAAGCAATAGTTGCACTCCCAAATACAAAAGTTGAGTAGATGGCAACCAACCATGAAATGTAACAAAACTATATGGCTAAAGAGATTGTGCTCGGGGGTTGGCTTATTACAAAAAGATGTAAGGATAGATTGCGATAGTCAAAATGCAATTTCTTTGGCCAAAAAATCCTATATGTCATGATATATAAAATCATATCGATGTGCAATATCATTTTGTTAGAAACAAGGTTAAAGACAACAAGGTTTTTGTTAGTGAAGGTTGATACAATGAATGATGTTCTTGTCTCATTAACAAAGTCTAAATGTATGAATAGTCCTCTATGCAAATTATTCAACAAGTCAGAAAATGTTGGATGTGTTATATACCTTGCATTATTTACACCCCTTATAAAAACATGGGTGTCCTTATGGGTGGCTTTAACCCACGATTTACAACCCACAAATTTACACTTTTATTGTAATACCACTTAGCAATGGTGTGCCCATATATATATATATATATATATATATATATATATATATATATATATATATATATATATATATATATATATATATATATATATATATATATGCACACCATCGCTAAGTGGTCATATATATACACACGCACATGAACTAAGGTTAAACAAACTACAAAGAAATATGTCATTGATTGTGAACAATTGAGTTCATACAAGAAAATGAGTCCTAGTTTGCTAAGTTTTTTTTCCAAAAAGTGTTTTGCTAGATTAAATCTCATGTAAATTGTGCACCATTTTCTTTTCATCTATTTACAATATTTTGTTAAGAGTTGCTTCTTCTACATAGGTATATCAATATTGTTTTTCTCTTCAAAGATTTGATGTTTTTTGCTTTGGTTTTTCATCCACCTTTGCACATTTTGAGTCTTCTTAATGAGGATACCATCATAGATAGGTTTGCAAATGGCCTTGATGTTTGATGTTTGATGTGAGATGCCATTTTGGTTGGTTTTTTGGATGGCTTGGGGGCTTCAATGATTTATCACAATTTCCACTAAATGCTTGGATGGTTGCTTATGCATGTGATATTGTGTAATTAAGAATATGAGAAAACTCAAAAATAGAAGCATACTAATGAATTCATAAGGTACCATGAAGTTCAAAATGTTGTAGTGATGGGACCTTTTATGCCTCTTCATAGAGTACTTGAGCCAATGTGTGTGGCACAAGAGGGGCGATGATGTGGCAATCCATACTCTGTGCTTGTGGACAATATTGCTATTATCTCGAATAGTCTTGCTCTTTCCTTCTTACTTAGAGTATAGGGCATTCTTATGTGCACTTCAATTTTTTTTCAATTGTTTTTATGGACCTTGCAAGGGTTTAAAGTTCGAGGTGATAGGCTTGACTCTTTGATATAAATAGTTTGGATGCTTCTTATGGAATGGACCATCATGTAAAAGTTACTTCTAGTAGCATGTGTGGCTTTTTTATGGAGTGGCTTCTTGTGGCTTATATTATATTTATCATGTACCTTGATTTTTTCTTGTCCCGACTATCTTCGAATATGGTGGAGCAATTGTATGACTTTCAACAATATTGTATATATTTGTTATTAATCTAAGTATCTTGATTTTATTTTATTCAATAAGTTCTCCATTCCCGTAAGAATAGAAAAGGTCAATTTTGGGAATGTGAAGTGAATAACCTTCTTGGCTTATTTATTGTAATGTTTGCTCTATGTTTAAATTGAATCGTGAAATAAAATTTCATGTGCATTCTAAGTGTATTATCCAACTTGTCATTGGTATCAAAGCCTAAAATTTTAATCAATCGTTTTTAATTTTTTCTCCTCTTTATTCAAGTTGTACAGCCTACAATAGATAACACTTCCAATAAGCTTTTGGAAGACTATATATACAATGAATCATTGTAGAGTTGGTGTTTTGAGGGAGATGTTGCATCTGTTGTAGTATTCATTAGGGATACCAGTGCTTTAATTTTGGACCTGCATCTCAGACCTACGTGGAACTTCTATTTGGCATTTTTCTACAGTCCGACAAGGCATTTTGTTTTAATCTTCTTTTGTTGTATATCATCCAATTTTGGATTGCATGGGAAGCTTACATGGAGTATAATAATCTCTTTATTCTCGTTGTGATTTCCCTGGCACCTACATGGAAAGTGTTATATTGAAGTTTAAATGTATTTGAATTGAATTTAGAGGCGCTAACGCTGATTGACTGTGTATAGTGAGGTGCTTCGCTATTCTGGAAATCCTTGACATTTCTTAAACCAATATGTTCTGGTTGCGTTGGAAGTTCTCTTGGTTGTGTTTGATGTTCTCTTGGCTATGTTGAAGTCTAAAGAGGTGCCACATCCCCTGATGCATGGACATTGGATCTTATATGGCTAGTTGGAGCTTCCCATAGACACATAACAGTTTATATTATTCATTTTTGAGCTTTTAAACGAAAAGAATCTATACATATACTTTTTATATTCCAATATTGGAATTATTTGCGAAATAAGCGAAAATATAAAAAAATTAAACTTTTTTATTTAGAAAAACAAATTTTAATTTTTTAAATGTTCTTATTCAAATTTTGAAAATCATTTAAATTTGAAAAACATTTAAAATTTGAGCAATTTTTCATTAAAAATGCCTTGAGCAAGCTACTCTAAGCATTGACAAACAACCAATTCTCACAAATACAAGAGCAAATAAGGAGAGTTACTCTTTTACCCATTTATTATTATCGAAAGGCACAAATCCAAAAATTAAGTATATTAATGTATGCGATTTTTTTTTCAGTTGGTGCTACTGATAAGACATCATTTTCAGTACCATTTTGTATATAGAAAATGGATCCATTTTGGAGTGATAAGAACCAATTGAGCTTAAATTCAAAACTCAAAACTTTCAAAAACTCAAAACTCAAACAAAAACCATGCATTCCATCAAATCTATACATTGACCGGTAAAGACAACTGACTAGAATAGTTTCAACAAGTAAAGAACATATTCATCTTCAATGATCTATGGTTCGATATTTGCGATAGAGAAAAACAAGTTGAGCCAACTAAGAATACAAAGGATATTCAAGCATGGAAGTAGAAAAACTAGAAAACATTGGCCTTGATGAAGGCCTCAGTCGACGGAGATGTCTTCGTCATATTTAGATGTGCAATATTCCATGAGAAGCATTTCACAAACTGAAGGAGCTATATGTTTCCCACTCAGAGTTAGAATTCATTCAGTTGCAGTTGAAACTTTTCAACCCTGAGTTGAAAAATGGTGATGTAATGAGATTGACTTCAGAGATGCGTGCCATCAAGTGTGATGTAGAAGCAACAGGTGTCAAAATTGACATCTATAAGACTACATTCATAAAATCCATTCTTCCAAACTATTCAACCTATTGGGAGTCTCTATAAGCAAGCACTATGTTGAAAACTCTCACATTTTATCAATTGGTTGAAAAAATGGCATAAAGAAAAAAAGATTCTTGGAAGAAAACCAGAGTCCACAATAAAAGAAGTGTGCGCTATGTCAACAAATTCTTCCAAAACATCCAACAAGGCCATGTCTTCAAAAACTAAAAGCAATAACAAGTACAAGAAGTACAAAGGAAAATGAGACAAAAATAAAAATCAAGGTGATAAAAAATAAAATGATAAACAAAACTTTTATTGTGAATGGTGTGACAGAAAAAGAAGCGATGAGACTCACGAATGCAGATCTCCATGGGAGAAAATTGAAGCATACCATAAGAAGAAAAAGGAAAAATAAAAAAAAACAAAATAGTCAAACTCTACCCAGTTCACCAATAAATGTGTATTTTTCAGTACATATGAAGCAAACAATGTCTCGGTCAGTTCTTCATGGTTTAATGATTGGGTTCTTGATACTAATGTCACTCTACATATGACTTTTCAAAGAGACTTCTTTGAGGAGTTCAGTGAAGAAAGTTGTTGATATACCTCGCAGATAGATCAAGTTTGCAACCACAAGAGGTGCAATATGACTCAAGTGTCTAGAGCTTCCATATTTCAAACTCCAAAATGTCATCTACCTTCCTCAATTGAAATGCAACTTGTTGTCCCTAGTGCTCATAAGGCAACAAAGCCATTCCATTCTGTTGGATAATGATGACGTCACTATTAGGAGAAAAAGTGATAATGCAATCATCTTGACTAGATATGAGGAAGAAAAAACTACTCAAACTCAAAGGTGAGCCATTAAATTCAAGGAATTATGTTCATTTCGTGGAAGACAGAATGTCTCAAAACATGTTGTGGCATACTAATTTTGAGCACACTCACTATAACAACATTTGTGCATTGCAAAAAATGGTGTTGTTGGCATGCCTACATTCTCTGCAAAATCAGAGAAAAATTGTGAACCCTACCTCTTGGCTAAACATGCAAGAGAACCATTCCCAAAGTCACAGCGAAAAACTAACGAAAAATTGCAACTAGTTCACTCAGACTGTGTTATCTTCCAATCCTCTCCACTAGTGGTTATAAATACTTCATGTTGTTCATTGATCACTACAACTGGATGACTTGGATATACTTTTTTTTTTAAAATCATAAGCCTTTTGAGACTTTCCAAAAGTTTCAAAACATAATTGAAAATGAAGCTCAAACCTGCATTGAGACACTCAAGACAAACAATGGTGGTAAATTCACTTCAAAAAAGTTTGACTCCTATCTTGAGAAAAATAGGATCAAACACCATCTCACAATTCCTTACATTGCAACAAAATGAAGTTGTAGAAAGAATGAACAAAACTATGATGAATATGATTTGTGCTATGTGGTATTACAAAGGGGCAAATTTGCACTTTTGGGCCGAAACAACTAAAACCACATTACACCTCCACAACAAATCACCACTACAACTTCTGAATCCAAGACTCTGTATGAGATGAGGTGTGGTCATCTTCTTTTGGTGTGACATTTGCAAATTTTTAGATCCACTTGTTACGCATTGATTCCAAAGGAGAAAAGAAATAAGTTGGAGCATAGGAGTCAAAAATGCATCCACTTAGGATATTCTAAATCCTCCAAGACATGCATGCTATACAATGAGAAAAAGAAGTTTCTTGTCGTAAGAGAAGTCTTTTTTGTGTCTGCAAAAGATAGAGTATATTGATTGGCAACTGAGTCGACTTGACAAGTATGCAAAGTTTGATGTCTAAAGAGAGTGATTTGGATGTTCCAAAGAGAGTTGGGGGCACAATTGGGAATCTATTGTCTCCTATACGTGAGATCAAAACTCCCCCTAAAAAGAAAAATGAAACTTCATCAGACAAAGAACAAGGGCTACCAAAACAAAGGGTAGAAAGTGATGGAACTTAAAAGGATGAACTTGAAGCACCTAAAACACAAAAACAGATGCCGCTACTCAAACATTGAAAGATGTGAAACTTGATGAAGTTCGAAAAATAAGCACAAAAAATGCACATGCAACTGCATCACAATCAAACAAGTCCATTGAAAAAATTCAAGATAGAATTGAAAAGTTCACATTGAATGATTCTCTAGAAGAACTCAATGTTGCGTTTGATTTATAACCAATATCTTTCAAACACGCTAAGAAACTTGAATCTTGGAGAGAAGCAATGAAAAATGAGTACAATGCATTGGTCAAAAAGAAGACATGAAAATTGATTGATCCTCCATATAGTTGAAAACCTATTGGTTGCAAGCGGGTCTATTTCAACAAATACAACGCTGATGGCTCACTTGACAAGCACAAAGCAAGGCTTGTCATAAAGGGGTATGCTACAAAAAAAATAATTGACTATAATGAAACCTTTGCACTTACAACAAAATAGACTACCATTTGAAACATGTTGGCTTTGATAGCTCACAACAAATGAAAAGTTCATCAAATAGATATCAAAACTATAATAATCTCAAAGAAACTGTGTACAAACACAACCCAAAGGTTTTTTGGTAAACTGACAAGAGCACAAAGTGTGCAAACTGAGAAAGTCATTGTATGGTTTGAAACAAGCCTCTCAAGCATGAGACGACAAACTAGTTGAGCACGTCATGAACATGAACTTCAAATGTTTTGAATTTGAAGATGCAACTATTTTCATCAAAACAGTTGTATGTGGTAGTGTATGTTGATAATTTGTTCATCACAGGGAAAAAAGAATGGTACATTGCAAAATTCAAATCAAAGTTGATAGAAAGCTTTGAAATCACTTATTTGGGTTATCTTCATTACTATTTGGGTATTAAAGTAATTCAAAAACCAAAGTATTTCTTAATAACTCGACAAAAAAACGATGACATTCTGAGCAAGTTCGGAATAGAAAATTGTAAGCCTCTCAGCACGTCCATGGAACATAATCTCAAATTGACATCTGAAAACTCAACAGATTTGGTTGATGCCACTAAATACAAATAACTCATTCGAAATCTGATTTATGTGACCACAACTCAACCAGATATATCATTTACAATTGTCGTCCTCTCAAGATTCATGCAACCTAGGGACAATCATTGAGTAGTAGCAAAAAATGATCTTCAAATATCTTAAAGGAACACAAAATTTTGGGCTCAAATATCCCACGGTAAGAGACTTCAAATTGATTGGATATTCAAATTTTGACTATGCTAGTGATCATGAAGATGGAAAGTCCACATTGGATTTTCTAATGAATTTGGGAACAATAATTGTCAATTGAAAATCTAAGAAACAATCAATGCCAACAATTTCTTTAACAAAAACATAATATATGACTACTTCAAAAGCAACTAGAGAGATCTTGTGGCTCAAAAATGTTTTCTCAAATTTGTAAGAACAACAGATTTTATCAACACCTCTCATGGTTGACAACACTTCTACAATCCAGATGGCAAAGAATCAAATCTTTCACGACCGAACCAAGCATATCAATACCAAATTTCATCTAATTTAGAACTATGAAAAATGGTCATGTCAAATTGTAACATTCCCCGGCAACAAAGAAACCAATAGACATTCTGACAAAAGCATTTGGACGAAAAAAAATTGAAAAATTCAGATGAACGCTTGGTCTGACAAAGACCCCTACAGATTAAGGGGGAGATGTAATAATATTGTATATATTTGTTATTAATAGGTGTTTAACTTTTGTCTTATTCAATAAGTTCTCCATTTCCGTAGGAATAGGAAAAGTTAATTATGGGAATGTGAAGTGAACAACATTTTTGACTTATAATGTAATGTTTGCTCTCTTTTCAAATTGAATCATGAAATAGAATTTCATGTGCATTCCGAATATATTATCCAACCTATCATGGCTCTCATTGACTATGTTCAAAGTGATGATCACTTTTTCACTCTTTGGTAAGCTCATTTTGCTTTGGTCGGATCTTAGTAGTTTTTAGGCAAGCTTTCATAGTTCGTCTTTGATTTCTGTGTTTTTGGCCGAATTTTCATGGTTCCTAGTGGACTTCTTTAGCTCTAAAGAGCTTTTATGTTTTAAAATTAAGATAGGTCTTTGTGGACCATATATTTTGAGTTGGTTCTTCATGGACCATATTATTTTGATTTCATATTTACTGTTCTTAGAATGTTGCAGTTTGAGCCCTAAACAATCGAGTTGGATTCGTTGGCTTTGGATTTTGTCCTTGGGTAGGGATTACCATTAGCTTTAGAAAATTCAATGTTGATAAAGTTAACTTCAAAGATTATGATGGCAAATCAACATAGTGATTTATGTGCATATGAAGCATGGATGAGTTTTGACCTAGTTGGCTTCGAGAAGCTTCCCTTGTGGGTGGGAGTTTGGGTAATGTCATCTTCCTCGTGTTGTCCAAGTCAAGTTTGGGGGGCTACGTCATTGCATATTTGCATGTTTGATCGAAACCCACCTTGTCAAACCCTATGGGTCACCAATTGTGGGTTTGCCTTAGATGCTCAAGAATAGGATTCATTTAGGCCATTGACACACTTGCTTGTGTAATCCTTGGGATTATTGCTTATCAAACCTAAAAGGATACAAGTTTGAGGTGCCTTGGGATCCGAATTTATTTGGACCTAAATTTATGTGGAAGAATCATTGTGGCCTACCTTGTGTCCAATGGAGGCCTACACTTCATAACCACTAAAGTGTACTTTATATGATGTATAGAGATAATCAAGTGTAGCTAATTTGATAAGTATATGCATAGATTAAAAAGGATGTACAAGTAAATTTTCTAAATGAAGGAAGCTTCTACGAAGATAAAAATGTACATTGAGATTTGTACAATATTTAAGAATATACAACAAGCCCATGTGGCTATTTAAAACAAATTATGTACACAAATGCATGTGACTATATTTAATTAAAACATACCAACCTGTGTCCAGCAACCTGGGTGGTTGTTTTATAGCCACCTCTCTATCCTCATTGAAGCTACCTTCATCTGGTTAAGCCTATGTAACTCTAAAAACTTTAACCCAATACACAAACCCATGTAACTATATTTAGTTAAAATGCATCAGCACGTGTAGCTGCCTCATAGCCACAATTCTATCCTTGTAAAGGCTTCCTATTACATCTTTTGCAATCCGTATGTGTACAGCATCCCCATCTGCCCCCTTCTACCATTTACCTTCTTCCCACCTTCCCTCCCTCACGGCATGGAAAGTTGGTCAGCTCTATCAGCTCTACATGAGCCAAACATCATCACTAGTGAACCAAGGCCACTTTGATCTACTTATGCTCCCTTTATCTTCGCAAGTTATCTTTTTATTATTTAAAGGATACTCATCTAATAGCCACGTCGGCTTGAGAGAGACAGAGGCAGGCAAACATTCATACAATCTACATATCATATTATACTATTTCCACTGAGTCGTGCTGCAGAGGCTCTGTGCAAACAATGTTTCCCCAAGTTATCCTAGATAGTAATTCATCAATCAAATGTAAGAACCTGTTTTATGTTTAAAATTTGTATCATTTATCAATCTAAATTTATGAGCATGTGCATCATTACCTTTTATATCTTCTCAATAAACATAACATGTACATTTGAAAAATCTTAATCCCTTCAAATGAAAAATCATTAAGGAAAAAATGTAGTTCGGAGAACTTAAAAACTACTGCCTTAATTTATTCATATTAATTTACCGTTCCTTTGTACAAGGCTATAGATTGAGCAATTAATCTCTGATGACATAAATAAATCATTCACTCAATAATCTGTGGGCCTCTTGTCAGTTGCATATTAGTTCCCTTGCTACTTTGTGGACTAACATATAAGCCTTTTCAAAATAAATTTGCCATTATAAAATTGCATTAAATTTTATTGCCTCAGTCATCACACTACTTTCTACCACGGAAACCATACAAGAAAGTTCAGCATTAAATAAATTGGCACTGGCCTTATTTAACACACTAATTTGCAATGAATTATCACGGGACTGTAGGAACAAAAAGAATTATTCTGTTCCTTGGAATTCAGAGTCCTTGTGCTGACAGAAAGGAAGATATTAGCCTTGGTTTGAAATCTTCATGCACTTTCACCACAACATTAAAAAATAATCATTTATATTATCATATCATTATATATACTTTTGTACAATATACATGTATTCTCAGATCCATTTTATCATGAGTTATCAAGAACTCCCATGAGACTTTACATAAGTAAATACGCTGCTAACAGCAGCAACTGGAATAGTACAACTAAAACTAACTTTCCTCTAAATCACTCATACATTATTTAGCAGCAGCTATTGGAGAATAGGGAAAACCCTATTACAGGGTAAGAAGAGGTGAAACTCTTGGGCGTTTACTGGTTGCAGGGCTAGATTGATTCCTACCGCAATTAGGTGTAATCCCCTGTTCACCAGGAAAGCATGCCTCTGCTAACTGGTGGGTATACCCTACTGCAGAATTGCTCCACAGCCGAGCTCAAACTGGGGTGACTTAATGAGTATGGGCTAGAATTTCAGCTCCAAGCATCAGGTCAAAATCAAAATCCAATAATTCAAGAATAGCATAGAATTAATGTCTGCTGTACTGATACAAATTAATTTACTCATCGTCCAGAAATAAAATTCTGAAACATATAAAGGAAATTTACACACCACAACTGGCACTGGCTGGGGTTCTGTATGAGAAAAACACTGAACTGACATATAATATTAAACTGAAAAAGAGCAACAAACACAGGTAAATTGAATTAGCAAAATTTAGGTCCTCTACATCAAGATGGAACCAAACATAGTAACATTGACCGGCATGTAAACATTTGTGGAAAAATTGAGCATACGACTGATAATTAAAACGTCTACCAAAACACACTCACCATAACTATCTAACTTCTTTCCCTCCGAATTTTCATTCTTCTGATATTCATTCCAAGGAAATTAAGATGCACTTATCAACTATAGCCCAGTAAAAAATTAAAAAAGGTAAGAAAAGAACTAATATTTATTTTCAAATTGGATTTTAGCTCAAAAAAACCATAAACCACAAACAACAGCCATTGATTTACATTTACTCGGTATATCTTAATTCAGGTTTGTTGCTTTTTGTGTACAGTTCTCCCACTGCGGCTAACAGAACTGCCTGGAGCAGATGCAACTTCTGATGGCTGCATTGCTGATAGTTCTCTTACACGGACCAAAATAGGTGCTGGTATGGGAACAGATGCATGCTTTCTACGGTTCTCAGCCTGTATCCAAAATAGCATGCTTCTTGTCTTAGTTTGCATACATGACACAATCTTCAACATCTTAAATGTTCAAGTTTTTTTACACCATAATATTGGATCACCCATGCTAAAAGTTCTTGTTCTATGGAACTTGCCTCACAAACTAACCAAAAAAGGTATCGACCACAGGGATTGTCATAAAAACTATGATCATAGTAACAATATATTAGATCTTTATAGATTGAAATTAATGTAGACAGCAAGTTGATGCTCACAACAAGAAAAATCTCTAGAGGTCAATTTGCATAGAAACTCACCTCATTAACAACCAAGACTATTCAAGACCCACTAGATAGGGCAAGGGGTATCTCTAATCTACTTTTAACAATTACGGATGGTAATCTTCTAGTGGCCAAAGACAGAAATCTAATCAAGCAAATACAGACGTTAAACATGTGACAAAAACTACATTTGGTTAAAGCATTGCCAACTCAAAACTGAATGTCGCAAGCCACTTTCATTGATGTTTGCAATGATGGCCTGCATCCTAGGATATATCCTCATTTGCTAAAACGAGTATTAAAGTAATTTTTTATTGAACATAATGTGAAACTTTGGGATAATCTGTAGATATTTAGCAAGTAATTGGAAAAATGTTTCTCAATGGAAAGAGTATCGGGAATAATTATGCATCTTACAATAAAAAAATTGACAATCAAATCCATTTAAAATTCATAAGAGTAGATTCTATCATACGCCCATGGTGCATTGGGGATTCTAGGCTATTAAAATGAATATGAAGTTAATTTATTTGTAGGAATTAAGTAAAATGTTTTAAGTTTTAACAATAGAACCAGTATATAACCAACCAAAAAACTGTGATATATATCATCATTTGAAACCCAGAAAACTCGTTCAATAGCAGACATCCTCTCTACCTTTCTTCAGACTCTCACAAACATGAGTCCTCAACACAAATCTACTAACTATTTAATTCAAAAAAATATCTTTTTGTAAGAACATTTTTGAGAGACCCCAGTCCAATTTGTGCATGGTAACTAGTCGAGTTAAAGTAACACCCATTTTATAAAAATCAAATGATTGTATAATCAACAGAAAACCAAGAAAATCACCTCTTTGCTTGTCTGCAATTGCGAATTACTAGCCCTTAGTAAATTACGCCACTTATCCTGAAATCCAACAAAGCAATGGTCAACAATAAGTACACCATAAGAAAATAAGGAAACAAAATTAGTACCAAACTTTTTGCTTGGATTTCATTAGCCACCTTGAGATCAACAGAAGTACGATATACAGATGAAGAGAATGCAACTTTCTTTATATCTGCCCACTTTCCAACACCACAACGAGAAACACCCTCTACTAGCTTCATCACATCACGTAGTGTCCATGGACGATGATGTTTTCTTCGCACACCACCTTTTGCTGTTGGTACTGTTGGAACATATTCCTCATCTAACAAGTGAGAGTTCAAGTACTGAGAGTCGCAATATTTATCTGTTGCATCTTGAAGCAGCAATGGCTCTTCATTTTCTAGCATTTCATGCACCTATAACAAAGATGCAAAAGATTTGATGCTGAACAAGCAGGAACATTGTCAAATGAAAGAAAATTCACATTTGATAGACATAAAAAATGAATACAGAAAATAATCATGCATTATTGTATCCCAGCATACGTTTACATTTTCAAATGAAAGATGATTCACATTTGATAGACATAAAAAATGAATGCAGAACTCAATAAGCATGCATTATCATATTCCAGCATACTGTTATTCATGTACAAGCACTATTTTGGAAGGAAATTTTCAATTTTCTCTTACAATTTGTACTTGATTTGATTCAGTCATAACTCCAGCCTTCTGTCTTATTTCTGCACTGTCACCATCACACCAAATAGGTCTCACACCTAGAGCTTTCTTCACGAGTTTGGCAGCTCTTCCACTGGAATTATATTTCTGTTAATTGTAAGAAGACGAGATCAATAAAAATACATAGCTATTAAACATCTCAAATAAGATCACTATAGTTGCCAATGAATTGAATTTCACTGAAGATAGCAACTAATGTCAATCATTCTCACGTAGGAAAGAATTTTCTTTTTCATTTTTCCTTTCTTTTTTATGTTTAAGACGAGTATCAAGTTATCAACCATATATCTGCAACATAAAGAAATTTTTCAGGAAGCATAAATAAAGCATGAGAGTGCAGTATTTCTTTCTTTAAAAGCATTCCTGGATGAGGCTCACATTCCCACTCACCCTTCAAGAAATCGAAACATCAAATGATCATAAACATCGCTGCTCAAAATTGCATAGAGCTCAGCAGAAGTTCTGTAATGCATCCCCACTAACACAAGTTGATTGTTCTGATGGACTAGTTAAATGGTGATACTCATCCATGGTGTTAACTTTTTGATGTAAATGCAACCATTGAATTGCATAATTAAGAAGCATCCATACATGAACGAGCACATAATGAAGATATTGTAGGGCAGCTAAGACATGGGATTGAACAATTTGGTTTAGGACAGTTTAATATACATATTAATGATAAGATAGATAGACCACATTTCCAGAACATGTGTATGTGTGTGTGCTCTGGAAATGTGGTCTATCCATATTAGTGTTAAGGACCAACATGTTCGCTTCCATATCTGGTAAACAGCACAGAAGAGAATAAATTGTTAAAGGAGAGAGTTAGCATGCATGCACTCCTACTCAAGTACTATCTGCACATTGCCATGGACTCGCACCTTTTACAGGTATATTTCTGTTATCTATACTATTGCTATTATGAGGAGGTCTAGCCCTTATTCAAGATCACGGGTAATGCAATTCCCAATGTCAAGAACACTGTGAAGAGAGTGGCAATATGAAGATCGTGCCAACCTTTTAAGTGAGTTCCCCAGCAGCACACCCTCCACTTACTAATTTTCTCGTGCTTTACATACTTCAATCCATCATTGAAACTCAAATAGTGACTCACTACATTATTCAACTCCCAATCCTCAACCACCAGGGGCATGAGATATTTTACTTTGTGTCTCAGGGCATCCAGAATAAGGAAGCACCAAACTCGATACCCAACAGTCCAATATTTTCCTCTCTTCCTTGATGGCCTTTCCAACTACCATATATCCTCATTTTAAGCCAAAGGATTTCCTTATGTCCGCATAAAATATGCACCTCAAAACGCAAGAAACTTTGCAATACAAAAGTGCAATACTATACAATATGGGCATGTCAAGGTGAGCCATATTACAAAGGTGGCAACAAAATGTACCAATAGCAATCTGATAATAGCAAGCAGGCACACCTGTAATATTAAGGACAGCCTTCCCTTCACCTACAATTACAGACATAGTGTTTTGTATCACTCCCTTTCCCGACACCTGCACTCACAATGATATTTATCAGTAATCAAACACAAGGATGAATGTAGATGATAATTAACACCCAACTTATCTGTAGACAGGCGCCCATATATGATCTTCACTAGTTGTCCCATTCAAATACTTTAATTCACTAATTTGGAGTTCCAACCAACTCAACACCTTTGACTATCTTTTTTAAAATATAAGATATGAATGTCTGAGATACCATCGAAGAATAGCCCGTATGCAAGTAAATGGCCCAAAGACACATGGCGGGACACTTCAAGTCAAAGGCTCTAAGGATATTTTTACAAACTTAATATCAAGAGTTTCTACGGCAGCAAGTGTAGTAGCATTCAAAAAAGCATAAAAATAGCACTAAACCAGCAATTTCATCATTAAATATGTGTACCTTATTTTCCTTAAAATTTTTGAGAAGGTGTTGTATTACATAGGCATAGTAATGTCTTTTAAAATAATGCAAAAGTCATTAATATAAATGGTTCATTCCCCATAGGGTGGTTGATAAACACTCAATGACCCCTCAAGGGAGTGGGTGGCAAAATAGAGTCATCAAATGTTCCCTAAAAATGAAGAAAATGATGCAATCTGTACGGCCACTAACTAGAGTATCTCGAGCATCTATCTCTAAAAGTCTACTTGTATGATGAACGAGTGTATCATTAAGCGCACTAAGTGCATGAAAAGTGTCTATCTCCACAACCTCCTTTACCACAGAGGGAATCTCTGGATGAAGTGGATTTTGGGTAAGGATCCTTGCAGGCCAATTAGGTGCATGACGTACCCCTGGTCGATCCTGCGTGGAGCCTTTCCCTTGGCCCTGAAACTCACCACAGTCAAAGTAGCTGTTGTGAGAGAAATATGCCCCAAATGACAACTTTCAGATGCCAATGTCATCCTGTATAGCTGACATCACATGTCGATTT
Source organism: Torreya grandis (assembly GCA_037957365.1). NCBI lineage: Eukaryota > Viridiplantae > Streptophyta > Pinopsida > Cupressales > Taxaceae > Torreya > Torreya grandis. Next base: position 2,276,000 of record JARHVA010001662.1, on the reverse strand, counting down.
GGCACAGCTAGCATGAACCTACTATACTATGTTACAAATTGATTGTAGGTCCCATCTACCTACCTATATGGATTCCAACTTACGGCTCGATGATGAAAATGGTCATTCTGACCTAGTATAAATGAGTCACAAAATGCATTTACGATGTCAATACAGCTGAGTCAGCATAATGTCATCTGACAAGCATTAATGAAACTTAACATTTAGGACAATACAAAATTTTCCTTCGACTTTCACTAAATATAGGCATGTTATAAATTGACAAAAAGCTCCCATTATGTGCTTTCACATGGCACAATTTAGTTTCCTGAATCTACCTTTGCTTTTAGTTTTACTAGTTTTCTCAATTAAATATTCTTGTTGGGTTTGTAATTGGTCCCATGTTTTTATGGCATTACATATTTAAAGTCATAACATTTTTTCCCTGACAGAAACTACTTGTCCTTGATTAATTTTTTGTTTTTTGTTTTTTCTTTGTATTATTTTGCATGAATTGCTTTTTTTGTGTCCATATAATGACTTATTTAAATTGCTGATGAGAATGTAATTTCAAAATATGTTTCTCATTCTCGTGATAACTTTTCTTTTATGTTTGTGTGTGGGTAAATATTTGCAGATTGTTGTCTTCATCTTTGGTAACTTTTGTGAATAATCATTTACTTGGGTTGCAATCTACTTCATTTTACAAGGTTTATTTTGAATCTCTCATAGATGTATTTATTGGCAAACAATGTTGTGGCTTCATGTAAGCTATTTGATAAGGTTCCGTTATCTTGCTGAATTGTTCATTGTATTTTTAGGTTACTTTAGTTGCAGGCTAATGTGCAATGTTTGATCAATAAGGAATGTAGATGCAACTCCATCAATGTTGAGATTTGTTCATGGTTTTTAAAAAAAATTGAGTTTGATTAGTTAATTTTTGTTTGTTCAATATGCTGAGGTGAGGAATGATAGATTTATGGTTCTCACTATTACTATGTTTGGTTATTTAAGGTTTTCCTTATTTGTTCAGTTAATAGAAGAGAAGAGACAAAACAATAGTTGTCCTTGTTAGGTGGGCCGTAGATAGTAGCTCTCTCTATAGGGATGTCTTGTCTTAAATTCAATATATTTTAAACCTATAGAAGTGCCTTGATAAGGTTGTTCACATTAGCCAGATTTCGAGGATTTTGGGTTGTAGATATCCTCAGTTGAGGCGAATAATCAAATCAAAACATATGGGATGCACCATCAATTGTTTGTGTTCCAAGGTCTTCTTATTCTTAGTGGACTTTGCTTCCCTCAATCCAACAGATTTACTTGTTTCCCTCACAATGGAGGTACCACTGAGGCTGATTATGTACTTGCCAACAAGTCTTTGATCCCTTACTTTTGAGACCTTCATATCTCGTCAACTTCCCTTAGTCAATCATGTTACCTTAGTGTTTTCACTCTCTGTTTATTTTGTGTTTCTCCTTCCTCCCTCGAGATCCTTCACCACTCATCACAACATGTTTCCCTTGGATGTTTATTCTGCCAATACCTATGTTTCCCACCTTTCTGTATTTTACATCCTACTATTGCCTTCTGTATTTTACGTCCTACTATTCCCTTCCTACAGTCACAACAAAATATGACTTCCTATCTCGTGTCCTTTGGAAGTGATGCCTTGACTCCTTTCCACACATTGTTCATCGCTCCAATAATGGTACTTGTCTTTTGAATCATTGGTGTCATGAGGCATAGGAGACTCCATTTTGCTCCATTCCATGATCCCTCGTCCATTTCCTTCTATGTGGAGAGTATCAATATTCTCTCTTTCAACTACAAAGAATCATGCTTCTTGTGTCTCGACAATGAAAACTCATTAATGCCATCTATAACTCCCATAACGCCTCTTAGTATACTCACCTCCTGAGCAAAGCCCTCTCCCTTTGCCCCCCTTAGAAATTGTTACCCAAGATTTGGCCTCCCATGCTAGCTATCTTTATGACATCCCTAATCATTTACCTGTTTTAGCGATCTATTCTCTATTTTGGTGTCTTGTATTTTCTCCTAGGGATGTTAAGAGGGCTAATCTCAAACTTGTGAACGAACAAATTAAAAAATTGAGGGGCTTCAGATTAGGTTTCTCAAATATGATGTGGATTGACATGCTCAACCTATTGCACATTTATTTAATAGGTTGTTTTCTCAGGCTCTTCCCCATCTAGATCGCAACACATAATTCACCCAATGACATCCCTAATCATTTACCTGTTTGGGTGCCCTATTCTCTCTTTTGATGTCTTGTAGTTTTTCCTGGGGATGTTAACAGGGCTATCTCAAACTTGTGCACTATCAAATCAATAAATTGTGAGGGGCTTCAATTTGGGTTTCTCAAATATGATGTGGACTGACATGCTCAACCTATTGCAGATTTATTTAACGAGATTGTTTTCTCAAGCTCTCCCCCATCTTGATCACAACACATTATTCACCCAATTCATAAGTCAAGTGACAACAGTGACCAAAATAATTACAAGTCCATCATGATTGAGCATGCATTGCAAACTCTATGCCACAGTTTTGTACATACTACTTCCCAAGCACGTTCCAAGAGAGCATTCCAAACTACTGGTCACATTTACACCATTCTAACTATCATTGAGAAATCTCAACAGCATGTATTCTAAAGGCTTTTGCTGCTTCAAGGACATTGGAAAGGCATTTCACTCTTTAACGAGGCACTTGTTTTTTAGAGTTTGTGTTATTGGCATTTCAGACTTCTTTATTATTGCTATCACAAGGCTCTATAAGACAGTAATTGGTCGATTCCAAAATTACCACAAACTCATTGATTTTGTTAGTACAGTTCAGTTCAAACATGGATGCCGTCTTTATCCGACTCTCTTTCTGCAGTGATGAATTTGAGAACTTTAAAGAAAAACTCAAAGAGCTTCTTTCAAATACTACTTGGATGTCTTTCTCACCTTCCTACAAAAGGGGAAATTAATAGAGTTTCCATAGAGGATATATAATGACAATAAAATCTTTTGGATATTCCACCTTGTACTTCCTCAGCCATAAGATAGATTTTTATATTGAGCATGTCTTGCAGATTGTCAATGACACTATTGACCATCCCCACTACCATTGGCATCTTGGGCTGCATGGCTAGTTGAGGGTAGCCTCTCATCTGTTATGATTTTAGACAAATTGCCATATTCCACAATGCGATAAAATCTAAATCTTTGTTCTCCCCGAGGAGATGGAAGAATACTTTATGTACATTTTCTATTATTAAACTCAATGGAGATTTTATTATTTGTATAGACAACTAAGATGGATCCTTGCCAAATTTTTGGGTATCCTAATCAAATTGGTTCAGCCCTCTCACAGTGGGAAGTTGTTGATTTCAAGCACCAGGTTGTCTAGGGGACTTAACCTCAAAAGTCACTAGTCTATAGAGTGATTTGATTTTAATTATATACTTTTGTAATACGGATTTGTCTAGGGTTTATGATTTAATCCTCTTCTTACGTTCTTTTCCTTCCTAGGTCTATTTCTAGTGTTAGTTTTACATTTAGTTTTTTTTTGTTGAAGCACTTTTTGCACACCCTATTTCATAATGAAAATTCTTGTAATTTGGAATCCCACTAACCTCCTTTGGTCATTTGTGAGCATAAATATCATTTCTTTCATTCGTTCTTTCTTTTGAGAAACACATCTTATATTACTTCAAGGAACAAAATCTTTATATCAATCTAACATAGGATTACAAGGAAATTCTCTCCTAATAGCTAGAAAATATAACATTTGAGATTGTGCCTCACAAAGCATCAAATCAACAAATTTACATAAACACTTTCATTTTATAGGTTTGGCAATCACTGCCAAGTCTTGCTTGAAAAGCCACAATTCCCCTAAGATGAGTGGGAAAGTGTCATGAAAAATAGCCTTACAACTTGTCTTCCACATGAATCCGATAGCAATTGATTGAATTGTGCACAATAAACTTCCAATGCCCCTTATCATTAATGTGTCGCCAAGAAGAAGGGGGCATGGGATAAATAATTAAATTTAGATTGAAACAATGCCCAAAAGGGCTTGCAAGTATAACCGCTCCAAAAGACATGCTCAATAGTTTCCCCTCTACCATCTTGCATGCATTAAGAGTAACTCTTTTAAGCCTTGCCTTCCCTACCAAAACATGGTGGAGCATTAACCACTCAACATTTTGAACAAACACGACTTCCAAATAAATTAGAATTAAATATTTTCAGTATAAGGGTTTTAATATAAAAATCAGAATTTGTCATGTCCCCCTTTTGGACATAGAACAGGAAAAAACCCTTAGCCGAATTCCTGGATGTTTCCTATCGGCTAAGGGAAGGTAAAATAAAAGGGGAAACTTTGGTTCTATTTTTAAGTTATAAAAGATACTTTTTGATATATATTTTTTAATTATAACTTAAAAGTAACTTGCGGATCAAGGGTTAACTTAACCCTTAATGAAGAAAAGGGATGATCTCTTTTTAAATCACTCTAACTCTCCCTCCAAGTGGAGCGCCTCTTTTTGGGAAGAAGTTGAGGGAAAGAATAGTATAAAAAGTGGTATGATGATCATTTGAAAGGTTACCATGAATTTTGATAATTGAAGTTTTATGAGTTTGAGCACACAACCGCTTGAATAAAGACTTGGAGACGAAAACCTTCAAGGCCAAAAGGAATTAGGGACGAGGCCAAAAGGAATTAGGGACGAAACCCTCAAATTTCTATTTGGGCAGCATCATTCCAGAGGCTGCAATTGAGCAAATTTGGCATCCAAAGGTGTTTTGAACACCAATTCATTTTCTGCAGGTGGGGCGATCAGGGTGGAGAGTTTGGCGAGCTGATTTGGAGCAGAATTTAGGGTAGTGAACTTCCACAAAGGGCAATGACTCACCTTGAGGAGCAGACAACCCTTCTTAGGGTTGGGCAAAGGTCTATTAAGGCCTATTTTGGCTTTTCCTGGGGTGTGAAACAACTACACAAATTTTTGGAATTTTTATAGTAATTTTCAACCATAAATTATTGGAAAAATCAGGGTTTTGATTGATTCTCATTGGCTGTATTTTCTAATAATTTACTGTAATTTTTGAGCAATTGAATATTATTTTTGTGCCATATTTGGGCACCTACAGCATCCTGCAATTAATTCCATTTGTCTAGGGTTTGAATAAATTCAGATAAAATGCATGTTTAAGTAGGGTTTCTTGGATAACCCCTTTGTTCAATTTTCAGCCCTAAAGGGATATTACAAAATTAAATATTTTTAGTATAAGGGTTTGCGGTGAAATCCAGATTGTTCTAATTTTTCTTGAAAAAGGACATAGTGGTATTAGAGCATTGATTTTGCCAACCTGTAGATCAGACGAAAAATCATGGAGTTTAGATAAAAGAGGATTCCTACAAATGAGATAAGTTTTTTGCAGGAAACGATCAATTGGGATCAAGGAGATCTAGAAAGAACAATCTCGAGGATAGTGAAAGAATCCATGTCAGAGTTTGTCTGAGCCTTGCAGGGTATTAATCAAAATAAGGTGAATCAAGGGGAAGGAAGCTCTTCAACGAATGAGAGATAAGATAAGATAAATATATTAATGTCCGACAAATGACCACAAAAGTAGGTCAAAGGGACTGCAGAGTACAAAAGTGTCAGAGCAAAGCGGGAAGACCAAACGGTTTCCCAAGGAGAAAGCAAAGCTGAAAGAGCAACAATACAACAATGAGCAGGAGTAGCTAGAAAGGAAAGAGGCGAAGAACAACCTGCAGCCAACAACCTCAGCGAAATGGAGAGGTGAGAAAATACAAGATGGGAGAAGAACCAGGAGAAGCGATGAGAGAGGTCCATCAAGGAGTGGACCCAACTCTCCTAGCATCCAAGGCCATCGAGAAGAAACTCAAAATAGATGGATAACCAGTGGAGGAGAAGGTGGAGTGTCTGGTCTGTCTCGTGTGTTGTTGTCTGGAGGGGGTAACAAGCCGCGATGAACTGGTGGATCTAGTCTGACTCCTAGAGTTGGAACTGGAATGACTATGCCGATGAGATCTCGAAGTTGTGAAAGGTCCCCCGGATCCATATTGATCTGGAGTGTGAAGTCGTGTTGGTGTCGATCCGGCGCTTAGTGCCTCTCCTCGAAGGTAGCACAGTGAAAAAGGAAGTAATCCATTGGATAGACTATGGTCTAGTGTGGCCGCGATCTCAGTCAACCCCCCTTCCAAAACATTTCGAGCAACATTCCTATGAAGAGAAGAAGCACGCATGAAGAACCCAAGTTTTAAGGATCAGCGATTGGAGCATTTTTCTATTAGCTTCAAAGCTTTAGCTTCATTTACAAGAGCACGAAAGAAAAATCTTTTTCAGGAGGCGTGGTTAAAAGAGCAGTGTGACAGAGATGAATGCAACCTTCTTGCCTTTGGCACATATGATAAAAAGTCTAACATTTACAAATCTTATAATAACTTTGAATAATTATTGGAGATATACAAAGAAAATAGAAGTAGAAGGTAGAAGAAGAATGAGGGAAAGTCAAAACCTCAAAAGATTGCTAAGGAAGAAATCAGGGAACGAGAAGAACGGTCAAATTCAGAGCCACAAGACATCACTGAGCAAGAACATGAGGGATCCAACCTGCAAGGTAGAGATCCTTTGATAGTAGAACATGTTTTATTGACTTCTAATGATTGCATTTATGTCAATAAAGTCAAGGAGGAAAAGCCATGTCATGAATGCAAATGGCAGAAAATGGAAATAGATGTGCCAATCCATGAGCTACCCAACAATCTTTCGAAGAGTGAGCCACTACCATATAAGACTAAATTTCAAAATCTCTCAAAAGCTCCTACTTCAGCCAAAGAGGCTAAGCACTTTTATAAATTCAGTTCAAGATATGGGAATGATAGCATAGATCTATTTCAGTTTTGCTGTCATTCCAAGAAGGGTAAAGAATGAAGATAGATCATTTGACTCAAAATGCATTTTGCATAATATTATGGAATTCAGGGAATATTTTGAGATCTATAAAGGATAGAATTTCCGTTTTCAATATCATTGTTGTTGATAATTTCATTATCTCATATAAATGGATAAGAAAAAAATCAGAATTGACCTCAGATGAAGATAAGGAAAATACAATGAATGACAATAGGATTCAGTGGTTGAAGCACAAGGGTCAAATATCTTAGCAACACACCACAAATTAGCAGCGACAATAGCAAAATATTCAGTATCAACAAGGTATGGTTCATGCATGGGGATCACAGAAAGGTATGCCCAAACAATCACTTGTTTTGCAAGTTTGGTTGATTGATCCTCTACTCCATCCTTATCCCAAGGGACCAGAGAAAATTGTGTTAGTAAGCTTAACTGGAAATCAGATTTCTAATTGGTCCACAAATGCATGTGTGTGCCTTTTGGAGGAACCAAAAGAAGCATTCAAGTTATCTACTTGTAAAGAGGAAGTATCAAGGATTATAGGATATGCTCAGAATAATTATAATGAAGAGACCCTAAGACTCACAAGTCAAATGCGAGGTTCAAAGGCACGTCACCTCACATCTGATAGTGCTCTCAAGGTAAGTGACAATGGAGCAGCTCAATTACAAGGTAAATAGATTCATACCGATACCATCTTGGTTGGATTCGTATTTGATGTTTGGATAGAGTGCAATTGCCCAAACAATACTCATATTTGCAAATGAATTTGTCATAATATTTGACATGGAGATTGGCAATAAGTTCGCAAATAGCTGTCTTCTATACAAGCTCCATGGTAATGTTAGATAGGGCAGCAGCAGTTTTCTCTTCTTTTATTGGTTTTGATTCGGTTGCTAATATACCATTCAACACTGGCATGATATTATCCATATATAATGAGCTGTATTTGTGTAATTGGTTGTGTTTGCATCATCATTATCCGACAGTTGTAGTCAATGGTCAAGAAACTAAGTCATAAAGCTGCTTACGCATCCTAATATGGGATCCTGGAGATATTTCTAGACATGAGCAAGGTAAACTTCATGTTGATATTCATATTTTTCAGAATAAGTGTATTGTGGTGTTTAGACATTTGCCTCGAGGATCATGGGAGGACATAGAAGATCAACACATCACATGTTTGGAATCAAGTTCCAAGCATGTTCACCTTTTCATGATACACAAAGGAGAATCTCCAGAAGATGATAATCACATTGATGGGAATGTCATAGCTCCTTGTGAGATCTTTCATTACAACACTGTACACACTTGGAAGAAGAATCCATATACAAATCTGAATTTATACTAGAAAAGCATAGGGCATATAAATTCTTTGATTGAAGCTCAAAATTGTTTTTGCATATGGGATCCGGGTGACTTTTTGAGGTACAAAAAGAATAAAGGATTTAATATGACTATAGCTGATGGCTTTCACCATCCCATATACCATGAGGATTCAACAACTTAACCTTACCTTGGAGAGAGTTTTTCATAGAACGTGGGCAGCCCATTGTTTAGATGAAGGTGTTGAGGATATCTCAACAATTTATAATGCAGCAAAGGTAAATACTTTGATTACAGCCCAAGCTACATAGAGGTTGGCCACCCTTGGTTGTGTAAAGGAGAATCCACAAAGGTTGGGATAGTACAAAATGGCTTCACCATTTTGTGCATCATGATGCAAAATTCAGCATTCAAAATTCTGCACTTGGAGTGGACACAAGGTATGCAATGATTCCTACATCATGTGTTTAAGTGAGAAGCTAAAATCCATGGATGTGAAACATTTTATTGAGGCTTCAAATGATGTCAGTTCAAATAATGAAAGGAATGTTTTGATCCAAGAATCATATCAGATTGACTTTTAGAATGATTCTACTGATAAGCATGCACTTGAAAAGAGTATTTTAGTAGAGGTTGGTGTTGAGTTCACAAATTCAGTGATTGGTTACATTCTACAACATGGTTCTTGGGATAGTGTATTAAAAAAATTCAAAGCTTCAGTACGCCAAAAAACTGAGTTGAAATATGATTAGAAACAATGTGGCAATGCATATGAGAAAGATGCCAATGAACATGAAAATCGGGAAAAGCTCTTTCACATTGCAGATAAACTAACTTCTTCATGGAAGTTTATGTTAAGGCTGGGTGGCCCATGAATTCTTTGGAGATTTTCCAAGAAATGCAGAAGGAAGGAGTTCCTATGAGTGTGATTGCTTATGAGAAAATTGTACAGATATTGTTGAATTCTCAAGGAAAATGAGATTCAAGCATAGAAGAAGGGATAGCTGATATGGTTGTGAGTTTGCAGCAGGCATTTGTGCCCATAACAGAAAAATAAATATCTCAAGCTCTACAAAACTGCTAAGACCTAATACTAAAGGTAAATTCCAAGTACAATTAGATGCATTTGGCAGTCATTCTAACCTTATGAGTGCTGATTTATAGTTCAGTTTCAGATGCTCTAAGGCAACCATAAATTGTAAACAAAAGGCATCTGATGTAGGTATCGAGAGTGCAATATCAAAAGGGGCCATTATGGGTAACATGTAGCAAAACTTGAATGTTCTAGAAGTGCATGGGGAACAATTTCACACTAGTTCTTAGTCAAACAACCTGATGAAACAAAGTTTATTTAGAACATGGGATTGCAAATTCCCAGGGATGAATTGGGATCCAGGTATTACAGACATAATCATTTGGGGAGAGCTCGAACAATTGAGCTTGCAATTGCTTGAGGGTAAGCAATTTTAGGAAGGGCAGACTATCATGTCCCCTTTTTCAAATTGAATAAGTTAGAAAACCCTTAGCTTATTCTCTATTTCTCGAAGGCTAAAGTGGTGATGCAAGGGAAATAAATTAATAATTTAACTTAAGTTGGCCAAAAGTAATTTTATGTTATAAAAGGCAACTTATTTCATTTTATTGAAAAGGTTATATATTTTTATTAAATCAAAACAACAAAATAGAAGTGGGATGTTGCTTTATGTGTGTTGCCTCGGTAAAATTTGAAAGTAAAATTATAAAAGGGGCATTGGGTTCCTTTGGAGAGTATCGTTTATCAATCAACATTTCCAACTTATTTGTGAGTTTGAGCATTCCGCTTCAGCTTTCAACCTCAGAGGATGAAAAGCCTACTATGGAATATCAAAGGACAAAAACCCTTCGGTGGAAAAGATTTGGGGACAAAAACCCTCGAGGTTTGTGTGGTGGTTCCACCAAGGGACTACATTTGCGTTGCAGATCTGGTCTATATCAGAGATCAGCTAAATCAAATAATCAAGGCAGCATGTAAGTTCTATACCTATGTTAGAGCATCAATAAGAGTGGTTTCCGGATTAAATTCTCCACTTTCATGTTCAACTATGTCATAAATTATTTTTGCAATTTGTTGTAATTGAACTCAGTCATTATTCCAATAAAATCTCTATTTCTGTTGTTTATCAAAAAAAATCAAAGTTTTATATTTTCAGATTTAAGAGTTTGTTGCAAAAATCAGAAATTGTTGTAAAAATTTAAAAAATTGAAAATTCCGTAACTTCATCTACAAGGCTTTTAATATAAAAATCAGAATTAAATATTTTGAGTATAAGTGTTTGCTTTAAAATCTAGATTGTTCTAATTTTTCCAGAAAAGGGACATTATAATTGTTATCTCCCAACCCAAAACCATGCATGAGCTTTCCCTGTGATGACAACACATTACATATCGAGGCCTTTGGCCCCAACGCGTGCACAATTTTGAGGGATGTTTTAGGTTGGTAGGGATCCTTCCCTTCTCGCTTTCACTCCTTGGCTTGTTGTCTTGCCTTCGATTTCTTCTACTTCTTGCTTTAGATCTCATAAAAATTTAAAAAAATAAAACACTAATTTCTTTGCCTTTATCTTTGTCGGTTACACAGTTACACAACTCAACATATCATGATTATCTAGAGGTTTTATATAGACATTGTTTACACGTGTGTCGCTAATGGTATTATTGAGTTAGATGCAGGATATGCATGCTTTTACATATGATTATGGATCTATAGTTACCCAGGGGCATCCTCATGCACACACCAGGGACATCATTGTGCCAATTCTGGGGGCATCCCCATTCAAGTTTTATCTTTCTTAGTTTCCTTCTCAAATTGAACTTTATACTTGATTATATATACCTTGGTCTAGCTTATCTCTTGCATGCTTTACTTTAGTGTTGCTTTGTGCTTTGTTATATAAGATCTTTACATTGGTTCTAAACTACTTCACATGTTTGCTACAACGTGTATCTCTCTTGTTTGTCCTTTGCAGCACACACTTGCATGTGTGTGTTGCTTGGCATGTATTTCTTGTCTTCCATGTAGGCGATGCTTTAGTTTTATACTTTGTTTCACACATTTGTTGAATGTGCTCTGATTGCTCTAGTTGGGAGTCAACCTTTAGAGATCACATCATCCTACACTCATCAAGCACACGATTTTGTATGGATCTGAGGTTTGGGGACCTAGTCTAGGGTCCGTTGATTCGGGCTTGTATTGAGAGGGTCTAGACTCATGATTTAGTGTATAATCCATTACAATGGAATATACCTCAGTAAATTGTCCAAGCTGAGTTTCTTTCCCAACCTATACGTGTTGAGACTATCTTCAAACTTACTTTTTACATTCACAGACTCAAATCCAAGGGGGATTTAGCTTCAAGCTGTGGGAGGTATCTGTACTTAGCCCTATGTTCTTCAAAGAGGATTGCATCATTGGACCGCAATAAACGTCGACGTTGTTGGCATTCCAAGACTAGTCCTCCAATCCATTAGCATTGATCTCCTTTTAAGTACTCTTTGGAAGCCCCTCATTGGATTCTTCCTTTAAAAGAGGTCATCGTTAGAGTTGTCAAAGAGGATATCTACAAGCAATACATGTTAGACACTTGGACCTCTCCTCAACCACTCAACCCCAGACTTTCCTTTTACGTTGAACATTTCTTGCGAGTGGTGGATGGTGTCATTCTTCACCCCATCTCCAACATCATCACTTTCACGGCTTGAGGTTTCCTCTCCGCCAGTTGAAGGTGTGCTCTCACCAGGTATGGGTTGAAATTGATCATCATATTCCATGTGGAGACCAAATTTGTCATCTTTGGTCCCTCCAAGAGATGGAGACTTAGGAGCACTTCATTTTCAAATGCCATATTTGTTATGAGATCTAGGAGAGACACCTTTGTCTGTATAAAGACTCAAGCAACTCCCCATCCATTTTCTTTTGGTACCTGGACCGATGATGCTTGGACCTTCAACACAGGTCCCTACAAGGAGCTCCTAGATCCACCAAACTGATCACCTCTTTCTTTCAGCCCATCAAAGAGGATAGCAGCATTAAGCACCCTTTGGATACTACTACACACATTAAGGGGGTAGGTTGGTGAGTTGGCACTCATTTCTGCATAACACTATTACTAAGGCACCCCAACAGACTAGCTCTCGACAACAGGGATCTTCCCCTGCTCAGTGCCATGGACCTACTCCTCGGTGTCATGAATTTGATCCTTCACAACTCTTCTCGGGCCATGAGGACAAGCACACATTAAAATTTCTTCACTGCCACAGGAGTTTCTTTAGCCTTGGATATTAGGAGGGATTCCAGGGACAATGCTTTGCTTTCTCCTAGGATTATCCAACCTTCCCCCTTCAACCCTAAACACTCCCCAATGTGCATTATCAAATCCTTCATTGACCCTTTCACAATGATAAAAGATGACATAGATGATTGCTCTAGGACGGTCAAAGATGTTTAACGGGACTACCATCTTGTCTTTTTGGCTTTCATCAACCCATGCTCTTTGGGGGTTCCTTCTCCACCCACATGGCTATTTGTACCAATATCTTAACCACATGGGTTTTGCCCTCGTTTATTTTTAGTGTTTTTATTCTTATTTTATTTAGTTAGTCATTGATCCTAAGGTCCTTGTACCCTAGCACTTTCTATTGTAATTGGATGTTTCTTGAGTCTCGTTGACCTAATTTTGGTCATTCGTGGGCATTAATATAATTTTTTTCTTTCTTTCTTTATTGTTTAAACTGTGTGACGCTATTTGACTTGGTACTCTACATGTAATATTGTTTCCTCTATTTACTCTAAGTGTAGTGTAATTGCTAGGTACTTGGCATGTTTACCATGCTTGCTCTGTATGCTATGTGTTACTATGAGTGGTGCCATAAACTATATCATGAACACTAGCTATTGATTACCTACATGCTTGTTGCCTATGTTGCCATAGTCTTTACCATATATCTACTAGGGCATATATTTGTTGTGCTTCAATGATTATATATTTCCTATTAGGGCCACTACATGCCCATGCTTACATTGATTATATGTTGCTTATATTGGGGCATGCTATTGCTCATGCCTTTACTGCTAATATCTTGTCCACATTGGACATACTATTGTTGTGCTTCATTTTCTATATCTCGTCCACATTGGGGCATATAATTTGCAGACTCCTTGCTTCCCTCCTACCAATGCATTGGCATCCCATTGCTACTTTTGCTTATATAATTTGGACCCCCAATGGTTAGACTCTCTTGAGTCATATAAGTTCTTAAACTATGATATATTTCTTTGATTATACCAAAATGTGCAACAAAGGCACTTTAAATGATTATATCATATTCAGTTATTATATGTTTTACATATGGTATGCATAATTCCTTTCTTTTGAGATTAGCGGTATGCAAGTTATACCACACCTCAAAAGGGGAGCATATGATCCGCTTATTCTACTTTAGATACATGATGATACACTAGACCAGAGTGTTGCAAGACATTTTCCCCCCATAGTTGAAGTAAATCAATCACCAGGCATTCTTTTGTTTGACCCAAAGGCGATCAGCAGGACACACTAGAGTTGCTTCTACAGCTGAGAGGTGCACACTAGAGAGTTATAAGACAAACTTTGCACACTTAGAGATTCTACAATGACATCGTCACAATTTGCATACCACCAAATATGTATTCATTCCTACTTTTCATTTTTAATCAATTATTTCAATATTTATTTATTATCGATTCATACATACATCAATTTGCTTGCAAAAAATTTGTTTGTTTACAAATACAACACATATTCATAGTCCAAGCATAGGAGCATCGATGCTCACTCAAGGACCCTCGGTGACAATCATGACATTCATGTAAATTAGCAAGGAGAGGTTTTTTTCTATTTTGTAGGTCACAAGTGATAGACTCTCTTATACGGTAACATCTCTCTTCCTTTTGACTTCAACTCATTATCATATCCAGTATTAAGTTTGAGAAACATTTACAAGTTTCGTCTGCAACTTCTTCAACCCTTCCAGGTGCACTTGTTTGTTTTACTTTGATATGTATGCATGCACATGCATCAAAGTGAGGCAATATGAAGACACATAATTTTGGTGCAAGACTATTTATTTGCTATGGTAGTAGTGTGTTTTTGTGTATATGGATCATTGTTTAAGATTAGGCTCTTATTGGCATGTTTTCCCTTGTGTCGGGCCCTATTTTTCTTCCCTTCCTTTGAGTTTCCCTTACAACTTTCACTTCCCTTTGGGTCTATGATAATACCACCATTCAATCCTAAACACTTGAAAATTTACAAATTGACCATTTGTTTGCCTTGGCACAACCCCTGATACTCTGGGAATTTCCTGATTACTATTTTAGGGTCTTTTGGTCAGCCTGCCAAGATCGGCCCTTCGCTCCTAGTTGTTGCCAAAATTGAGTTGTTTGATTTTGGTTGTGACCTAGATCAAGCCATTTGATCTTTGTCATTTGTGCCTTGTGGGTCCCATGACCCTTGTTCCTAGTTTTGTTGGTTTTATGTGCCTTGTTTGTCAACTTTCCTATCTTTTTGATTGTCAGCTTGCACGCCAATAGGTCTTAATTTGAATTCAAAAAATCTATATATACACAAGCATGCTAATGCATTTAGGACAAAGAAGTTTAAGGGAAGCTCCCATGAGTTATTGCACGAAAATTTACAAATTGACTATATGTTTGCCTTGGCACAACGCCTGAGACTCTAGGAATGTCCAGATTACTATTTTAGGGTCTTTTGATCAGCCTACCAAGATCAGCCCTTCGATTCTAGTTGTTGCCAAAATTGAGTCGTTTGATTTTGGTTGTGACCTAGATCAAGCCATTCGATCTTTGTCATTTGTGCCTTGTGAGTCCTATGACCCCTGTTCCCAGTTTCGTTGGTCTTTTGTGCCATGTTTGTCAGCGTTCCCGTCTTTTTTATTGTCGGTTTGCATGCCAATAGGTCTTAATTTGAATTCAAGAAATCTATATAGACACAAGCATGCTAATGCATTTAGGACAAGAAGTTTAAGGGAAGCTTCCATGGGCTATTGCACTCTGCATTTTATTACTAGTGCCATCTATTGAATTGTGTGCACCCCTTGTACCAAAAGCTCAAAAATTAGTGAAAAAGCATATAGAATCTACTAGTTGCTTGCATCTCATACATAGGGATAACAGCCAGGGTCTTCATATTACACTGAACTACTTGTTGGATTGCATGAGTGTTGATTGCCAAATTGTTTAAGAACAGGGGTTTGACTATGGTAGGCCCCTCATAACTACACCTATTTTTTATGCTCTTGCAAGGTCTCTTGGAGTGGCTTGCGGTTTGGGGAAGGGAAAAGCAATTCTAGAAGATCTGTAACTAAATTTGACAATCTGAGAGAGGTTTCTAAAGAGCAAACACAAACAAAGGCACTTGCAAATTTTCAGGATAATTTGACTTATCTACCAAAATCAAACCTTAGCCTACTAGGATCAACCCATTGATTTGGGGCATTACCAAAATCAAGCAGTTCAATTTCGGTTGTTTTCCTACAACTCTTTGATCTGCACCAAATTTCTAGGTTTGCTCGGGGACTGCTTCCAACCCTGATTTTTCTCAGTTTAAGCCTCCAATAGTGCACACATAAGTCAAAATCAGGTATTGTTCTAAGAACTTTCATCAATTTCCAAGCATATTTAATTCCCAGTTTTTGCACATTTCAGATCGATTTTGGGTGGCTATATTACTGACTTTATTCCAGATTTAAATGCATCCTTCCCTTTTGATGATTATTATAGTGACATTGACCTAACACCACTTTTCATCAAAACACTAGGTACTTGCGGACGAAAACAAAATACATAACTCACACAACATTAGTAACACAAGAAAATGGGGATTCCTTAATGTTAATCTTTGTAAACGTGCCCCTATTTGGGTACTCCAACCAGTAATCTCTCCAACTATCCCAAACCAAGAACATAAACACAAAGTGAATAAACTCATAGCAAACAGCAATAGCAATGCCTCAAGAGATTCAATGACTTAACTATAAATCAGATTCTTTGATATTCTCTAAGATTTCATTGACAACAATGCCTCAAGAGACTCAATGACTTCATTCAAATGAATTCCTCGTAGGACATGAGGACTTAATTCATCAATTCATTGTCAATGTGGAAGGCTTCATGATGTCAATCCGTCATGGAGTTGGATAACATCACTTATCCGTGCCTTGTGGGATTAGAGAACTTCATGAATCAATGCCTTGTGGGAATCAAGGACATCACTATAGCAGCTCACTTTGCTCCAAGAATTTCAAAATATTAATTCCTTGTACAATCCATTGATTCCACTCTGATCAATGCCTCGAAAACTTTACAAGACTTTGTGGGATCACAAAAAACATGTTTAACCCCAAAAAAACAAAAGCACAGCAGCACATTTAACCTAAAAATGTATGGCAGCATTAAGTATAATAGCTAATCAAGCATTCAGAACAGTCAAATTCCAAATTTTCAGTCAGCAGCATTTTATTTCCAGTCAATAACTTCGCAGCAGTCAATTCAGCATATAAACAGTCAAAGTACACCTGTCACATACCTCATTGATGTCAATTATCACTTCATTAATATCAGCAGTTAACCTTGGTCAAAGAGAAATCAATTAAACAGTAAACCACCTCACTTGTGTCACTGTGCTACCATGACACCACAGCTCTGTTTCTAGGCAGATCCCCTTCCCTTCCTCTAATCCCCTTTTCTGCTTCCTAGGTGCATCTATTGCATTGATTTTGTATTTAACAAAATGGAAAATGGCATGTGTAATTTTCTAACAATATATTTCTTGAAGCTGACCTAGCTGTGCTACCTGGCATCAATATTTATTTATTTAATGCCAAGTTGCCCCCGTCACACAAATATGATTTTTCTATTACAAAATCAAGAGTTTTCATTATGACTTCAGAAAAAAAAAATGATACCATCATTAAAGTAGCATTGATGATATTATAATTGTGTGCCATGTTTGATCTTCTTTATGTAGTTTGTATATCTCATCTTGTATTTGGTTCTAAGCTGTCCCCCATAACACTAAGAATGAACTAATGGCTTCTATCTGACTTGCAAATCTAGTCTAGGCAATTAACGATTTAAGAACAGAGAACAACAAAAAACAATCTTATGTGCCAAACATCTTGTGCTATACAAGTTCTCCTAGAGCATAATAGCTTACACAACATTCAAACCAATTTCTCATTCCTCAATGCAGTGCTTTTTTAAGTTACTTAGCTAATCAAAAGTATGTAGCTAGAAATCCTTTGTTGCACAGCTAATGTTCCTACTGAAAAGATCATCAAGACCAGGTAGAAAAATTCATGATGTAAATAACCTAGAGTTTGTAGAGATTGGCTATGCTTCACAATCAATCGTCAAACTCTAGTCTTATACACGCAACCAGGACAAAATCTAAAATGTTTTCTTCAAAACTAAATTGGACTATTGTTACACTCCAGGCATTATAGCAAACTATGAATATTAAAAATTGTTCTTAGGTTAGAAGAATTACACTTCTCAAAATGCCATACCACAAACAGAAAAATATGTTTCAAAAGAAGCTACAAGCTATTGAAAACCTTGTTTTGAAGTTAAACGAATCTGAAGAATATTTCATTAACATTATTTCTACTTTTTGAATCTAATTGCCTTTCACACATGGAGAGAAGAATCAACAAATCTCTGTGTCAAGAATCGGAGCCACTACCAATGGAAGCTTTTTACTCTTGCTTAGTTAAAAAACAAATTGCTAGTCTAGAAAGGATCGAGAGACGGAAAGTATAATACTGAACACACAAATACATGAATGCAAGAACAGGCGGAGAGGTGCAAATCAAGTACGCACATTGAAGGAACAAATGTATTCATATTTAGTATGCATCAACTGCATATATATATATATATAGAAAGGATCGAGAGATGGAAAGTATAATACTGAACACACAAATACATGAATGCAAGAACAGGCGGAGAGGTGCAAATCAAGTACGCACATTGAAGTAACAAATGTATTCATATTTAGTATGCATCAACTGCATATATATATATGATAACATCTGGATTCAAGGGCCTGAGATAGACGACAGGTAATAACAACCACAAACATGAGAAGTGGCAACCCCTGTGGGAGACAGCAGATTGGTAACAATAGTTGGCTTAGACAGTTGACGACAAGCCCTCATAATGTTTTCCTTTATAACTAATCAAACAAATATCACCTATTTACTCTTTGATTATAAAAATTGAGAACCTAAGAGTACTAACATGCTATCAGAACTGCAAAGTCTATTCATGATAGTACATGTATTAATATATAAAAGAAGCAAGCAATTAAGCTAGGAAAGCTCAAATGATACATAGATAACAACGATTTGAGAATAGAATATACATTACTATAGTTTATACCTAGGGACTAAACTAAGAAATATTTATTTATTATCAGGCTATGTTTGAAATCCAGTTCAACCATTCCAATCTTGACATTTAAGTAATCTGTCATTAAATGCAAAGTTTCGTGAATATATGATAAGTCTAATACTACATAGATTGAACAGAAAACTGTAACAAAAAAACAATTTCAACAGGTGGATTCACATATCAGATAACTAATCCATGCAAAGTGCCATCTTTCTTATGCTTATGTTTTACACAAAAGAGAAATAAGAAACTAAAACAGAGTACCCAAAACCAACTATTTGGAGTCTAGACTGTGTCCTCTGTGTGGGACTAGAAAGTACAAACCAAATACATAAATCTTCAGGCAAAATTTTAAATATTAAATGTAATGATATACAGAAAAACACAATGCATGCTTTTCATTCAGAGAACCTTTCTGGGCATTTGACTAAAGAATTGTAATATAGTTCATAAAAGATGTTGCGCTAGATCTCAAAGTATTTTTCAAAATTGATCAGTATTCATACCAGAAGTGCATTAAAATTTTTCCGTGGGCGTCCTCGGCGCACACGGGAAACAAATGGAACTTCAATCCCAGATCCTCCAAGAGGGTCATGCCTACTAACAAACTCTGTTCCCCAGTATCCATATGAATAAGAAGATCTTAATCGAGATGTTGGAGGTGAATAGTCATCATCTGAATCCCCCGGTGTATGAACCATCCTTCCACTATTCCCTTTCGATTCTACTTCAGATGATTCCTCAATGTATCTCCGAGTTGGTTTCCGCACTCTCTTTGCACCCATCTCTTCTCCATCCTGAGCTTCATCATTTAACGATCCACCTTCAGTTTTACTTGCAATATCCACAAAGGGCATCAAGAAAGAGGTCGTCTCATCAGGTTGTTTCTGGGCCCAAATGTCTGGAAGAACATCTGCTGTAGATTTAATCTTCCTGGCCTGCACAACTTGGGAAGAGTGTAAAGGACACTCTCCTTCCACAGAAATTCCAAGCCTTGCGCTTATCTCTTCTTGCTTCTTGATGCCCAAAACTCTGTCTTCCAATGCCATAGCAATGCGGCGCTTAAGCCACTGCTTGTCTTTCACAGAGGTCTCTCGTCCAAAAGTTACCTTGAAAGCCTCATGAAGTTCCCTAATAGTGAGGCTGTCCAATGAAATTTCACTCCTGACAAAATCAGGATCTCGCTTTGGAATAACTGTAGCCTCGGTCAGCAGTAGTCTACCCTCATTCTTTCCATCAGCTTTCATGTGTGTGCTAGGATATTTACCATTTTTGCTTTCAAGAGCACCTTCTTCAACTGAGTCAAAGCTTAAGAAAGGAGTACCTTTGCCATTGGGTGAATCTGAAGATTGCATATTTGATACATCATTTGTAGACTGTCGATACCGATTTCCAATAGACTTTTCTGAAGCAGCTTTACCAAGCAGATAGTTTGAATGGTGACCAGTAATACCTGAAGCTAAACGAAGACGTTCTTCTTCTTTTACTCTCTGCAACAATAAATTAAAAAACTGCACATAAAGAAGATCAACCATCAGTCTAGTAGAAACGTCTACTTCAAAAGCATCATGTTAAGAATTAAGAACTAGAAAATTATTTCTCTCAGGAATCGTAGAAGCACAGCTTCAGATCTAGAGCTATACAAATATAATTCAACATGCGTGCCAAATGTTCAATTCCATAATATCACAACTCATTAAGTACAGTTCAAACTTGTAGGGCATGCATGTGGAAACCCTAGAACCAAGAGTTCTCTATGAGGAACACATTTTGGAAAAATGAAGACTGCAAGTAAGAAAATAAACCTCTGCAAGGTACACTTTTCGACAACACGACCGAAATGAAGGGACACTTTTAAAATCTTTGGAGAAATGCACAGTTAAATAATCTTAAGTTCTTGATTTGTAATATAGAGTGAGGTATAGTTATTTAATGTTATCAGGATTCTAGCACCTACATAGATTCCCCCTAAAAAAGATGCATTGCCCTCGGTTCACAAGCAACATCTTTAATTGTTTTCTGGTTCCATACAATGAGGCTTTTTTAATATTGTTTTTCTCACATTGCTTGTTCTATTTTTTTTGTCTGCTTAACTTTGAAGGATATTGTGAAATCTTACTAATATTTCCTTTTCATAGCTAACGTGAAGTTCTATATGCATTTGACATGTGGTGGTAGTGCTTACTTCATAAGCTACTCCAATCACTTTTATTAGTAATGTGATAGTCTACCATGTCTTTGTAAGATCTTTATAATTTTTTCTGTAAAAAAGAGTTGTTTGGTTTGACTCTTAGGTAGGTTACTGTTCTCAATTTCACTGATGTTAGTGGACCCTAGATGGGGGTTCTGTCTAGGTGTCTACTTTAGATTTATTTCTATATTCAAAAGGTGACAAGAACTTCCCCCAAATAACGTCTATATTCAAAAGGTGACAAAAACTTTTTCCAAATAAAGCTTGTTTTGTCCTGCATACATTTCTGTAACGGTGATTTATATCATCCACTTGTTCATTGAATTTGTTTGACGATACTTGCAATTTGAGTTTCTATTTGAAGTGGTGCAAGATCTGGAGCAAGATGAATGAGTATATATAACATGTTATACTCAGGATTTTGTAGTCTGGCTTAAATTCATGTGTACGGTGAGTTAAACTAGATCCCAAAAGAAATATGTTTAATTGTGGAAATGGATGTCAAAGACTATCACTTAAGTCAAATCAGTTTTGAGTCAACTTGATTTTTGAAAAAACTTATATAGGGGTATACAAATGTTAATTATCATATTTAGTATTTGACTAAGAAGACTAGATTTTGATCGGACCCATAAAAAGCAAATGGAATTTGAGCAATTGAAGTCGTTGCTTACAAAAGCACCTAGAGCTAAGGAATTTCAGGTACATATAGATGTGTCAAATTGAGATATAGGATTCAGGTCAGAGATTATTGGCAGAAGCTAAGAAAAATTATTCCACTACCAAAAAGAAGAATTCAGAATGGTCTACCCGATACAATAGTTTTGACATGTCATTCTATAGTCCTCTCCTGAGCAAACCTCTCCATATCCCTGCTTCTTCCAATTCCGCCTTGTTTCCCCTCAATCAGATCTGCATCTAATATGTTTCAGTTCATTAGAACACACTAAGAACCTCAACCCAGAGAGGAGGCTATGGCCTTCTCCACGAGAATTCGCACTTCATCCTTAGAGCAGCTGTCTCTCAAGAATCTAGGCAGCCTTCTATGGACTATCTTCTCAAATACCTACACCAAGATGCACAAAAATCAGTCATTAAGACCCAATTTCCATAGGAAAAAATACCAATGACTACTACCTGAAAATGGAATCCCCACCCAAGCTTCACTTCTCTATGGAGCAAATGGAGCAAAGGATATAAATGCTTATAGATGGTTTTTATCAATAATGTAATTGTTGTTCGACTTGTTATGTTCTTATTAGTCGGCATTAGGTAGTAACAAACTTCATGTTTGGTTAAGCAGTTCAGGTAACTACCAGCTGCCACATTTTGGTATTCAAAATGCATGTTGCCGAAGGGGTAGTGGCGGTTGAATCAGAGCCTCCCTGAACTGTACCAATTGTATTGGGAACTATCTTTTATGAATTCAAAGCTGCTATTGTTCTGATACTATACTCTGCCATGGTACGTTATGCAATCACTATTGTATATATGTTGTTAGTGGTAGTCAAGTATCTCTGTGATCATTCTACATTTTGGCGCCATTGCTCTAAATGAACATCTTGTCGAGCCTAATTGGGTTTAACAACAAACTGTGAGTCAACAATTCTCATTGATAACCACACACACGATGGAAATTTAACGGGTGGACCAGTCCAACAAGTCGTTGAGACAAACCAACAAGAAAAGTACAACCTCGCAGGGGACTTCGAGTATTTGTGAGATCTATCCGTATGGGAGCATGTGAAAGAAGAATTTCAAAGAACCCATGTTCCCACTGCAACTATATTAGGGAACTTGGTTGTCACTGAAAAGGTAGACCAACTGCTTGCCCAACTACCAAGACTTCTCGCAAGGCACTATCTTGATTTACAAGATCTTCGCGCAGAGAGTGACAGCAAAAAACAATGACAACAAATTTTACAAAGGTGCAAGGAAAACTGTCATGAAGACAAAGAAAAAATTGAAGATCGATGTTGTATCCAAAGGCATTAATGCCATTGAGCCCAAATAAAGGTGGAAGAAGAAGACATCGTGGCAAGGGAATCCAAGATATTAGACAGTCTACCAAACATTTGGAACAACAAGAGTAAAAAGAAAGGCTGCAACAAGTGTCCACTGAATAAAGTTGGTAAAGCCTGCAGAAGATTCTGCAGAATCTAGTGAGGATTCGACAAAGCCACCTCTTTCCAAGGGAAATCTGTGGTCTAAAATGGAGTTTGAGACAGAAGTTGAGACTCGAGAGAGCCATGTATGAAATAAATATCTGCAGGATAGAAGATCTATTGATTGAAGACAGAGCCAATCCCACCACTGGAATCAGAACCAAAAAATTAAGTAGTACTGAAAGGGGACATGATAGTGGACAAGAGAATGAACTGAACCCTGCTAAAAGAAGGGTCGGGCATAGGAACAGCTCCAAGAGTGCAGAAGAACGTCTAGTGCCAACATTCTCGAAGAGGACAATCATATTTCAAGAGCCCTGTCATAAGCAACCCATAACCAAAACTATGGGTACCCCACCAACTCCATCTCTTGAAAAGCAAAACTTACCAAAATTCACTAGAGACAGATCGGAAGATTTTGTAGGGCACTACTGCATGTATTACAATCTAGGAAGCAAATGGGCACTTTGATGAATGGTTATGGATGCTGTATTTTCCAACTACACTTCGAGGAGTGACCACTGACTCGTGCATGGATGCCCCAACCATCAATAAATGTTCATGGGAGAAACTCAAGAAAGCCTTTGAGAAGGAATTCCACCTTCTGAGAGATGACAATGAGATTGTAGCTGAGATCTATAATACTAGTCAAGGTGACCATGATAATGCCCGAGCATGCAATCAACGGTTCAAATAAATTGCCTATTGGCAAGCTTGAAAAAGAGCCAACAAATGAATTGAAGAAGAGGTGGTTCATCAAGGGATTAGTACCCCCGTTGAGAAAGAAGATGAAGGTGGTCCCACCTTCTTATGATGACACATACAAACTCTAATATCAATGGCAATGTGAACTTGGATCCATTTAAGCCCTCCAGAGAGACATGCTTTGAATGATGACGAAGTTGAAAAAGGATATCAAGGAAGAAGGAAAGGACCTATGGTGCACAAACTGCAAATCATAAGGTCGTACCAAGGCCAACTATCTAAAGAACATGTTCTACAAGATTTGCCAAGTGATGGGCCATGCCAAGTGATGGGCCATGGAGTCGAGGACTGCCCATACAATCTAAAAAAACAAGGGTGCACAGATACTCTTCAATCAGCAAGAGCCATCAACACCACCTACCACTCCAACAAAGAATCAGATGAATAAGGGATGAAGAACAAAGAAACTCACAAGAACATGCAAGTCCAATGACAAGCAAACTCCAGTACAATAAAAGTATTGAAAGACAAGTATTGGAGGATATGGTCCAAGTAAATATAGTTGACCTATTACAAAGCAGTCTAGAACTCAAATTTGGTATCCATCCTTCAGCACAAAACATTGGCTCAGACATGGAGCATACAATGGCACACCTTGCATCAAAAGCAGGATCATCAGGTGATGAGGAAAGCAAGAATCACATGGATGAACCCATAGTTACACCCCCACTCTCTAGGGACCAAGTGATTGATCCTATGCTCTTGACGATGAAGCTAGCCTGTCAACCAACATTTTTGCGCATGGAAATCTTGGGAAGGAATCTCACATATATAATTTTGGATGACAAATCTGGTGTGAATGTTCTTCCAAAGCAGACTTGGAAAGCCCACACTATGGTCGTTAACCTTATAGTTAGTGAGAGCAAACCAGCAAGGAATAAAAGAATTGGGAGTTCTTATGGCATAGAAGGCAATCATTGGCACCCAACCTTTCATTTTAAATTTTGTAGTGATTTCACTCAAAAAGAAGGCCTACAATGCATTATTGGGTTGGGGATGGTTGATAGCAGAAAAAGCCAACCAGAAATGGAAAAAAAAAATCTCGCCTCCATTGAGAACAAGGGCTAAAAATATATTATAAATTCAAAGAATCAGGCTGTCAGTGAAGAAGCAGCCTTGTCATATTCATCTGATTCGGACTCTAAAGAGGAAAACTTGGAAGGAGACCAAGGCACAATAGAACCTAACCATGAAGGGGTGTTGGAGCTAAAGCCATGCTCTGAGGCTTAATGGTTTTTTTATTGGCATATGGAAGATTATGAGGTGTTTCAACATAACTGCAATTTTGTCAAGATCATGGAAATTGAAGAAGAAGACCATAAACTAAGGTCGGCAATGCCAACTCCGGCAAAACCTCATCCTCGCACCCAAATTATCCTCTAAAAAGCATTGAATATAAAGTGGGAGGTGCACGGCTAGATGAGAAACCAGCCCATCAATTCGGAAGTGTTGGATATATTAAGTACAAAGAACACACCACTCCAAAGGTAAATTTGGGAACAGAAGGAGATCTCAACATGATTATGGTTGGAGATGACTCAGACCCAGTGTTGGAGGCAACAACATTATGAATATTCATGGACTACACGGATGTGTTCTCCTGGTCTTACAAAACCCTGAAAGAGGTACAGCCTGAAATATGTGCATAGAATCCCTTTAGTACCAGGAGCATGCCCAGTACAGAGGAAAGCTTACAGGATGAATAAGAACTATGCTGCAAAGGTGCAAGAAGAGATCGAGAAAATGCTAGAATCTGATATCATTTTTAAAGTGGAAAATAGTTAATGGTTGTCCCCAATCATGATAACCCTCAAGAAGGAGTCAACAAAAATAAGAATGTGTGGACTTCAAAACTCTGAATGCAATCACTATCAAGGACCTATTTCCTATCCTATTTACAGATTCTATACTAGAAGAGGTGGACTGGAATGAAATGTATTAATTTATGGACATATTCTTTGGGTACAACCAGATCAGCGTACCAGAAGAAGATAAAATGAAGACTACTTTCATATTGGAGGATGGAGTTTATGCCTACAATTGGAAGTCATTCGAGCTATGCAATGCTTTGGCTACCTTCCAAAGAATCCTCTTGCACTGACAAGATGGAGGTTTGGAAATTCAAAGCATTCTTGGATGACTGGTCTATTTACGGTGGACAACAGGGCCACTTTTGAGCCCTGACGAAGTGTATGAGATGCTTTCACGCAAATAAATTGGCTCTAAATCCAAAAACGTGTCAGTTTATGGTTTCATAAGATAAACTTCTCAAAACTATTGTGTAAAGCTGAATTGAAAACCAGCCCCAACAAGATATAGGTGATGGATAAAGTTATTTTCGGGCCACGTTGGTTATTACCGATGCTTCTTAAAAAAAAATCCCAAACTTCTCACCCCCTGGATATTATGACAAGGAAAGGAGTTCCGTTCAGATGGTCTGAAGAACACAAACAAGCATTTAAAGAATTAAAAGGTGTGTCTCATTAAAACTCCTCTCCTTGTATATCCAAACTATGACAAGGAATTCCATGTTCATGTTGATACTACCAATTATGCTAATGGGGCTATCTTAGACCAAGTTGGAGTTCAAGAGTTGGACCGCCCTATATCCTTTGCGAGCAGGCTACCGTCAAATGTTGAATAGAATTATAGCACCATTGAAGGAGAGGCACTTGGTATGGTCTATGCTATTCAGAATTTTCATCATTATTTATTAGCTACTTTGTTCATATTTTATGTAGACCACCAAGCCTTGTTGTACTTGGTCAACAAACCTATTATCCAAGGTCAGATAAGAAAATGGCTGATGGTACTGCAAGATTTACACTCAAAATCATTGTCAGGCCAGGCAAGAGCCATGTAATTGTTGGCCATCACTCACAAATAAAGTCAAGTGAGCCCCATGAAGGTGCCAATGAAGATTTTCCCAACCCCCGTTTGTTCTAAATTGATATTGTATCGGTCCTAGTATAAGAATATTGATGAGTACTTATCTACTACTACTTTTCCAAAGGAGATGCAACCTATGTAGAGGAGGAAACTGGAATTGAAAGCTTGAACGTTTAAACTGGTCCATGGCCTTTCGTACAAAATGGGACCTGACCAAGTAAATGCACAGATGTGTCATGAAGGAAGAAAACCAGGATATACTCCTGGACGAGTTGGAAGGCATATGGGCCCTGATGCCACAGCAAGCAAGATTCTTCTTGCAGGATTGCAATCGCCAACGATGCATCATGATGCCAAGGAATGGATGTTGAGATGCAATACTCGCAAGGAATGGATGTTGAGATGCAATACTAACCAAAGAATCAAATGGCCACTTAAAAGTGACTTTATGCCCTTATAGCCATCGCAACCCCAAGAGCTTTTTGAACGATGGGGCCTAGAGTTCATTGGACTATTAAATATCAACAAGGTCCACCATTGCAAATATCTTGTTGTTACCACAGAGTATTTGACGAAGTGGGCAAAATCCAATGTGTTGTTTTGCAACAATGCACAAGGTACAACAGAATAAATCTATAAGCAACTGGCCACTATATTTAGAATTTCAATGCAAACTACTAGTGACAAAGGTGGACATTTTAACAACCATGTCATTTGGTTGATGACTTTATAGTTTCAAATTTCCCATTCTCTCTCAAGTCCATACTACCCAAGAGTGAATGGACAAGAAGAGGCAACCAACAAGGTTTAAATATAGATAATCCAAACACCATGCAGAATAGAAGGTGTTGCCTGTGAAGAACACTTACCAATAGTGTAATGGGCCTACCAGACAGTCTATAAAGTAACTACCTACCCCACACCTTTTCAACTAGTGTATGATCAAGAGGCAGTGGTTCCAAAGGAGTACTTGGTTCCCAGCTTGAGGGTAAATTTCGAGAACTCACTCGGTGATGATGAGAGTCAATTCAAACGACTCATCCAATTGAAAAAACAAGATGAACATTGAGAAATAAATTAGTAATAAATTGAAGTTATCCAAAATAGATGGAAGTACTAGCATGATAAACACCTCTGATAATGAATTTCAAAGCAACAACTCTAGTCCTAATGTATAATAGGAGACATGAAATCAAACCAAGAACGTTTAATGTAAGGTGGTTAGGCTCGTTTAAAATCCTAGAAACACTTGAAAATGGAGCAGTCAAGTTAAAAAACTTGAATGGAATGTTGGTTAAAGACACAATGAACAGCTATAAATTAAAGTTGTACAAAATGAGCACCGAAAATATCAATATGATTGATATTGATCCAAGTGATGAAGCAGCAGAAGGGCCCACCATTTTAAAAAATAATGGTACAGTCAGCAAAAAATGCAAAGTAAAAAATTATCAAATACAAATGTAAGATGTAAAAAAGGACAAGGCATAATAGATCCAAGCTTGGACTATACACTCTCCTCCCAACTATATGCCCCCTTGTCTAGCGAAATGTATGATCAGCTTATATCAGTCATACATCCAACCAAGCTCAGCTCCATTGTGCATTCTTCCTTGTTTGTCTTTCATCTTATTGTCTACCCACTCTGAACCCAAAGTAAAAAATGGTACAGTCAGCAAAAAATGCAAAGTAAAAAATTATCAAATACAAATGTAAGATGTAAAAAAGGACAAGGCATAATAGATCCAAGCTTGGACTATACACTCTCCTCCCAACTATATGCCCCCTTGTCTAGCAAAATGTACAATCAGCTTATATCAGTCATACATCCAACCAAACTCAACTCCATTGTGCATTCTTCCTTGTTTGTCTTTCGTCTTATTGTCTGCCCACTCTGAACCCAAAGTACAACATATTTTGGTTGCCTGAGCGTACGCCCAACATTGTATGTCCAACTCCTAATTGTGCACTCAATCTCACTCACCGTATTTGCAACTGTATGCCCAGCCCAGCATTTATGTGTCACCCACACCCGTACGTCCACCCTATTAATCCCAGCATCCTTCCGCCATATGACCTCCCTTAGAACACGCGTTTATATCTAGCCACACCTCCTCCTGCCATACGTTCCACATTGGGCGTATGCCCTGCATCATACGAAAAATTTCAAAGCTCGCAAGACATATCATACACTCTATTCAATAGTTCATCACAGTTCAATCTATTAAAACTAGTGATTTCAAACCAGCAACCTCCATTTTTTGTCACTCAATTTGTAGATTTTGCACTCAAACAAGGAAATTGTATTGGAAAAATTCAGGTTTTTGTACACAATGCCATAGACAATGCCATCCTCTTCTATACGATTAATGAATGCTTTGGACACAACATTTGAAAATTTTGGTACAGTTAGGGAACATTGTCTAATTCCCAAACCAACCACTACAACTATTCCATAGTTGGTACAGACTTCTTTGGTAGTATGCACAAGTTCGCAGTAAGCTACAATTGAGGGCATGAAGAAGTATAAAGTTGGCGACCTCACCCTTAAAGACTAAAACCAAGGTGTTGCCCACAACTGAAACTTTTACTTGGTAGAGCCTTTTGGAAATGGAATCCCGCATGCACTTAGCCAATAACCCTGAAGACCATGAATTGAAACTCACATTGCGGAAAGTAGGGATGGACAAGGTGTTGCAGATGCCCTACTTCAGCATGAGGGAATTTGAACTCTAATTCGTTTGAATGGTCTCTAGCTATAATCAAGAAAGTTGATGTTCCTTGGTCCGTTACATGGAAACCAAAGTAAAAATTACTTATATATCAGAGGACTTCATGCAAGTCTTTGGCATACCTTTGCACAAGGCATCAATGAGCTAACCAGACCTTAGGTTACCCAAACATTGAAAGACTACGCAGTGCAAATATTATGTCAGCCAGATCTCAATACAAAGAAGTTGCCCAGCATGTGGGTTGAGGCCTTGGGGTATCAAAAAGGAACATTTGGCTTCAAATGAGTGGCGTTGTGTCCTCAATGTGATCAGCAGTAGGTTGGTGTTTGCCACTCGAGCATCTGATATTGCAGTTTCAATGATAGATTATATGCTTTCCCTTCGAAGGGATGAAATATTAAACTAGTGGGAACTTTTGTCCACATAAATTCACAAGTTCCTCTCTGACTTGCAAAGGTTTTAGTATGATGCAACATGTGATTTGGCTCTTTCTAGACACAATACATTCACAGTCACAAGCCGAGGGAGACCTTAATTTTGATTCTTCTTATGACCCCACTTGGCCATCGCTATTTCGTTTCGAAAAAACTAGGTGTTCGCGTAGCTGCTAAATAGGATCACCCAGAACGTCGAGCCGCAATTAAAAAAATAAAACCAACTATAGAGCTGCCCAAAAAAGAGGAGGGCAAAGAAGAGTCAGAAACAGAGGAGGATAATGGGGAATACGATGAACAACAAGGTGGGTTGCCAAATTCTCACAATACAACATTTTCTGAGTCGATCATGCTCACTTTCTTGCCCTTGGTGAATGTCAAATGGCTACCAATATAAAAGGTCTCATAGCCTAGTACAAGGACTATGAACCCATCTTAGAAAGCCAAATATTTTCTATCAAACTTCACTCAAAAAAAGTGCAGCCATAAACCTCCACCAAAAATCACCACATAAGCAATCATTTAAATTTCTCCTTCTAGTCACTCAAATTTGTTCATCAATACTTGATAATGTCAGTCTTGGCCCACTTTCACTTTAATTGACTTGAGTGCTTAATCTAGACCTATTTTGCCACCTCACTCTATCCTAAGTACTTATACGGACCTATCCTTTTCTAAGTTGATATCTTACACTTTCAAAAATGTTCTTAATGGCTAGAAACCCCTCTAAGCAACCATACAGACATCCCACATTCCAAATTTCACATGTTTCTTTTCAAGACAGGGTCGATCAGTATGGGTCAATAGCGGCAGTCGGTTTTGACTCCTATGGGTTGATCCTAACCTTCACCTTAGCAACGGTGACTTTTCTCATTTAGACCCTCCATTACAGAGTGGTTTGTATTTTTAGGATAAGTAGCGTGAAGTTTTCCCTTTTTCGGATTGTTATAAAGGCATATCTAAGTCACCTATTCTATCACTTGGAAATTTCAATATTGAAGCACACTTACACTATTGCATAGAGTAAAGCTTCCCTATTGATCCTAAATATGATTCTATTTATTTGAAGCAATCCTCAGGCAAGTAAAGAGCCTATTCTATCCAAATCAAAGCAAATCATTATCAAGTATTCAAGCCATCTCTAGATGTATACATGTAGCAAAAAGAGCACAATCGCACAAAGCACTCAAAGTGCGAGAGCTAAATAGATTAGATTTCCCTATTCAAATTATTGGATACATAGGCAGCGATCAATCATCACAGGGGTGATTGGGAACATGTCATCCCATTACACTCCCCCTCTGCACGTTTTTTAGCTATTGCAAGTCCTACTAGGGTTTCAACTTTGGATAAGTTATTTGCAAGCAATGTTCCACGAGGACGCATCCCTCCCCCCAAAATCCCCACGTTTACGGGATGGGGACGTTCTCGGGACGTGGGGGTTTTCCCCTATCGCACCTCCATCGCCGCCCCAAAGCGTTGCCGTCCCTGGGACATTTCCCTCTAAAAGGGGACGTCTGGGGGACTCTGGGACATCATCGAGACGCCCAGACATCCCTCGACCTCCTAGGAAACTTTTAGGCATCTCCCACCCTGGGAGACATCAAAAAAGCATTTTTTTTTAAATTTAAAAAATATTTTGGTTTGTGAGCCCTCTACCCTACCTCTATTTGTTAATGGGTCCCACCGCCACCCCCAAGGCCTCCCAAAAGCTTATAAAAAGCCCTATCCCTCTCATTCCAAATCACAAAAACTTCATTGAGTGAAGTAGAGAGCTGAAAGTAGAGGCTGCAAGCTAAGAGGGAGAAGTTTGCAAGAGTAAGAGCATTAGGAGAGGGAAAGTGAAATCAAGAACTGGTCTACTTATAGCTTCATCCATTTCGTTAAGAGGAACATGTTTACCTCTAGGAGCGTAGAGAAGCTTGTTGCTATACATAGTGCCTTGCATCTCATTAACTGCAACACGCTTACATACAAGGAGAGTTTATCAACCGGATGGGATGTAGAGCCAGAGGAACCAACACAGATTGATGATGATGCTACACAGACAGGGCTGATTGGTATTGGTTTGGAGGAGCTTGAGCATGTCAGTCTAGCAGTTTTAGTGATGAGGAGTTTGGCGAGAACTTTGGGGATGATTAGCCATTGACTCATTAGTATTTAGTATTTGGTATTTTGTTTTTGAACATTGTTGATACTTGATTGTAATAATAAATCATCATTATGAAATTTTGAAAATTCTAAATTCAATATTTTGATTTTATTTTCAATGT
The DNA here is from genome assembly GCA_037957365.1 of Torreya grandis. Taxonomy (NCBI): domain Eukaryota; kingdom Viridiplantae; phylum Streptophyta; class Pinopsida; order Cupressales; family Taxaceae; genus Torreya; species Torreya grandis. The sequence goes on along the minus strand of JARHVA010001662.1, from coordinate 2,243,799 downwards.
TCATTGGTTCAATGCTTCAAACTTGAAACTTCATTGTTAAAATTTAAAACTTAAATGTTAAATTGTTGATGTTCAATGCAATATACTTATTCCTTATACATATTTTTATAACTAATTTTTCAAGTATTACATGTATTTGCACTACTCCCCCGCCGTCCCCAAACTTAGGCCCCACATCCTCCTGTCCCAAAAACCCATCCCCACATCCCCCCGTCCCCTCATCAAGAAACTCCATAGAACTATGTTTGCAGGTCATTTGTGTGCATCCGAAGGTCAATTTTCCACACACATGGGTGTTTCAAGTAAGCACAGGCCATTGTGCCCTAAGTTCCCTAATTTTCCATAGAGGACAGAATCAACCAGTAGAGGACAGTAATGGCAGTCGATCTTGTCCCCTTCCCGACATTCTTGACCCCGAACCATTGCATTCATAGTCCTTGTGGCACTTGTAGAATCAGTTTGAGTCGATCAATTTCAGTCTATGTCAATGACCCAGTCCACATACAAACAGAATACAATTGAGTATTTTGTGTTGTTGATAGTTAACCTTCTTTCATTCATTCAAGTTTTGTTAATTTCAAAACTTTACTTTTATTATGCTAATTACAAGTTGTTTTACAAATTCTAATACATTCCTATTCAATTTAGCTTTAATAAGAGTTAAAAAACCTATTAATTCCAAATTCTGATAAAAAATATTGGTGAACCCATGTATTGTTTGAACCATATATCAAAATCACGACGAATCTCGCGCGATACCTACAGAACAATATCTCAAACTATTTATGGTGAGACGATAACCAGCTATTTCTCGACAATTTTCACTAAGTAATATCAGTTATTGCTTGGTGAAAATCAAAGAGAAATGGCCATCAACTCGCCTGCAGTGAAATAAAATTGGTAAGCGTTTATTACACAGTTTCTTAGATGTGGTTTTCTTATTAGATGGTTTAATCATTTGAAGCAAGATTGGTAAGCATCTTTCCCAGTTGCGGTATGAAGTTTGACGACTTAGGGTTACACAGTCTATAATTGCGGTTCGGAAAGATTTAAATCAGAACACGCTATACATTGCAGCCTACTCATTCCTTTTGTTACAATTCTGAATCAGTGAATAGTGAATAGTGAATCAGGGTTTACAACTTTACACTATATACTGAATATTGTCATTGATATTATGAGTCATTGATATATTGAATATTGTCATTGATATATTGAATATTGCCATTGATATTTTCATTGATATACTTATGGCATTAACTACATTCATTTTTTATGTCATTTAACAATATTTTACATTTTATTTAAGTTTATTTTATGAATTTATATGTTTTTTAAGGTAGCGATAAAGTTGTCGAGCCCTGAGCCCTGAGCCCTGAGCCCCGAGTCATATTTTGAGTTGTCGAGAAATTGCTGAGAACAAGATTTTTAACTATGGTTTGAACATTGCCAACCCCTAGGTTTCCCTTAGGGTTCCAACCTTATTTCTAGGATTTCATAATTTTGTCTTAGGGTTTCAGATCTGATCACTTATTTCCCCTTATCCTTGGAGTTGGTGCAAATCAGAGGTTTTATTTTTTGTCTTAGGATTTCACATAGTTTACATAACCATAACCAGCGAGTAGTCTCCAAGGAGGAATTTTTTTTAGCCAGTGATTAATAGACAAGTGTTGTCGATTAGCCATGGATAACCAACAAATTAAAAATATGCATAAATTTATCAAAAAACATAAATATTATGGAAATTACAGATTCAAAATGTATCAAATGAATCTGTAAAATGTTAGGAAAGTGTTTTCTATTAGATTTGAACACAAAGTACAAAATCGCTCTGAATGCTCCAAATGTGTTTGCTGAATTTTTCTCCTTCCAATTCGTTCTGAATGTTCCAAATGTTGTGTGAATCCAATGAGGGGGCTTGAATGAATTTATAAGACAAACAACAATGTTTTTTGAGCATTTTTGCCGCATCCATGACGTGTTTGGCAAGCTTGGACACATCCAACCGCGTACAGGTCGTGTACAATCCTCCTGACAAGTACTGGCACAATACTCACCAGCTACTCGCGATTAATCATGAGTACCCAACAAGTACTGTGTCAGTACTCGTCGAGAGCCAAAAATTAATTAACAATTTTGAGTGGTGATTAATGGTTTTGCCCCAATTTTCATGATTAGCCAAGTGACCAACGATTAACTAGCGAGTATGTAATCTATGGTTTCACTCATTTTACTATTAGGACTTCCTTTCCTAGGCTTGTGGCTTATCCTCCCACTTGTTCGGCTCATATCTATTCCATAACGACTCTATTGTTCAAATGATTCAAGACTTTTGCTATCTATATGGAGTGAATAAGAAATCTATTTTTGTTCACCAAAATATTGTGTGGATTTTTCGAAATTTACAATTTACTATTTTAGTAAATTTGGCCTAAGGGATGAATGGTGTAGCTATTTTCAAATCAATTTATGGGTTTCGTCTATCTACTGATTTTAATCAAAAACATCTCTTGAATTTCAAAAATACCTAATAGATCTCTTGTAGTGGTCACTTTTTTTATTGTGGACATAATATAATGGCTATATGGGTTATTCTTGACATATACTTTCTAATTCAAATAATAATAATTATTTTAAATACATGGTTTTGGATAGTAATATTCAATATCTTTCATAATCATGCAATAAATTGGAGATTACTAATGTACAATAAAATCAAGGTTGCAATCAATCATAATACATATTCTATGTCCATGGACTCCCAAATAACTTCTATCGTCCCTCCTCAAGATTGTGATAGATACTTTCCCTTTAACCAAGTCCATGTTGTCACTGTCGCAAGAGGTAAGGTGACCCACCCTATAGTGCCAAATGAAGGTAACCAACATGTCCTTTGTCAACCCCCTCCACCTCCCGCACATCCTCTTGATGAATTTTGTATACGTATTCAATCAGAAGTACATAAAGCTTGTGCTTGTGAAGCCCTTCAAGATCAAATAGTCACTATGAGAAAGTTCATATAAGAGTTGCAAAAGCAAAATTAATATTCCAGTTCAATGATCGCATCACTTGAAAATAAAATCACATGCACATAATTTAGAGCATGCCAGTGTAAATCATATATCTACATCATCCAATTATTTTATGCCTCAAAAGATAACATCTCAAGTATTGGGTTCAAAAACAACATATATCTACAACTATTGATTCAAAAAGTATACAAAAGGCTAATAAGAGTTCAAGCAAGATTCTAGGAGAAATGTTTCAAAACAAGTTGATCAAATTACCTCCTATGCACCCTCTAAAAAGATCAAAATACTATTGTGCATATCATAGAATGCATGGGCATCATAGAGATAGTTGTTGGGCTTTGAATAACAAAATACTAATCATTGATAGTGGTGATTCTATAAGAGACAAATCAATCAAACAACCAACTCACATGATGATTGTATCTTTTAAAGAACAAATGCAAAAAGAACAAAAAGAAATTTCACAACAAGAAATATTAAAAATGGCAAAATTAGAACAAGAAAAACTTCGAAGGGCAAAGTTAGAGCAAGAAAGGTTACGAAAGGAACACAATGAAAAAATAAGACAACAAAAAGAACAATTACAAAGGTAACAGTTACATAAGAAGTTACAAAAAGAAAAATTACAAAGGGAACAGTTAGATCAACAAAGGGAACAAAACAAAAAAGAGAAGTTACAAAAAGAGCAATTATTAAAAGAGAAATTGTGAAAACAAACTCAAGCAAGTAAAAAAGTACCTTTATGAAAGGGTTTCTCACGAGGGAAGTTCAAAAGTAATATGTTCCTAAAAAGTCTAATGGTACAAATGTGGTTTCTAAGGATTCAAATGCTATATCTCCTTCATGCATAGAGCAAAAAGATAAGGTCAATACTACAAAAGCTATGGTTACGTCTTCAAGTCAAGAAGTTAAAGAAGAAACCATTTCTCTTCCTAGTATTCAAGAAGTGATCCCTGATTCTCCTCCATTTCAGAAAGAGATGCAAGATCTTGAAAATCACGACCATGCTCAAGAAGGACAATCTAATAAGATAATTCCAATATATGGTGCAATTGGTTTTTCATATATAGATGCAAAACAAGATCAGAGTGGCATATGAAAATTTCAAGATAAACCTAAGAAATTAGTTTTCTCCCAAGATAATGACTACATGGATGATTATAATTATGATAAGTCCGAGGATTGGTACAATAGTGACAAAGAAGAAATCAATCAAATTAATGATTTTTCAAACAATAATACAGTGAAGGATTCAACAAATGATGGACATGAGTGGCGACATACCTCTACTTGCTCATGTAAAGTGGCCATTCCCTTATTTGACAAAGGGAACTATATATCAGCATCCCATGTAATATCCCCAAGAAGGAGATCGCTGAATTTAAGGAGAGGCGCTGCCATTTCACATGAAGAAATCGTTACCAACGAGAAATCGCTGCCAAGGAGCAGCGTTGCCATTTAATACAACAGTCATTAAACGAAAATGTCAAACGAAATTGTTGTCGGAAGTGAACGGAAGTGTCAAACGGAATTATTGCCGGAAGTGAACGGAAATGTTAACAGAATTGTCAACGGAAATGTCGACAGAATTGTCAACGGAAATGTCGATGGTCACATCTTTTGGTGAAGAGGTGCCTCTTGGATGGGACGCCTCCTTTGTGAGAATGTATAAGGGAGAAGAGATGTGGAAGTATGAAAAGCATCCAATTATGAATTCAATCATCTAACTCGTATAAGCATCATGTTATACAACCACTCTCAATGACGAAAACCCTTGTGATTATAACAGCCCAAGAACAAAACCCCTTGTGGACTTCTATTTTATTTTATTTTTTATTTTAAATGCAATATTTATCTTTATAAAAAAATATAGGTTTTTCGAAAAAACCAAATTAATATAAAATATTCCGATTTGGAATATTATAGTGGCATTAGAGCTGTTTTTCTTGCCAACTTGTGAACCATGGGGTCACTACATAAGAAAATTATGGACAGTTTTGAATTGTACAACGCCCTTTCAGCAGAGATTATGAGGAAGACGAGTTTGTAAATCATAGTTATGGCAATACTGAATATGACGAGAAATTCAATTTTCAAGAGGTCCCAGAAGAAAGGAAGATGACAAATTCCAAGACTGACTTCTCTATCCAGGAGCAAACGAATGAGGCATCCAACGTTGAACTAAGAGAATGCCCAAACATACTTATCCAAGAAGAAGTTGATATTTATGGAGACTTGTCTACTAGGAAGAATGACATAAAAACTTTGGATATTAGAGATGCGCACGAGTTATCTAATCAAAACACTAATGATGATGTTGATGTGTTGTTTACATCAGAGTGAAGATAAACTTCAATGTGTGCAAGAGAGAGTTCTTGAGGATTGTTCCTCAAACACAGGTTCTAAGTTTAATAAACCAATTGATTGTCTAATTAATGCACACTATCAACAAGATATCAAGGGCTATGGTCTTAAAAATAAAAAAGGAGAGCCAACCAAAATAATTGATATAATATGGAAAAAACATCCACCAGATAACCTTAATGTAGTGGAAGACGAACAATCATTAAACGCACCTCACTCGTTGAAGGATACCAAAGAGACTTCCAATGATATTATAGATAACACACAAGACTTTACATGTGCACCTTTTCTTTTAGATTTCCCTGGTTGTCTTGGAGTAATAGGAAATTCACATTTTGAACATGGAGAGTCATTGGAAGTGTGCTTAAAACATTCAAAATTCAATAAAGGCAATCAAGTTGTAGTTGTTAATCTTGGAAATGTTGCACTTGAGGGCTATGAGACATAAATTACACATAGCCATCCACAACAAAAGATGAACGAGAAGTTGATTCCATGCCTACTTCTTCAGTAGGAGGGGCTCAAGTGTATTGGAAGAAATAAACTATGATGATGGGTTATTAAAGGATGTTGATGAATAGCATGCCAAGGATATTGTGAACCTAACACCCGGATGAAAAAGTCCAAATTTGTTCATATTAAATATAAGGGTTGTGTATCCATACATCAAGCTATTAAAGGATGTAGATCCTCAAGCATGGATTTGTAAGGAGCTTGATGTTATCCATAATTCAAATTTCATATTCCCAGAGTTACAATATCGTGAGTCTCAACAGTTTGAACTTGGATTTGCATCTAAAATGATTAAACCTTCGTTAGTGTATAGGGAAGAAGACATTCTTCATGGGAAGTTTGTATTCAAAACATGGGACCCAAACTTGATATTAGAAAGTTTAAGTTTCTCGAATCCACATGAACCATGGTTTGGTGCCCCTTACCTTGTTGAAGACATTCCATTTCCTATTTTAGAGGAGAGGAAAAGGCCTTTATTGGGAAACTCCACTCTACATTTGCCACTTAAACAAAATTATATTCTGGAGCACTATTTTATAACAAACTTAATTGGCTTGAAGAATTTCGAACAGAACTTGGAAATTCCCAAATGTGTAGTAGATGATCATTTGATCAAAGTATGCCCTAAACAACAAGAGATTGCAGTTTCATCAAGTGATTGTCTAGAGACAAATAGGAACAAAATAGATGAACATAATGGCAATCATACTATTGTTAAAGATGAAGACAAAGCTATTCAACCTATTCGTAACATTTTTCGAAATGGCGGGATTGGAACTGATGGATTGTTACGTACAATTGCGCCTACTTACGAGACCACAAACATTTTTGTTGGCCTTTTGATTTCCTTGGAAAATTGGATGAAGGGTTTCAAGAACTGGTTTACAAAGATGGGTATTGGATTAATTGTGAAGTTGGGTATACCATGGCTGCGGAAGGATTGTCGATCTGCTAGTATCAATGAAGTTGAGTTATCTGCAAAAGACCCTACAGATATAATATTACTTCCACACCAAATCATCATCTATGTGTTGTTTATACATAGATCCTCATTTTGTATACTAAAGTACACTAATAAGTTGAATGTGCAAGAGTGTCTTTATGCATTTGTAATTTTCTATTACTCAGAACGAGAGAACAACTTAGATCAACGTAGAGTCATTGAAGGATCTATGTTTGCATTACATGGAAATTCTACACGTACTTGGTACTCTATCATAAGGAATAGCTTAAAGGGTTTGCGTAAGATAAAGTACACGTCTGCTGGAAATGTTTGCATCCACCTCTCGATTGACAAGAGCTATTCATATTTTTTCTGCTATCCTTCGTTGTTGAGTGAAAACAAGAAACCTAAAGATTTCAAAGTATTGGTTCTTTGTAAAATTGTCTCATGGAAAACATATACAAACTTTTCTGACATTTTGGTGGTACCTAATGAGATTGAGGTTGTCATACAGTATTTGCTCGTATGGAGTTCATATGATCCTTCTACTTCTGGATTGTCAATAGAAGATGCAACGTGGGGAGGAGCCTTACTTCTCGAACATTCCAATTTGCAATTGCTTGAGGACAAGCAATTTGAGGCAAGTAGGTTTGTAATATCCCCAAGAAGGAGATCATTGAATTCAAGAAGAGGCGCTGCCATTTCACATGAAGAAATCGTTGTCGAGGAGTAATAGCTGCCAAGGAGCAGCGTTGCCATTTAATACAACAATCATTAAACGGATTTGAACGGAAATGTCAAATGAAATTGTTGTCGGAAGTGAACGGAAGTGTCAAATGGAATTATTGCCGGAAGTGAACAGAATTGTCGACGGAAATGTTAACGATCACATCTTTTGGTGAAGAGGTGCCTCTTGGATGGGACGTCTCCTTTGTGAGAAGTTTTAAAAGACTATATAAGGGAGAAGAGATGTGGAAGTATGAAAAGCATCCAACTATGAATTCAATCATCTAACTCATATAAGCATCATGCTATACAACCACTCTCAAGGATGAAAACCCTTGTGATTATAACAGCCCAAAGACGAAACCCCTTGTGGACTTATATTTTATTTAATTTACTATTTTAAATGCAATATTTATATTTATAAAAAAATATAGATTTTCCGAGAAAACTAAATTAATGTAAAATATTCCGATTTGGAATATTACATCCCATCTCAATTGATGGCTTAACACAAAATTCAGTTACTTACAAGGATCGATATTATGCACACTAACTTTCAACTAGGTGGAGTAATTCTTTAGATTAGCTCACCACATATAGTCTATTGTACATAGCTTCTTGATTGCTTCATCATGCTATTCCTTCCACTTCATACACATGCGATCGATTTGATCAATCTTTCAGCCCTTGGCTCTTTGTGACTTTTTGGCCCTGTAGCTCTTCTTTTTCACTTTCCAGATTTAAACAGCCCAACAAAGTAATCTATGCTACCATCATTTGCCATTTCCATTATTTTTTTAATAATCTAAACTAAGAAAATTGTATTTTTCTATGAAAGACAATATCATTCAATAACAAACAAAAGCGATTGCCAAGATTGTCTTGAGATAGTTGATCTTGTCCTATACAATTTTTCACAGCCAAATCAAAAACTAAGCAAACAGATCCATAATGCATCCAATTTTTTGATATTTCACATAGTTCCAATACACAAAACAGTACATATTCAAGAAAAATATTTCTTTTCTATGCTATTTTGTTCATACATGTGGTTAAATACTTTGACAAGTGTACATTCGATAAAATGAGGATGTACAATCATTCCTCCACATATCTATTTTATTTCTCACATCATTTTCAATTACATTCACATATACAGTGAGGGCATCTTGCTCATACATGGCCATACCATCATTTTCAGTGCATACTTTACATTGACACATGTTACGAATTGTTTAGATCCCTCCCCTCTTCTTCTACTTTCGAACCCATGGTTACCTAGTTTTTATGATTCTTTTTGCAAAATTCAAAAAAGAACAAAAAAAAATCAAATGTTTCAAAACTACAAAAACATTCAATATTTTTGAAAAATCCAAAATCAAGACATGAGCATGATTAGACATTTAGTTTACATTCACTACCATATATAATTTATCTCATGATTCGTAGATAGCATAGTCTTTTTTCTATCACACATTCATTTCACTAGTATTTATGAATGTTGTGTAGGGCATGCAAATTTTACATAAACTAAGATGTTGGATTTGCCTCTACTCTGTGGCCATGTTAAACAAGGGGTATATTATCCACAGGTTACAATATTTACAGGTGTAACCATTCTCACTCCTAAATTGGTTGAGTTGTGTACTCTTTTACAAATGTCTAGCTAACATCTCTGTCTTACATTGTGTACATGGATATGTTATTTACTAGGATATGATTACATTACATATACATGGTGTAAACTATATTTCTAATTTATGCTCCATTGATGATATTACTTGTATGCAATAGATTACACTTTGTTTATTGTGTATGACCTTTCGCCCTTGTGTGCAATTGCTTGAAGATCTCTATAAAATCTTTGTTTGGTATGTGTGACATTTGAACATGTCCATTGCTTGTGGCCCTTTACCCTTTGTTTTGGGCGACAATTGAACATGTCTCTTGTTTGCAACATTCTTAATGTCCCTTGTGTGTAGCATTTGGCCTTGTGTGAGAATTTATTTGAACATGTCCATTGTATGCGGCCCTTGACCTTATTGTATAACATTGTGTTTGTTGTGTTTATTGTGGTTGTCAAGCTTGTTAAGTTTGATGAGTGCCATGATCCATATTGTGCAAAACATATTGTGTATGTTTCTATTACATTTACTATTATGAGCTTCATTGGTACATTTCTATAGGCCTTGCCTCATATGTTACATACACGATTTGAATGGCATTTATCTTACTATGTTGACATGTGTTTCACATATGCTACAATATTCAATGTTTGCATCTTGATATGCATGATACAATTAATTTTTCTTTCGAGATGAGCGACTTTCAGGGTACACATTCCCTCACCTCAAAAGGGAGGCATTTTAGTGGGTTTTTCATACATGAGATAAACGTCCACGAGCAAAAATCAGTTTGGATAAAAAATATAGTTTCCAAGGACTCAAAATCATTCAAAATTCAATTATTGGTACAGATTATAGAGGCATATGCCAGGGATATGCACTCACATTATAAGAACAGGTTACAAATTGATACAATTTTAGATGCTTGATACAAAATCATGCACAAACTTCAAACATAATTTACAAATTTAATCTACATATAGTTGCAAATTTTACATTTATCAATGAAGGCATGATACAGATTCATACCATATTTTCAAATACTATTTGTTATCCACGGTCATGGTAAGAGCATGGATGTACTCCATTCTCTTTTGATCATGCATACAAGAACTATGGAACAAGGTGACAATGAATCTACAAGTCATTTACATAGGTTGATTCAATTAAAGTACATAATGCATAATTTGTTAATTCAATGCCCTCTAGCATTATTGCTTGTGAATCCATTATGGATTCCAACCCATTTTCGTCTTGGAGTTACAAAGGCCAATAGCACAAATTGAGGGTTCGACATCTCTCAATGGGTTCTATTTTCTATACATGTTCAATTCAAACTGAGGCTTGATCACCCTCAATTTGCCATTGACTCAACTAAGGAACCAAATCTCTCCAAATGCTTCTTGGAAAGCACCAATTCTCTGACGCTTCAAGGAAACATCATCTTCAAGCAAAGTTACAAGAGCCACATTAATTTCACACATACAGGTGTAATTCTTTTCAATCTTTTCAAATTCAAGTTACATTTTAATTTTCAATTTCACATATGAACATTAATTTACATCATTGCAAGTTTCACCATGGAACACCTTGCATGATTGGAGCTTTCTCCCAAAAGGCAAAGTGTGTTGTACACACTCCGATATCTTTATTTTACTCTAGTGATTTCATTTCTAGACGGGGGCACGTGGGGGGGCAGTGGCACGAATGTAGTCACTCAAAATTAGTCATGAATACTTGATAATGTCAGTCTTGGCCCAGTTTCACCTTAATTGACTTGACACTTATTTTGAACCTATTTTGTCATCTCGCTCTATTCTAAGTACTTATGTGGACCTATCACTTTCTAAGTTACTATCTTACCCCTACATAAATATTCTTAATTGCTAAAAAAAACCCTCTCAACAATTGTACGAAAACCCCAGATTCCAAATTTCACACGTTTCCTTTCAGAACAAGATTGACCAGTATTGGAAGTCGGTCTTGACCCCAATGGGTCGATCCTGACCTTCACCTTAGCAATGGCTACTTTTCAAATTTAGACCCTCCCTTACAGGTTGGTTTGTGTTTTTAGGATAAGTAGCATGAAGTTTTCCCCTTTTTGGATTGTTATAAAGGCACATCTAAGTCACATATTCTATCACTTGGCAATTTCAATATTGAAGCACACTTACACTATTGCACACTGAGCAAAGCTTTCATATTATTCACAAATCTGATTATAATCATTTCAAATAGTCAGTAGCCAAGTCAACAGCCTATTTTATCAAAGTCAAACCAAAGTATTATCAACTATTTAAGCCATCTCTAGATGCATACATGTAGCAAAAAGATCACAATCGCACAAAGCACTCTAAGAGGGAGAACTATGTGGGCTTGATTTCCCTCTTCGGAGTATTGGATGTAAAAGCAATGATCAGTCATCACGAGGGTGATTGGAGTCAACTCAACCCATTGCACTCCTCCCTTTTCTCTTTGCAAGTTTTCCAACTATTGCAAGTTGTATTAGGGTTTAAACTTGGAAAAAGTTATTTGCAGGTGATTCGCGCCCATCTAAAAGTCAATTTTCCACACACATGTTTCAAGCAAGGGCAGGGAACTATGTCCTAAGTTCCCTGATTTTCCACACAAGGCAGAATTGACCAATGCAGGACAGTAGTGGCAGTCAATCGTGTCCCCTTTCCAATATTCTTGACCCTGAGTAGTTGTAGTCACATTCCTATAGCACTTGCGGAATCAGTGTAAGTTAATCAGTTTCATTTATTTGTCTATCACAAACAGTCAACATACAGACAAAAGACATCTAAGTTTTTTGTGTTCATAGTTAACAGTCTTTCATTCGTTCAAGCTTTGTCGATTTCAATACTTTGCTTTCATTCTACTAGTTACAAGTGGTTTTACAGCTTTTGCTACATTTTTATTCATTTTATCTTAATTGGAGTTAATACACCTATTAATTCCAAATTCTAGTAAAACACTCATTTCATCAAAAATCATTGAAAACATCATTAATCACCCTCTATAGATTGTCATGTTAGTATAATCATTGTTATCAGCAGATAATATAATAAACATTTGATAGCTTATGGTATTAAATATTCTCTTGTCGTATTTGGGTAGTGTATTGATGAATCTTTAGTTATGAGCGGTAGGGTTAACAATTTTGTTTTAACTGACAATCATTGGTTCTCGTCTTATAAATAGCAAGTTGAATGTCAAGGTAAGGGCACTAATGTGACAAGTACTCCCTATATCGAGCAATTGTATTATACTCTACCTTATGCAATAAAGTTGTTATTCTCTTATGTTGGTTTGTGCTATGGTTATGGTATGTGCTTATAATTTTGCAATAGTAATCTTTTAGTGGTGTAGCTTTTAAACCAAATATTTATGGCATCATTGCCTTTCAAAATAGGGTCAAGTTAAAGTCGGGTAAAAGCAAAAGTTGATCGACAATACTTATTGGTGATAACACATCACATGATGAAAGCGTAGCGAAGTTATGGAGCAATCATGACTAAGAAACAAAGACAAGAAGGCCTCACTCGATTATCTATGGGAGCTCTATGTAGATGACCCCATCAAAGAAGAATCCAAGAGGAACTAAGTTCCTACAAATTCTATCTAGGGAAGTTTGGTGATGACAAAAGATGTTGACCGACTCCTCGATAATATATCTAGACTCCTTACTAGGCATTATATTACTATACAAGATCTCCATGCCCAACGTGACCTTGAAGTACAAAGAAAACAAATTTTACAATGGTTCGAGGCGAGGTGTCGTTAAGGGAAAAAGGAAAGCCCTAAAATGTCAAAAAAGGAAGAATTGATGCCAATGAGCAAAAACAATGGTGGTAGAAGAAGATAATGCAGTCAAATAGTGGACCAAGAGATCAAATGGTCTACTAGACTCTTGGAACAGAAAGAGCAAAACAAAGGTTGTGAGAGGCGACCACTTACTGAAGCCTCTTAAGGTAAGTACGAAACAATGGTGAAAGCCAAAGTGTGAGTTCAAACCTGAGCCGAATCTAGAGCTAAAACCAACGAAGGGTTTGGCTGGTACTTGAGAACCATACACCACTCACAAGTAAGCAATGGATGAGCGTTGCAAGACAACTGCATTTCTAGAGAAAGGAAGTACAGATCTTGTCGAGTTGATAAGGTTGGTAAGTAATACAAAAAAGTCCACAGAGGATATTATTAAACATTCAACCAATACCCTCCTTCAAAATACAATCTTTATTTCAAGGAGTTCAACAACTTCCTCACAGATGAAGAATTAGCCTCCTACAAGAGAAATATTCGGACAATTGAAGATCTATTAATTGAATAGGTCGAGCCAAAAACAATAGGGCAGCCTATACAACAAGTTGGAGAAAGCAACAAAAGAATGGAACCTAATGGTGACCAAAGCAGAGTACGGATCACTTGGGCTGAAGGAAGGGTTAAGTATAATGACATGTCTAACAATGGTGAGAAAGTAGAGGAATATCATGCTCAGACCTTCCTAAGTATTAGGATTATACCAGAAGAGCCACATCAAAATCATCCAATGCCCATAGTCATGGCACCCCACCAAGTCCAACCTCAGAAAACAAAAGTTGTTGAAGTTTATTGGTGATGGGTCTAAAGACCTAGTGCGGCACTATAGAACTTGTATCACGATCTAGATTTCCAATTGGAAGACAAATGAACATCACTAATTGCAGTCCTTCCCAACCATGCTCAAAGGTGTGGCTATTAATTGGTACATGAATGCACCAACAAATGATAAGTCCTCATGGGACGAATTACGGAAAGCCTTTGAAAAAGAATTTAGGCTCCCAAGAGACAACAATGTAATTGTCGTAGAAATCTACAATACCTGTCAAGTGAAACAAGAGAATGTACGATCCCATATCAAAACACTCAGAATTGTTGTGAGAACTCGAGAAGGAACCAGCTGTTTGTTTGAAGAAGCACTTGTTCATTGAGGGATTTGTACCCTCATTGTAGAAGATGGTGGTGGTTCAACCTTTGTCTTAAGAAAATGCATATAATAGAGTGATGGACATTAGAAATAAAAATAAGACATCCTCGCAATCGAGGAGCAAATATGATGACTCAAAATCCAATGATGATAGTGAACCAAGATCGGTGCAAGATCTTAGGAAGGACATGCTCTAAATGACGAAGATAAAAAAAGACACCGAGAAAGGAGGGAAATACCTCTAGTGTAATGACACAAAGTAAAACAAAAGATCACACCATGACCAATTGTTCGAAGATGTTCTATGTAATGTCCCCAATTTAGCCCTATGCTCTTCTTTTGGATTTAGCCTATTTTTGGGAACTCGTAGGTTAAGCAGAAGCTCAAATCAGGGTTTCCAAACTTCTTGGAGGACGTTTTCATCTTTTTGCGGAGCTTGCACTTGAAAATGTTGAACTTGGATTGCAGATTCCTTCTGGGTTTTCTGAAAGCTTCGTGGTGATATGTTTTACTTGGCACACAGAGCACTTTCAGGGACTTTCTATGTTTAGTAAGTTCGGGATTGGCACCGGAACGAGATTTTTTGAGTGGGGTTGGATTCGTCTTGTCAAGACCTTTCCAACGAGCTATAGATCATTGGTTTCCGACATCATCTTGGTCTCCGTTTTAAAGTCTGTAAATTAAACATTATTATTTAATTTTGGACCTTGGTGCCTAGGCTCAACGACTTAATGTTGAGGTTGAAAAAAAGAATTAAAGAGGATTATATTATTTTCCCTCTCATGTTTTATCCCATATACAAGAGGATTTTAGAGACTCCCAGTTGGAAAAGTATAAAAGGAGGAAGAGTGCTCTCATTTCATTATCTTTTGTCTACTACATTGTTATGCTGCCATATTGGCTCTGGAATCGCTTCGAAGAATGAAGGCCTCCTAGCTCGGGCATCGCTTCGTGTTTGCAAGATAACATCTAGTGGTGATTCAGTCTTTGTGAGTTGCATTTAGTTGTGCATTGTTCTCAACTTATTGCATTGTTAGTTTTATTTGGCATATTAGTGTTTTCAGCTTATTGCATTCTTGGTACAGCAGATCCGTATTTTAATCATAAATCAGAAAATACCAAAAACAGTGTTCTGGGTAATAGCCCATTGTCTTTGCTAGGCTTGGGCGCCACTATCCTCAAAGTGGTAGAATTTATAGAATTTGCATTAATTTTTAAAAGGAAATCGCCCCTTTCAGCTGGCTGTACATTTCAGATTTGCATTAAAATTCGTGCATTAATTATTGGTTGCATTTTTGGGTCTGTTTTGAGTGTTAGTTTGGGCGCTATCATAAGGAAAGTATTGTGCATCAGAAATCAGGTCAATTGAACAAGTTTTTAGTGAGATATGAGCATCTGAGCAATTCCATAGGTTGCCGGTTATTTTTTTTAAGAGCAGATTTGTATCAGAAATCAAAAATTATTGTATTGCTCTTTGAATGAATTATTGTTTGGGTATGACTATCCAAGATATGGGTAGTACTCTATGATGTAATGCTAATCTTTCAGCTTCTTAAGACATTGGCAGGCGAATCCTTCTTATTTTGTAAAGCTGACAGTAGTACTGGCAGTCATTCTTTGCTTGTTCAAATCTGGTTGTAATTCTCAGTTTCAATTAAAGTCATTGTAATAGTTATAGCTCCGCCCTATAGTAGCCACTTTCCCTCTTTGGGTTAGCAAGCACATTTTGGGTGTTGAGTAGTTCCATCTTTCAGCATTTCTCTTTCAAGCATTGTTATTGTAATACTCCGCCATATGGTCGCCTCAACTCCATATTGGATTGGGTAGCACATACTTGGTGTTGAGTTCTTTAAGTACTGTTAATTTTATTACTCCACCATATGGTCGCCTCAACTCCGTCTCGGATTGGGTAGCACATACTTGGTGTTGAGTTCTCTTTCAGCACTTGTAGTAGAAGACCCTCTGACCATATGCTCGTCATCATCGGCGTCATTCTTCGTTAAAGTTCATTCCAGTTCTGTTTCTGCATTTAGATCCTCTGACCAATGCTCGCCATCATCGGCGCCATACTGGTTAGAGTTATTTCAGTACGTTTGGGTTTATCTTCTAACCTTAACGGGTACTTGATTGTAATGTTGTAATCTGATAATTGAAAATCAAAGAAAAAATTGGCTCGGATTATTTCAGTGGTATCAGAGCCAAGATCCTGCCATCCTGTGCCCAACAAGGTTTAGTTGATAGTTGAATGATAGAGAAATCAGTTTCTACACCAGAGGTCAGAACAGAGTTCAGCTCAGTTTAGAAGTGGCAGTTAAACATGGCTAACAGAGAAGAGATAAAGCTGGAACAAACACTTTTTGAGATCGGAAAAAGACATGGCAAAGAATGTAAGTCAAGGGAAGATGAAAAGAATAATCTTCAAATATTGAAACAATGTTTGAGACAGGTGGAGCAGTAACCTTCTGAATGGATGCAATTGGCATTGTCACTTGCAATTCACCTTTTAGTTCAGCGCTATTGGCTGGGACATCCAAATGAAAAAATCAAGCTGCTGATTTCTTCTTGCTTCATGGAGTTGATGAGAATGATGGCCCCCATGACACCCTATGATGATGAAACCATGAAAATCATTCTGAATATGATTGTAGAAAGTTTCCAAAATCTTGATGAAACTGGAAGCAATCTATTTGCTAGAAGGGTTGCTATCTTAAAGACATTTTCAGATCTCTCGATAAGTAACTTGCTATTCGCCTTGGAAATGCATGATCAGATTTATCACTTGTTCCATTGCCTCTTCATATCCACTTGGAACGAAAAAGAAGAGGATGCTATTGCAGCTGTGAAGAAAATCCTTATTCTCACCATTAATGAGTCAGATGAAATTCCACCAAATGTCCAATCTCTCCTCTTGGACACATATGAGTGTGAAGAAAATGATTCTCCTATTACTTCTATGCTGATCAAGGAATTGTTTAATCAATGTGAGGAAAAATTGAAGCCACTCTTGAAGAAGTTAGAGCGTGATGAAGAAAAGATTAGTGGACATGATGTTGGAGATCATTTCAAAGAGCTCATACAAGGTCATGTTGAAGATTTGGTAATGAAGGATTTTCCTCTTATCGCTGTCCCAACTTCCCAAGAAGTTCCACATGAAGAAATCAATGACACACTTCCTCTTGATGGAGATAAAGATGTCGAAGTTTACAAAACATCAAGCATTGAAGATTCTTCATTTCATTATGATGGCGACATTGGGTTCGACCAGCAAACCGAACCTTTAGAAAGAAATGTTTTTGAAAATATCAGCTTAAGTGATTTGGGAGTTGACTTGTTCAAAGAGTCATCACTACGAGAAGAGCATGATAAGAATCTTTCTCCTGACCATTTCAATCAAACTGTTAGCATGTGGGATCCAGGTGTGTTGGCTTCAAGATATGACAAAGAACCTGTGTGGGATAAGTTTCCCTTCGATCCCGATGAAGACCAAAATATTGTTTGCATTGCAAGCTATGAGGAGGCAGAAGGAGAAGTTGTTTTTTATGAAGAAGCTTACTCTGAAAAGCTCCATGGTGATCCCTTCAAGTTGGTTGCAGCCACCAAGGGGGATGTTGTTACTTCCGAAATGTTCAGAACAACATTCAATGATTCTTCGTTCAAATTAGGGGCTGCCATAGACGGTGAGGTGGATGAAGAGCTAGAAGACCTCATGGCTCTTGAAGAAGAAAGGTTTAAAGTGGTTTTAGAACACACGGCTGATTCACTAATTCAAGAAGTTGATGGCAAGCTTAAAGTCGAAGAAAATGTGGAGTATGTTCCTCTCCATGACACTGAGCATTCTCCGTTAGTTGAGGATGAAAGACAAGAAGGTTGGAGCAACTTTGAGGGCAGCAAAGGCAAGAAACAAAGTTCTGATTTTCAATTGCAGCCTGTCAGCAATTCACCATCTTCACATTCTTATGAGTGGGAAGATCAATTCAAGGTGTCCGTTAACAAGGAAGTGCAAGCTCTATCCCTATTTGATCACACACATAGCTTGGTTGAAGAGCTTTACTGAAAGGCTCAGCTTGAAGAGAGACAAAGAGGAGTGAAAGATGAAGTTGCTCTACCCAATTTGCAACTTATCAGAGACTCATTGGAAACATTGAAGTCTGAGTACATGCACTTGATTGGAGATAGAGATCACGCCTTTGAAGTTGTAAAGAAGACCATTTGTGCTTTCCAAGAAAAGGAGAGTGTAGTTGATGAGCTCACTCTAGAGCTCGAATCAACAAGGGACAAGTTGAAAGAAACTCGGTTGGCTCTAACGGAGGTGGAAGACCAGTTTGCTGATTTCAAACTTTCCAAGGAGCAAGAGAATGCATATAATGCCAAAGAAATCAAGCAAGTAATAGGTGAGCTTGATAGTCTTCGAGAGGAGTTTGACCTCGAAGGTTTCACAAGAAAGACTGAAGTTGCAAATTCAAATTTGGATCAGCAAAATGGAAAGGAGGGCTTCCAAGTTTATGACAATCCTTTCTTTGATTTGCAAAAAGAGTCATGTAGGGAAGAAACCAAGCAAGAGGTCGAGTATAAACCTTCGGCTAATGGTGCTTTGTTATCACTCCATGAGAATATGCCAAGTTTGTTGATTAGCAATGAATGCATGAGTGGGTTTGAGGATGAAGAGTCCATATGGGAAGTGTCGAAGCAAGGTATTTTCAACATCTATGACATCAAGGTGTTGATGAGACAAGTTGTGATAGCTGCTGGTAACTTCATTAAAGCAGCAAGGAGTGAAGATTTCAGACCTACTACTCATAAGCAATGGGAGAAAGGTGGACCTGAGCTTGGTGTTTGCACTATTGACGATCCAACCCTTGGGTGGAATGATGTTTGGGCTCATACTAGTCAGCTTTGGGAGTTGAATTTGAAGTCATTCTATGTTTCATACTCCAATGTTGTTGAAGCTTTCATGTTTAAGCTTCAAAGATTCACTAGAGGGGACACCAGTTTCGTGAGAATGCACTTGGTTCTCACTAGCACTTGGGTACGCATTGAGCTTTATTTGCATTGTGTTGAAAATCAAATTCAGTTGGGTATCCATGCTTGGGATTCTCAATTTGGGTTGATGGAATTTATGGATTGTGGAAAGCATAATTTTTGGTGGGACAGTGATCGAATTTTCAGACCTTTGGGTGATGTTCTTTTCTTTACCAACCACTTGATGGACCCATTTGTTCATCAATCAATCGATTGGAGAGAAATTTTGAGTGTGGGTTGGAGAGATGAATGGATGGTTGTTCATGGGAGTGATTATAGGCTTAGACAAAGGCAGATTTTGAGATATGAGTTTGTTGGTTGGAGACAGACCAGCCACCTTACATGGGGAGTTACTCTCATTCAGGAGAACTGGTTCTTCACTTCTTGCCAAAAAAGTGGTAATTTTCGGTTGGACATTGCTCCAGTTTGTTTTTCAGCCACCTTGGAGGTGTCAACTTGCAACTCGATGCTCATCTCACAAGCTCACATTTGGGAATTCAATTGGTGTTGCTGTTTTTCCTTGTGTAGGACTCGAGAATCAGATTGCACTACATTGGTCCCAGCCTTGATCAACAACAATTATTTGTTCCTTCACACCTTTCCTACTCTCCAAATTCATCTTTTGAAGGTTTGTGATGTAAACTTTGACAGTTTACTCTCAGTGTGGGTTCCGGACAACGATTTTTCACATGCCTTGGTTCATTTTGAGGCTCTTGGAGTGGGAACTGTAAGAGTTTTCAGAAATCCTCATGGTTGCATCAGAAAAATTCAAGGGAGGCATAGTACATTCATGTGGAGTCATGAGTTTGAGTTTGATGAGCTCTTTCAAAGGATTACTTTCCTCTTTGCAAGAAGATTTGGAGAGGTCACATTTGCAGTTTTGGCTGTGTTGGATACCTTGGGGAGATATGCCAAGGATTACAATTTTGAGTTGAGTAGACTATCTTTTCCAATGCCTAGGTTTATGATAGACAATGGCATTGATGATTTTGCTGACTCAGAGCATTTTGGCCACTATGGTTTCACTATTGTGATCAGAGTAGTGCAACATCAGGGTGGTGGGTCCTCTTTCAGACGGATATGGGACCCTGGGATTGTACTTGGTTTGGTTGGGTGCAGTTTGAGTTTTTCTAGAGTTGTGGTGGCATTGCTTGACGACAAGCAATTTTGGGAAGGGCAGACTGTAATGTCCCCAATTTAGCCCTATGCTCTTCTTTTGGATTTAGCCTATTTTTGGGAACTCGTAGGTTAAGCAGATGCTCGAATCAGGGTTTCCAAACTTCTTGGAGGACGTTTTCATCTTTTTGCGGAGCTTGCACTTGGAAATGTTGAACTTGGATTGCAGATTCCTTCTGGGTTTTCTGAAAGCTTCGTGGTGATATGTTTTACTTGGCACACAGAGCACTTTCAGGGACTTTCTATTTTTAGTAAGTTCGGGATTGGCACCGGAACGAGATTTTTTGAGTGGGGTTGGATTCGTCTTGTCAAGACCTTTCCAACGAGCTATAGATCATTGGTTTCCGACATCATCTTGGTCTCCGTTTTAAAGTCCGTAAATTAAACATTATTATTTAATTTTGGACCTTGGTGCCTAGGCTCAACGACTTAATGTTGAGGTTGAAAAAAAGAATTAAAGAGGATTATATTATTTTCCCTCTCATGTTTTATCCCATATACAAGAGGATTTTAGAGACTCCCAGTTGGAAAAGTATAAAAGGAGGAAGAGTGCTCTCATTTCATTATCTTTTGTCTACTACATTGTTATGCTGCCATATTGGCTCTGGAATCGCTTCGAAGAATGAAGGCCTCCTAGCTCGGGCATCGCTTCGTGTTTGCAAGATAACATCTAGTGGTGATTCAGTCTTTGTGAGTTGCATTTAGTTGTGCATTGTTCTCAACTTATTGCATTGTTAGTTTTATTTGGCATATTAGTGTTTTCAGCTTATTGCATTCTTGGTACAGCAGATCCGTATTTTAATCATAAATCAGAAAATACCAAAAACAGTGTTCTGGGTAATAGCCCATTGTCTTTGCTAGGCTTGGGCGCCACTATCCTCAAAGTGGTAGAATTTATAGAATTTGCATTAATTTTTAAAAGGAAATCGCCCCTTTCAGCTGGCTGTACATTTCAGATTTGCATTAAAATTCGTGCATTAATTATTGGTTGCATTTTTGGGTCTATTTTGGGTGTTTGTTTGGACGCTATCATAAGGAAAGTATTGTGCATCAGAAATCAGGTCAATTGAACAAGTTTTTAGTGAGATATGAGCATTTGAGCAATTCCATAGGTTGCTGGTTATTTCTTTTAAGAGCAGATTTGTATCAGAACTCAGAAATTATTGTATTGCTCTTTGAATGAATTATTGTTTGGGCATGACTATCCAAGATATGGGTAGTACTCTATGATGTAATGCTAATCTTTCAGCTTCTTAAGACATTGGCAGGCGAATCCTTCTTATTTTGTAAAGCTGACAGTAGTACTGGCAGTCATTCTTTGCTTGTTCAAATCTGGTTGTAATTCTCAGTTTCAATTAAAGTCATCGTAATAGTTATAGCTCCGCCCTATGGTAGCTACTTTCCCTCTTTGGGTTAGCAAGCACATTTTGGGTGTTGAGTAGTTCCATCTTTCAGCATTTCTCTTTCAAGCATTGTTATTGTAATACTCTGCCATATGGTCGCCTCAACTCCATATTGGATTGGGTAGCACATACTTGGTGTTGAGTTCTTTAAGTACTGTTAATTTTATTACTCCACCATATGGTCGCCTCAACTCCGTCTCGGATTGGGTAGCACATACTTGGTGTTGAGTTCTCTTTCAACACTTGTAGTAGAAGACCCTCTGACCATATGCTCGCCATCATCGGCGCCATTCTTGGTTAGAGTTCATTCCAGTTATGTTTCTGCATTTAGATCCTCTGACCAATGCTCGTCATCATCGGCGCTATACTGGTTAGAGTTATTTCAGTACGTTTGGGTTTATCTTCTAACCTTAACGGGTACTTGATTGTAATGTTGTAATCTGATAATTGAAAATCAAAGAAAAAAATTGGCTCGGATTATTTCATTCTATAAAATATGCCTAATTAAGGGGTATTCAATCAAATATTTCATGTACAATTTAAAGAACAAAAGTGCCCATGTACTCTTCACATAAGGGAAGCCATCAACACCACCGACTACCCCAACTAAGCCTCAGAAGAATAAGTATGCGCCATCTGCCATGTCTCCTAGCAATTATCCTAATCAAAGAAATAATAATAAACACCAAAATCATATTGGAGTTGGTAGTCAAATTTAGTATGACTCCCAAGGACTGTTGATTACGGAATGTTGGAAGTCTAATGAGTGGGAACATTTTGCAAGAGTTTACCCCGCAAATCACAATAATGTTGGACTTCTCTATTATGTGGGTCCATGGATCACAATGATGCCAACTATTTGAAGCAAGTGAACAACAACATGATTGACATAGTTGAGGATGCAAAAATATTGGCAATCACTCGAGCACAAGCAAACAAAGCTATATACCCCAACCCAAGAACTGAGAAGGAAATACTTGTAGAGGCTAAAGCGAAATTCAAGAAATCATCGTTGAAGAATGAAGACAATCCCGTGAGTTGACTAGTCAACTTGAGTCAGACAAAGCAATTGCAAGACAAGTGTTACAAACTATTGAACCTATAAAGGTAGTTGATTTATTAGGAAGTATTCACGAACTCAAGCATGCAATAACCATCATACTTAACGACCTCAAGATGGAGCATGTGACAACACACCTAACATCAAAGGTAACGTCAAACAATGGGAAAAAAAGAAGTCAAATAATAAATCCATAGTCCAGCACCCATTAGCGAATCCCCAAGTGATCGACCCTGTGCTCCTAACAATGAATCTAGCCCAACAACCAACAGTTGTGCATATAGAGATCCTTGGGAAAAATTTTATAAACATTATTGTCGATGACGGTTCTAGTGTGAATTTTCTTCTAGAGTAATCCTAGAAGAATCTTGGGAAATCAACTATTTTGGCCTTTGACCTTCCAATCAGTAGGGGCAGCCCACTATGGCATAAAGGTATTGGGAATCTTGATGGGTCAAAAGATATTTATTGGAACCCAACCCTTTTTGTTGAATTTTTTAGTCATCTCATAATGGAAGAAGACCTACAATGCATCATTGAGTTGAGGTTGGTCAATCGCAACCAAAGCCAACCACAAGTGGAAGAAAAACTTACTCTCCATTGAAAATTAAGGCCTAAAACATGTGATAGATATAAAGATTCGGGAATAAGCAATGGGCTAATCTTGCCTAACTCGTCAGATTCAGACTCCAAAGAAGAGTGCTTGGATGATGGAAACCAAAGTCCTATGGATCTAAATAATGAAGGGATCTAGAGTTACAATTGTACTTTAAAACTATCTCAACAATCGCTTCCATTCGCAAATGGAGAACTATCAGGTGTTCTAGCTAGATTGCAATAGCATTGAAATCATGGAGATAAAAGATGAAGGCTTGTAAAGATATGAGCAGAAACAACAGATGATGATGCAAAGTCCTCAAGTATCAACATCATAGTCGACTTACCCTCCTAAGTCACAATACAAATTTAGGGATGCAAAGTTTGATGGTAAGTTGGCCCACAGTTTGAACGTGTACCCAACATGCAATTCAAAGAATCAACTATGGTAAACATGAACCAAGGTCCAAAGTTGAAATTACAATGGAAGTTGAAGTGAAACCCCCTAAAGCATAGTATACACACTCAACGAGTACTCGCTAAAAAAGACCCAGGCAAGTAAACTTTGTAAATATACTCGCGAGTATTTTTTCGAGGTTGGGTGAGTATTTCCATAGTACTTGTGGTGAGTACTCGCCAATACTCAGCGAATATTGTGGAAATACTCATCTACGTGTTTACATGCAGTCCACACGGCCAGTACAGTAAAAAACGGGGCAAAAACAATCAAAAACATAGAAAAACACTTCAAAAATGCCAAAAACACACAGAAATTTATCCTTTTTAAGCATGCATGCCTCCACGCTCTCATCACACAACATTTGGAGTGAATTGGAGGGAGCAAATTTGAGAAAATTTAATTTCTTAGTTTTTTTTTTTCCAAGCACATAAATTCTTTGTAAATCATTAATATTAGGTTTCTAAACATGTTTGACAATTCTACATGCAATCCATTCAATTCCATAGTTTTTATTCATGATTTATGCTATTTTTTTATAATTTTTGAATAAAATTGTTGGTTTTTTCCCTATTTATAGAGTTTAGTTTTACAAATTTATGGTTTAGGTTTTTTTTAGATGTTTTTTATTTTTTAAAGTTTTTCGTATACTTAGGGTTTAGTGTTTACATTTACAACTTTACCGTTTAAGTTTTTTTTTCCATGTTTTTTTTTTACATTTGAACATGTTGCAGGTTAACTGTTAGCATACAACTGCTTGGAAGTATGTCGTACTGGCTGGATCATCCTAGGGGAGTGTGATTTGTGCGTTTGGTCAAAGAAGATTTTTGGAGGCATCAATCGTCTCAAGTACCATATTGCATGCATTCCTTGTTGTAATGTCATATCGTATCCCAATACAACAGAATAGGCAAAACAAGAGATAATTGCAAAGCTTGCATTTTTGGATGAAAAGAAAGTAGAGAGGGCAAAGGTACAAGCAGCCCTTGCTCCCACATCGACAACGAAAACTAAAGTAGCTATGACAGAAATTGTGAGCTCTAGTTGTGGTCCACACATGTGAGGCACATCCACCTCATCCAATTCGAGCAAAAGCTAATCACATAGTTTTTTTGTACCTAGAAACATTCCTGGGGCACAACCTTCGCTGCAAGGTACAAGGTGGAACAAGGAGGCACAGGTGGAAGCAGATAAGGCATGTGCAAATTTTTGGTACTTCAACAACCTTCTAGATCAGCCACAACGAACTCGCTCTCAAATCAGTTTTCCAAATTTTTGTATAACATCTATCTTGAGCAGACAGATAAAATCCTCTAAATTTCACCAATTATGGGATTTTGGTAAGAAAATTCAGTTGATTTTTTTTAAAATCTAGCGGGAGAAGGAACTCAGTGCACTACAATGCAAGGAGATTGGTATTAAATTTGAAGAATTGAGTAACTTGCAGCCAGGGCCAGTGAGAAATTCTTCTCAAACATTAAAATTGTAGCAAGGGCATTTCTGGCAGGACTGCCGCATTCAGCTATGAAAGCAATAACCTCTACAATAGCAACAACTCCTCCAAAATGTCTTATGTATTTCTTCTGCAATCTCATTACTTATCATTTTGCATCTGGATTGTGTTACAAAGGACTCAGACTTCTTTCCAAAGTGGGAATAATGTAGGCCATCATGTTAGTATTATCATTCTTATCAAAGTATATATAATATAATAAACGTTTGGTAGCCAACTTTGTTATGTTGTTAATTATTCTTTTGTCGGCTTTAAGTAGTGTATTAATGAGTCTTTAGTTGCAAACGGTTGGGTCAACAGATGTGTTCTAACCAACAACCATTGGTTCTCTTTTCTTATAAATAGCAACTTGAATGTCAAGGTAAGGGCACTAACATGACAGGTTCTCCCTTTACCGAGCAATTTTTCTATATGCTATCTTCTGCAATATAGTTTTTATTCTCTTATGTTCGTGACTCTATCCTATGGTCATGGTATGTGCTTATAATTCTGCAAAAGTATTCTTTTGGTACTGTAACTTTTAAATCATATGCTCTTTTCACAGAAAAAAATGTTTTCACCAAGAATTCTTCATTAAAAAGTCCTGTTTCACCCAAAAAAAAATCCTCGTAAGAAATAGCAATCAAAATGACCTCATTAAAGCCTCCTCATTTCAAAATTTTCAGCACTGGTAAACATCTTTGTTTCAGCAAAAGGCTTTCCTCTATTTTCTATTTGTTTATCCGATTCCATCTTCAAATTTGATTCTGATCTGCACTTGCTGATTTGTATGTCCTCTCTCCTAATATCTGCTATACTCTATTCTGCATCAGACCTTTCAGCTAATCTGCTACAGACCTCACTACAACATCCAGAAATTAAACTTTAGCTCTATCTCGTGCGGGATTCCATTCTCAGCCATAGAAAAGCAGTTCCATTTTGTAAATAGTCCAAGTAATTCAGGCACATTCTTTTAAATTCTATTTTTAACTATGTAAACAACATAGAATCTCCCTCAGGGCGTGACTGAGGTAAAACAGTTTGACTGTGTCTTTGTTCGCATTATATGCAACTTTCTGGCCAAGAGTGTCGTTTTGCAGAAAAAATAATTCTCTCAGGTCATTGTCATCCCACACATGCTTATTTACCTCACAATGCCATCAGGGAGCCATTCATGACCGTTTCACTTGTCTATTTGGAAATCCATGCAACTATGTCATTCATTTATTCACACACAAATCTTTCCATAGTTAAACCCTTCAGAACATATCTTTGAATGATAACTTTCTAAAGTCTGTTTCTTCATTAATATGCCCTCCATAAAGTCAATAAATAAAATGGCTTAATACACAGCAGTATTCAACTAATTTGCCACAGACGTCCCCTATCTCCACAACATTTCTTGTGTTCCTAACCCTTTGATATTACTGTAATCAGCTCCCAAATATTCAGAGTCTGTCCCCTCCGTATTCAACCAGACACCCAATCCCCCTGCATAACATTACAATAGCACTTTGGTCTCACGGTTTGACCCTCCAATTCCTGCATCCGAGGCCTTCTCAGTACCTTGGATGATGGGTCTTCCTGCACCCTCACTCCCTGAAGCCTAAATGCACGGTCCCAGAATACATCCTGCACACTTCACTCAACCAAGTCCTCAACCAGCCAATATGGGAGGCGGCCATCATCCAATCTATTGACAAGTGTCAAAGTTCTCACCAGGAAAATTTGAGACCATGCTTTCCATCACACTATTGAGAAAGTATTGCACCAGCATGTGGGTCTACTTTAACAACAATAGCACAGGATAGACATGACTAAAAACCATATTTACCAGGAATCTCCAGTGTAGGGACATGGACCACGTCCCTGTCCCTGTCCCCATACCCACAACTTCTGGTGACTATTTTTATATGTAATATAGTCACATACCCTGATTTCAAGGGCATCGCCATCCCCCTACCCATACCCATACCCCCCACATCTGCAGGTAACTATTCTCAAAACTTCTTTTTCAAAGGAGCAGGTCCTAAGTACCAATCCCAATCCATGGCTACTGAACCTACCTCTCATGCTCCAGAATTTAAGAGGCCTAATCTAAGCCTGCTTATCCAGGCAGATGGTTCAGGAAAAATGGCCACTCATCTGGACATGGCTTTTTTGGTAGCATTTTATGTAATGTCCCTGAAAAGAGTTTTCCATGCATTACTTATTGGCTGTAACAGGGCCCTTACCAATATCCATTGGAGCTGCATGTCCCGTTGTAGTAGACCTATAGATAGGAACTTGTTGGTCAGCAGCAATGACCTGAATATGACTTGAGCTAGCCATTTGGAAATTAAGAGTGTTTGTGGAGCCTATTCATCTCAGCTTGTTCCTGTATGATTTCTTGACCTAGCTGTTTGAAGGACTCAAACAAGAGAACCTCCTCCATTTTCTTCAATCGAAGATCATGATACTCAGTGTTGCTTTGAAGCTGCTATATCCCCATGCATTCAGCCAGCATAGGGATTAGATGGTCATTAGTGCCTCCTCTACTGGACATGGAATGGATACTATTCTGAACTCGATTGATTGTATTCAACAAAGTATCAGATCTCTTATGTTCTTCCATAATGCTTGCATTTTTTGTTTTAGAGGAACTAGACTGAGCACCTGAAATTCTTGGCCTTGCAGATTTCATGTTTGGATGATCAAAAATATATATAAAAGTTTTGACAGTATCTTTTAGCTAACACCTTTGCGTTCTATGTAGATCATCAAGCACTGCTGTATTTGAGTAATAAACACAGAAATCCTGGTTGAATATCAATTCGTAAAACAGTTCACTTGTTCCAGTGTAGTTCAACAATGGAAATCACGTGTAATAGTTGATCAGTTTTATCGGTTAAAATCAGGGAACCTACTGGTATGGAAGATGATGATGATCCAGATACCCCGTTGTCAAATTTCAATACTACCTAAATGGAATGATGAGATTGGTAATTGTTTGGTGATGGGAAAATCATCCAGTTGATATGCAAATAAATAAATACAAAGATTTTTTTCAAATATGTGCACCATTCCAGTTAATCAAGAGTTTGATATTATTATAATATTATATGATGGCATGTTATGAGTGAAGAAAGAGAAACATTAATAAAAGAAGCTCGTCTTGGAATCTCATGTAACTGTCAATAATACAGGAAGAAAAAACTTATTAGAAGGATAATGGAGGCCTACTCTGTTTAAAGATTGGCAATTTGGCAATAATGGAAAAAGGATGTGTTAGCTGCCAGATGACAGGAAGGCCTACAAAGATGCATTTTACAACTCTAATGAACTTTTAGGATTGGGTTATATAGAACCATTTAAACATCACACTATGAAAGGCTGATGTAAACACATAGTGGTGACTAGAGAGTCTAAGACTAAGTGAGCTGAAGCTAAAGCCCTCCATAATAATACAGAAGCGAGCACAATTTCTTGTTATGAACTCACAAAAGTGTTGGTAACATAAGGAAAACCAAACCTAAAGGTCTAACACAGAGGAACACCATCACCAAACCACATTCAAAGATGGTGTACCTTGACATTCATCATCAGAAAGGCGTCACTAACTGAGACTCAAAATACTTGGCTCCCTGACTCGACAAAAAAATAAATATAAGCAAATAATCATAGCAATCGCTCAATACAGATAACAATAAGATAGCAAATCTTTCTTTATTTATTTCCACCATCTGATCCCTTAGTAAGAGGCATTTAATTTTGGCCAAAGAGAATTATACAGCTATAAATGAGCCAACCAATCAACTATAGCAGTGAGTCATGCTTTGTTGATCTCAAACCTCAAACTGCTTATGTTGACGTTCAATTTACAATTCAAGCAGTAGATAGCACTCTGTATCTTGCTTGCATCACCCTACTAACTCACTGCTGTCACTAGCTGTTAATGAGACATCCCATCTTCTCTATCTAATCCTTTTTACTTATCTGTTTGATGCATTAATGAAGCTGACATGGATGTCAAGTTGGCCCCATTAGAAATTAATTATCATATACTGATTTTATTTCCAAGTTGATCCAATAATTCAAAATTTTAATTTGATATTCATACAATTCAGAATTATAATTCCGATGTATATTATCATGTATAGGTTGATGATGCCATTATCGACGATACAGTGATAACAATGATAGTGTGATATTTTAACGATGTCATCATGTCCTTTTAATCTTACCTGTCTAGCTAGTTTACCTTGTTTTGTACTTGGTTGTAGATACTCCATGCAGTTGATGACTGCCAAATTCACAAGTGATAAGAGACACTAAAGGCTCTGCCATTTGCTTGTACTTTTAAGTATCCTGATACCATTTAAAACAACAAGGCAGAAGCCATTGCCATCAAGGAAGGTGTCTCAAGTGCTTTGAATGCTGCAATAAAAATTTAATTGACGAAGCTGACTCCAAACTTATGATATAGAGGGTAAAAAAAATGACATTCGCATTTTTGTTTTTAAAGTAAAGCTATATATATAAATTAATATGAAAAGAGAGGTAATATGTCCTCAAAATTGATTGAATTTGGTCGCTTGCATGGAGGAGCAGGTAAGGGAACAGGCGTGGAATAAGTTGGCAGAGGAGGTGCAGGAATTAGGGTATTCGCATAATTTATTCTTTATAGGTGAGAAACAGATGGATCATGAATGCAAGAAAGAATCCCCGGAAATAGTGGATTTTTATCAGGAAGAAGGGGATCTTCAGGCTCTCCATGGACTGGATCGCGATCGGTAAAACATCATCCTAGGTCATGGGAATTTGATCTTAAACAAAATTGTTGTGAAAGAATTCAATAATATAGGGGAGCTCTTTGACACAACAAAGCAAGGGGAAGCTAGCACTCGTAGGGCTTCCTTTAGCCCTGGTGCCTCCCCCTTTCAGGCCTTTGGCAAGTTGGGGAAGTATAGGGGGAAGGAATATCTACCAGGGGGATCAGTGTTTGAGAAGCTGCTCCAACTAATAAAAGAGCATTGGATATTCACCTAGACAAAAAAGGATTTGACGGCAACTCCCTTTGCACATTTGAATTTAATTCTGAAGTCTAAGAACTGACTGATAAGGAGAAAAATCAAAAATGCAAGATTCAGGTCACGATCGGAGGAAGAGTCCTCCCATCAAAGTCCAAAGTCTTTGTATCCAGGTTCCTCTAAGGTAGTTTCAGACAATGAGGGAAGCCTGGAAAGTGACCTAGACAACTTGGAAGAAAAAGGAGGAAGGACTGAGGTTGATCTGAATGTATCTGCTGGAAGACATGGGTGGAATCCTCCTTGGAATTTGCAGGATCTCAGGAAAGGGAAACTTCAAGACCAAGCCGGAGCTGAAGCAATATTGGAAATAAATAGAGTGTGAAGGCCACAGGTGGATGCCTTGTGGCTAGCTACAAGGGAAAACAGAATAGAGCTTCATAAACCTTCAGGTTTTGAGCACGAACAGAGTTTTTCCAGGGAATCACTTCCTTTTCCAACAGTAAACCTGAAAGTCTCAAAACAGTCTTTGGTAAAGAAAATGGCTTCTCTAAATGCTCAGGCCCTAATTGGGAAGTTCACAGGGAAATGGCCAGCGATTGCCCGCATTGAGAGTTGGGTGGAATCCAACTAGGGGCTGAGCATTGAGATGAAAATCTTTTCAAAGGGCTTCTTTCTTGTTATTTTTCCTTCAGCAAATATTTGAAGGGGGATTTAGGGGAAGGGCCCTTGGTTAATGGGGAATTTTGGGTTGTTTCTCCAAAAATGGGAACCAAATTTTAACCCATTCAAATCTTCTTTGGGCTCAACGCCGGTTTGGATCAGACACCATGCTCTACCTCTTGAATTCTAGGTGGACTCACTCAAAGAAATTGTTCGATGCTTGGGAGAGGTGCTAGAGAAAAGATAAAAGGCCTAGGGAAGGATCTCTAGCCTCTTATGCTCGAACTTGTGTATCTTTAAATTTGACTAATCCCATTCCTCACAAGATCAATATTAACTCTCCTGGTGTATTTGGTCTCAGAACATTGATGTGGAGAATAGTGCCTTTCAGGTGTTATAAGTGTCATCAAATAGGGCATAATCAAGCTCAATGCCCAACCTGGAATAGGGTCTCCAATTTCAAGAAATCTTGGAGAGCGAACTTCTTGGCTAGAAATGAAGGCAATGTGGCCCCTGTACTCGATAGTCCTCATCCTCACCTATCACTCAAGGTCGCAATCCAATTGTTCGTGAAACTCGTTTTGAGAACCTCTCCTAAATCCATGTTGGAGGCCTCTGAACAAATTGTGAAGGAATCAAATGAGTTAGTATTTATTCTTAAAACTTAGGTTGAGGGCTCTTCAAAAAATGTATTGCTCGCCAGCTTCTCTTTGGATGATCAGGAAGGGAATTCTTTTTCCACAAAGTTAGATGGGATAGGATCAACTAAAGTCCAGACCATTTCACAAAGTAAAAGCTTGATCAAAACTCCTAACTGTGGTTAAAAAGGGAAAAGGGGCAATAAATTGGGTAAGAAAAAGGTTTGGAAGCAATTGTTGAATTCACTCAAGACACCATCAAATCTTTTTTCAATCCTGAGAAGCAGGGGCTGGACATCCCCTCACAAGCACAATGATGCTGATTTCATGGAATGTTAGGGGGTTGAATGCCCCTAACAAGCAATGCTTGGTCAAGCGTCAATTGGTGAGCCTTCAAGTTGATATTTTTCTTCTCCAAGAAACCGAATTAGGTGAAGCTGAAGCAAAATCTTTGATTAATAAGAGTTGGGCAAGGTGGGATGGCTCCTTTGTGGAGTATGAAGGAGCTTCTAGTGGCCTAGGATTAATTTGGAATCCTAACATAATTTCATTGAAAATTGTCAGGTATGGAACCAATTAGCAACTCTATAAAGTGAAATCCTTTCCTACAAATATTTCCTTCTACCTCTATAACATCTACGCACCAAATAACTTCATTTTGAAAAAACGTTGTGGGAGGAGTTATCCACACTAGCATCCCAATTTGCAGAAGTTGGGTTAGTATTGGGGGGCAGATTTCAACGCAATATTGTCCGCTAAAGATAAAATTGGGGGGTTGTCAGAAAGCTTCTCAATCACAGCAGGATTTTATTGATTTTGTCTCAAATAACAGTTTGCTTGACTTAGAACCCAAGGAGGGTTGGTTCTCTTGGTCAAATCGAAGATTGGGTTTCTATAACATAGCTGAAAGACTCGATCGTTTTCTCATAAGTTACTCCTACTTAAAGTTGAAATGTACTTCAAAAAGTAAGGCTCTTCCAATTTCAAGTTCTAACCACTTCCCAATCTCCTTCCAAATCATTCTAGACTCGGCCCGTTTGTGCCCACTCAAATTTGAACTGATTTGGTTAAGGGATCCTTCATTTGTGAAGGAAGTGGAGAATCGGTGGAACAATGCCCCAACAACAAACGGTTCCAAAATGTTTTCTCTCGCTAAAAAGCTCGCCCATGTAAAGGCATGTCTAAAAAATTGGAACAAATATGTTTTCAAAAACATTTTTCAAAAAAAGGCTTGGGTGGAAGCAGAACTAAAGTAACTCAATGATCATACATGGTATGGATAGTGCCTCCTACCTTAAGGAGACAGAATTGTTTGTTGCCTAGGGAGAGCTCTTCACTGCAGAAGAAATTTTCTAGAAGCAAAAGTCGAGAGAACCCTGGCTAAAGGATGGGGACAAGAATACAAGGTTATTTCACAATACAGTTAAAGCCAAGAGAAATGCAAACAGAATCTCTTCGATCAAAGCAAGGATGACTTAGTTTTAGATCAGGCCTCAGACATCAAGCTAGAACCAATGTCCTTTTTCCACGACCTTCTTGCTAGTGGTGCCCCTCCAAACTTGGGGGCACAAACCTCCCTCTTAGAGGTTATTCCCATATTAGTCTCGGAGCAGCACAATGCACAACTTGGCCCCCTTTTCTGTGGAGGAGATTTGTGGGGTTGTATTCCTAATGGCAAGGAACAAGGTGCCTAGCCCAAATGGTTTTTTGGCTGCATTCCTTCAGGAATGTTGGGATGTGGTGGGCAAAGATATCTTCTGGGTTGTTGAAGAGTCCAGACAGGCAAAAGCGATTCTCAAAGATTTCATTGCACTTTCATTTCATTGATTCCTAATTTAGAGCAGCCCTCTTCATTTTTTTAGGCCAATTTCTCTATGCAATACAATCTATAAAATTATGTCAAAAGCCATTGCCATGAGACTAAAAAAAAAATCTTCCTAAACTGATTTCACCAGAAAAAGAGAGCTTTGTCCCAGAAAAACTGAATACAGAGGGAATTGTAATAACACATGAAATCATCCACTCTCTGACCCGGACAAGGCACAAAGGGATGCTCATCAAATTGGATGTAAGTAAAGCCTACGACAGGGTCAATTGAAGATCATAAATAAAAGTTTGAGTGATTTGGATTCACAAAGGAATGGTGCGCATGGATTTTCAGTTGCATCTCAAGCCCAAGATATTCCATTTTGATAAACGGGAGTCCCACAAGTTTTTTTGAGGCCTTAGGAGGTCTGAAGCAAGGGGACCCATTGTCTCCATATCATTTCATTCTAATGGCAAAGGCTCTAGGGAGGTCAATTGAGGCGGTTACAGCTTCCAGTAGGATTCAAAGGATCAAGGCAATGGAAAGATTACCCACTTTTACTCGTCAAGGGTTTGTTGATGATACTATGCTTTTTGGAGCATCTAGAAGAAAAAAAGCTAGAGCTTTCGCAAGTATTCTGAACACCTATTCCTTGGCTTCTGGACCACTAATAAACAACTCCAAATTAGAGGTATTTTTCTTTAAAACCCCCAAATGGACTAGATCACAATTGTTGATGCTCTTGGCTTCTAAATAGGTTCTCTCCTAGGGAAAGATTTTGGTATCCCTTTGTTCGAAGGACTAGGTAAGAACTCTCATTGGCAAAAAAAGATAGACTCTTTTCAAGCTCGGTTAAGTTCCTGGAAAGCTCGGTTAAGTTCCTGGAAAGGTAAATGGCTTACTCTTGTAGACCACATCACTCTTATTAAATCTATTTTAAGTGCTCTCCCCATCTATATGATGTCCTTTCTCAAAGCTCCTACTAAAGTCATTGCAAAACTAAACAAGATCATGAGGAATTTTCTTTGGCAAGGGATGAAAGAGAAAAGGAAGATACCCCTCCTGAGCTAGGACAAGGCTTGCACTTCAAAATCTCGAGGTTGGGATAGAATTCGGAACATGGCTTGTCAAAACAAAGCTCTAGGGGCAAAGTCGGTTTGGGGGATGTATTGGCAGTGTCATTCCAAATGGTGTCACCTTCTTTAGGAAAAATACTTGGATTCCTTGGAGGCAAACAACATCTAACTAAGGCTGACCCGCCCTCAGGGTCTCACCTATGGAATTTCATGTAGATCTGCAGACCTATAATCTTGAATCACTTGCCTTGGAAATTAGGTCAAGAGGAGATCCCAAATTCTGGGAGGATTCATGGAATGGACACACTCATTTGGCTGAAGATGACAACCTCATGGAACCAAAATTCATATTGTCAATTGTGTGGGGATGTAAGGTAAAGGATTATTTGAATGTTCAAATTGACCAAGGCTTCCGAGTTGGCATTGAAAAGATTTCAGTTTTGTAAACCTTCCCCAAGAGCAGGTATCAAAACTCTTAGCCCTCCTCAAGCTTCGAAGTATCAACCCGAGCTTGGGAAGAGACCGGTTCTGATGGATAGGTACAAAATCAGAAAACTACGAGATCAACTTGGGCTATAAATTGTCTTGCATGGCTCCACCAGAGCACCCTTGGTCGGCCTCTTCATGTTGCAATAAAGCAAGTCTCCCAAAGGCTGGAGCTTTAGCCAAGCTAGCTATCCAAGGCAAAATTTTAACACAAGATAGACTAAGAAAAATCGGTTTTGTTGGTCCATCTCACTGCATTTTATGTAAAGATGTCGAAAAAATTGCCAATTAGCTACTCCTCAGTTGCCCATTTGCAAATGTTTGCTGGAATTGGTTGAGATAGAAATTGAGTTGTGCCTGGGCAACCACAGTGTCTTTTCTCCAAGCTTTTCTAATGTGGCCTTCTCCAACTCGGGAGGAGGATGTTTTCTCACAAATTTGGGTAGTCAATCCAGCAATTTTGATTTGGCAGGGCTGGAAAAAGAGGAACTCTCGCATCTTCAAGAATGTGGATTCCGTAATCAATAAAATTGAGGTGGCTATCTCAAAGCTCCTAACGTCCCAAGCAGCAAATTCTCAAAAGGTAGTGTCCCCTCAAGATATCATCATTTTGAATAACTCTAATCGTCTTTCTCTTCCCACCGTGAATGAGCCAAGGGTACTAAGGGGCGAGCAAAACGCTGAAAGAAAATGGTTGCAGCCATCTCCTAAATTTCAATGGGGCTTCACGCAGTAACTTGGGTGCTCTAGAGTTGGCTACGTCATCAAAGACTGCACAGGGTCCCTAATTCGGGCTACGTCAATCAAATTTCCTGATTATTCAATGTGGAATCAACATCTTAATTATTGAAGGGGATTCCTTAGTTAGCATCAATGCTTTACAAAATCAAGTGTCAAGAAATTGGAAATTGAAAAATATCATTGTTCCATGGGGACACGTCCCCCCCCCGCGAAAAACCAAGCGTTTTCGACACGCAAATGTCCTCGAGATGATGGGAAGTCAGGGTGATGTCCACCAGCCGCTCCGCCGCCATCCCCGAGATATTTCCCTTTGAGAGGGGACATCTCCGAGATGTCCCTTCAAAAGGGGGACGTCTTGGGGACTCTGGGACGTCCCCAGGACGTATAGGGGACGTCCAGAAGTCCCTCGTCCCCTTAGAAAATGCCCAGGCGTCCACCGCACAAGATGCCAAAAAGTGACTTTTTTTTTGTTTTTTAAAGATTTTTCGATTTTTGTGTTTTCTAACCTAACCCTGATTGCTAGTGGGATGCACCCCCACCCCCCAAGGCCTCCCAAAAGCTTATAAAAAGCCCTCTACCTCTCATTCCAAATCACACAAACTTCATTGAGTGAAGTAGAGAGCTAAAAGTACAGGCAGCAAGCTAAGAGGGAGAAGTTTGCAAAAGTGAGAGAGCAAAAAAGAGGATAGAGAAGCCATTGCCAAGACGATTCAAGCCTCTTCAATTTCATCATTTCACCCACATGGTAGGCCCTGTGATTCTTTCATTTTTTTATTTTTTATTGTTAAATTTTTATTTCATTGAATCATTATTCATTTGTAAATTGTTTTGTTCTACCTCTTTCATTCATGTCATTGAATCATTTGAATTTCAAATTTCTAAATGAAAAATTATTATATTAAAATATTTATTTGTGATTCTCATTCATTCAAATGCTTGAAAATAATTTTTTATTTTTTATATTTAAATTTTCAATGTTCATTCAAATGATAAATCAAATGTTTAAAATTAAATCTTAAGAACAAGGATTTCTATTTGTGTATCCTCTGCTTCCGCGCTTCGAGCAAACTGAAGTAAGAAAATCCTTGTGTCTTAAATTTTAATTTAAAATTTAAAATTTAATTTTTTTTAAATATTCATTCAAATCAAATGCTTAAATTTTAATTTTTAAATTTTAAAAAGGATTCCTATTTGTGTATCCTCTACTTCCGCGCTTCGAGTGAACTTAAGTAAGAAAAACAAAAAGAAAGCCCCTGTGTCTTGATTTTAAATTCTTTAATTTTAATCCTTTACATTATGCATGGTTTGAATTTTAATTTTTTAAATTATAATTTATAAACTTACAAAATGAAAAAAAATTATCATTTCTTGCAGTGTCATTATGAGTTCTCATAGAATGAGTGAGGATGAGGTTCAACCTTTGGGGTTGAAGTTGAAAGTGACAATCATTCAAATTATGCACATGGTGATCCTAGTTTAGGAGGGAGGAGTGACCGTGAAAAGCAAACTAGTTCCGTTGGGAGTCCCAATTATAGTTGCCCTTCACAAGCCCTTCAACAATATGCTAAGGGTCCCTTTGATCCAAAGAACCCTTTACAACAATTTGCAAGCAAGGTACCTTCAAAGCCTGGGACATCTGGGGGCACTAGGAAATGGAAGTGGAACCTATGACATTGAATGGTTTGGCAACATGACTAGAACAAATGCTTACCTCCTTATTCGAGGCAAAGACATAGATGTATGTGAAAAGGTGGAAAAGAATCTGAAATTGAGGGCTGAAATATGTAAATTATGGGGTGCCAATTGTTGTCAACCTGGAGTTGCACCTTGATCGAAGACATGTTGAAATGGTTAATCATCGCTCTAGTTGAAACAATGGGATCTTCTCACAAGGGTGGGTGCCTCAATGATGAGAAGAACCTCTAGAGAAGGTTGGTTCCTATAAGATGTATCAATGAAGATCTCAACTTCTACGCTACAAACTCCCTAGAGAAAAGGGAAAGAAGAGCTTGAAAGGAAATCCTAGCTAAAATGGTGATACACCTAATTTGTTTGATCCACTCAAATCGAGCTTCTGAGAACATTGATTCAGACAAAGAAGAGGCAAAACTTCAACTCCAATTGATCAATACACAAGTATTTCACGAAAAGGTTCTATCTAATGATCTAAGCTTGAGGGAAATGGAAAAATAGACCTGATAAAAGGCACTAAATAGCCACTAATATTCACTATAAACTCAACAAAAGATGTTCAAACACAGAAAGTGACTTGCATAAATGCCCAGCTAACAACTAGGTACAAATCCAGATTTGACAAGGAAGAAGAAAAATCTATCACTTAAGCAAATCTATAACAAAAATACACTATACCAACTCTTGGAAATTGAAAAAACACAGTCCTCTTTTCATTGATTCTGAAAAAAGTTACAACACAATCTTTGGCATAAGTTTTATTGCCAAAAGAGGGATCATTTTTACAACGCTGAAAAGCCATTAATATAGAAAATTACAAAAAACCAAGAGATTGGCATTTGAAAATAGAGCGAGAGTAAACTCAAACCAACTCAACCTTTACAAAAGTCTATTTTGTCTTGCATGAAACTTTCTTGTGTTGAAAAGTGGACGGTGAGCTCAAACGTTTGACTTTGTTTATGCATGATCGGCTGAGCCATGTCTAAAATTAGAGACTAGCTCTTTGGCGTTTGAAAGTGGATGGCTGGGCTTGTTAAAACGCCCACCTCTCTTTGCATGGAAATCCACGTTAAGAGTCAATAGATGAGCTCTACTCGGACTACTGGAACATTTGGAGAAGCGTGACTTTGACTAGTCAAACTGTGGATCAACTGAAACTTAGAAATCTGCCAAAAATAGCCCTTGTTCGCATGTATTTTCTCTTATTTTGGTCTGCCTATTCGTGTCTATTTTTGACGGGATTCTATTTTTGGATTATTTTGTTTATATTTCCTCGGATTTCCTGGCT
Source organism: Torreya grandis (assembly GCA_037957365.1). NCBI lineage: Eukaryota > Viridiplantae > Streptophyta > Pinopsida > Cupressales > Taxaceae > Torreya > Torreya grandis. The sequence goes on along the minus strand of JARHVA010001662.1, from coordinate 2,205,026 downwards.
ATTCCCTTAGCCTAATTCTTTTGGATATTCTTTTTTATTTGCGGATTTCCTTTGGTCTCGGATTTTCTTCAAATATTCTACTTTGTCTGTATATATTATCTTCAGGTTTTTTGGCTATCTCCTTGGTCTTATATTCTTTCGGATTTCTTTCTTGCCAATTTTTCCGATTTCATTCTCTTTGGCTCTTATGTCTTGCCCCCTGGATTTACCTTTGGTTTTCTTGCAGACTTTTATTATCTCCTTGGCTTTATTATTTTCTGCCCATTTTCATTGATTTGTTTGCATTTTCCCTGAAGGAATTCTTCCGACAAAAAGTCCGAAGGATATCTTTCCTTCTAAATTTTTCTTTTCCTTTTTTATTCCCTCGAGTTTTTTCGCTTTGACTTCCTGTGGGCTTTGTTTGGTCCATTTCCTTTGAAATTCCGTTGACCCTTGGTTTATTCTTTCCTTTGGACTTTTATCTTGTGGAAAAAATGTCAGTCTCCTCTGTGTTTGACAATTATTCTGAAGGAATCCTTCGAACTCTTCACTAGCACCTACTTCGGATTCTTCATTGCTTGTTACTTATAAAAAGAGATAAGTCATTCACCCTTGGAAACCCGATATGCACTATCCTAAGTAATTCGGGTTTCCAAACCCGAATTACTTCTACTGATAAAACTTTCATAAGCAAAGCACTTCTCAAAAACCGATTTGCACTGTCAAGAGTAATTTGGGTTTTCCAACCCGGAGTACTTCTACTGATAAAACTTTCCTAAGCAAAGCACTTCTCAAAACCCAATTTGCACTGTCAAGAGTAATTCGGGTTTTCCAACCCAGATTACTTCTGCTAAGGGGTTTCAACTGTTGATTACTCATAAAGTGAATAAGTTGTCTCTTGTAAAACCCGAAGACTTCTCCTTCCAAAAAACCCAAAGTCTTCTGCTGTGTAAAACCCGAAGTCTTGCTTGAATGCCCACCCTCTCACACTTAGGCAAAATTTTGGTATGTAGGCCAAAAAATGGCCAACACCAATGAAGAAGATGCACCTTCATCTACTACTTTGCCACCAAGGGGGAGGGATCATCAGAGACAAAGGTCTACTTCTAGTAATTTGGAGAGGACAATCGCAATGAATCCATCTAGTTCAGGGGCAGCAGGGCCTAAGGGGAAATGGAAGATGACTAGTGATGCTTCAAATCCACTGCAGGATTTATTCAATGTGCAAGCAAAGGATGAGGCAGATGATGCCATTAGCAAATTCTTCTTTGCCAATGGCATTCCATTCCATGTGGCTCGCTCTCCTTATTCTAAGGACGCTGTGGCAAAAATAGCAAAAGCAGGACCATCATATGTGCCACCAGGAGACTAAGTTGAGGACAACAATCTTGGATAAGAACTATTCCAAGATTAATGTTTTAATGGATAAAATGAAGCAGACCTGGGTCTCTAGTGGATGCAGCATTGTCATGGATGGGTGGACGGACATTAGGCATCGTCCACTCATCAATATCATGGTTACAAGTACAGCTGGCCCTTATTTCCTTAGGGCAATTGATTGTTCAGGGCATTGCAAGTATGCTGATTTTCAGTTCTAGATCCTCAAAGATGCTATAGAGAAGGTTGGGCCACAGAATGTGGTGCAAGTAGTGACAACGCAGCCCATGTGTGCAAAGCAGCAGGGAAGTTAATTGAGACAGCCTATAGACATATTTGGTAGACTCTTTGTTGTGTGCATGTCATGAATAATGCACTGAAGGACATGGAAAAAATCAGCTAGATCAAAGCAATGGTTAATGATGCTTGAGATGTGCAGATGTTTATCTGCAACCACCACACTTCACATGCACTCTTCAGGGCCTTTTCCAAGAAGGAATTTTTGAAACCTGTAGAGACTAGGTATGCATCATACTTTATTCTCTTGGAGAGGATGCTTGAATTGCAAGAGGCATTGCAACTAATGGTTATGACAGCAGAATGGAATCGGTGACCTGAGTCGAAGACAGAGCAGGGGAAGAAGAGGTTGAAGGAGGTGGTGAAGAGTGATGTTTTTTTGGCTGATGCCAAATATATTGTCTCCATCACTACTCCAGTCTTCACAGTGATTAGATATGGGGATGCTAATGCACCTACACTTGGAGAGGTGTATGAGTGCATTGATACTATGCTTGATCAAATGAAAGTTGTTGTATGAAAGGACCCCACATTGACATTCTACATAGAGCATATTCAGCCAATCATTCATATTAGATGGGAGAAGCTCAACACTTCCTTGCACATGGTTGCCTATGCATTGAACCCGAAGTGGTATGTGCAAAGGCCTGGTAGAGATACACCCATATAGGATGTTGAGGTGAAGGCAGGGTTCATGAAGGCCATTCAAAAAATGTATGATTCTACAGAGGCCAGCATCATTCGTACTGAGTGGACAAAATTTGACACTCTTAGGGGATATTCACAAGAGGCCGAAATAGATAGGGAGACAATGGCACAGGAGGAACCAATTTTGTGGTGGACTTCGCATGGGCCTGCTTCTTTGACTACCAATCTAGCCATTTGTTTGTTGTCCCAGGTTTCTAGTTCATCTGTTGCTGAGAGGAACTGGTCTACTTATAGCTGGATCCACTCCATGAAGAGGAACAGGCTTACCTCTAAGAGGGCAGAGAAGCTTGTAGCTGTACATAGTGCCTTGTGTCTCATTGACCGCAACACACTTGCGTACAAGGAGAGTCCAACACCCAGATGGGATGTAGAGCCAGAGGAGCCAACACAGATTGATGATGATTCTACACAGACATGGCTGGTTGGTATTAGCTTGGAGAAGTTTGAGCGTGTGGGGTCCAGCAATTCTAGTGATGAAGAGTTCGACATTCGGGATGATTAGCCATTGACTCATTGAGTCATTTGTATTAAGTATTTCACTATTTTAGTATTTTGTTTTTGAACATTGTTGATACTTGATTGTAATCATGACTCATCATTATGAAATTTTGAAAATTCAATGTTCAATCATCAATGATAATTGTTTAATGTTCAATGTTCAATGTTCAATGTTCATTGGTTCAATCGATCAAACTTGAAACTTAAATAATTAAATCACAATGTTAAATTGTTGATGTTCAATGCAATATACTTAATCCTTATACATATTTTTATAACTAATTTTTCAAGTACTATATGTATTTCAGCACCGCTCTCCCGCCGCCAACCCCAAACTTAGGCCCCCCATCCCCACGTCCCCCCGTCAGGAAACGCCATGGAACTATGAAAAATATTCTTCGCCAAATCTAGAAGGATTTGGAGGATTTTGATTCATAGCAGATCTTGCATTGCTTCAACAAAGCAAATAGTGTGGCTGACTTCCTTGCTAATGTGGGCATTGATCAACAAAGACAATAAGATGGACAACATCCTTGATGGTTGGCCCAGGATTGAAGATTGTTGGGTCAAGGACCTATTGGTTAGGCCTAATTCAAAGCCCCCGGATGGGGGTCACCTCTAACTTAATGATGGCGGATTTGGAGCTTTCAAACTTTCATTTAGACTCACAATCATTCAAATAATCAACTCCGCATGATTATTTGGTTTGGGCTTTTAGGCCCCCTCGAAGATTGGGAGAGGTGGTGTCTTGGTTATAATGAGGCAGGCGGTGGGGTGTCATGTCATATGTTTCGCTCACCACTGCCTTTTGGTTTGATAATGGGAAGGCCTTAAGTGTTGGCTTCCTTCCTCTTTGCATCCTGTTCTTGACTTGTGGCAACGTGTGAAGGGTTTCCGGTCCCAAGGAGCTCATCATTCTGTGAATTGAATTCCATTGACATCGCAGTCCCAGACGATCCTTCAATTGCAGGACAAGAGGTGAGGGGACTTGTGTCCATGGCATCATTCAGGCAACTTGAATCAAGGTTTGTCAAATTGGTTGATGTGGTTGTGGAAATGCAGCAAGCACTGGTTGCAGGGATGAGTCTGGCTAGTGCAGCGGAGGCCATTGTCAATGCTGACTTGGCTTCACTGTTAAAACCAATCCTCCCGAATCATCACCTAATGGAGAATAAGGCATCACAGTTGGCGGCTTTAGCAGCTAGGAAGCTGGTCAAGATTGCTGGTGGAGCTTCTTATGCCAATAAAACAGGGGAGCCGGAGGTAGAGGTCCTGATTCTGGATTCCGTGATGGACACCAAAGTGGATGTGGCCATCTGATGTTGGTCCTGTAGTTTTTCGCTCAAAGATCGTTATCAGTTTCTGGTGGGGTTCTTTTTGGTTGATTTTGGCTCGCTATGGTTATATATGTATGGTTTCTTATTTTCTCCACTCAGGGGTCAATCAACAAGCTATCTATGATTTTTGTATAATGGAAGCTCGTAGAGCTGATGGTTTTGAAACTTATGGTTTATTTTAGTGGTTCCTAGTGTCAGATCTTGTTAGTCTTGGGACTGGTTCAATGCTTCTCTGTAAAAAAGTTTTTCGATATTAATACAATATTAGCATGGGGAACCCTCAACCCCTGTTTATTCATCAAAAAAAAACCAAAAAACAAAAAAGATGAAAAGAGAGATGATAGTGTAGAAATCTCTGACTCAATGGAAAATGTAGAGACTAAAGAGAAAAAAAAAGGGGACTCAAGATGCCTATACAACATCATGATTTCCCAAGAAACAAAAGACGCTCCAAAGTGTTCAGAGCATAGCTAACAGAGAGGTACATAGACAGAGAAAAGGAAAAGCATTTAAATATTGAATCAGGTAGATATGTCAGATCAGTGACAGCCTGCATGAAGTAACGACAGTGTTTTCTTGGCTTTATGACTCCATATGGTTCCTGGCCAAGTCTGATTGCAACCATGTATTTAATCCAAATCCGCCCATGGGAGAGGATTCTGTATTTGAGAACGAAATATAGGAACTGCTCTCTCCACAGCCTCCAGCAGCATTTGAACTTGAACCAGGGAAAGCGTTTTCCTTGGGAGGAGATGGATGAAACTCTCATTGCTGACAATCTTCCTCCAAACGTTGATGAGCAAAATTGCAGAAAAACCTCTTCTCAATGTTGGCAATGCGGATGTGTTTAAACACAATAGCCAAGTACAGAACACATTTCTCAATATTTGTAATTGTAGTTTCCAGCACTGGATTATGCAATCCATGCATCCCTATGTATTCAGGGAGCAACCTCAGACTTCCATTGATAGTATTTAGTGCTTTGACCATTTCCCCTTTAGACTGGTCAGGTTCTGAGGATGTGAGCTGAGGATTTACAGAGTTGTCCTTGGGAGCCCGAGCAAAATCAGGATAGTATTCTTCTTCCCGTTATGTTGTAAAATAGGATGACCATTGGCAAGCATACTGGGGGAAGCGTGAGCCTCATATGGATGTGGAGATTAGTGGATTGGATGGGGTTGGGCCTGATATAAATTTGAATGAGAAGAACAACTCTCCTTGCTCATGAGGCTTATTCATGGATGTCAAAGCCCTAACAGTAGAAGATCAGGGCTTTGTTGTAGTATGACCAAAAGAGTGATTGGGAGAAAAGAAACCATTAGGTGTATCCTCATCAACCATTAGAATATTCTGCTTAGCTTTTCCCTTTGCCTGAGCACTTCTTGATTCACGTAGATGAAGATTTGCCATGGACTGCTTCATTTTCTTTATCCTACTCCTTTAAACCCTCTTGCAAGTTTTTGAGTAAATGGAATGGCATCTGCTCTGTATCTACTTTGCTTTTATAGCCTTATCAAAAAAATTGGAAGTCTCCATATGGTTCCTCTTTGAAAAGACCCAAGGAACAGTTCAGAAGGTGCTCCAGTTTTGTAAAGATCTGCCGAGTCTTTTATAGGAAGAGACAGATGAAATGCTGCCTGTGGTGTGCCGTTGAAGAACTGCTAAAAAGAATTAAACTCTGTTTGAGGATGGTTAGCCAGATTGAAATCTTGAGCAGCCTGTAGAAAGGGGTATGTGTGATCAAAGCTCCTAGATATACTTTGACAAAGCAGAAAACCCTCCCACAAGGAAGCCCAGCCAAGACCCAAGATACTAAAGAACCCTAATCATCACTCTTGCACCTCCGTTTGAATCAGCCACTGTTTTTAGCCATGTTACAGATCCGTGATTTGTGGTGGTCAATAAATTCAGCATAGAAAGAAAGAAAAAGAAAGAAATTATATTAATGTCCATGAATGACAAAAATTATATCAATGGGACTCAAGTATACATCCAATTACAATAGAAAGCACTAGGGTACATTTGGTGTGTTGCGTCCTTTGTATGATGAGCGTGGTATTGCTTGTTGGCATCATTGTCTTGAGAAGAGCTGATGCAACTAGGGATTTCAGTCTCCATTAAAAGTGTATGGGGTACCTAATCATTTATCACAGAAAGAGTAAAGACAGAAAAATTTAAAGACCTTTGTGCTGTGAGTGAGAGAATTGGTAAATAGTGTAATAAAAAATGAAAGGTGTAAGATTGGCGTGGGGGGACCAGGATACTTCTAAAGCTAAACCATGCCACTAACTTTAAAAAGATATCCTTTGTGCATAAATGAAGCCCATCCAATAAGATAGTTAAGAGGTTAGTGAACATTGTCATTGCCTTTAGAAAGAAAGTTCTTGTCTCTAGCAACAATGATAACCTTTATGAATGGCTAGACCTGTTAACCACCAAATTTTGACGATCTTAAGTCATCGATGGCTCGTCTCCCACTTCAGTCTTTTCGAGCATGATTGTGCTTCTTGTCCAAAGGAATCCTTCCCTTTCAAGCTTGTCGTTAAGAACTTTGGTTGAGAGTTTAAATGTGTGGACGAACTCTTGAGCAAAGTTTATTACGCATGTCATCACAAAGGCCCAGAGCACACCTTGCAAATACGCTCTCATGCTCCTTTTAGGAAATTCATATTTTGAGCCAAAGACAGACATGTCAGCATCAAGAGCACCTGAAAGAGGAAATTTCAAGTTGTCTTTTCAAAGAATAATGTTTTCAAAACTGCCAGAATGCAATGTGAAAGTTTTTGTGAATTAAAATGCTTCCTTGTGCATTAATTATTTAATTGAGGAGATTTAAATAAATTAGTTATTATTTTACCTCGGTTATTTAATATGTCTATTAAGTGTGCATATAAAATAGCTTGAATTAAATGAGTATGTTTCCAGCCAAGGTGGAAGATGATATCTTCAGTTAGAGAAAAAGTGGCAACTGATAGTTGCATGTGTAACTTAAGTATACATGGAGAACCTTCAAGCAATGAAAGAATCTTATGGAGATAGTTTTTGCTTTTACATTGAATAAATATGTAACGTGTTTTGAATTAATAGAAGTAGGGGCAGAAGTAGTCTATGTAATGAATTAAATCTTCAAACCCCACCCTCTTATCTTCTTTGGAAATGGTAATAAAATAAATAATTCAGTGAGAGAAGTGGAGGCAGAGTCCTCAAAACCAACTCATAGTTCAATATTGCAAAATAATATCTTACCCCACTTCAATAATGCAAAATAATACCTCACCCCACTTAGCAAATCAATGCAAGTATGTGATTTTTTATTTAAAGCTGAGTTTGAACTTTGAAGTGAGGCACGTTGCAAGGATGGAGCACTTTAGGACTGCCTTTCCTATTTGCATGGGGAAATTGATGAGCTGGAAATAAACAACTGGCTGCATGTTTATAAGATAAGCTATTGAGCAACTCATGCAATGATATTTGCGTTACTAAGTAAGAAAAAGCATTGACAATTAAACCTATTCTATTGCAACCCTGCTCTTCATTTTCAACCAGGTGTGATGTTCTGCAAGGTATTCAAATTGTCTTACAGCAGCGATGGAAGGCAAATGCCATTGTAGACACAAATAACCTTTACCAAGGACCAGGCCAAGATCCAAATGCTAGCAGGAGAGAATTAATATCAGAATGCAGAATGACCAATTGAAATCAGAGCTTGAAAAGTTCAAAGAAATTATTTCAAGCAGAAGCAAAAACATTCTGAAGATTGAAAACAGAATCAATAAGATAGTGTAATGAATTTATAAATATTTCAGTTAGTCAGTGGGTGAGGCAAATATTCGCGAGTATGAGGAAAATCAAATAAGGGCAGCACAAGAAATTTCTGAATGTCAACTTAAGCTAAGCAGTCAGCTGACAACACTGAAGATCGGCTGGAATAAGAGCAGAGGCAGGACACTAAAGCTCCGATTCGAAAACTGACATCCTCTCTGCATACATTGCATGAGGAGCTTAAAAGGGTGCAAAATCAGGAGGCTGAGCAAAATTATCAATGGATGAAAGTGGACTGTTGACACTGTGGATTGCACCCTTGAGAGAAGGCTGGGCTTCTCTCTTCCACGCAGCACAATGGAGACTCCTCTCTTGCCTGTGGGTCTGGCAAAACTGAGGGGAGAATCTCTAGATAAGGGCTAGCTCCCTTTGATGCATCTCTGGGTTATTTCACTACTACTTCTAATATATATATATATATAAAAACTGGGGGGGGGGGGTTTAAAAGAGAGAAGGGTTACTGAAAACAGAACCTAAACAAAACGGTGATGCACCCAAAATGGTTGATCTACGTAGCTTGAACATACACTTTCCACCAAAAACAAGCTGATATACACTTCATTTGATATGAGAAATTTTTCTGCATCAGTAAGCTAGGGGTCCTCTAGAGATACAGGGAGGAAGAACTACCAGAGGTGTTTTAAGACACACTATGGCAGCCTGTTCACATGTGCCTATACTCTGTTGTGGACACTTCTGGCTAACCTGCAAAAAAAGAACTCACAATACACTACACATGCTAGAATCATTCTGTGAAAGCATGAAAGAAAATGACTTAACACAAGACAAAGCCATAGACATATGCAAAAGTGCAAGCTCAAATGGAGGCAAAAATGCTTCTTTTTTATTCAAGGTAAATTTCGGCAAAGCTCCGCCTTACACGCTGAGAGATCTCTTCTCAAATGAGAGATTACAATATATAGCCTTTAGGAAAAGACTTTGGCGCTTTCTGGAAAATAAATGACCCATGCTGCGTTGAATGCCTTGGGAAGAGGAAGTCATTGTTGCTGATATCATCCTTCTAGAAACGGCCTGCTAGAACCATGATGTGTAGTCGCCAGTCTTGACTTTAGCGCTTTAAACGTATTAAATGCTACTGCAGAAGCATGGGTTGCCCGATTGTTTTAATGACAAGGCCGCCCTTATTTAAGACTTATGCAATTGTCTGCTCATTAATGCATAGTGAGGAAAAACAGGCCGCGTCATTCACTGTTTGCGCTCCTTGATGACCACTTGGCGGAGACTGTTTCAACCGCTGGAATAACTCCTTATGCCGACACCTTCCTTTGCCACCTAGACTGTTACCGTCTTTCCTTGTTATTTTTGTCTCTACTTGGCTTTGTCTTTTTTTGGCTTTGTAAGCACTCAAGGCTATCTTATCAGTGGGTCGCTGGGTTCACTTGCGGCCTGTCCTTAAGCATTTCAAAATCAACGGCTATTTCACCGCCTTAAATTTTGACGTTTGCGCGCCCGCCACTGGGCATTTGAACCTTCAATGGCTAGTTCGCCATGCTAAAATTTGACGTCTGCGGGCCCGTCACCCCCCTTTGGCAATTTCTTCGGCTTGCTTTCCTTCGGCTTTTTCTTTTTGCTCGGGCCTTTGTCTTTGAACCCTCCCGAAGGGAAGGTATCCCTTCGGGCTTTGAGAAAAGGTCCCTTTCACGGTCGCCGAGAGTCCCCCGTAAGGGCACTTGCCCTTTGGGGTCCTTCGGGCTCCTTGTGGTTCTCACATCCTTTGGACAAAATGTCAGTTCAAATTCCTTCGGACATTTTGCCCGAAGGAATTGTTCCCTTCATTTTAAACACTTGCTTTTGGTCGGCTTTTTTGCGGATAAATTCCTTCGGACAAAATGTCTGAAGGATTTGCCTTACCATTTTCCGCGGATCTTCTTTCCGAATGGACAGTCTTTGTTCGGCGACCTGCCTTGTGAACTTCTTCGGACAAAATGTCCAAAGAAATTCCTTCGGGCATTTTGCCCGACGAAATTCAACCTTTGTCTTCGCCTATCCTTTGCCTTGTCTTTTTTGGAAGGGCAAGTCCTTTTTGGGCTCCTTGACCAGCTACCTTCTGCAAGGGTAAATCAAGTCCAAAGTTACCCTTCGGAGCGTTTGCAATGGTCCATTTTGCTCATTGTCGGCCCTCCGCAAGGGCTGCTTAACCTTTGAGCTTTTGAAAATGATCCTTTAGCCTTTTGAACTTAGTCCTTTTTGCCGATTAAAAGCCCTCTGAAATGGTTCACTTGCTCCCTTGCAAATTCCTGCATAACCACTCCTTTCAACCCCGCCTATTCTTTCCGCACCAAATGCCTGAAGTTGAGCCTTTTTCATGCCAAGAAGGAAAAAATGCAAAGCAAAAGCATATTTCTGCATTATCCTTCATGTTTGGGCATGGAAATGGAAAGAAAAGAGAAGGGGGACCGATTTTTGCCCACGGGACCAAAAATGGTCAACATGGACAACAACTAAATGAAATGAGCAAGGAAGCCAAGGTATTTGAAAGAGCAAACGCTTCCTCCTTAAACCTTTAAACCAATTCAAGCACTGTGTGTGAAACAAATACTTTGTGGGAGTGCAAAACTCATATTCAACATTATTCGTTTTGATCCTTGCATTGAAGAGAGCTATTCTGTATGCAGTAGGCATTACCCTTGTCTTTGATAGCCTGGATGAGGCTAAAGCTCTTGGTTGGGGCAATGAGAGATATAGAGTGGTTATTGCAAATGAGGTAATTGTGGTAGACACCCAAGGTGAAATACAAATGTTAGATATGTCATAAAGTCTTCAATAATTAGCATCATTACACTGGCCATGTTGGTATTCCTATGAGAAATGCAAAAAGGCCTCAAGATTCCTTGGCTGAAAGCTCCAATGCAATGGGCAAAGAAGATTCTATTCTTCATGATATATGTGATAATATGCTTCCAGAGCATAACAATGTTGATGCTACTATAACTCCAATTTTCAATGTAATGTCCCCTTTTTCAAAATAAAGGAAACCAGGTTGAAGACCTTTAGCCTAATTTTCCACATAGGCTAAGGGATGGTAATTGGGAAATTTTATTTTAATAATTAATTAGAGTTGTCCGAATAGTGATTTTAATCATTTGTTATCTTAAAGCAATTTTAATTGATTATTAGAATAACGGAGCTATCATGGTTAATTATTTAAATTACCTGAAAAGTGGTTTTTAGCACTCCAAAAATTAAGGTAATTTAGGTAAATAATTGTAAAATATTTTCAATTACTTAATTGCTCAAAAAGTGATTTTTATCACTTGCAAATAGAGCAATTTGATTAATTAATTATTAAATTATTTGCCCCAAAAGTAATTTTAATTACTATTATTTATTAAGGCAAATTAATTCAATAATTGGAGAATGAATTGTGAGTTTGCCGGCCTTTGAGTTGTCTCAAATTGGAACGCCACCCTTTGGGTGGGATCCAAAAGTGGAAAAGAGGAATTAAAGGTCGGCAACGATTTTTAATTCATGCATTGGACCCCCTCACATGGTTCACCCCATTTGGGAGGGTATTTATTGCAAGCAAGAGATCCATTTTTGAGATGTGTTTTAAATATTGAATCTATGTCAAGTATGTCAAGCTTGGCCAAAGCATTTTGAGGACGAAAACCCTCAAAGTGTAAATAAGGTGTGAGGACAAAAACCTTCATATCTTCTATGTGAGTGGCTCTACATCAAGGGCTGCAAAATTGTGCTTCAACCAGGGATATCAGATTGTGGACGCTAGGCGACTTGTTTCTAAAGGTTGCTTGATGTGTTTGGAGGTCATCTTTTGGGTGGCGAATTGCATGGAGGTATAAAAACCCCTCTGAGGGCTGCTCTACAAGGAAACCCTCTCCTAGGGTTTGGATATTAATTCTAATTTATTATTGATTTATTCCAAGTTGGGCGATTGGGTTTGGAAGGATTGTAAGGCCTTTTGAGTGGCCAAAGTATGCCCTAATTTGATAATAATAATTTTAAAATTATTATTATATTTTCTAATGTTTATCACATTGATTTGAGGTCATTTTGAAGCCAATTGTGGTACATTAAATTCTGAACTTTGTAAGCATTTCCATATTTTCATCTAGGGCATTGACTGCATACTTTCGAGGTTTGGACTCGGTTTTGGGTGACTTCCGCCTAACAGAAAATTCTGATTTGTATTTCATTTGAAAGCTCATATTTTTAGCTTAGATTTGAGCTATTATTCAATTGGAGATCTTCCATTTTGAGGGAGATAATGAATTTCTTCATATTCAGCAAATTCTGGAAAAATCATTTTATTTTGAATTTTGAATTTCATTTCTTTTATAAAATCTGATTGGGTTAATTATTTGCAAACATATGAAAGTGGTTTCATGCATTTTGGTTGGATCAAAGTCATTCTATGATAAAAACCCTAGGCGCTCGGGTAAGGGCAGCAAACAGAATTTTTTGGCATTCGTTTCCAGAATAAGGCATTGATTTTCAGATTACTTCTTGGGCTGAATATTGTGCATTTTCAAAATTGTTAGGATTTGTGGAAAACCCTTGTTTTGGTCATTTGTCCCAATTTGGGGACATCACATTCAAACACTGTAATCAGCAAGAACAAAATGCAAGATTAGTTTTTGGTTAAACCCCCTAATCATCATCACCCTAAAGAGAAAATGACTTTGCTTCTTCACATCAAGGACAAATATTCAGTGGATTTGATGCAACATCAGCAAAGGATGAACCTGACTATAACTCTGAAAACCATTAATGGATAGCTTTAAAAGCTTTGAACAGATCCAGATGGAATATATGCCGAAGTTCTCATTTAAAACGAGCCAAGACACGGACAATCCAATCAATACACCAATGGAATTAGGCTAAGATAAGGCATTGAGTAACACATGCAACCATATTTGCATTACTAAGTAATAAAAAGTATTGACAATCAAATCTATTCTATGGCAACTGTGCTCTCCATTTTCAACAAGGTGTGGTATTGTGCAAAGCATGCAAATTGTATTATGGCAGCATTGGAAGGTGAAGACCGTTGTAGAAGCAGATAACTGTTGCTCAGGACAAAGCCAAAATTCAAATGCTAGCAGGAGAGAGTGAATGTCAGAGTGGAGACTGACAGATTGAAACCAGAGCTTGAAAAGTTGTAAGAAATTATTTCAAGCAGAAGCAAAAACATTCTGAAGATTGAAAACTGAATCAATAAGATAGTGCACAGAATCTATAAAGATCTCAGTTAGTCAGCGTGGAAAACGTTCAAAAGTATGAGGAAAAATAATTAATAGCAGAGCAAGAAATTTCTGAACGGCAGCTTAAGCTAAGCAATAAGATGGCAACACTGAAGTATCAGCGGGAGTATGAGCAGAGGCGGAATACTGAAGCTCCAAATCGAAAACCGGCATCCTCTTTAAGTACATTGCATGAGGAGTTTAAAAAGGTGTAAAATCAGGAGCCTGAGCCAAATCATCAATGCATAAAAGTGGACAACAATTAGATGAAATGAGAAAGAAAGCCAATGTATTTGAAGAAGCAAAGGCTTCCTCCTCAAACCATTATACCAATTCAAGCAGCATGTGCGAAACAAATTCATGAAAAGTTGTGCATACTTTGAGGGAGAGCAAAACTCATATTTGACATTCTTCAATTTGATCCTGCATTGGAGAGCATTATTCTGTATTAAGTAGGCAATACCCCCTAGTCTGTCATGGCCTAGACATGGCTAAAGTTCTTGGTTGGGGCAATGATCAACATAGAGTGCTTACTGCCGATGGGGTAATCATGGTAGAGACCCGAGGGGAAATACAAATGTCAGACAGGTCAGTTTACGCAATGACTAGCATCATTACACAGGCCATGTTGGTATTCCTGTGAGAAATGCAAAAAGTCCTCAACATTTCATGGGTGAAAGCTCTGATGCAGCAGCAAATAAGACTAATTTTTCATGATATACTTGATAATAAGCTTTCAAACAATAACAATGTTGATGTTAATATAACTTCAGTTTCACACACTGTAATCGGCACGAACAAAATGCAAGTTTATTTTTTGGAAACAACCCCCTAATAGTCACCACCCTAAAGTGAAAATGGCTTTGCTTCTTCACATGAACGACAAAAATTCAGTGGATTTGATGCAACATCAGCAAAGGATGAACTTGAAAATAAATCTGAAAACCATAAAATGGACAGCCTAGCAAGCTTTGAACATTTCCAGATGGAATATATGCCAAAATTCTCATATGAAACAATCCAAGACACAAACAATCCAGTCAATACACCAATGGAATTAGGTTTAGATTATTCTCTTTTGCAGCAGGAAATGGCTCCCCCAGACCAATCCCAGTGAAAAGTGGTATTAGTCAAGAATGAAAACATTAACCTGCATCTTGATTGTTTAAGGTGTGAAAAAGAGTCAACCATGATATATTTCACAATGATCTCCAGGCAGATTCGATTGGCTTCATTTGCCTAAACTGGAACGCTAAGATTGGTTGAGTCCATATTTGACATGATACTGAATAACAAGTATTCAATTCATAATGAAAAGAGGCAATCTATATTTTTGTTCTGTTTGGGGGACCCCGTCTTAACTTAAGTTATTATGTAATAGCTTAAAAGTAATTTTAAGTCAAAAAGTGTGTTAGGGTTCGTGCTTGATTTAGTTACTTAATAAAGGTAGGTAGTTGTTTGCTAAAAAGTGGTTGTAAAAGGTAGGTAGTTGTTTGTTAAAAATTGGTTGTAAAAAGGTAGTTATGTGCTCATAACTACCTAGATTGTTATAAATAGAGCCTAGAGCTCTCATTGTTAGCTGTCATTTGAAAACCACTAAATGGTAATGTAGTGACCCTCACTAGTAGGATCATCAAAACACTGATCTTGCACTATGGAATTTTGTCAAACAATTGGTAGGATTACAAAATACTAATATTGCGTTATGGATTTTTGTCAAACAGTTGGCAAATAATTAAACTACACTGCTGTAAGTGTAAACTGAATATGAAACAAATCTACTCAACTCAATAATTTAAAAGATTTAGTACCAATATACTTATTCATGGAAATATAGTTTCTTTTTACAATAGATGGCGACTTTCAGATTTCAAAACATGGACAGAATAATATCTTTTCCTATCATGAACAGCATACAAAGGATTTGGCACAAAAATTGAATCTTTATTCAAAGATATGCAGATGTAAATAGAACCTCATTCGCTGATGACAAGAACGTGCTCTGTTTGTTGCGCCCAGACTGATGTCCGTACACATGCCTAGAATATTGTTAGTATGCTGTCCGTACACTGATGTCTGGTGCAATTTTAATATTAAATTTTGTCTTTACTGGCAAGTGCCGATACTGCCCTGGTCATTGACGCCTAGGCTGGGCCACCATATAAAATTTAATCTTCCAGCCAAATATGAGAAATCGCAGTATGCTGGAGCGCAAAACCCTGCCGTACCTTACTGCAGGTACAGGCCGTACCTGTACAAACTGTATAATATATATATAATTTTATTTTTCCTTGGGCAGCCCCCTTAATTGGACAATGATGCAATCTCCTTGCCAGATGACTCCAAAATTGTTTAACTCTCGAACTTAAACCTGAATACCCAATGAAACTCAACATGAAATGGCTGAATACCACTTCCAATGTGCAACCCTTCAGAAGATCTTCCACTTCCTCAGTTATGCAATCTCTTGAGAGGTATCGTTCTCAAGGATTCTGCTGAAAATTTGCAGACTATCATGCCCCACAAATGCTCAAGAAGACTCAAATGAGAAAATAGATTTGGATGCCAAATGAGAGACCCATGGGGTCTATTTATGCACTTTTTGGAAACTTCTAGAAATATCCGTAATACATCTTGTAAAACCTCATTGTACTTTTTAAATAAAAAGTAACTTTATAAAATAAAAAGTGCACCTTAATTAAAAAATATAACATTTTGGCCCCATATAAAAAGTAATAAATATATGTCTCCAAGAGCATAATGAGCCATCCAATCGCCAAATAAGCGCAAAAATGACTCTCTCATCACCACTATCTGCCTACGAGAGTCTGGAATAGGCAAATCCACGTAAAGTGTCATGTCATACTAGAGAGGGGACATGACAGTCCGCCCCTCCTGAAATTGCTTGGCCTCAAGCAATCTCAATGCCGGATGCTGCAGAATGGCCTCACCCTCCCAAGTAGCATCCTCAACGAGTAGATCCTTCCACTTAATCAGGTACTCTCTGATTACCCGCCTGCGAAGCTGCTTCTCTCTGCTATCCAAGATGGATTCTGGAACCAGGATCAACTTCCCCTCATCATTAAAGGGAGGTAGCACTGCAGAAGGTACCACACTCTGACCCAACGCCTTCTTGAGGCGTGATACATGGAATACATTATGCACTCTATCTGGCGGTCTGCCTGGTGGAATCTTGATGTATGCCTTCTCATATTTAATTCTCAAGTGTTGCTCCTCATGTGTAGGCATCAAGGTACAAATAGCTGCCCACTCTATATCATTATGCCTGGCTAGCCTCTCCATCCTCTTAAGTGTAATAGTCCTAACATCACTATTACGAATAGCCTTCAGCACATGTGTTCTGCCATCTACCTCGAACCGCATCTCCATATCTTTAAGTCTCAAGGTAACCTCCTCCAACGAATGTAGCCACTGCATCCCAAGCACTATGTCCATGTCACCCATGTTGACCACATAATAATCTGCCTTGAACTCATAGTTGTTCAAGCGTAGAGGTAGATCACGTACCATCCTGTCACATCGAAGAGTATATCCATCAGCCACCTTAACTTTCAATCCCTCAAACTCATCAGTGG
This sequence comes from Torreya grandis, assembly GCA_037957365.1. NCBI lineage: Eukaryota > Viridiplantae > Streptophyta > Pinopsida > Cupressales > Taxaceae > Torreya > Torreya grandis. Next base: position 2,188,190 of record JARHVA010001662.1, on the reverse strand, counting down.
TGAGCCCACACCTCTCAGCGAAGCGTGCATCAATAAAGTTGTGCGTGGCACCAGTATCCATGAATGTAATAACCTTGTGTCCTGCCAAGACACCTCTAAGTCTGAAAGCACCTTCTCTCTGAATACTAGATAGACGTGCCTCCTGTAAATGTAACTCTGGTTCCTCCTTTTGTTCAGCATTATCTACCTCCTGTTCCTGCTTTGCATCATCAGGATCATGGTACTCTGAGCTGTCTGAATCTGAGCCCTCATAATAAGCCCACATTACCCTGTTGGCCTTTCCCTTAGGCCTCATAGGACAGTCATGTCCAAACTCATAGGGACCCTTGCAATAGAAGCATAACTTCTTCTTACACAGGTCATTAAGAGTCTCCTTATCCAAGGGTGTAGCTAACTTGCCTTTCGTGTCATCATCCTTCTCTTTATCTTTGTTGAATCTCTCTTTATTATCTCTGTATGATGAAGAGCCCTTTGAACCGAACCTGTTTGTTGGCGCTGCAAGTTCCATACTGCGGCTTTTCTTCATGGCTTCTTGAAATGTGAGAGGATTAAAAGCTTTAACCCACCCCTTGAGTGGTTCAGTCAACCCTTCTGTAAATAACATGACTAGCCTCCGCTCTGAAATATCAGGTACCATTGCTGCTAGCTTCTGGAAGTCATTAATATAAGCATCAAGGGAACCATGTTGTTTTAGTTGTGCCAATTCACGGAAACTCACCTCAAGATCTTTGACATCAAACCTTTCAATCAGCCTGTTAGTAAACTCCTCATATGCAGTGATAAGGTTGTGTCCAAGAGTGACTAACCCATGATACCACCACTCGTGAGCAGCTCCTTCAAGATGTAGTGTAGCAAATCTTATGGCATCCTCTTCAGGTATTGGTCTCAAAGAAAGATAATTATCAAGCTTTTGAATCCAAGACCTAGCTGTGCATTTGTTACTTCCATCATAGTAAGCCATGGAAATCTTACCAAGTGCTTGTTGATAGTCATTACTTGGAGCATAGCGATCATTTCTTCCTCCTCTCTTATTTCTTTGATTCATGAATTGATCAAATGTCCATATTTCTCTCATATCAGGAGGGAGAGTGGTATACTCCAAGTAGGCCTGTCTAGCTTCTTCTCCAAATGGAGTAGCTGGAGCAGCATGTAATTGTTATTCTCTTGGTGTAAAGGTGGGAAAAAGAGGCCTAGACGCTGATCCTCTAGTGTTTCCAGCGCGTTGTATTGACCTTTCCTCATTAACTCCACTATGTTCAGCTGTGTGTTGATGATTTTGATTTGGAATGGCTTGCTGATCCAATTTTTCTAATAAGCGTGACATCATATCAAGCATAGTGTCAAATTTCCTTTCAGCTCTTGTATCACTATCTTCCTCTGCCATATTTTGAACTGATTTGCCGATGTCTCTTAATGCTTCTGACAATGTATCTCCTTCGGATTCTGATTTGGTTGTCTCCACTGTTCCCTGATATAATATCTGATTTCTCTCTCACTCATCTGTTGTTTAACTGATCACAGGATGGCATGATGATGGATCTGATACCACTATAGTGACCCTCACTAGTAGGATCATCAAAACACTGATCTTGCACTATGAAATTTTGTCAAACAATTGGTAGGATTACAAAATACTAATATTGCGTTATAGATTTTTGTCAAACAGTTGGCAAATAATTAAACTACACTGCTGTAAGTGTAAACTGAATATGAAACAAATCTACTCAGCTCAATAATTTAAAAGATTTAGTACCAATATACTTATTCATGGAAATATAGTTCCTTTTTACAATAGATGGCAACTTTCAGATTTCAAAACATGGACAGAATAATATATTTTCCTATCATGAACAACATACAAAGGATTTGGCACAAAAATTGAATCTTTATTCAAAGATATGCAGATGTAAATAGAACCTCATTCGCTGATGACAAAAACGTGATATGTTTGTTGCGCCTAGACTGTTGTCCGTACACATGCCCATAATATTGTCCGTACACTGCTAACTGGTGCGATTTTAATATTAAATTGTCTTTACTAGCAAGTGCCGATACTACCCTGGTCATTGACGCCTAGGCTGGGCCACCATATAAAATTTAATTTTCCATCCAAATATGAGAAATTGCAGTACGCTGGAGCGCAAAACCCTGCCGTACCTTACTGCAGGGACAAGCCGTACCTGTACGGACTGTATAATATATATATAATTTTATTTTTCCTTGGGCAGCCCCCTTCAATTGGACGATGATGCAATCTCCTTGCCAGATGACTCCAAAATTGTTTAACTCTCGAACTTAAACCTGAATACCCAATGAAACTCAACATGAAATCTCTGAGTACTACTTCCAATGTGCAACCCTTCAGAAGATCTTCCACTTCCTCAGTTATGCAATCTCTTGAGAGGTATCGTTCTCAAGGATTCTGCTGAAAATTTGCGAACTATCACGCCCCACAAATGCTCAAGAAGACTCAAATGAGAAATAGACTTGGATGCCAAATGAGAGACCCATGGGGTCTATTTATGCACTTTTTGGAAACTTCTAGAAATATCCGTAATACATCTTGTAAAACCTCATTGTACTTTTTAAATAAAAAGTAACTTTATAAAATAAAAAGTGCACCTTAATTAAAAAATATAACATTTTGGCCCCATATAAAAAGTAATAAATAAATATAATGTCTCCAAGAGCATAATGAGCCATCCAATCGTCAAATAAACTCAAAAATGACTCTCTCATCACCACTATCTGCCTACGAGAGTCTGGAATAGGCAAATCCACGTAAAGTGTCATGTCGTACTGGAGAGGGGACATGACAGGTAACAAAGTAAGAGTATCAAGCTACATTTTGTAAATAAAATTTTCTGATTGAAGATCAACAGAAGGGTGATAAATACAATGAAGGTTTTCATTGTTTTTAGTAACTATCGTTTATGATGATAGCGTGCAGACCACCTACATTATTTCTGTAAGGTTTCACATTTATTGCTTTGTTTGTTTCATGAGATCTAATCGACTACCGTTCTTTGCTTCATTCTGGGTGAATTTTTTCGCTTCATTTTTTATTCGAACTAGGGAGAGGAACTCTATCTCTATTCCTTCAGCCATGCCTTCCTTTTTTTTTCTATATAAGCTTCTAGATTTTCTTTTGAAAATACTTATAATGGTATATCCCATCATGAACCTTTTTGTGAATAAGTACATAGTTCTGTAAGTGCCATCATTGTGTATTTCTCACGAGTGCTCTTTCAAGGGAAGCCTTCCGTACAAATAGAGGAGAGACAGCAGTCTCACACATTACCCCTAACAGATTTGTCCTTGGCAAATTTTAGGGATAATAGACCCTAACAGTGGTATCTTCAATTATCAAATCTGATGGCCCTAGCATCGGAGAAACACCTTCTTGGGAGGGGTCCGTTCAGGTAATTTATCCTTCAACCCCATCCAATGCTAAGTGCTCTTGGTCTTATCCTCTGTGGAATTCTAAAATTTGTAGCATAAACCACATTCTTCAGCACCGACATGTATTTTATTTTTCAACTTTTTTTCATTTAATAGGGTAAGCCTCTCAGAGGAGGAGCCATACGACTCTTCTTTTCATAGCACCACCTCTTTTAATTCTAAATGTTTTTGTTTGTACCCATCTCACCCTTGGTACCTATGGTATTCCTCTCCTTGTCATGGTAATTTATCACTTGAACATAAGATTTTCTAGCCTTTCTCACTACTCCTCCATGAAATTCTTGTGTACCCACCCTCCCTTGGTACTTATGTTATTCCTCTCATGGTTGATATTTTAATTAATCCACTTCAGCCTAAGAATATCCAGTCTTTCCAATGGAGCTTGCTTCATGGTGTTCATGTGAAGCTCCCCAGAGAGTTCGGTTGGAGCATGGAAAGTTTCTAGATTCGCCACCATCTCCTTAAATCCTTCATCCCTCTTGCCTCTCTGTTATACGATTCTTTATCAATTCTTTTTATGTGCATCCATACTCCCTCTCTTGGTATTGTTTATTTATTTTTAATAGGCTCCCTTTCTATGCTTTCTCTGCCCTTGCTCTCATGGGGATCCAGACCAAGCCCTTCAACACCCAAGCGATAAGAGTAGTAAAAAATGCCTAATTCCTTCGACAAACAAGCTTGTCAAGAAGAATTGGATAGGGAGGAATGGCACAAGTATAAGCTGCAATAAGAGAACCTGCTCAAAGAAAGCAGAGATGGAATTTGATGAGTAGGAAATTGATGCTCTCCCACTTAATCTAGAAAAATCCATCACTTGCAAAAATCTGTTACTAACATCAAAGACTGCTATTTGGGTATGTTTGGTGATATGTTTGGTAGCAGAAGGCTAAATTGACACGATTCAAGTTTGTTAAATGCACCCCCATTGCAAATATCATCAATTCAATTGAGAGCATCAAAAACCATTTGGGATACAGTCCCAAAATCTCGTCTTCCTGCTCTGGGACTCTTAAAGCAACCCGTAAGGAACTCCCAGATTATGGAAATGAAGTATGATATCGCTAAAATGGTGAACTGTCATAAAATGGTGGAGTTGTTGCATAACATGTGCCATGTTGTTGACACCCCATATAGACTACAGGTTCGAGTTAGAAATCATAAAGAAGAAAGGGAATATAGTTGACTGTTAATAGATCAACAAGCAATATAGCTTCTTACCAGGAATCCAGTTTGTAGACATTTGCTTCTTGTGCATTCATTGCTTTATGAAAAATCCCACCAAGGAGAAGCAAGAAGATAGAACAGGTGAATGAAATCCAAACTATTATGGCTTATGCAAAGTCAATGTTTTTTCATAGTTTTGACATCTTTATAGTTTAGACTATGTTTGGTTCGTGGAATATTCTTTGTTTCTGATTAGAGGGTGCTTGCATAGGCCTTGAACACTTCAATACAATTGTATGAGTGAAGCATGTTTTAGATATATTTCATATACACTTTGTATGACGGTATATTTAGGGTTTGTTAAGGCACTATCATAGGACTTATTATTGCCTTAAGTAGTACTGATATTACTTCTACTATGAATCTATGTTTCAGGAAACCTCTAAGGGGGCCCTGTTTCTCGTTTCAAAAGCTTTCTCAAAACAGAAAACTCCCCGATAACAGCTAAAAACTCATCATTTAGACTTACCAAATTTCTGAACATTTGCGGATTGTTTCTAGGCATTTCCTGACCTTCGATTGGTTATCAATCCGGATTTGGTGTTTTGGGAGGGCCATATGAGTCCCAAAAATGGCCCACATGACCCTGTTTAATAAAACCATTAAAAACAAATACTCTAGAGTCTAAGGTGAGATAAAAAGAACAAAAACTTATCGCAAAAATGAAATATGTTAGGATCAAAGAAGATAGAGGATCCTGTTTCTGCACATTGAATCTTCAATGTGTTTTTTGTAAGAAGGAACAGTACACAGAAGGGCAAACAAAAGATTGGGATGCAGATCCTGAAAATCCCAACTTGGAGATTTCCTTGGCTGCACTTGATGGTGAACATCATCCACATGCACCTTCTACTGGAGCTACAGGTGGTGGGTCTTCTTCTGGTTCTTTTTTATTTTGATAATTTCGAACATTGGGAGCTCAGTTTATGATGAATCATGAATCACATGTACATATTTTTGGCATGGCATGTATAAAGAGTAACTTTTGACATTAAGCAATGTAATTCCATAAGGGATTTATCAAATGAATGTGTTTTTCATACCTTTGTCATCTTCTTCACTTTTAAAAACAAAACTACTTTTTTAATTTTTAAATTGCTTTTTTCCTTTACCATTTCCCATTTCTTGGGCATTGAGGGCTCGCATTCAGAAAGGTGTTGACCATTTTCAAGTTTTGCCCAGCTTAGCTATGAGCTTATTTTATTGCCTTGGTTCTAATGATATGCCTGTTTGCAGTTGACATCATAAAATTTCTCGTTAAGAATAGTTTTGTATATACTGTTGTTTCAATTACATAAACTTATATTTTTTCCTATCTAACAAACAAGTTCATCAAACATGGAATGTCCTACATAGGACAACAGTGAAACATAAAATAGAATCTATTGCGCTGTAAAATTCAAAATTATTTGTTAGAATAAGGTGAGAAGAACCTTCCATATGCAAATAACTAATTAAATAGCTGATTAGTGTCTTCGTATTCAATATTAAATGCAACCATACCTGAAGCTTGGCTTTTAACGTCCAGTCTTTGTCTTTTGAATCTAAAGCGCCTGCCAAGCCAATGGAAAATCAGAAATACCTCAGGTCAATTAAATTCTATAATATTTTCAGCATAGTTACATAAAAGAAACCATGATAAATGATCAAAACTTACAGCACAGACCCGTAAAATAGGACTAACAATTAAGCAGGGAAACTAATAAAAAAATCTATACAAGGAAACAAAGCATAGATAAAGCATATTTGATATTCCCAATGAAACTAGTAACTTTATTTACAATATAAAAGTGATTGTGTGTGCTCTACAGTTCAGTTCTTACAAAAACCTAGATACCCTGTTCAACCAAAACAAAGTTATTTGGCTAACAATTGTATGCCCTTTGCTTTATGTTTTCAAGTTTATGGTGCTAGCTTTTTAATCATCTGGAAATGCTGAGAAAAGACATTAGGCAAAGAGGAGTGATACAATGAGGCTGGGTTGGCTCCAGTCAAAGTTGTTTCTTAAAGTAAACAGTAGGTTCAGTCAATAATAAATGCAATATTGGTAGCAAAGGAAACATGCCATATTGCATATTTATAAACCACGAAGTAAATACAAATGCTACAATGAGGTGAAATCCCATGTCCCATAGCTTGATGAAGTTACCAGGAAGAGTATCTCAACTTGCATTTGAACTTCTTCGACCTTGAGTTTGAGCTTCAAGGATATCAGCTGGTTAGCTGGTTCTTAGGGGAATAATTTTCTTCTGTGCTTTGTTTGGGTGTCTGTGCATGGATTCTCTTATCATTATGATGTCCTTCTTTCTTTCTTTCTCGTAGATCCGAAAGTCTGATGAACAACTTTGTATGCACTTTTCTTTCCCTTTTATTATATGCAATACTGTCAACAAAATGTTAACGGTAATAAGATAAAATATTTATAAAATGCAAAAAACTTAAGGATTATCCCAACAAATGAAATAGTTTTCCATGCGACTGATGTTTCCATGGCTATTTTTCTGGGATTCTGCTCGTCACATATGTAAACTAGCACCCAATAATCATTAAAAAGCAATGCAGTACTATTCACGCTGAAGGAGTGTGGGTGATGCCTATGCATGGGTCAGCAAACCATGGTCTCCATTTGTGGACAAGCAGATCTCCTCTTATCATAAGTTAAATTTTCTCCTCAGAAAACCATGGTCTCAAAATAGTAAATTTTTAAGATTTGTGGAGTTTTGGTTTGAGATTACTCAAATTTGCACCTTCTCCACAAGTCTTTCCTCATAAGTCGTAATTGCTGTACCTACAGTAACTACACAATCTGCTGCTGCTGCTCCAACAGAAACTGCTGTGTCTAATCCTGATCCTGGCCTGAAATTTGCAATTGATGATCCTCTACAGCCATTTTTTCATTTCTCATATTTTTATAGCAACGTCCCTGAATTTGCATATTCAGATTTACAAATTTGAAGGCTTGATTTTTGCACTGTGAGAAGACAGTTTTGTTATTCCTCTTTTTTTCTCCTGTTTCTGGAGCTTTCCTGCTTTTCTTGCATTTTCCTGTTTTTCTTCTTTTCCTGCTAGTATTGTGTTTTCCTGCTTTTTCGGACTAGGGTTTAACCCCCCTTTCTTGTCTACGGGGTCAATTTATCAAATATTGGGTGATTTTCACCTTTCATACTTTCATTGTAATTACTTGTAAAAAATTTACTGGGAAAATGATTAAAGAAAAAAGATTCAGAAAATGACAAAAACAATACAGAAAAAAGTGCCTAATGTGTAATATTTTATTGGTGTAGATCTGGGAATCGCAAGATCCCTCAATGTGACCCAAAACCCCAACGTGGTCCAGCTCCTTGCATGCAAGCCCAACAACAACATAATGAATTTCAACATAAGCTTATGGAACGGATGACAAGCAAGTTCCAACATCTCATGGGCCAAAAATATGTCAATATATCACCACCACCACTCCATCGACCATCTCGATTACCTAACCTAATTTTGATCCGTAAACTAGGTGGATATTCTACACTAAGCTTCACCAACATGAATCCTTTCAATACAAGGGGTTGTCCTCTCGTTGTCATAGAACAAGACCCAAAATGCTATTTTAAGATGTATTTCAGTCCTTTGACTGTCATCTTGAGCGTACAAAAGAAAACGCAACCCTTCACATGTAATTCCAACATGCTACGTACATTGCATACTAACCTTCACATACCAAACATGCTACTACTCCATACATGACAGCAATTCAATGTGTTTGTCTAGAAGTGCAAGAACAATGTGAAGTTCATTAACTTTTAAGAACAAGTACTATGCTTGTAATTGATGATTCTAGAGCTCTCTAAAGTGTTTGATGTGTTACACTAGTTTCAAGGTATTGAAAACATGAAAGGAAAACAAACACAACATGAAATAGAGATACACGACATACCCTAGAGAAACTAAATATGAGAAGACTCCAACAAGAATGAACCCATGCTTCCTCATCTCCACTATGTTCTATAATTAACAAGCTTTTGCCTTCTTGGGCTTACAAGGACACCAACCTCAAAAGCATCCTACACTCGTAATGACCTCTGTACTGTTCCATGGAAGACTTGCCTCTTCAGCAAGAGAGAATACTGAACTCAGCTATGTCAGCTATGTAGTCTTCAACTCAATCAAATACATCAAATGTTAAGTTGATGAAAGAATAACTTAATGAATTCCTCAAATGCATTTGCTTGAATTCTAAATGAACTTTGCAAGTTCATATATATACACAAGAACACCTCTTAGTCTTGCACAAGAAGCCCAAGAGTTGGAATTTGATGCCCAAACGCCTCTATCTCTTGAACATTATGTGCGGGAAAGACTGCCACTATATGCAAGGCAAAACCATCAAAGCGGTTGCGAAATTGCCACTACAAGTTGCAAAATTGCCAAGGCAGTTGCGAAATCATCACCTGCATAAACCGGCGGTTTCGCAAGCACAAAAAGTCCTTGAACTTCTGGAGGCCATAACATTTGCATATGAACTCAAAATCACATGCCATTTGTTTTGAAATTGCATAACTTTTCAAGAGGATTCCAAATATGTACTCTAAAGGTACTACTTTTTATGCTAGCCATATCTTGTTTAATCCCTTACAAAATAAACTAGCTCTTTTCTAAGACTTGGCATGTCGCAAATACCCCTATTCGACAGTCATTATCTTACTGACTGAATTGGATGATTTTCTTGATCCAAATTTCTGATCAACTTTGAAGTTGAACACCAAGATCTACATCTCCCATTTTGATGGTACAATCATAGATGGCATAACAAACGAGCAACCGTCAGTTGGTCGACTACTTGCCGGTTGTTTGTCGTGGTGAATAACTCAAAACTGCCAAGAAAAAAAATTGCAAATCGTTTTAAACCAGTGAGTAACCACCAGTTACTAGCCGGTTATCTCCCACGCTGCCTGTACGTTGAACAATCCAAAACGCTGCCTGTACACAGTTTTGACACAAAACACTGCAAATACAAGGATTTTTATCTTATAAATTGCCACACACTCCTCTCATTTCATTCACACAAAATTTGGGGCATTCAAGAGCGAATTTGAAGGAGAATTTAGCAAACCAATTTTTAGGTTAGTACAATTTTATTTTATTTTTTCTGAGCATGTAAATGAATTCTAATTTAATTATAAACATGTTTGATAAAAAATTAAATTTTATTATTCAAATTTGATACATTATATTCAAATTTCATGCATTCCATTAAATCTTAGTGTTTAGTATTTAGTAATTTACAATTTATGCCTTTTTTTTAATTTTAAATTAAAAATGTTGTCTTTTAATCGTTGGTATTATAGACTTATAGTTAAACTTAGTTTTTGTTTATCATTAATAATTATAATTTATTTGTTGTTTTTAACCATTATAGATTATAGTTTTTAATTTGTTCGTTAAATCAAAATGTATTTTAATTCCTCTTTGATAGTTTATCATCATAATTTATTTATCGTATTTTAATTTGTATTAAATGTTTTTATTTTTTTAATTTTTAATATTGTTTTCAACATGTTTGCGCTTTGCAGGTTATCTATTAGTAAACAATGGCATTCGTTAGTGCATCGGAGTCAGATTCAGTCATTGGTAGCCAATAGACTCCCCGTAATGTTCGCACCGATGCCTGAAAGCATGCCACGTAGGTTAGAACGTTCCAAACAATTTCAATTTGCAACTTTTGCTCGAAGAGGATGTGAGGCATCAATCGCATGAAGTACCACCCTTCATGCATTCCTTGCCGCAAGATCACACCTTGTCTCAGTGTCACCGAAGAGGCAAAACAAGAAATAATGGCAGAACTTGCATCACTAAACGAAAAAAACTAGAGAGGGCAAGGATGCAAGCAGCCCTAACAGCGGTCATTTCTCCCACATCAGCAAAGAAAAAAACAACGATGACAGAGATTGTGGGCTCTACTCGTGGTCTACGTAAGCACCATGGCACATCTTTATCGGCTTCAACTCAGGATTTATAATTGTCCAAACCTTTGGTGGGTGAGGGTTTTGCAATTGGTGGATGGAGAGCAAAATCCAATGGATTATATTTATGAGGCCATGGATAAGGCCAAAGAGGCTATCCAAAATTATTATAACGGGGATCTTGTCAGATTTGATCCCATTTGGGAGTTGATTGATCGGAGGTGGAACAATCAACTCCACCAACCCATCCATGCAACGGGGTATTATCTTAACCCCAAGTTTTTCTACTCCAATAACTTCACAAATGCTAGTGGAGAGTTTATGGAGGGGCTCTCAACATGCATTGAGAGTATGACACCTGACATTGAGGTGAGAGACCTCATTATTGCAGAGTTGCAGAACTACAAGCAGGGAAAGGGGAGGCTCTTTTTTTCAGTACAAAATGAAGTCTTTACTTGTATTTTACCATTTACATATTTACAATTTTTAATTTCTTATAAAGTTTTGAATATCTTGTTTGCAAGGTCGTGGTGGGAAGATTGGGGTGGACATGGTATACATACTCAGTGATTACTCATCGAGTGGGCGAGTACTCGTCGAGCAGTCTCCGAAACAAATATTCGCCACTCGTACTCGCTGCCCCCTGAGCACTCAAGCCTCGACGAGTACTGGCATAGTACTTGTCGAGGCTCGAGTGCTTAGCAAAACGCATCCAGAACGCGTCGGAATGCGTCGTAAACCTGCAAACGCATCCAGGACACTGGAAAAACACATGGAAAACACACAAATCTGTCTTATAAAAGCATACACCTCCACACATTGGAATCACAGCATTTGGACGAGATTGGAGCATTTGGATCGAATTGGAAGTACTCAGGAGCTTTTTTGAGCAAAGTTTCCAGGTTAGTTCATTTTTTATTTCATTTCTTCTAAGTTATATTTATTTAAAACCTTAAACTCATTTCAAGAATTTTTTTTGAAGGAATCATGAGCCTACAAGCCTCTACGTGTTTTGTTAAGAATAAAAATACTCGTTCAAGGTCCAAACTCCATTTAATGCAAGATATTTGTAGTCCGTAAAACTTTAAAACAATGCCATGGATAAAGGGGTAGATTACCCAGGTTTAGTAATTAAAAAGTTCCCATGGAAACTATTCTAGAATCTAGATTACCCAAGTTTAGTTATTAAAAACTAAAAGGTCCCACGGAAACTATTCTCTGATGGTTTTTCTTAATTTTAGTTTATGATCCTCTGGAGGCAAAATAGGCATTTCAAAGCTCTTCATTTTCCTAGTAAGAGCATTGCCACATATATTTGTTCAGCTTCAACAATTTTCCCAATTTTGATTTGAGTCATCAACCAAGCCAAAAAAATAATACAGATTCAGAGTTGCCTGGCCTTTAAATGGTTTAAGACCTGCTTGCCCTTTAGATGCTAGTAGCCTAGTACTATGAATTTTAAACATATCATGTTGCATGAAGCTGAAAGTCTTACCCTGGAGGCATTATCTTGGCAGCAGCTATTTGTTATTAACTTATTACCCTCCTCTGTTTGGAAGCCATAGTATTGTCTGGGCAGCAGCTATTTGTTATTAACTTATTATCCTCCTTTTTCTGTTTGGAAGCCATGGTATTGTCTTGCAGCTATAATGATTTGTGTGAAGTGTGAACTGTCAACAAAGCAGTAAGATCAATGAAATTCAATAGATTTATTATGTTTGCACTAACTTTCACCTTCCCCAATGATTATTCGGGCTTGAAAAATTGTCAAAAGACTCTAGAGATCAAGTTTGCAAAATTCTACGTATGCTTTGAGTTTGAACTGTATAAGCAGGGTTTTATGAAATTCTTGTTCTCCTAATGGATATATGAACTTTCTAAAGGATTCCCTCAACTAATATGGACTTTCCAATAATGATCAATGACTTCCAACCTTCATAGAACAACTAAAATTGTCTCAAGAAGCCTTCTAGGGTCAGTTTTAAATGTGTAGAACAAAACAGGTTTCTTTCAAATTGGACAGTAGACATTTTAAGGAAGTTTGAGTTAACTATATAACTGGGAGATTATTCAAGTAAAATTCCTTACTAATTAAAGACTTCTTCTTCCCTTCTCATCCTTCAATACATCAAAAAGAACTCACAAGAGACCTCTGTTCCCTTTCTCTTTAACTGGATTAAAATAGAACTATTGATGCTTGTGTTTCGCAACCTTAACCTGTGGATTAGTGACAATAATCCAATCCATTCAAAGACAACAACAAAATGTATTATTGTTACATATCAAAGATTTATTTGAAATGCACAATCTAAACTTTGCACCTCACTAGTCCCATGTGAATCTTTGTGGCACTGTAATCAGTAATGTACTGTAGGCACTAGAAATACATTTCATAGTTTTCTTTCCATTACAAATAACCTGGCCAACGCAAACTCCACCACAAACTTCAATACATTATTTGTAATGGTGTCTGCATCCATATCATGGTCTTTTAAGTTTTTAACTATCTTCATATATGTTTCTTGCTGAGTTTTTCCCAATCTTTGATTATCACAGGGGATCCTTACATTGGAATACCAAAAATCTCATTTTTTAGTTTTACACCCAACCAAATCTAAATATTAACTTCATCTCCTAACAAATGCTATGTAATTTACTTGTAAACATGTTATCATGATTATGTAATTTTTTTTAATGTTGTTTTGATTCTTGAACATGTTGCAAGTTTACCGTTAGACTTAGCATACAATGGCATCTGGCTCTGTATCAGGATCAGAATCAATCAGTGGTAGCCAACCGACTCCCCCTAATGCACGCACCGTTGCTTGAAAGTATGTCATATGGGTTGGAACATCCCAGATAACTACAATTTGTACATTTTGCTCGAAGAATATTGGTGGAGGCATCAATTGCCTCAAGTACCATCTTGCATGCATTCCTTCACGTGATGTTTTGCCTTGTCCTACTGTAACGGAAAAGGCAAAAAGAGAGATGGTTGTAGAGCTTGCATTGTTGGACGAGAAGAAATTAGAGAGGGCAAAGATGCAAGTAGCCTTAACAACGGCCATTGGTCCCAAATCGGTAGAGGCAACTGAGACAGTTATGACAGAAATTGTGGGCTCTAGTCATGGTCCACACAAGCGAAGCACATCCACCTCATCAAGTTTGAGCCAACTACACAATTTTTTTGTGCCTAGAAACATACTTGGGGCACAACCTTTGCAACAAGGTACATAATGGAACAAAGAGGTGCATGCAGAAGCAGGAAGGCATGTGCAAATTTTTAGTACTTCAACAGTCTTTTTTTCAACGTGACGAAGAGCTCGTACTAAAAATATTTGGTGACAGCATTGACAGTTGCAGGAAAAGGGTACAAGGCACCCTCTCCAAGAGACTTAAGTGAAAAATTGCTCAAGAATGCAGTTGAAGATGCGAAAGTAATTGTGGAAGAACAAAAGAGGTTGTGGCAAAAGGTCGGATGCACCATGTTTTCCGATGGATGGATTGATGGGAAGAACCGCACCCTCATCAATTTTTTGGTGGCTTCAAATGGTGAGATAGTTTTTTTGAAATCCATTGATGCATCTACTAAGATAAAAAAATGTAGAAACTTTGAGCTTGATGCTCGAAGAGGTTGTTTTAGAGGTGGGCATCGAGAATGTTGTCCAAGTTATAATTGACAATGCAGCAACATATGTGATGGTTGGGAGACTTCTTAAGGACAAACATCCATCACTCTTTTGGACACCTTGTGCGGCCCATTGCCTTGCCCTTCTCTTGGAGGACATAGGCAAAATTGATTGGGTGAGAGCGGTTGTCGAGGAGGCCAGAGACATCACAAAATATACTTATAATCACTCTTGGATTATCAGCTTGATGAGAGAACACACCAAGGGAAAGAGCTTGTGTGAGCAAGTGTCACAAGGTTTGCAACTAACTTCCTTACATTGCAAAGTATTTGCAGTTTGTTGACAGCTTTGAAACAGATGTTTGTGTGCCAAGCATGGGTGGACTCAACCTATTCATAGAAAGCTGATGAAATCAAAGTCTCAAAGGCAGTTTTTAATGAGGACTTTGTGAAGAGAGCTACAGAGATCGTCAAGATAACTTCAATTTTCAATTTAAATTTCAAATCAATTCCTTTATTTTCAACTTTTTAAAGTATTTAATTTAATTGTAAGATTTTAATTTTAATTTTTTTGTGACTATATAAGTGTCGGAGCCTTTGGCGAGGATCTTGCGCTTGGTGGATGGAGAGCAAAACCTAATGGGTTATATTTATGAGGCCATGGATAGGGCCAAAAAGGCCATCCAAAACTATTATAGGGGGATAGTGTCAAATTTGATCCCATTTGGGAGTTGATTGATCGGAGATGGAACAATCAACTCCATCAACCCATCCATGCAATGGGGTACTATCTTAACCCTAGGTTTTTCTACTTTGATGGCTTCATAGATGCTAATGGGAAAGTTATGGAGGGCCTCTCAACATGCATTGAGAGTATGACACCTGACATTGAGACGAAAGACCTCATCATTTCAAAGTTGCAAAACTACAAGCAAGCGAGGGGGAGACTCTTTTCTTCGACACTAGCTATCCGAAGAACCACGTAGTTACCAGATAATAAAAAATGAAGTTTTTACTTGTATCTTTCAAGTTACAAATTTACAATTATTAACAAACTTTTAAATATCTTGCTTGCAAAGTCATGGTGCGAAGATTGGGGTGGAAATACCCCAAATCTTCCAAGGTTAGCCCTCTGCATTTTATCTCAACCTTGGAGCACTTCTGGATGTGAGCGCAACTGAAATTTGTTTGACGTCATTCACACGAAGAAGCGCAACAAGTTGAGTCAACAATGGCTCAATGACCTGGTTTTTGTGCAATACAACCTCTGGCTTTGCACAAGAAAGGTGAACACATCATGGTATCCTATTGATCTAGATGAGATCGATCCCTACGGTGATTGGACTACACAAGATGAGGAGGCCCCCATGTTCATAGAGGACGAGATTTCTGATTTCGAGAGGCAAGCTATGGAGGGTGCAGTTGCAGTAGAAGGAGATATTGGATTGGATAACATCCTTGTAGATGTTGAAGATGAGGCAGAGGTAAAGGCAGAGGTGGAGCCACAAGCACAGCGTTCTAGGCAGAGGGAGGAGGGGCAACCGAGTTGGAGGACTAGACTCTCTGTCTCCCTTAGTTTTCACTACAGCAAGGAAGAGAAAAATGTAGATTCTTGTATATGTATCAGTTTGTTGTTGCCACTTGACACTGTGACAGTTCATACTCATAGTTTTATAATTGTGTTCACATGGATCTTGATCATGCAATTTTGTAATTTATTTGTATTCAAATCTAATAGAAAACATTTTCCCAACATTTTACAGACTCATTTGATATATTTTACAATTGTAATTTCTATGAAATCTAAGGTTTTTTAATAAATTTGAGTTCGTTTTTTTGTCGAATAATGGTGAGCGGTTGTCGAATAATTGCCCAGTAAACTTTTAGGGAGTTGGGCGAGTACTCTCTGAGTACGAGTATCGAACTATGGAGGTGGAAATACCCCAAATCCTCAAAGGATAGCCCTTTGGATTTATCTCAACCTTGTAACGCTTATGGATGTGGGTGCAACTGGAGTTTGTTTGACTCCATTCACATGAAAAAGCACAACAAGTTGAGTCAACAACACCTCAATGACTTGGTTTTTGTACAATACAACCTTCAACTTCGCACAAAGTTGGAGAATGCATCAAAGGAGCCTATCAATGTAGATGAGATCGATCCCTACTACGATTGGATTGCATAGGAGGAAGCCCCCATGTTCAGAAAGGAGGAGATTGTTGATTTTGAGAGGCAAGTTATGGAGGGTGCCGCGGAAGCAGAAGGAGGAGAGATTGGATTGGATTGGAGGACATCCTTGAAGATGAGGTAAAGGCAAAGGCAAAAGCAGAGATGGAGCCACAGGGGCCGATGCAACCTTCTAGACAGAGCGAGACGGGGCAGCCGAGTGGGAGGACTAGAGTTTCTCAGTCTCCCTTAGTTTTTCAGAGAGCAGGGAAGAGAAAATTATAGATTATTGTAATTTGTACTTGTAGTTTGTATTCAAATCTAATAGAAAACACTTCCCCTATGTTTTACAGACTCATTTCATGTATTTTGCTTATGCAATTTTTATTAAAAAAATGATAAATTTAAGTATTTTTTGCCTTTGTCGGTTATTGTTGGTTATTTGACCAGCTTTGTCGAATAACCACCGATTACCCAAAATGGGCCCTTGGCGAGTAATTGCCCCAACTAGTTATGTGAACTATGGGTACAATCACTATGGAAGAACTAGATGCTTGGATTTACAATCCACAGGTGTGTATTTCAAGACTTGGACAACCCCACACAAAGACACAACACATTATGGTTGTGGAGGTTCATATGAATGACCATTGGCTCATCTAGTGGAAGTCTCATGTACAAATTCTAGCCACAACAAAGCGGCCCGCCAATGACAATTTGAAAGTCATCAAAGAGACTCTTAGGAAGAACTTTTTTTCACATTGGCTCCATGTTCACTAGGCATCTGGACACTCGAGCAAGCAATACAATGTGTAATTCAATCACCTCTTTATCAAGTTGTGTACAAGACACAGATGAGATCCTTAAAATAAATTTGTCTATGGACTCTTTTCTCATCTCTAAACAAAGAGTCTTGATCATTTCATTGGAGTATGCTTTCCAACCTGAAGGTGGAATCCAAGCAACATATCCAAACAATGTTTATCATCTTCTACACCTATTAACTCCTTAACCTTGCCAAGTCATACTTGAAGTATGGGAATTCTTCACGGTTCCTTCATCTAGCAATGTAAACAAGACATTTTGTGCTTATCACAAGCGCACTCGATCCTTCAATACATTGAGTAAATCAATCACCTCTCTATCAAGTTAGAGAGGTCCTTCAAATTAACTTTGGCTCAGGGTTATTTTTTCATCTCTAGATAGAGATTCGTGATCATTTCAGTGAAGCATTATTTACAACGTTCTTGAGAGGTGGAATCCAAGTAACATAAGAAACCTTTAAATCCCAACTAGTCTTTTTCATCTTCTACTTTGATTTGTTCTTCTAACCCTAGCCAACTCATCCATGAAATTCAGGAATTCTTCACAGGGTGACTCCACTAATGGTTCGTATCCTTCATTTGGCAATGGGAGCATGAAGTTTTGTGCTTATCACAAGCATCCAACAGTACATTAACCAACTTACTCGCCTCTCTATCAAGTTAGCATATAAGACTAATGAGGTCCTTCGAATCAAGTTTGTCTCAAGACTCTTTTCTCGTCTCTAGATAGAGATTCTTGATCGTTTCTTTGGAGTTTGCTTTCCAACTTGCTTTAAAGGAGGAAGCCAAGTAACATAAAGGATCTATAAAACCCAAGTAGACTTTTTCATCTTCTACCCCTATCAGCTCCTCTAATCATATCAGTTCATCCTCGAAGTTTGGGAATTCTTCACGGAGTAACTCTGCTGAGGATTCTTTTCCTTCATTTGACAATGGGAACAACAATTTTCGTGCTTATCACAAGCACACCGGGCATTCCACAGAAGGTCATGCCCTGCAAAATTAGGCAAAGGCCCATCTAGCCAAGCAGAAGTTGCAACTTGAAGATTCAAAAACTCAGGTGATTGCCACACTTATAGGAACTTGAAGATTCAAAAACTCAGGTGATTGCCACACTTATACTCCTAAACTCATCTTCATGGTCAATGATTATTCTGCCACCAATAGAGAAGCTATGTTCACTTACAACCATCAATGCAAAGACAAATTGGTGGAGCTTATCCTTGACAATAATAGCTAGAAGAACCTGATTTTATAGAAGTTGGTGGATGATCTTCAGTTGCCAACTACGACACATCCACACCCATACTACTTGCGACAGGTCAGGCAAAAGCGACATTCCACCCTTGTGCACAGCAAGTGTTTTGCCGGATTTTCCATTGAGTTGTTATAAGACAGTTGGTTCTGATGTCAACCCAGTTTGATACTTCGAGCCCTTATCAATACAATCATAAGGTTATCTTTAATGGCTTCCATAAGACTTACCACCTGCACAAGGGCAATAAAGTGTATAATTCACATCTTATATTAGTCCTCTGCTATTTGGTAGGTCGATGCTCAAAGAAGTTGATTTGCATAAAGTTTTGAGTCTTATTATGATTTGGGAAACTAAGGTGGATAATGTCGACATGATCCCACCCTATGTAATCAACTCTTGTTCGAACTTATGTAAAGATCTCAGCAGAAATCTAAGAATAAAACCAAATTTGAATCTGGACAGAAATGGACATCTGTCAAAAATATTCCTTGCTGAAATCTAAAACTGAATAAAATTTTGGAAATAGAAATTCACCTAAACATCTGAAATATATAATTTTTTAAATCTAAAGGGAAAACTGCATTTAAATGAATTTCATACCATAAAAATTAATGTAACTTTTCTCTCATTACAACTAGTAATCATAACAACCCAAGCACATAGGCGATCTGCTGCCAATTGTGAAGACAACCAATCTTCAAAATATAAAGTGTTGTGTCAACAAAATAACCCGATTTCATTTGTTTATTACAATAAGTCTTGCCATACTTATGGACAAAAAAACCTCTTCAAAAAAAAAAATTAAATAACCCAGCTCTTCTTTATCCCCTCACGCAGTTGTTTTGCTTATTCTTCAAAAGCAATCCAGTCTTTTCATCACTTAATTTGCTTTATTCTATTTCCTAGAATAGATTTATGCTCTATTCTCATCCTACTTCGTATGATAGTGTTATTTTTTATTCTCATCCTATTTCCTAGAATAAATATATTCCTATCACATTTATTTCTGCAATATTTAACTCACTAAAAGTCTACCCTTGCTAAATTTTTCAGCCCACAAAGCAATTGCAATGATTTCTTTACCTCTAGTTGGTAAAAATGTACAAGACAACTCCCTAAACACAGCTTCAAACTCATTAATCATGTGTTGCACTTCATTGTCTTGTTGGTCCTTGTGCTTCGTCCTTGACATGCAATCCCTTTACAATATTACAAACATAAAACCCAACTCTCTTTACCAAGTTGCTTGTCCATCTTGTGTGCTCAGCACTGTTACCAGATCCGGCCAGATCTGCATCAAATCCGGTTTGGACGAGATTTTTTTAGCCTCCCAGATAAGTTCAGTCCAAGTCAGCCCTGTTTTTTTTATAAATTTATTTTTATGGAAAAAATAATCGAATTTTTGGAATAGTATAATCATATTATGTTTTTAATTTTTTTCACTGTATTTGTCAATTTTGCATATTGTAATATATATATATATAAAAAAAATACATTCCAGACCGGATTTTCCAATCTTTTTCAAGAATTCCTAATTTTTAGGAATTTTTGCCCTCCCGAATGGATCCGGATTTCCAGACTTAGTAACTGTCATGCTGAGAACTGCTTGCTTGCACCTAAGGGTAGACCTCTAATTATATCATTTCCCGGCCTTGGTCTGCTTTGCACAATGTGCTCCTCAACAAGTGTTAATTATGATGCATGGCAACTACTTCAGGTTCTAGAACAACCACAACAATTGTCAAAAGATGATGACCACAATGATTGGGAAAGCTTTCAACCACAACTTTATTGTCAGACTCATTTTCATAAAGGTAGTAGCTAAGGACCAAATATTTGCCAACAACTTGATAGATGAAACTATTCCCATACTTGCTCATAATTGCCTCAAGATATCCTTCAAGTTCCAGTAACCACATCTATTGATCTTTGGCATAACGCTTGACCCAAAATCAATGAAACTTTGCTCTACTTACCACCAATAATCAGAACATCACAATATCTTAGGTAAGCCACTCTCAATTGCGAAGACAACCAATCTTCAAAGTATAAAGTGGTGGTTCAATCAAATCACACAATTTTCATAAAAATATAATTTGTTTATTACAATAAGTCTTTCCATTCTTATAGACAATAAAAACTCTCCAAAAATAATCCTATCTTTGTCGTATCCTCCTCAAGCTAAATTATTGGGTACCCCTCCCCAGTCGCTCATCCCTATAATGGTATGGTTCAAGTACTATTATAGGCCAAGTACTCCTCAAGTTCATCTCAAATTCTAGGCAGGACCAAACTGAGACATGTTATTTTTTAACACTAAACAGAAAACAATGGTTTTAGGGCACAATAGAAAAAAGCAATTTTGGCAAAGTGGGAGGCCCCTTTGAGGAATAAGTTGAAGTTCAACTCTGATGGAGCCTCAAAAGGAAATATGGAAAAGGGTTGAAGCAAGTGGGATCTTTATAGATCATTTAGGTAACCCCTTTCTCATTTTTTATGAAGCTCTCAATTGTATCTCTAATAACGTTGTTGAAGAAAACGCTGTGTGGAGGGGTCTGCAAATTGCAAAAGAAAAGGGCGAGGATCATAATGGAAGGCAACTCTAGTCTAATTATCAATTCCATCTTAAAAGAAGGAAGCAAACATTGGTGCCTGAGCAAAGTTATCAAAGTAAATATTTCGGGGCTGACATTTAGTTGTCTAAGTTCCTGAATGTTAGAAGAACTAGGAATAAAGTGGCAATGAATTTGGCAAATTTGGGGGTTGATGTGGTGGACACCAAGAGATTATCCCTCCACCTTCAATGTCTATTTGACTCTACCAAGGCCCATTTCAATTTCTTATATTATGTCTAACACCTTTTTGTTCCTACATTCTTTTAATTATATGTGACTGCCTTATATCGTCCCCTTCCTTGCCACTTGTCTTTGTCTCTCACATGTGAGGGGAGCCCCCTTTTTCCTTCCCTAATCAAGACGCTGGTCGTGGGAGCTCTTCGTCACTTTTTTCCGAGTACGTTATTTTGTTTTCCCTGGACTACTTTTGCAAGGCTTGTTTCTCTAGCCATCGCCTTCTATCCAGATTTCCCTGCCAAGTCTTGGCCTCTTTCTGGTTTCTGTTATGCCCCTTTACCTTTTCTATCTTTGCCTCTATGGGTTTCTCCCTTCTCCTTTGTCAGGGCATGCATTTTCAAATTGCTTGAAATTTTGGAAGAACTGGGTATGCAGCATAGGGTTTTCTAATGTTAAAATCAACAACTTCAATTTCCATTTGTGGGAAATGGTATTAATCAAACCCTGCACTGATTTTCTTATCAAAACTACAATTTGGCCTCTCACTTGGTTGATAAAGGGTTGGCTGTAATGGTTTTTATAACAATGTTCTACTGCATTTGGGAAACTGGATTTTGGGGTTTCTATCACAAATTTTGAATGTTTTAGAACTGCCCCTATGTGCTGCATATTTTGATACTAAAAACCCAAGGAAATGGGTTTATTAGAGAAATAAGCTTTTCCCTCACTACATTTCTAGCTATTATATTTTATGTCGTTGGAAGCTACTTTTGTGAAGCCCCATGTTGAACACAACTGTCTACTAAGAGAGGGGGTGAATCAATAGATCGGCTAAAAACTAGTTCTTTAACTTTTTAATGAAGATACAAAACATATGCATATCAAAAAACAAATGTAGAGAGCGCACACACACACAAAACCACAGTACACCAGATTTATACGTGAAAAACCTGTTGTCTCCAAATCTTGCACCGTAGAAGATGGTTGTTCAAGCCTCCAGATTTGGGCAACGTTGAGACATTTCCAGGCCTGTGAGTGTGCCTATAAACTAAATTAAAATCTATCCAACTCCATCCCATCCCATCTATATAGAGAGGGGAGAGGGCCACCATAGAAGTTGAATGGGCTAGATATTTGGGGAGAGGGGAGAGGGGGGCCACCCTATAGATAGGCCCCAGATAGATATATAGGGCTTGGGGGTAGGCCATAGAGAATTTAGTTTAGTTAAGTGGAAATGAACCTCTAGGTTGAAAGAGCTAGCTCCCTGTATTAGTTTTTTGTGCAATAAAACTGTTGAACCAGTTGTATGAGTGAAAAGAGTCAGAAGTTTGCATAAATGAAAAGCCTAGTCTAAGATGGTGATACACCAAGAATTAGTATCCACATGTATGCCCTAAGCTTATGCACAATACAGCAAAATATAGTCTATAACTCAAGCTCTAGAAGATTCCAACATAAGTATTTCAATGTAGAGACAAAATGAATGAGATCACACAAGGTAAATAACTGGAAAAGACAACCTATATAGTCCAAAAAAAGGGTTACACATGTGCAAAATCTCAAACAACTAGAATGCACACTCTACATGACCTGTTGGATAAACTCTTTGCTAAAAAACATGAAGGACAGAGAACAGAAGGATAAAACATCACTGGTTGTCACTCTGTGTCTCTTGCATGCCCAGGCAAATGTCTAGAACTTAGAAAGAAAACAGACTTATGCTTCTTTGCTCAAAGGCAAGAAAATGGCAAAACATTCCAACAGGGCTTCGCCATACTATTTGTGGATGATAAAACAAGAGCCCAAAGGTCCTATTTATAGCAAAAAAGAGAGAAGAGAGAGAGCTCTTGAGTGCCAAACTAGAAGCTTCCAAAACGGTTTGTCGTCGCCATCCTGGTGAAACTGATTTCAATTGTTCTCTCATTCAGTTGGAGTTTGTCCTTCTCTTTGATTTGCCCTCTTCAAATGACCAAGATCACTGCAAAATCAATGGTGAGATAACCCTCCATAAAAAATGGCTCGGATCGGTGCTGCGAGCCTTAGATTCCTCCTAAAAGCCCCTGTGTTTTGCACTACATACCCATTCGGGTTTTCCATGTGACTTTACTTCTTACTTGCTTCTTCGGGCTCTTTGATTGCTTCTACTTGTAAAAGTCATAAGCAAAGCTCTTTTGAAAACCCGCAAAGCATTGTCTCTTCCTTTTCGGGCCTTTCAGTTGCTTTTACTTGTAAAAGTCATAAGCAAAGCTCTTTGGAAAACCCAATTTGCGCTATCTTTGCTTAAGACCCTATCGGGTTCTCTGAATGGCTTAACTCCTTGCTTAAAGACTTTATGCATGAATTTGACGTCCTGCGACACGTCATCTTTGCACCCCAATGGCTAGTTGTCTGTATTAAACTTGGCGTCCTGCAGCACGTCATCTTTGCAACCCAACGGCTAGTTGGCTATATTAAACTTGACATCCTACGACACGTCATGTCTTTGAATCCCAACGGCTAGTTGGTTGTATTAAACTTGACGCCCTGCGGCACGTCATGTCTTTGAATCCCAACGACTAGTTGTTTGTATTAAACTTGACGTCCTGCGACACGTCATGGGGATCCATTGGGTCAAGTTTATGTTTCGGGCAATTTTTCCGAAGTAATTCCTTCTAACAATTTGTCCAAAGGAATTCTTTCGGGGATTTTGCCCGAAAAGCAATGGCTAGTTCTTTCGGGAACTTTCCTTAAGGACACTTGGGGAAGGCACAGGGTCCCTTCGAAAAATTCCAAAGGGCATTTCCGAAGGAAATGGCCCTTCGAAACTTTTTCGAAGGGCATTTCGAAAGACAAAGTGCCCTTTGAAAACGTCCGAAGGGTCACTTGAGAAGAAAAGTGCCCTTCGAAACTTTTTTGAAGGGTCACTTGGACAACAAAGTGCCCTTTGCAAAAATCCGAAGGGACACTCGGGAAGAAAAGTGCCCTTCAAAACTTTTCCGAAGGGTCACTTAGAAAGAAAAGTGCCCTTCGAAAAAGTCCCAAGGGGCACTTGGGAAAACAAAGTGCCCTTCGCAACTTTCGAGAGGCATTATCAAGACCATTTCGGATTTTCTAAACCCTATTACTTACTCACTTCGGACCTCTCATTGCTCGCTACTTATAAAGCAATTTAAGACTTGCTCCTTGAAAAACCCGAAGTCATGCATCGTTGAAAACCCGCAAAGCATTGGAAGGAGTAATTTGGGTTCGTAAACCCGGATTACTTCTACTCATAAAATTTTTATAAGTCGAGTCGTTCAAAGAAACCAACTAGGTCTTGAGGAGTAACTCGGGTTTATGAGAGGCCAAGACTTGACTTGTGGAAAACCCGACATACACTACAATGGAGCCAAAACACTTTAGCCTCCTTGACTTGCAATTTTGGACCTCTGAAATGACCTCTTCTTGCAACTGTTGTTCGACTCTCCATGAAAATGATTGAACAAATTGTACTGAGGTGAAATTTGGTCAACATTCTTGGCGATTCTGAGGGGAGGCATGCCTGCTATGTCAAAGACCAGTACCCTAAATCCTTCTATTAGGCATGAAGTCATGCATATAAGCACTTCAAAGAGAACTGAACAAGCTTTGGTTCAAAAACACACTAGCTGGGTTGATTACACACACAAGGCAAAGACGCACACCAAACAAAGGGAAGGAAAACACCCCTGTGTTACAAAGCACTTAGGGAAAACAAACACAACAAAGGAAACACACCAAAACAAAGTATATACAAGACATGGCCAGCAAGGGTCAAAAGCAAGGCTTCAAATAGATTCCATTCACTGGAATAGGCAGCTCTTCTCCATTTTGGACAGTTGAAAGGAGTTTCTTTGCTTGCACATGCTGATGATGTAAAGACCACTCCACAAGGTATCAAACTTTGTATGTTTGCCTGGTTTTGCTCTATCTTCATCCCGTTTCAAAACCAAGTCACCTTCTTTGAACACTCTTGCCCTTGCCCTTTTGTCAAAGGATTTCTTCATGAGAACTTGATGGTGTTCCAAAGCTTTGTGTTCATCATCTCTTGCCTCTTGCAGTTGCATTAATTCTATCAATCTGACCTCCATGGGAGTGTTTTCAAGTAATTCCAGTTGTGCAAGTTCCAAGGCAAGGAGCTCTTGTGATATGGACAGCCTAGCTTCTCTCCCATAGACAAGTACAAAGGGAGAATTACCAATTGACTTCTTGGGAGTGATTTTGTCTGCCCATTAAATTCTCTTCAGGTTGCTATGACATGCTCTTTGATTGGTTTCCAACGTCCTCTTGATGATCTTGATGAGGTTCTTGTTGGTAGGCTCAGCCAATCCATTACCTTGAGGGTAGTAGTTGGATGAGGTACTCAAATGAAGTCCATTCTTTGCTGCCCAATCAAAAAATTTAGCACTTATGAAAGCAAGTGCATTATCTGAGATGATGACATGAGGAGCTCCAAACCTTGTTATAATGTTGTCATAGAACTCCAAAATGGCATTTTCATTTGCTTCCTAAAAAAGCAACAACCTCTACCCATCTTGTGAAGTAGTTTGTAGCAGTCAATATCTATTTGTGTCCAACACTTGATAGAGGGTTGATCATGCCAATGAAGTCAAGGCCCCATTGCATGAAAGGTTGGTCCACTTGGATAGGATTCAATGGAAGGGCAGCAAGCTTTTGTTTGCCAACAAAGAAAGCACATTGAGGACAAACATTAGCCCAACGATAACAGTCCTTAAAAAGATTAGACCAATAGTAACCAGCTCTCATTATTTTTGCCGTTGTTGTTCTAGGAGAGAAGTGACCACCATCTGCACCATTATGAAACTTTTCTAGCAGCATATCAAATTGTTCATTGTTAATGCATCTTAGCAACACATTGCTGACATCCTTCTTAAAGAGAATGCCATCCACAAGACAATAAGGAATAACTTGCTGCCTAAAATACCTTTTTTGAGATTTGTTCAAGCCATTGGGACACTCACCATTTTGAAGAAAACCAATGATGTCTTGTGTCCAACTTTGACTCTGCATTTGATCAGCTGGCTGGTCTTGAACTTGATTTACCAAGGCTTGCTCTTTTGGCTCTTGAAAGTCGGATGCTAAGTGCTCACATAAACCTCTTCCACTTACTAGGTTGGTTACCTTGATGTCAATGTCATATTCCATCACCTTCGTGATCCATCCAGCTCTCCTCACTGAGATCCCTGCTTAAGAGAAACTCCTTGGTGGCAGGATGGGAGACCATGACATGGATCTTGTTGTTGGAAACCATATGCTTGAACTTTTTCAAACCTCTAATGACGGTTAAAGCTTGCTTCTCAACAAAAGAATATCTCACTTCGTAGTCTTTTAAGCCTTAACTGAAGAAAGCAATTGGCTACTCAACATCCTCGTCATTCTTTTGCATAAGCATCGCTGAGCTTGTGTCAAGGTTAGCAAAAGTATAAAGAATGAAATCCATAGCAAAATTGAGACTTAAGAGAGTGGGAGATGCTGCAATTGCTTGCTTGACTACCTCAAAGCTGCCTTTACCTTCCTTTGTCCAAGTAAAAACTTGGTTCTTTTTTAGCATGGCTGTGATAGGCTTTACCACAATTGCAAAGTTTGGGATAAACCTCCTTACAAAGTTTATTTTTCCCAAGAAACTTTGCAGCCCTATCTTGTGTTGAGGCAAAGACAAGCCTAAAATAGCTTCAATCCTTTCGGAGTCAATAGATAAGCCTTCTTTTGAAACAACATGACCCAAAAGCTTACCTTCATGGACAGCGAAGATGCACTTCTTTGGATTGAGGGATATGTCGTACTCTCTACACTTCTCAAACACTTGCCTTAGATGTCTCATATGATCAGCAGTATCTTTGGAAAAAACGGTTATATCATCAAAGTAAACAAGCAAAAACTTATTGATCAAACCTTTGAAAGCCACGTCCATTGCCCTTTGAAATGTAACTCCAGCATTGGATAAACCAAATGGCATCTTCTTGTAGGTAAAGGTCCCCCACTTGGTGGTGAAGGTTGTCTTGAATTGATCCCTTTCATTTACCAATATTCGATTATAACTTGAATAACCATCAAGAAGTGAGAAACGTTGAGACCCTGAAACAACTTGAAGAATTTGTTCCATGGAAGGGAGTGGGTAATGATCATTGAGAGACACTTTGTTTAGATCACGAAAATCCACACAAAGTCTGATTTCTCCATTCTTCTTTCGAATCAGCACAAGGTTGGCTACCCAAATTGAGTGCTTGATAGGAAAGATGATCCTAGACTCAATCAATTTGGTTAGCACTTTCTTCATGAGTTCTTCTACCTTGGGGTTGATAGGCCTTTGCTTTTGTCTTACTGATTTAGCTCCATGATCTAACTCAATGGTGTGATG
Organism: Torreya grandis; assembly: GCA_037957365.1. Taxonomy (NCBI): domain Eukaryota; kingdom Viridiplantae; phylum Streptophyta; class Pinopsida; order Cupressales; family Taxaceae; genus Torreya; species Torreya grandis. Next base: position 2,160,509 of record JARHVA010001662.1, on the reverse strand, counting down.
AGCTAGACTTGGGTCGAAGCCCTTCAAGTCCATGTATTCCCAGGGAAAGATGTCATGAAACTCTTTGCATAATGCAATAAAATCTTGCCTTTCCAACTGAGAACAAGCCTTGCCAATCTTCAAAAGTTTGTCCTTGAAAATCAGAACTCTCTCATAATTCTCTTCTTTTGTTGACATGCTTATTCTTTGGTTTTTCTTTTGATCATCCTCGTTGAAGACACTCTCCAAGGTAATCAGCCCCTTGGATATTTTATGTCTTCAGCTGTATAATCTGCTCTTCATAATGATCATGCAACTTCTTTGATTTCTTGAAGAGAAACCTGCCTCATTTTGCAAGAAGTGTGCAATGTGCTCATCACTTTCAAACACTTGACACGACACTTCATTATCTGGAATGGAAGGTCTCACAATGATCTTGATATGAGATTGATCTTTCTCTTGTTCAACGTCAACGACTGAGTCAAAACGTGCTCCTATTGCAGCCAGTCTATCAGCATGCTTGTTCAAGTCTCTTGGTATGGGCTGGATGTTGAAAGCATCAAAATCCTCAAGTAGATCCCATACCCTATGTTTGTAGGACTTGAGCAAGGGGTTCTTGGCTGTAGCTTGACTTCTCACTTGATGAATGACCAGCTCACTATCTCCATAGACTTTCAAAAGCTTGATTGCTCTCTTCTTTGCCCATTGGAGACCATGAACTAAGCCTTCATATTCTGCAACGTTGCAAGTGCAGCTGAAGTGAAACGTATAAAAAGAGTAGAAACGATTCTTTGATGGGGAAACCAACATGACACCAGCTCCTGCACCTACTTTGCTCCTTGAACCATCAAAGAACATTTCCCACACGCCATCAAGCTCATGTTCTTCATTGGTGAGTGAAGGAATTGGGACATTTTCCTCATGCATGCAGTAAACTCCCAAATCAGTTTCCTCAATGAAAGTGTAAGGATCAAGGCCATGTGTTTCAGTGTTGTGCTTGTCAAGATAGAGATCGGAAATACCTTCAAGAGGAGAAGATGTTTCACTATTCAGGACTGCCTCTTCCTCCTTGTTGATTAGACAGTTTTGATTTGTCATTGTCTCCAAGTATAGCTCAATGTGGAACCTTGCTAAGGGTTGAGTCCTTACGGTTACCTTGGTTCCATACCTTGTCTTGAAAGCTAGAAAGGACCAATCAGCAGAAAGGTATCCTCCTATCTTGGTCGTAAAGTCCCTAGACAAGCATTTAGCAAAGTGTGTTCGAAGGTCCACCACCACAATATCTTGCATGATAGGAAAGCCTGGGCAGCCATGTAGAAACACTTTCAGACCTTTGACCAATCCTACCATCTTGGTTGGAGTTCCATTCAACTGCAACACGCCTTTACTATGTGGCTCATAGTTCAAACCCTATGTTGTTTGGGTACGGGTACGGGTACGGGTACGAGGACGTCTCGAGTACGCGGGTACGTCATTTTTCAAAAACCTTGATTTGGATATGTCGTGGGTACGTCTGTGTCTATATATATATATATATATATATATATATATATATATATATATATATAGTATATTACTCATTTTTTTAGTAAAACACTTGAAACTACATAGTGTGAAAATATTTGTCTATAAATGATAAAACACTTAAAATTATATATAATATTCATTCATTCATTACTTCAAAGACAAGATGTACATTCAAATCTAGAATAATCATCTCGATTGTCCACAAAATCATGAATGCCACTCCCATTATTTTTCAACTTTATCATTTACTGACACTTTCTCTCATAAGGGCTCATCGGTGCATTGAATCTCACGAGTGCATGCCTTAAGGGGTGCACAGGGAATGGGGTGGGATCGGCTTGTGGCACTTTGCGAGAGATATTCTCATACTATAATATCACGCAAACATCCCTTCATGCAGCCTTCATACCTCCTATGATGTCTCCTTGAAATCTTGAAACCCTGAAATATGGCTAAGTTTGAAACCCTGAAACCCTGGAATTTAACTAACTCTGAAATATGATAGGATCCTCCAAAACCTAGAATTTGCATTATAGCTCCTAGCAGTCCGAAACCCCTCTCAAACATCTTGAAAGTATATAAATGAAATATAACTTAAAGTATAAGAAACTAGATGTCCACATTTAGATATGGACATCTAGTTTCTTATACTTGAATGTTTATTTTATTTATATACTATTAGGTTCGGACTGGATTTACATTTAGGGTTGCTTAGTTTTTAGGGTTTTTTTTTTTAGGATTTTCTGAGGTTTTTTAAAAAAAAAATCACCATTTTTCTGCCGGAATCCCTCGGGCTCGCCCGGAGACGTCCCGAGTACTCCCAGAGGCGTCCGTGGCCGTGCCGAATGTTTCCGGGACGTCCTCGTGCCGGAGGCGTCTCGAACAGGAGGCACCGGGGGGGAGGGCGTACCCCTACAACGTAGTTCAAACCTAGCTTATCAACCACTACTTTAGGTATAACAGTAATGCTTGCTCCACTATCCACAATACAATTGTGGACCAACTTATCTCCTACAATGAGTGTGAGGTAGAAGGGTGGAGTTTTCAACTTTAGTGTAAGGCTCCAAAAGATGATTTGGAGAATTTGTGAGAACCACACTATGATGCCTTGAAGATTGAGAGGCACTTGCATGCTTGCTAACTGCTCTTGCAAAAGCTCCTTTTGACCAAGTATATGTAGAACCTCCCAAAAGGATATGCTTGTCTTAGTGCTCTTTAATGAATCCACAATATTTAGAGATGGAATATTCACCTTCTCCTTGTTGATTTTGTCCTCTCCTTTGATAATTGTATTGGGGTGGAGCTCTATATCCTTGTTGAGGATAGTATTGTGTATTAGGAGGAGCACTTCCCTGATATTGAGCTTGCTTGAGCTGAGCTCTCAATGATCTGATTTCTTCATCTTTGTCCACAATGTTATCCACCCTCTTGGGAAAGGCTCTTGGCTTCACATTGGCATTGGGAACCTGAGACATGCTTGGAGCTTCAACCGAATTGTGGGACAGCAAAGGCATGGAAACTCTCGGAGGGAGTCTTCCAGCCTAAATCAAGCTATTCTCAGCCTCAATTGCTAGCTCATATACACCTGGAAGAGTGAATCCTCCCAATGACTGCAACATAACAGCAACATCAGTACCAATCCCTTTGAGGTATGTTAAGAACACAAAGCTAGGAGGTGTCATGATTGGTGGCAGCCTATACCATGTTCTTTGAAATCTCTCACTGAAATCTCCTATAGATTCATTTGGACCTCTCTTCTTACTACATTTAGCTGATGTATTAGGAAAGCATGATCACTCTTATTTTTGAATCTTGTTACCAATAGGTCTCCAAAACCATCCCAACTTGTAATGCAGCCCCCTTCCAACATTCTATACCAGTCAAGTGCTCTGCCTTTTAAAGACATAGCAAGCAGCCTAATGGCTATGTTGGCCCTAGTAATATTATGGAAATTGCAGAAATTAGAGATGTCTCTAATATGTTCAGATGGGGTAATAGGACCCTCTCCATTGAAACTAGGAAGATTTTTGGTAGTATTTGGAGGAATAGGATCATATGCAGGAAGCTCTATTGGGTTTTGGGTATTAAAAGCAGAGAAAGGTTGACGTCTATCTATCTCTCCCCTTTCTCCCATTTCTCTTCTTCGCCTATGATCCTCTATTTCCTCTTCTTCTTCAACTTCCTCCTCTCCTTGAACTTCTTCAACCTCTTCTGCTTCCTCCCCAAAACTCCTTGCCAAGGATTTAATAGGGCTAGGAGTGGTTCCGGGCGTTGTTCTTCAGGAAAAGCTTCAACTGAAGGGGCTTGGTCAAAACATCTTAAGGACCTTGTGAGGACCATGAAGAATAATGTATAAAACTTGATTTAGACCCAGTGATTCACACCCTTTTGGAGTCACCAAATGTTGGGTTAGGGGTATTTCTACTACTTAGGCCTGTCAAGACCAGCATTCACCTTGACTTAGCAATAATTCGGATCCCATCAGATGTGCCAAAACTGTTGTCTCCAAATCTTGCACCCTAGAAGAGAGCTGTTCAAGCCTCCTCCAGATTTGAACAACGTTGGGACATTTCCAGGTCTGTGGATGTACCTATAACCGGAAATGAACCTCTAGGTTGAAAGGGCTAGCTCCCTGTATTAACTTTTTGTGCAATAAAACTGTTGAACCAGTTTGTATGAGTGAAAAGAGTCAGAAGTTTGCATAAATGAAAAGCCTAATCTAAAATGGTGATACACCAAGAATTAGTATCCACATGTATGCCCTATGCTTATGCACAATATAGCAAAATATAGTCTATAATTCAAGCTCTAGAAGATTCCAACATAAGTATTTCAATGTAGAGACAAAATGAATGCGATCACACAAGGTAAATAACTGGAAAAGACAAAACCTATATAGTCCAAAGAAAGGGTTACACTTGTGCAAAATCTCATACAGCTAGAATGCACTCTACATGACCTGTTAGATCAACTCTTTGCTAAAAACATGAAGGACAGAGAACAGAAGGATAAAACATCACTTGTCACTCTGTGTCTCTTGCATGCCCAGACAAATGTCTAGAACTCAGAAAGAAAATAGACTTATGCTTCTTTGCTCAAAGGCAAGAAAATGACAAAACATTCCAGCAGGGCTTCGCCATACTATCTGTGGATGATAAAACAAGAGCCCAAGGATCTTATTTATAGCAAAAAAGGGAAAGAAGAGAGCTTTTGGATGCCAAAATAGAAGCCTCCAAAACAGTTTGCAGTTGCCATCCTAGTAAAACTGATTCCAGTTATTCTCTCATTCAATTGAAGTTTATCCTTCTCTTTGATTCGCCCTCTTGCAATGATCAGGATCGCTGCAACATCAATTTGGGTTTTCCAAGTGACTTTACTTCCTGAAAGCTCCCACGTTTTGCACTGCACACCCATTTGGGTTTTCCAAGTGATTTTACTTCTTACTTGCTTCTTCGGGCTCTTTGATTGCTTCTACTTGTAAAAGTCATAAGCAAAGCTCTTTTGAAAACCCACAAAGCATTGTCTCTTCCTTTTCAGGCTTTTCGATTGATTTTACTTGTAAAAGTCATAAGCAAAGCTCTTTGGGAAACCCGATTTGCACTATCTTTGCTTAAGACCCTGTCGAGTTCTCTGAATGGCTTAACTCCTTGCTTGAAGACTTTAGGTATGAATTTGACGTCCTGCGGCACATCATCTTTGCACCCCAACGACTAGTCGGTTGTATTAAACTTGACGTCCTGCGGCACGTCAACTTTGCACCCCAACAGCTCGTTGGCTATATTAAACTTGACGTCTTGCAACACGTCATGTCTTTGAATCCCAACAGCTAGTTGGTTGTATTAAACTTGGCGTCTTGCGGCACGTCATGTCTTTGAATCCCAACGACTAGTTGGTTGTATTAAACTTGGCGTCTTGCAGCATGTCATGGGGATCCATCTGGTCGGGTTTATGTTTCGGACAATTTTTTCGAAGTAATTCCTTCGGACGATTTGTCCGAAGGAATTCTTTCGAGGATTTTGCCCAAAAGGCAACGGCTAGTTCCTTCAGGAATTTTTCCCGAATAACACTTTCGAAAGTGTCCTTCGAAAAAGTTTCGAAGGACACTTGGGGAAGGCACAGGGTCCCTTCAGAAAATTCCAAAGGGCATTTCCAAAGGAAATGGCCCTACGAAACTTTTTCAAAGGGCATTTCTGAAGACAAAGTGCCCTTCGAAAAAGTCCGAAGGGTCACTTGGGAAGAAAAGTGCCCTTCGGAACTTTTTCGAAGGGTCACTTGGAGAACAAAGTGCCTTTCGAAAAAGTCAACAAAGTGCCCTTCGAAAAAGTCCGAAGGGACACTTGGTAAGAAAAGTGCCCTTCGGAACTTTTTTGAAGGGTCACTTAGAAAGAAAAGTGCCCTTTGGAAAAGTCCGAAGGGACACTTGGGAAAACAAAGTGCCCTTCGAAAAAGTTTCGAAGGGACACTTGGGGGGAACAAGGCAAGAAAGGCCCTTCAAAAAAGTTCCGAAGGGCCACTTCCTAGAGGCATTATCAAGACTACTTAGGGGTTTCTAAGCCCTATTACTTATTCACTTCGGACCTCTCATTGCTCGCTACTTATAAATCAATTTATGACTTGCTCCTTGGAAAACCCGAAGTCATGCATCGTTAAAAACCCGCAAAGCATTGGAAGGAGTAATTTGGATTCGTAAACCCAGATTACTTCTACTCATGAAATTTTTATAGGTCGAGTCGTTTAGAGAACCCGACTTGGTCTTGAGGAGTAACTCGAGTTTATGAGAGGCCAAGACTTGACTTGTGGAGAACCCGACATACACTACAATGGAGCCAAAACACTTTAGCCTCCTTGACTTGCAATTTTGGACCTCTGAAATGCCCTGTTCTTGCAACTATTGTTCGACTTTCCATGAAAATGGTTGAACAAATTGTACTGAAGTGAAATTTGGTCAAAAAAACCCAAAGGAAAAAAACACGGTGAGAATAACTGCTAGAATCTACTATTCTAATCCAGCCTCATAGTTAAATCACCTCACTAGCAAAACCACACTGGTTACATTCAAGGACACCTATCCTTATGAGACACCAATCCCCTAACTGAGCACCAACTCAATTTAACCTTACTGATTACAATATTTAAGGGCTCCAAACTTAAGGAGACTCCAATCCCCTAATTGAGCACCAACTCAATTTGTCTAATGGCACCAACCAATCAGAACTATGAAGCTACAACTCCAGCGTACAAGATAGATTCACAAATGATTTCAATTTAGTTTCTTTGTTACAAGTCTAGTTTGTAACTGCTCATTCTCTGTTCATTCTCTATGTGCTCTTTCTTTCTCTCTGCACATTCTCTGTATGCTCTTTCTTCCTCTCTACCTTACTCTGTGTCCAGTTGTCTTTCATTTTGTGTCTGCATACATCCTGAGAAGACACTACGAATTTTCTTTAATGGCACTTTTCAGTTTCAACAACAACAGCAACAGCCCATTTTCTTTATCTGCGTATGTCTGGATATGTTCTGTTCAGACACGATTCATTCCCCCTTTTTCTTCTACCTTTTACTCTGTCTACGTATGTCTCTGATCAACAGCATTTTACACCATCTGCATGTCTCTAATTGACAGCGTTTCACTCACTCTCAGAATTGCGATGGCAGCAACAGCAACGGCAAAAAAGCTATTTTACAATGTTCAAGATGTCGTATATGTATAGACAATGAAGCTTAGGGTTTTCTATCTCCAATTGCATTCACACTTCAGTTGCAATTAACCGGTTCTCATTAAAAGCGATTTTGACTTATGCTCTTTCCCGTGTCTCGGTTCATGCATCACATTGTAATGGTCAGATCTATTTTCTATTTTTGGCAACTGCTGGATTTTGGTCATAATTGCGCCGCTTCTTAAATTGAGGATTGATCTTGAGCTCCGTGTAGACTCAAGTTCACCGTCTATCTGATCATATCTTTAATCTAGGATTATTCATCTTGTTTTTGGCACCAATCACTGTCTATCTTGAACCGTCAAATATTTTCATTTTAAAACAGAACCGTCAATCTCTCTTGCATTAACCATCGAGCTCTTTCCCGCATCTCGATATCTTCTATATGATTAGTTCACTTTCGCTCCTTTCAATTTATTCGAATATGCTCGATCCATAACTTTATTCAGATGTTAATCTTTTGCAGATTTGCTATATCTCGCTTGTCACGGCATTCATGAGAGCTTTCACTCTGATAGATCTTACCAAACTTGCTCGGTCTTTAACTTCGCCATTGTGCATTAACCTTCGAGCACTTTTAAGGATTTGGATCTACTCGCTCCGTTGGATCTTCTTAGTCCTGACTTGTGTATGTCGTTGGATCATCAAAGATGCTTGCTCTTTATATTGACTACATCATTAACCTTCGACATGTTGACTTTATCTCACTTCTTTCGACGTCTTTGAGATGCTTCCCCTTCATCGATCTCTTCAAACTTGCTCAAACTTTAACATGTCCTCTTCGAGACAATTTCCGCAGACTTTTTGTCCGAGTCCCCTTTGAGACAATTTTTGCAAACTTTTTGTCCGGGTCTCCTTTCAGCGCTTTTGTTTAGGAACCTTCGACATGTTGACTTCATCTCACTTCTTTCGACGTCTTTGAGATACTTCCCCTTCATCGATCTCTTCAGACTTGCTCGAACTTTAACATGTCCTCTTCGGAACAATTTCCATGGACTTTTTGTCCGGGTCCCCTTCGAGACAATTTCTGCGGACTTTTTGTCTGGGTCTCCTTTCATCGCTTTTGTTTAGGACACATACCTTTCGGGGCTTTGCAAATGTACCCTTCGGCTTTTCTGCAATGGTCCACATACCCTTCGGATTTTTTGAAAATATCCCTTCGAACTTTCTGCAATGGTCCACTTGCCCTTCGAAACTTTTGCAACAGTCCACTTGCCCTTCGAACTTCTTGAGAAGTGCCCTTCGGCTTTCTTGAATGGTCCACATACCCTTTGGCTTTCTTGCAAGCGTCTACATGCCCTTAGGAACAATTTCCGCAAGGTTTTTGTCCGAAAGATTTGTCCTTACCAATTTTTTCGAAAGAATTGTCTTTGCCAGTTTTTCCAGACCCATTTGGGTTTTCTTCATTCAGCATGATTTATAGACTTGGAAGTAGTCATCTTAGAAACCTGATCAACTCTTCCAAACCCATTTGGGTTTTCAACTTTGCTTAACTTATTAAAATGAACTAAGTAAAGTTGTTGCAAAACTCCGATCAACTCACCTAGACCCATTCGGGTTTTTCACATTGTTTAACTCATAAACATAAGAGAAGTAAAGTGCTTCCGAAACCCCGATCAACTCTTCTAGACCCTTTCGAGTTCTTGAGACAGCTTGACTTATAAAAATGAGACAAGTAAGGTCGTTGCATAAACCCGATTAACACTGCTAGGCCCATTTGGGTTCTCGGGACAACTTAACTTATAAAGTTGAGAGAAGTAAAGTTGTTTTGGAATCCCGATTTGCACTACAAGACCCATTCGGGTTCTCAAAGTTGTTTTACTTATTTTATAAGTAGAAGCTCTTCACAAACCCGATTTACTCCACAAGTCTGTTCAACTCATCCTTTGACATTAATGCATGATAGCACATTCATCCTTTGACATCAATGACAATATTACAGACATTAATGACTCAAATTGCCAACACCCCAATTTTCACAGTGCTAGTTTTGTTGGACTTTTTGGTTATTGTACTCATGTCCTGTTGTGACAAGTTCTTTATGTTATTTGAAACATAAGATGTTTATTATTATATTATTACTGAGACAACAGATATTATGTTCCAGATATTATTAGTTGCTTACATGAGTATTATTTAGATATTGGTTACAGATGATTTCACTTTTATTATTGAGATGCATACTACATTATCGTATTAGTTGACTTAATATTGTTTTATCATGTGATTTGAGATTACGTATATATGGATGTTAGCATGTGAAGATTACCTCATGTGGATTATTGAGATGTTATGCTTTGAATATTTTGTGTATGCATTTTGTATTTTTAGATATCACTTGAAATGTTTACATTCAACAGCGTTGGCTACCTAAGGTAGTGCAATTTTATGTGTCAAATGATGTGCAAATGACAGGGAAAGCCAAGTAAGGGAATTAGGACTACGCCAAAGATAAGTATACCATTGGTATTAATTGTGTAGTGGCTTCATGACTCCCTTAAATTAAAATCCAATCCTAGTGTTATCGTTTAATCTAGTCTTGAGTTTTGACCCTCTTCGACCATTCTAGTACTATTGACACCCCGTTGGCACTTTTCATTATCTTTTTACAAGACATTAGAAGTCACCTTTACATTAAATGAAATCATAAAGGTAAATGTGTAAGCCACTTAAGTGGTCCTCTTAACCAAAACTTGAATGGGAATTTAGACCCATGTTTGTAAGTTGATATAAAGTGTTTAAGAGGTGGTTGTAAGTGCATTTAATACCCCTCTTGACCAAGGGATAGGCTAAGACCTTTTTTTTAGAGTATTGAATAAGTTATAGGACAACTCACGTACCCATTTATGGCATGGAGAAGTGAGAATATTAATGGGTATGGAAAAGTCTTGCTTGACCACATGGGTGTGTAAGGTGAGTTAACACTAAAAAAGAATTTTTCAAGAAGAGCCAAAGAATGGGAAGGGACAAGTGTCACCTTCCCATTGGTCATTGGGTTGGAGTGTTTTGTCTATAAAAGCAAGGAAAGCCTTCCTTGGATAAACTTTTTAGTTCATTTTCAAATTAAAGAGTTGAGGAGAGCTTGAAGAACGTAGAGGAGGAGAAGAGCTTGGTTTGGGAAGGAGTTAGCTTGCTACAAACATGTGTAGAAGATCCCCTTTGTGTAGAGTTAAGTGGTAGAGCTAAGGTAGACATCCATGTCACCCATGCATATTTCATTTCATTGTTTTAAAGAATAACCTCTCTTCCATTCTTGTCTTATGCTTCAAGAGGATGTAAGGCCATTTGGCTTACTCTCTCTTCTTGTTGTTTTCCATGGTTGTGCCTATGGCCACCATGTGTGTTTTTTGTTGCCTCTTTTGGCTTAGAGATGAAAATTCCCTCAATTTTTTTGAATGTTTTTACATCCTATTTGGGGATTTAAAATCATATTGTTATGCCTCCTAAATAGGCTTAGATTGTTCTACATGGTATGTGCTTTCATTTGTAGGGTTTGGCCAAAGGAACTAAGTTCTAAGTCCTACGAAGCTCCAATGCATGGGGTTTTGGCAAAGAGAAACTCTCATGTTTGCAAGGTCCTTTGATCTCAAGGGAGAAGGGTTTAGGCAAGAGAGACTCCAAAGTCCTTCTCCCAACCCATAGTGTGGAGAGTGGAAATTCTAGTCCATAATGGGTGAGTGTAGAGTATTGATAAGTTTTGTAACTATTTGTCGCTGCCATGTGTGTATTTTATATTTTGATGAGTGTTATTGTATTGATGTTATGTGGGTTTTGGTTTAAAATGAATGTGGAAGCCTCTTGCTATAAGAAAGTTGTTAGTTGAGACTATTCAATGTCATTCTCCACCTTCTTCATTCCTTAGATTACCTTACCTTGATCCCTTAGTGTCATTTATGCTTGGAGAAAGGAGTCTTAGGCTCGGGGGTGCCTAGGGAAGCTGCTTGATGATGGTATAAGGATGGAGGCGAGCCCCTCCTTGGCTTTGCCTTGTGGGTGCACTTGGAAGCTTGTTTGGAGACTATCTTTCCTTTTGAAATGTTGTAAATGTAAATGTTATGCAAATGATTACTGGCTGATTTAAAGTCATTTGTATGTAATATTAAATTGATAACCAACGTGAAAGATCAGAAAAAGGAATTTTATGTAAATATTATGAGTTTTCACGCATTATTGTTTCCATTTGTAGTGTTAGATGAAAGGAGGAAAGAGGAATAAATGTAATGAAAATGACATTTTAAAAGCTTTGAAATTTAAATAAAGATGTGTATGAACATTTTTATTTGTTGTTTTCTATGGTGGTGCAAAAATAGAATTTGTATTTTGTTCCATTTGCTAGCTTTGCATGTATTTCGTTAAGCACAAGAAGGGCTAGTTACATTAAATAATTTTTACTAAATTCTAAAGTTACTTATTTTTCCCAAATTCACTTTTAATGAAACTAGGATTAATCAAGGTGTTGTTGCCTTTCGTGGTTTAATTTTTTTATTTACGGTTTCATTTTTATTAATTTTTGAAGGCAAGTTACTAATTTTTCCTAAATTATTTAAGAAATTTGACAAACTTCAAACAATTTTTGTGCACACAAAATGATGCTAAATCGAGCCCGAAATAAAATTAAAATAAAATATATAAAATGTGACCCAATGTAATTTGTTTCGTAAATTTTAGGTTTACAGTTTGGTCACCATGAAATATTAAAATCCAAGTGCCTGTAACGTAGTTGGTTGTTAGACAGGGCACATACCCCTTTGTGCGGGGCAGCCCCAGAAGTTAAGTCAGCGGTCACCCATAGGACCACACGAGTTGCTCAAGTCCCTAGGGGCCAATGGATTTGTTTAAGTTGGTGGCCCATCTATTTAAATAGGTAGTCAAAAAATGTTGATCGCGACCCACCCACCTTGTCGTAGGTGTTTATTTTACTAAAACATTTTTTTTTTAATTTAATATCGTTTGTTTATTTTAATTCATAAAATCCTATGACTATTTATTATTTTAAAACCACAACTATTTTGCTTAGACCTGAATTTTTTTGTGCAGTTATCTATGGCAACCAAGAGATTCGGAGATGGGATGCCCTAAAATGAACCCCCCCTCAATTTTTTGCCCTCTTTCGCTTAAAGGAATTTTTTGGACCTAAAACTTCATATTTTTCAAGTTGTCTCTTTTGTCCAAGAGAGGTTATTTTTACCTTTTTGACATTTGCAGGCTCCTGGAAGCCCCAAGATAAGTTTGATCCAAAAGGGAACCCTCAATTTTTTCCCCTCTATCGCATGAACTAAAAATCAAAGCTTGAAAAAATAAAAATTAGTTTCTTATTTAACTTTGTTGGCAGCCATTAATTGCTTTGGTGCTTGAAGCTTCCAAGGGCCTTTTTTGAAAACTATGGGAGCCTAGAATCAGTTGGAGACTTTTCGAGAAGATGGGTACTTGCAATTCAAACCCCAAGCATATTTGTATCGAAATAGATTTGTAAAATGAAATTAAAAAAAATGTTGAATCTTAGAGACTCCATCAATGGCAATCATCCAAGAATGAGAAAGAAGTTGAGCGATGACTATGGACAAGTCATCCTCCAAAACCTCCTTCCTCTTTTCCCAAAACTAAAAAAGTAACATAAAGAGTGATTTGAAACCTTTATTGCCTACTTAAGGATTTCTAGGGTTTTTTACATCTTGACTAGATCCGACAATCGAGATAGAAAGAATCCAAGGGCTGTGATGGAGTACTCCATCCTCAAGGAGCTAAGCACGGGCACTTTAGACCCTGTTTGAGGTCATATGAGGAGTATAAGTCCTCCTTGCTAAGCATTTTTCTTAAAAGGTAAGTCAACTTGAAAATAAATTATAGTTGCGACTTCAGGGGCGAACAGAGCCCTGTGAATGACCAGAATCGTTCGAAATCCTCCTTGAACCCTATTGACAGATAGAACAGATCATTCTAGCCAAAGGTTGTTCGAACCCACCTCATTTTAGTCGAACATCCATTTTATACCTTGGGGTCGTGGTTTTGGCTAGATTCACTTAGAGAGTGGTAGGCTTGTTTGAGACCCTATAGGCCAATTAGAGAAAGAGGGCCCTGTATGGTTGCATAGTGACCATGCGACCACTTGTGTGTTGCCTTTTGTATCGTTTAGGTATGTGAGTTTGTTTTGACACATTTCATGTCTCATGCCATCAATATGGCTAGCCAACAAACAACGTAGTTATAGTCAAATAAAATGTCACTTGAGTGCAATGAATGTCGCTTGAGACCACCCTATCCCTAGCTTAGCCCTAGACCTATTTTAGGGCCTCTTTCGATCCTTATCCAGCTTTCATGTGGGTCTAACCCATCCCCAGATGTACCAAAAGCAATCCCAGACCATCTCCTATGCATCCAAGCCCCTAGTGCACCAGATTCTACCACCTAGACACTAGCGCAGCCCTTGACCAAGGGACTGCACTATTGTCCCTTACCTCTTTTCTCCTTCAACGGACATATTTCCACTTTTCAAGACACCTTAGAGTCAGCGTAGACCTATTCCACATCCCGATAAGCACCAAATCAGTATATATACACCACTTTTATCCCTATACCAACTAGATGGAAATCAGATGCAAAATACACACAGATAAGCACAAAACAAGATGTGCAAATCAAGGTCCTTAATCCTTATTCTGCCCTACTTCTGCATACAACCATCTACAACACTCCTAAGCTCAGATTACTCAAATATTCAATCTCAAGTCACACTCAAAGCACTCAAGCCAGCACTTATACTAGCATTCACTTGCACTTGCACCAGCACTTAGATTGGGAGAACTACATTGGGCTTGATCCCCTCTCGAGGTATTGGTATGTAGGCAACTCTCAACACAGCAAGGTGTTGAAGTCACGTCCAGTCTATCCAGCTAACATTACACTTTTTCTACTTGTGTTCCTCAAATACCCTAACAACATGGAGGTCTAGGGTTTTGCATTCCAAATCAGTCAAAAACAAAGAAAATATAGTGATCCAGCGCTCAGGCACACAAGCATCTCGAACTCGAGTGAAGGTCCACCCAAAAACTCACAATCTCTACTTGCAAAGGGCACTGTTGTGCTCCAAAGAACACCAGTACAATGTGTTGTTGTCTAGAATACCACACTACTGTTCAAGAGGAATTTTGATTTCAGATTACTGCTAATGACACCATGCCCAGTCTCTACACCAATTTCCAACCTGTAATTATCCATCTTAGTCAATTTTCAGCTCAGTGCATCTTGGTGTAGTTCATTGCTATTTTTAAAATAATCAGATTAGGTCAATTATTGTACAAATCAGTGGTTGTATTTATTGCATATTTAATCCCTGATTTAATGTTTTAGCTCTTTAACAACCTAGGGTTTTAAACTCCATAATCCCCTTAAAAGTTAAATCAATTGTGTAGAATGTGCAATGTACTTTCTCAAAAAAAATTGTCCTATTTTTGTGTGGTTTCAGTCATGCGAAATTTTGGGCATGAAAACTTTTTATATGTTTAGTATGGCCTCACCAATGGATTGTCATGGAAATAACTATGGATACTAAGGAAGGTTCTAGTTCTATGAGGAGCCAAGGATGGCTAAAGACGAAGAATCATATAAGAGGATTATCCAAGGATAGAATCATAAACTCTACCTAACATGAATTGGTGGATGATTTAAAACTAAAGCAGTTGATGGATGATGAGGTACTCACTAATAAGAGTACAACAATGAATGCAGAACAAGCTATGGAATATTGGAAAAGTGCTTTGACCAAGGGCATTTAAAATTCAAATCTGTTGATATGGGCCACTATGAATTTGTTTGGGACTTAACTTTCCATAAAATTGGGTGAGGATTATTTAGTTGACCATGTT
Source organism: Torreya grandis (assembly GCA_037957365.1). Taxonomy (NCBI): domain Eukaryota; kingdom Viridiplantae; phylum Streptophyta; class Pinopsida; order Cupressales; family Taxaceae; genus Torreya; species Torreya grandis. The sequence goes on along the minus strand of JARHVA010001662.1, from coordinate 2,145,424 downwards.
ATTCAAGCCATGAAAGACCCAGGGCAATCTCATCCCTCTCTCCCCCATCCCACCCCGCTTAAATGTGATGGAAGTGACACATATTATTGAAGTCCACACTGTCATTTTCAATGCTAGTAACACTTTTACAATTCATGAGGATCATCAATAGCTTGAATTTGGGGTGATCTCACTATTGAAAAATATTAGAAAACATTAGAAGGATGATGCAATTGAGTCTATATTCCAAGGGAAAAAATTGAATGCCATATGTGGTAAGTTGAGAATTGACCAAAATGCTCATAAAACTCACAAGCAAGAGTAGATTCTGGTTAAGGTCCTTGATCTGCGAAACCTGGAAGAGGTCAAACCTGAAATGAGAAGGAACCCCATTGAGGTCCTTAACACCAATGAGGAGGGAAGGGTCCCATCTTCTTAACTCGGCCTCTATGAAATGTTGTTACTGTTTATTGCAGCAATTTTGTTTGAAAACAATAGGATACTGAAGATTATCTGCCATACATGTTTCTCAGTTTGCAACCTGGTTTGGATGATGGTGTATGTGGTTTACTAGCAAATAGTATAGGGTGAATGAAGGTCGTGGGCAAGTAGGTTAGCAACCACATTTTCTTTCAATTGTTCAAGTATTAAAGTTGTCCTCCAGTGTTTTTGCACAGACACAATAAGGGGATAAAAACCCTACCATTTTTATTTAAAACACACAAAAAAAACATGGTACAGGTTAACCACACCTGTATCAGGCTCAGAAATATTTACAAACATAAAAAAACCTAATCTCCCATGTCCCATATAGTTTAGTTTAGTTTAGTTTAGTTTAGTTTAGTTTATATAGAGGGGAAAGGGGGGAGGAGGGAGGCCCAAAAAACTAGAAACTTATTTGGGGGGTGCACAATATATATTATATATCTTTTTGGCACAGTATATATATAGAGATAGAATTTATTGGATTGGCAATGGGAGTTTAGGGTGAGTTAAGTTTAGTTTAGTTTAGTTTAGTTTAAGAGGGAGGGGGGACGGCCAAAAGAGCTAGAATCTATATAGAAGGGAGAGGGCACGGGGGGGAACGGGGCAAGGGGGGCGAAGGGCCCCTCTATATCTATCTAACTCCCCATATATAGAGAGAAGGGACCCCTCTAGTTTATAAACTACGTTGCAAGGAAATGTCCCAACCCCGGGAAACTTCCAACCCCCCCCCCCCCCTTGTTTCAGCCTTTGAAACGTTTCTGGCACAAACACACCAGAAACATTTAGGGACATGCCAGACACTTTCCAGATGTTTCCATCACGTACCCAGGGCTTTCCGGGAAGTTTCCAAGGTGTTTCCGGCATAAAAACAGTAGATCAAGTCAAAAAAAAAAGCTAAAACATTTTTTTTTTTTTTAAATCTTCTAGAATACACTATCTAAAACCTATGTAAACACACTCAATGGAAGAACAAAACACACACTCTCATCATTGTTGTTTTTTACAAGAGCAAGGAGGAATTTAGGAAGCAACCATTGCAAGGAGGAGTATTTTGGAGGCAGCCATTGCAAGAAAGAGCAGTTTGGAGGCAGCCATTGCTAAAAGGAAAGTCTAAGGACTATATCCGAGGGCCTAACAAACTTTGGGATATTCATCCAGAGACTACAGACTTGGATGCTTCTGTAGCTACACTCGCCCAACTTTCACTACTTGGTGCCGATAGTGACAATCAAGGGAGTTTTGAACAAGGGGTGGAGAGTGAAGCTTGTGGGAGCAGAGTTAGTGGGAGTGGCATTCATGATTTTGAGGATAACTAAATGATTTATTCTATATTTGAATGTACATTTTGTCTTTGAAGTTTGAATGAATACCATGTTTCTAATTTTTGAAGTGTTTTATCATTTAAGGACTAAAAATGAGGATTACGCATTGTTTTAATATCTATAAATATAAATATATTACATATTTATATTTTTTATAGTATATTGTATGGACATTTCCAAACCAAGGGTTTTTGAAAAACCGCATCTCCGTTTCCATTTCCTGGCAACATAGTTTCTAAATAGCATATGTTCAGACAATCAAAGCTAACAAATCGGCAAAGCTTTTCAACCATTCAGGTAATTAACATTAGTCCAAATACAAAAAGAGTGCTGCTTAACTTCTTCAAATCAAACAATGAGGAATGAAACATACTACATAACGATAATCTAGTGAAAACTCAAACTAATGCTTTGCCACATACAATCATAACCATTGCAAAGAACAACTCCTTGTATTAAAATCAATGTTATCTTGATGCCTCCTTACAGTCTTCTTTCTACGAATTTTTTTGGACCCCTATTGCAATGCTATAAGCTTCTTTTATAGCTCATAAGGCTTTCAATGCCTTCCCTTTAAAGGGGGGAAGATGAAACGATCAATTGCAAGAGACTGTCCAACTGCTGCAGAACAGATAAAACTTGCTTGTTTGACTTTTCAAGGTCTCAAAGAGAAACCTGTGTAGTCACTAAAGGTCATCGAGATACCAATCTCAGTGAATTAAGGGGCCTCTACCCCCCATGACTAATCTGGAAAGCATTGTGATCCTCCTACCAGACTCTGCCATGCTTAAAACACATTCAATGTGCTCACTCCTTCACAGTGTTGGCCTTGGAGCCAATCTGACATACCCTTCTAGTAGCAGTGTTAGCCTTGAAGGAAACTTGATACATTGTCCTTTCACTCCATCTAGCAGGCTACAAGAACGAATGGGGGAGTCAAAGGAACACAACTCAGTACAGAAACTCAATCCACACCACCCTTTGCATACCCTTGGAGAAATCCAAGGTCATAGGTTGGTGGGGCATGCCAACCTAGACCACCCTTGGTATACGCTCAGAGCTTCTTTGTGCTTCAAATCAGCCAAAGATTTTTCCACACACCACTAATTCCAGAAATATGCACAACTAAGGCCCGTGGTTCTCTCTCAAGGCCAAGGAACAAGGTGGATGCACGTTCTTCAGTTCTATTTTGCTTCATTTCCATTTCTATTGAGTTCGATGTGATCTAAAGGTTTGTCAGAGCACCCATAAATAGGAATATGAGGACAGTTCATGCCTTATTCATTTCTGATAAAGGCTCTAAGGGGTCCTTGCCTGAACAGAAGTGGCAGATTTCAGATCATCTTTGAAATACAAACTTAGTTCTCCACCACTGAAAATGCCGTGTTATCTGTCAAAAATGACACTTCAAAAACCCAAAGTCCGGAAAAAGGTAATTCTTACTTTGCCAAATGAGGCTGAGTTTGCAGTCATTTGCTTGATACCATAAATAGATTAGACAAATGACCTTGGGCCTGAAACTACAGGTTGACTGATTATATGAAGTGGCATTAAGTTCTTGATTCCCCATAAAATCCCCCTTGAACAGTGCTCACCGAATTATTGGTTATAACCTTCTTATTAAATGCCTTTGATTTGCCTTTGATGGGGGGATTTCCAGTTTTTCGAAGGTGTCATGTCTTTGTGGAGGTGCCATAGCTTTGCAGTGCTCCTTGCAGTCATCGATGGTATTGCAGTTATTTAATGCTTATTAATTTTGCGATGACCTTTGTAGTTTTGTAGAGCACCCTTTTCCCTCTATTTGAAGCCTGCATAGAAGAAGAGGAAAAACAAATCCACTCCAAAGAAGCATCTCATTGGTTGAAGGAGAGGAATCGAAAGGGATATGGGCTTACAAAAAAACTTCAAAACACCAACCTATCCAAATGTTAAAATCGGGAAGATATGAAATACAAAACCAAAGGAAAGCACTGAAGAAGTCAGAATTCAAATTAAACGAACATTAACAAAGAGAACGCACATTCCCCACTGCAATTCATTGCTTTATCATTATTCATATTACTTAAAGAGAGATGGCCTCGAATATGCAAAATTTGGATGTGTTGGTGACAATAGAAGGCTCCGGGACTTATAATTTTGATGCAGATACTTCAGGAAGACTCTTGCCACTTGGCATACAGTCCTTTTTTTAGCTGACAGCATTAGATTGTGCTGCACGGCCAAATGTATTTATGTTCCTTGTATTTTGAGTCTTTTGATGCATATAGCATATGTAAAATCCCTCAATAGAGTTAGGCCACTAGAGGCAGTTCAGTAACTTAAGCGTCTGATTAGAAGACAGTCTTTCTCATAGCTATAACCTATCTATAAGAGGGCAAACTGTACTCAGAATAATTAAGTTGAATGAAAATTTTGAACTTCTGATATTTAAAGGTGGTTTTCCTGCAAACCTCTCATAGTTTGTTGGGAGTGTAGCAGATGGCTTATGTTCATGGATCATCTCAATCCTTGTGCATCAGGTTTTCTCGTTTTCTCGTTCTTTATTGCGTGGCTAGAAGTCACTTTTCTATTTACCTTATCATAAATAAATAAAAAGTAACAAACATTTATTAAAAAAATATTTGGAAATTGCTGATTTTAAAGATTGGCGGTTTAAATTTGTCATATTTACGGATTTTGTTTGCTGGTGACAAATAACATATGTCAAAGGTAGGATTTTCGAGCGTGTCAATTGTAAATTGCTAAAAATCTCAAAAAAAAACAAATTATATTGAACCAGTCAAGATCAAATGTTGTCCTTTTTTCCAATTTGTCCTCGTGCATTATATCTTAAGGCTATTCTCCTTTGTGCTATCTTGCATACTCTCCTATTCATGCAATCTGTTGCCCTTGTACACCTACACCTCAGGCAATTTGCTAAGAATCTATTGCCCTGGCATTTGTGTTTGCCTCTGAGCAAGCTGTTTTCACGGAAATAACTGTGAATGAATTAATAGTTTAGAACATTTGAACATAAGGGTTTTGGAAATAACTATGATTCAAATTACATAGTTATTTCCAAAAGTCCTCTTTTCAAATATTATTGACTGTGGAAGCATCGAATCTTTAATTTGAATGGTATGTAGTCATGTCTATATAAACAAGCCATTTATATCTTAGCCCGTAATTTTGTTTTAATTGTCTCAATAATATCAAATTTATAGCATATAATATAACATTATATTGACAAGGTAAATTGACCGCATACTTCACTCTTATTTTAGTATAGCTTGATAATCTATATAGATAATAGAACAATAGACAAACAATGATATAAATTTCTATTATAATAGACCTTAATTAGAAAACATGACATTAAATAATTAAATAGTAGATAGAAGATAGAAGGGCAAAAAGAGATCTATATCGATAGTTCAATATCTTTTTTTCTAGAACATATGTGCATTCATATTCTAAAAAGTATTCACTATCAATAATGTAAAGACTAAAAGGGGAACAAATAATAATATTACAATCTGAATAATGGCTATTTTAGAAATATGTAATATAAAAATAATTTAAAAAATCACATCCATAAGAAATGTGAAATGGAGAGAGCGAAGGGAAACAGGGAGCAAAGAGAAGAAAGCAGGGAGCAAAGAGAGGAAGACAAAGGAGCAGCGGAAAAAGCAATAAAATGTCTAGAAATTGGGCATGGAACATAAATAAATCCAGCATGGGAGCGGGATTCGTGAGGCAAAAAACAAGGGGAATTGTCCCCCCCACAAAAAGAAAAGGAAACAAAGGATTCTCCAAAAGACAAAAAAGGAATCATCTGCCACAGTCAAATAATTAGACGAAGACTTTGGGATAAATCTTGACCCAAATGTGATGATCGACATCACTAGCACAAATTTCGAGCTCGCCAAGAATGCATACGGATTGGAAAAGGAATCTCTAGTTGAATCAAACCAAAACATGGAAGTATTGGGGAATCACAGAAAAAAAAATCCCCACAATGACCCTATCGAAGCAGGAAAACAAGGCACAACAAAGCCACAATCATTCAAAAAGGCAAGCAAAGAAAGGGATTGAATCATGAAAGTTGACCGACACCCAATGGAGCAATCACGCCACCCATGAAGGAGAATAAAATCAGGCTGGCAAAACAGCACTCACTTGTAACCAGAGGGCCAAGAAGAAAGGATGGAAGGCTAGTGTGGACCCAAAACAAAAATGGGCATACAGGTTTCTTATAGGTAATAAGAAAAACAATAAGAAAGAAAGTAAAAACCTTGAATGGAGAAAAAAGAAACATCTAGATCATGTTCAAGGCTAGCGAGTACTCCCACCAGCCAGCAAAATCCTGCCAATAAAAATTAATGATGGTAAACTAGAAGAAGAAAGAAAAAGCCTACAAGACAATGCCCGAATAGGAATAAACCATGGAAGAAGACCAACAGCATAAACCCTAGAGGAATGGATTTCGAACAAATAGAAAAGAGAGGGCCCAATCCAAATCCACCATCTTTTGAAAGGCTACTTTATAGTTTGCCCCAATTGCAAGGAGTTAGTGAATACTCTGAAGGGAGGACCTTGGAGATGCCATAAATCTGAAATCTTGTTGAAACCATGGAGAAGTGACTTCCAAATCGAAGGTGTGATCCCACGGGTTAAAGAGGTGCGTCTATGGATGTATGCCTTTCCCATCAAATGCCAAAACAACAAAACCTTTAAATCGGTAGGCAATACTATGGGGAAATTTTTAGAGGTTGACCCTGTCACCAGCCGAAAAATATACTCCTTGTATGCCAATATCAAGGTAACAATAGACCTCTCAAAACCACTTCCTCCAACAGTAAACCTCATATCCACCAATGGAAATTTCTTTCAAAACCTATATTATGAGAAGATTTCCCTCAGATGCTACTCTTGTCATGAGCTCAAGCACATAGCCAAGCATTGTTTGAGGTATGCCTAGAATCATAATAATTGAGAAGGAAGCATGAGGTTCCCTACCAAACAAATATGGAAAAAAAAGGATAATTTGAAAGAAAATGAGGAATTCTTATTCAAAATAAATCATCGATTGTTCTTTTCCAAAGACAAGTCCTACCATATGGAACAATAGAATGTCAGAAACTAACTAGGATAAAATCCCACACAAGGAAAGTGATCAAGGATGGTTGAAAGATGCCCAGTGACCACGGGAGAAGGTAATGGACCAAAACAGCCCTAAACCTATTGAATGGATGAATTCGGGGAAAGAGATCAAACTGTAAGAAAAAAATAATGATATTAAAAACACTACTTGGGAAGAAACCAACTCAAAACAATCAAAGGAGGAATCAAAGAGGGGGAAAGTGTAGGAACTTACAAACGGAAACCCCCAAGTTGAACCCATCAACAACCATGAAACAAATATGGGACAGAAGGACTGAACTGGAAGGACTACAAGAAGAAGCTCAAGAAGCTCAAAAAGCAAGCACACAAAGAGCAGTAGCTGACATGTTCTCAAGGCGGAGGGTTAAGGTCCCTCCCATACTTACAAAACACATGAAAATCTTCCAAAAACTTGTCAAACTCCCAAATTATAGTGCAAGGTGTGTAACTCGCATGTGTCTTGCGTGGCGAGTTTCTATAGGGCATCCGGAGTCGGGTGTGTAATCAAGGATTGCACTTGATCTCTCATAAGGGCAATGTTTCGACACCTTTTGGGTGGCACTTATAATGAGGCTAAAGCTCAGGCATTGGTCATGGAGACTCAGTCAAATCATGCGACATTGACAAGATTCTCATTGAAGGGGATTCCATAATCTTAATCAAAGCCTTGGAGAAATGGGGGTCGCAAGGTTGGAAGTTGGATAACATTCTCCATTATATTTGGCCTCTTCTAGATGAATTCACTTCTTGTCACACTCAATAATGCTTTCGAGAGGCTAATGGGATCGCTGACCTATTAGTAAACTCAGGTATAGATCAAACTGGTCCGATAATTGTGGATAATGTCTTAGACGTTTGGCCAGGCATTTAGGAGCATTGGGCTAGGGACTCTCCCCTTCAGCCCTTGTCTAAACATTCAAAGTGGGCCTAATTCCTAAATTTCCCGCCAACCTCTAATCTTGATCAATTACCTATCAATCAATACTTATATTTATATAGGTAAAATCATTTAAATACAGGCATATCTTTGGCCCTTTCAAATAATGATGGCTTCATTCCCTTTGCTAAAGAAATGAACTCTATGTTTGATGATGTGAAAGGGGTGAAAAAAACGGCGACAGAGCGTGAGAGGGATGGTTGAACAAAGAGGATTGGCATGCTCCAGTGCCTATACATTGTTTGGCCTTAAGGCATCTTGCATTCATTTCTTTCTATTGATTTGTTTTAAGTGTTTTGTGTGGTCTTGCCTTACATCTATGTGGTCATATCTGCTACCTCGATTTTTTCTATATGGGGCAAAGAGGGAATTGGGGTTTCGTTCAATGATATCAAATAAGCGTATCAAAATCATTTTCATAGTTTAGTCTGGTGAGGTCCTTAAGGTAGTAAAAGAGGTCCTAGGAATTGATTACATTGAGTTGGAAATGCACAGTTGGTTAAATAAGGTCACGTCAATGTTCTTCTCCAATTTATTTCACTTGATTATGGATAGGCGGGTTGTCCAAGCCATTGTAAAAAAAAAATGATTTAAGCATCAAGGTGGTCTGGCCCAAGCTTTGGAGGTGACTAACCTATTGATTCCTCATGACATTCTTGTTTTTGGGATAGAAGCAAGAGCTTTGGTTTCAATGAAGTCATTTTGGGAGTTTGAATCGTGTTTCCTTGTCTTTCTCAATGCGATGGAGAAATTCAGGCCTTTCAGATTTTGGGGCGTCTTTTCCTTTGTTGGATCTTTTTGCTATGTGTCACCCAATTCTACTTACCCACTTTCGTAGGGAGAAGGTCGTTGCTCTGGCCAAGAAAGTTGTGAGGGTTTTAATGAAGTTGGTTGGGCTTTTTGGATCTTATCGTGTTGAATTGGGCGTTCATCTGGACCTCCATGGTCGTGTTCCTTTTGGTGTTGTCAAGGGTGGTGACTTGCCTTCTAGCTTTGCTTAAGGATGATGGTGATGGTTGGTTGTTTTTTTATATATGGTGACTTTTGAAAAAAAAATTGCTTTTGGTTACTATATTTACTTCCTTTAGCATGAGCCTTTGGGGCCTAGATATGTATAACTCAGTGATAGTTACCTAGCAGTGTGCCTTTGAATGGGGTGATATCCTCTGTTCTGAATCCTTTTTTAGCTCAAAGCATAGACTGCTTTGCTTATGTGTAGTTTTTGAGTCTGAATGACCAAGTGTTCCACCTGCTACTACAACTGTACTGGTTTTTGGGAAATTAATGTGAAGGGCAAGGGACCACACAAACCTTACTAATTCCTCATGACATTCTTGTTTCTGGGATAGAAGCAAAAGGTTTGGTTTCAATGGCATCATTCTGGGAGTTTGAATCGTGTTTCCTTGTCTTTATCAATGCGATGGAGAAAGTTCAGGCGTTTTGGATTTTGGGCGTCTTTTCCTTTGTTGGATCTCTTTGCTATGTGTCACCCAATTCTACCTACCCAATTTCGTAAGAAGAAGAAGATTGTTGCTCTCGCCAAGACAGTTGCGAGAGTTTTAATGAGGTTGGTTGGGTTCATTAGATCTTATGGTGTTGAGTTGGGCGTTCATCTATACCTCCATGGTCATGCTCTTAGTGTTGTTGAGGGTGGTGACTTGCCTTTTGGCTTTGCTTAAGGATGATGGTGATGGTTGGTTGCTTTTTTGTCTATGGTGACTTTCGAAAAAAAATTGGCTTTATTTACTATATTTACCTCCTTTCAGTGTGAGCCTCTGGGGCTTAGATATGTATCACCTAGCGATAGTTACCTAGTAGTGTGCCTTTGTATGGGGTGATATCCTCTGTTCTAAATCCTTTTTAGCTCAAAGCATAGATTGCTTTGGTTCTGTGTAGTTCTTGAGTCTAGAGGACTAAGTGTTCCACCTACTACTACAAATGTATTGGCTTTTGGGAAATTAATATGAAGGGCAAGGAACCCCACAACCCTTACTGATTCCTCGTGACATTCTTATTTATGGGATATAAGCAAGAGGTTTGGTTTCAATGGCATCATTTCGGGAATTTGAATTGCATTTCCTTGTCTTTCTCAATGCGATGGAGAAAGCTCATGCCTTAAGGATTTTGGGGCGTCTTTTCCTTTGTTGGATCTCTTTGCTATGTGTCGCCCAATTCTACTTACCCACTTTCGTAGGGAGAAGAAGGTCGTTACTCTGGCCAAGAAAGCTGCGAAGGTTTTAATAAGGTTGGTTGGGTTCTTTGGATCTTATTGTGTTGAGTTGGGCATTCATCTGGAGCTCCATGGTCGTGCTCTTTCTGGGGTTGTCAAGGGTAGTGACTCGCCTTCTGGCTTTGCTTAAGGATGATGGTGATGGTTGGTTTTTTTTCATTTATGGTGACTTTCGAATTTTTTTTGCTTTTGGTTACTATATTTACTTCCTTTCAGCGTGAGCCTTTAGGGCTTAGATATGTGTAACTCAGCTATAGTTACCTAGTAGTGTGCCTTTGTATGGGGTGATATCCTCTATTTTGAATCCTTTTTTAGCTCAAAGCATAGACTGCTTTGCTTTTGTGTAGTTCTTGACTCTGAATGACCAAGTGTTCCACCTACTATGACAAACGTACTGGGTTTTTAGAAATTAATATGAAGGGCAAGGGACCCCACAACCCTTCCGAATTTTTAAAAAAAAGTATTTTTAATGTTCTTTAAGTTCAATGTATGAATTTATGTTTTTATAATTTGCCAAGCTTTTTGCCTAGCTGCGATTTCAAGTCAAAATTTTGGGCTGCCGAGTTTTTGTGAGTCCGAGATTTTGAACTATGGGACTCACTCCAATGAAGCCATGAAAGTCCACTCTTGGAATGTTAGGGGCATGAATGCCCCTACCAAACAACGAATGGTAAGACACCAATTGCAGTTAAGAAGACCGGATGCATTCTTATAACAAGTATCCAAACTTACGGAAAAGGAAATCGATACTATCCTAAATAGCCGATAGAAATCATGGCACATGTGCTCCAATGGAATCCACTCACAATTAAGCGAAGGATGATTGGATAATGCTCCAATTGGCTGTCATGCGAGGTAGAAAGATTTAAGGAAAACATCTCACATGTATTCATAGATGCATACATAACTAACAGCCCCGTCAGAAAAAGAATAACTTAGGAAGAACTAAGAAAATTCATTGGTTTTGGTTCCAAAAAAATGGAAAATTCACATGTACCAGTAGAAGGGGTTTAGCAACATTGTATAGCGATTGGACAAATTCCTTGTATGCCAGAAATGGATAGAAAAGACTTCAATCATGGAATCTGAAATCCTCAATATGTTTGACACTACGATCACTACCCAATATGGCTAGATGCCCATACAGAAGCTGCCCCAGAGAAATGACCCTTGAAATTTCAACTAAGATGGCTAACAGACCCTAAACTCCCGGATTTGATGAAGGAATGGTGGGATGAAAAATGTTCAAATTCTCCCTAAAACTAAAATATGTGAAGGGATGCCTCAAAGAACTGAATGCAAAAACTTTCGGCAACACATTCATAGAGAAACAATCCTTGGACAATGAACTGGAAGAGATAAATATCCAAAATCAGTTGCACGCTATGATGGAGGAGAAGCTCTTCAAACAATCCAATATACTGAAAAAGTTTGAAGAGGTCTACTCAAGGAGGAAATATACTGGAAGGAAAGATCCAAGGAAACATGGATTAAGGAAGGGGATAAGAACACCAAATTCTTCCATCAATCCACGGTAGCTAGAAGACTGATAAATAGATTCAGTAGTACCAGAGCCAGAAATCCTTCTCTACTGACATAACCAAAAGACATTAAAGTAGAGGCATTATTTTATTTTTTTTAACTCCTTTCAGAATCTGCACTTGCCCAAGAAAATGGCTCCGCTGGGATCCTAGACTCTATCCCAAGACTAGTCATGAACAACCAAAACAAAGCTTTAATGTAGCCATTCTCTAAGGAAGTGAAAGGTGTTCTCAACCAAATGCAAATAGATAAGGCCGCACGGCTAGATGTCTTCGCAGCAGGCTTTCAAGCATTTTGGGAACTGTTGGGCTCATAACTACTGGGATTCATAAACGAATCTAGGAAGTCCAGAAAGGTAGTGAAAGATCTCAACCACACATTTATTGCTCTCATTCTGAAGAAATCAAGCCCACACTCTTATAGAGACTTTTGCCCAATCGCTATTTGCAATACAGTCTACAAAATAATCTCCAAAGCTATGGCTAAAAGGCTAAAAAAATTCGGCCAGATATTATCTCTCTAGAACAAGCAGGTTTGTCAAAGGTCGGCTGATCTTGGACAATATGTCATATCCTAGTCTTAGCCTGTATTTATTCAGAGCGAAAAGTAAATGAAGACCGCTTTAATATGCTTCCCCAACTAGCATACTTGTTGTCCTTCTTGTTCAAAGGCCATCATTGGCTTATAGCCAATTGTGCCTGCTTTTTCTACGTTTTTATGTGAGTCCGTTTGGTAAGTTTTTGAGTTGTCGGAATCAAGTAATTAAATCTTTATGATTGCATTCGGTTTTATGCAGAAGCTGCTAGCTAAAAAGCTGTCTTCCCCTTTTTATGGTAATTATGATACAAGCCATCCTTTGCTGAGTTGTCATTCTTAGATGATAAATTTACTAGTTGAGGCTTCGATGCCATGCTTGTAAGACTAATTATGTCTTGAGTTGATGACTTCACAAGGACCAAAACATGTCTATGTTTGAATTCATGATTGAAGTAATCATTACCTTAAGTCTCATATTGGTGTAACATTGGCTAAGGTTATCATTGATCTAAAAAGGTTATTGGAAAAATTAAAAAGATCATTGTGAGACCTTAGCGTCATCATGAAATTGGTTGAGATACGACTTGGGTCGAATGACCTAATCATTTGATTAGTGTTTGCATGGAATCCTTGGGAAAAACGTTCACTCCAGTCATTTTTGGTTATTCACTGAAGCGGTAAGTTAGAGGAGAAGGGGGAGAGAACAAGGAGTTGCTATGGTGGCCATGGAGAACGTGAAGTTCTCTGCTCCTCATCTTGAGTTGTTTTGACGGAAGTAACAGTGGAGGTTAGAAGAAAATGGCGAGGAGGGAAACCAGTTATGGGCATTTATTCCCCCCATCAAGCAGAGCGCCCTGGCATTATTAATCGGTTTTCAAGAAACTCCTAGCTTGAAATGGCTACGGCAGAAGCAGGCAATAGGAAGGACCTGGAGCCACGAACTTTCACAGGCAAGTACTCCCTTTAAACCTCTGCGCCATTTTTCTTCTGACTATAGATCTATCTCGGACTGCATGACTGTATTTGGGTAGTTAAATACTTCTTTTATTGTATACATTTGTATGGAAATGCGAATGTTTGCATTCATATGCAGATGTATATAGGTTGAATTTGTTTTATTATATACATTTGGATGGGAATGTAAATGTTTGCAGTTGTATACAGTTTTATACATGCAAGACCTGGGCTGCATGTCGAGGGTTTTACTTCTGCAGCATGTGCTTAATAATAAAATCATGTTATGGTTGTTTTTTGAAGTTGTTTTGATACCCTCCTCGGGCAAGGATACTGTTTAAAAGGTGGACCAAATGGTAAGTCAATTAGATATGCAATAACTGACTTGGAATATGTCCGAGATCTTATGATTAATCTATTCTTGTTTAAAGTTATCATTTGACGTTTGCAAAGTATCTTTTGTTTTATATCACCTATTAAGCTGCCATTTTATCAAAGTGCTTTCTATGTATCTTGGGTTAACATTAAACTTTGACATTGTGGGTAAGTGCTTATGGAGCTTGTGTGTCTGAGTCCCGTTACTCATTAAGGAGTAGTGCTTTCATTAAAATGCCTTAGTGCAGGTGGCGAGTTGCCTTAGGCAAGTTACTGTTGTTCAGATGGCAATTGATCTTTAAGTATCTCTCTTTGTTGCTACGCTTCGCTTGGCATGCTAGAGTGTTCTGTTTCTCTGCTATATTTGGCTCAGATGGTTGCTTTGAGTGTTGGTTTATTGTTAGTTCCTTACTTCGGTGCCAATGACTCTTGAGGCACTTAAGCAGCTATTTGACTGTGGATGAAATTTACATCTTGGCTGAAAACACTATTGATGCGATCTCCATGTTATAAGACTCTGTTGGTAATAACCATGTTGTACTTGTTACCTGTCTTGAATCTAATGTGGGACTAGTGTAACAACTCTATTCATTTGATAGGCATTTTTCTTGTATATGTGAAAATGAAGCAGTTTTAGATAGTTGGCTGTATAATGCAATAGAAATCGGTTGAAGGACTTGGCATTTGATTCTTGATGTTTCAAGAATTCTTAGTCTACTTGTCTTGAATTGACGTTCTTTTGACGAATATATTAGTTGACTGTACTACTGCTGTGGAGATGCTTGTGAATTGTAACACATTCGAACTTCTTAGGTCTTGAATATGAAATTGTGGTGGGTTTACCTGGGTAGACTCATGTTGTATGGAATGGATTGTTCTTTGTAGGAATACAGTATTATAGTGAGTCATATAGGGAGTGATCATTGATAAAGGTGTTTTGCTTAAGGTCATGTTCTTGGACTGTCATACCTTGTCATTTATTATGCTTCCTTGATTTAGTTGACTGAGTTGTAGCACTGACTGGTATATGCATAAGTGTTCTGAATGGTAATAAATTGATTGCCTAAAATCCTTGACAGTCATAAGTAACATGGACATGGTTCCATACTAAGATTCAGTTCTTCGTCTGTTTTCCGTATGATAAGACAATAAGGTAGTTGAGGATCTTGCTCGGTTTGCTTTTAAGGATGTTAGCCTATAATTCAATCATCTAGGGAATCTGAGTTTATAAAATTTGAAAACTGAGATAGTTATGTTGAACTAATACGGTATATGACTTACCTCGCTTGTATTGCAAGTATTTGCATATCTGTGTGGTTCAAAACTGGACCTGATTCTTTAATTTGAGGAAGATATCACCACCAAAAGAAATGGTAAATTGAGGAAATGAGGTAGTTTCATCTTGAAATGTATAACTAGAGCTATTTACAGTAAGTCTGACCTTACTATAGCTGGTCAACAACTAATATGAAAGAGAATTAATGCTCTGTTGTTGTTCTTACGTCTATCCAATATCTTGTAACTTGGATTGAAGTTTATTCTACCTTGGTGTCAAAATATAATCATTATTTCTTGTAACTTGAATTGAAGTTTATTCTACCTTGGTGTTAAAATATATTCATTATTTCTCTTATTAAGTTATTAATAAAGTTGAAGGGGGTTACAATTACTAGAGGCAATTAGAATTCCGGAAGTGCTTGTTAGAGATATAGAAGCACCGTGTATATTTGTCTTTTTGCATATTGTAATTTTATGATGCCATATAATGCTTGGAAGTTGGCAGACATGAGTTAAGTGACTCATAACTTGTTCTACTGTACCACAAGGTAGAAACATGGGATGCCCTGTTCAGGGAACCTTTAAATGGTTGCTTGGTAAAGTGATTTCAAGTATTATGTACTTTGGTATTTGTGCAAAGTCATTATGAGAATCATTTGATTGGAAAGTAGGAAATTGGCAAGTAATCAGGGTTCAGGTAAAAATCACGTGATACAATTATTTCTTGCAAGGGGACAGAGTTATTAGTGGAGATGTTTGAGTTGTTAAATGGTGAATTCTCTTTTGTTGACTCAAATCTCTTAACTACAGTATTCTGAATGATTACTGTTGATTACGTTGTTCTTGTATTCCTGTTTGTTAGTGGCCCATGTGAAGTTGTGTCTTGAGGTGATTTTGTCAAGAGGTTTATAATGAGAAAAAAATGGAACCCTATTTTGATTGGTTGTTTCAGTGGAATTACGAGTGAAAGGTAATAAGTAAAGCAGTCTATGATACCCTTGGACAGTAGGGTTAGCTGAGGGGCTCTCTCTGTCCAAAGGAGACTGATTTATTTTTGGTTTTTATTAGTGGTCAAATGAAATAATTATTATTCACTCTGTTGTTCAATACATTAAAATTGTTTTGCATAGTATGAACTCATGGAAGTAAGGGCTCCTTTGGAGTACTGCAAACTCATCTAACTGACTATGCTAAAGAGTGGAGTAGTATAATATGAAGATTGTTAGCAATGCAGATAACCTTCTCTCTCTTGCAGATTATGTTAAATGGGAAACATAACTCTTAAATGCCAAAATTTTGTGGGGCAATTTTGGGGAAATGTGACACAATATCATCATGACTCGTGAGATTCTACATTCACTCAAATCAAAAAGGAAAACGGGGTGATCCTTAAGCTCAATATTGCGAAAGCATATGACAAGGTCAATTGGGCATTTCTAAGGAAGGTCCTCACAGATATTGAGTTCTCTAAGTAATGCATGGAATGGGTACTGAACTGTGTTGTAGGCTCCTCCTCAATTTTGGTTAACGGAAGCACGGTGGGCATGTTTCAAAACTCCCAAGGAATCAGGCAAGGAAACCCTTTGTCCCCCTCTCTCTTATCCGTCATGACCAAATCACTCACATTCTTCCTAAAGTTGCAATGTCTATTGGGGAAATTGAAGGCCCAAAATCGTTCCTTACCTCCTCCCCCAACTCCAAACTTGGGGTTTGTGGACAACACAGTCCTCTTTGGTTGAGCGGAGGTGAATGAGGCAAGAAGATTTAAATAATTTCTATCAGCTTTTGAAGAAGCATCAAGCCAAAAAGTCGATCTAATGCAATCAGAAGTGTTTTTCATCAATGTTTTGCCATGAAGACGGCAAAAATTGTTGATATCTTGGGATTCCCAATCACTTTTCTCCCAGGTAAATACCTGGGCATTCCTCTTTTCACAGATTCAAGGAAATATAAATTTTGGGCATAAATGATAGAAAACATGCAAAATAGACTTGCCTCATGGAAAGCAAAGTCGCTCAACCTGACTGGGAGGATCACACTTGTGAAAGCAGTCCTTCAAGCAATTCCAGTCTACATATTCTTCATAATCAAAGCCCAAAAGAAGTGGTGGCGTAACTGAATAAAATAATCGGAGCCTCAAATGACAGGAAAATCTACCTCATGGGATGGAGAAATTTATACAGACTGAGAAAGGCGGGAGGAGCAGGAATAAAATATCTGCTAATTCATAATGAAGCCTTGAATGCCAAGCCAACATGGAGAATGTATGAAGAACAGGACCAGCCATGGAACATGATGGTAAGAGAAAAATATTACTCTTTGGCACCAGAGAGAATTTTCATTGCAAATTTTCTCCCATATGGATCTCATATATGGAAAGTTTTTGCCTCTGCCCAAACGTGGATATGTGAGAACTTGACCTATAAAATTGGAAAAGGATGTAACCCAAACTCTGGGCAGACTCTTGGCAGGGACACCACGCTTTGAATGATTGTTGGGATCACTTGGAAGTGAACGAATATCTGGGAAGAGAGTGGGGAACCTTGGTGTGTAATTATTGGATTGAAACCTAGTCTCAAGACATGAAACATAGGCAATGGAAATTTGTTCAAGACTGACCAATTTTGAAAGATCAAAAATCCCTACGCACTATTATTCTGGCTCAAAGAAAAATACCTCACAAAAGCTTGGAGGATACACTCAAATGGAACAGTGTGAAGTCTGGAAAATATAACGTGAGAACAGGGTATAAATTGGCCTGCTAGGTTAATTTGGAATGAGTTCGGCACTCCCAAAGCCAACTCCTTCACTTGGCCAGCTTGCTCCCACAAAAAACTAACACATACCAGGTTCTAGAGAATGGGCATGCATGGCCCATCCTAGTGCTCCTATGTAAAAAGAAGGAAGAGTCCACAGATCACCTATTGGGACCATAATGGAATCTTCCTATTTGAAGGATACTTTTTTATTCCAAAAGCAACAAACAATGACGCTGAGGCCATCACATTGGTAAAAGGCTTGAAATGGCTTTGGAGAAGGTCTATAGGGATCTAGAGAAGATAAGATAAAAATATTAATGTCCAACAGATGACCACAAAGTAGGTCAACGGGACAGCAGATTACAAAAGTGTCAGGAACAAGCGGGAAACCCCAAAGGTTTCCGAAAATGAAAAGAACAAAGCGGAAAGAAACCAATACAAAGCAGGGCAAAGTGAAAGAACACTCAGAGCCAAAGAGAAACCGAAATGACGCGGACTCCATGATCATGATCAATGCAATGAAAAAAGAGAGGATTCTTAACTGGAAGCTCGAAAGTATCCTATATAAAGCTCATGAAGTGGCCCAAATGGAATCTTCCTATTTGAAGGATACTTTTTTATTCCAAAAGCAACAAACAATGACGCTGAGGCCATCACATTGGTAAAAGGCTTGAAATGGCTTTGGAGAAGGTCTATAGGGATCTAGATAAGATAAGATAAAAATATTAATGTCCAACAGATGACCACAAAGTAGGTCAACGGGACAGCAGATTACAAAAGTGTCAGGAACAAGCGGGAAACCCCAAAGGTTTCCGAAAATGAAAAGAACAAAGCGGAAAGAAACCAATACAAAGCAGGGCAAAGTGAAAGAACACTCAGAGCCAAAGAGAAACCGAAATGACGCGGACTCCATGATCATGATCAATGCAATGAAAAAAGAGAGGATTCTTAACTGGAAGCTCGAAAGTATCCTATATAAAGCTCATGAAGTGGCCCAATCCTTCACCTCCATCACATTTTGTCACACCTACAAGAAAATGCAATCATGCTGCGGATCTACTCGCAAATACAATTAATTAAGATACAACAACCCATGTGGCTGTCTCATAGCCACATCTCTATGCTTGTAGAAGCTTTCTTGTACATTCTTTGTAATCTGATATACATTATAGCAATGAGACTACAACATGTATAGCTGCTCTATCTCTCTCCCCCCAATCTTTACCAAGCATTTTAGATAAATGCATGTTCTAATCTTTGTTTTGTAACTTCTAGAGAATTATGACGTATTTTTTGCTAAGTCCCTAAGCGTTGGAACGTAAGATAGTAGGACAAGATTAGGTAGAGACCTCCCCTCAAAGAATGCAATATTGATGGTTCAAAACAACTGACTAAATGTATGGTCAGGATCAGGTAGAATTGTTCCCTCAGAGAATCCAAGTATGGATGATTCAAACTAGATGACTGACAATTATTGTAGAATTATATGATGACGCTTATTGTTGATGATTATGAATATGAATAGCAGCCGACAATAATAACTCAGCAGCCTAATTTATCTTAAGTTACTATTGATCCATTTTAAAATAATTCCTTAGAAGGGAGCTCTAGAGAGAAAAATGGTGTTAGTGAAAGCCACCATCTTGTATTTTTGCTTGTTTAAGTTAAGAAGAGGAATCTGCTACAGTTGTCATGAGAACGGATTGTCATAATGCATATGTTTGCTTTGGATTCTGTAGAAAAACAATAAATTATGTCCTCTAATACTCCCGTCTCTTAGGGTCACAATTTTACTTGTGTATTCATAATGATTCTTTGTTAGTTCTGATTATAGCATACAAACGTTCAAAGACGTGATTTAAAGATATACAGGCATTGAGCTATAGATTCCACAATTTTATTTTTCGAGGAGAGGTGGAAAGGCAGAAAATGGACATGGTTCAGTCCAAAATAAAACAATGCCACCAAGGAAATCAAAAGCAAAGATAAAAAGAAAGAAAGAAATTATATAAATATCAAGGAATGACCAAGTCTGTCAATGGGACTGTAAAGTACAGCCTGTTAGGATGTCATCAGCAATGAGAATGCTAAAACTAGAAACATCCCCTGTAAAATAAAAAAGGCAGCTCAAACACTAAATAAGCAAGGAAATTTCTAAATATAAAGATAAACCCAAATAACCTCAAAACTAGGAACCAAGAGATTACATCAGGATACACTGCAAGTCTCAAAAACTACCCACAACGTACAAGAGGACCACTGGCCATGAGTATCTTTAGTGGCAAAAGATTCTGTAGGATCAACCACTAAATAGCATCCCATTCAAAAGTTATCACCAAAGGAATGGCCTAGGCTGTGAGGGACCGCTGGAGTTATCCTCAGGTCACAACTTACTCTAATTTCTACCTTCCAAGACCAAATACAACTAGAGGAGGTCACAAAACTGGTGATGGTGGTCTGTCTAAGGGATTCAGACTGGACCAATGAGATTTGATTGTCCTCGTACCTCAATCAAGAGTGTGGGGTCCCAAGTCAATCCTTGAAGAGAATGAGATGTTCATTATCCGACAATTCCCCTACTATTTGTATCGATATTGGCTGAAGCTGCATGATATTCGATGCCTCCACTATTAAGTGAAAGAAATATGCAATCAGTCTTAGTGGTTTACAGCACCCTCATAAACCCTAACACCTTAAGGCCACTAACTCATGGAGGAAAAACACTAGGCATCTTAGGTCATGACATTGGAAGAATGTATAGAGTTCCTACCCATTGCCGCTCCATAGACAGAAGTATCCCTCCTGATCTCATAGTAGACTCAACATACGAAAACAAAGAGCTCTTCAATTACATCCTGAAGACAACAAAACCTACAAGTACTCTCCTCTTGGTATCAGAGAATACTTTCAACACAAGGAGCTCTGGGTAGTGTTAGTTGGTTCATTTTCTTCCGAATTGAGCTGATTTTTTTACTAGTGTTTGTGTGGTATGTCTCACTGAGGAGGCAAATGCAATACACAGGTAGAGGTTCCATAGAGCCCAATGGACTTGGGGCCACAAATTCTTAAGGCCAGTCAAGGGATGCTTTGTGTCCTTCAAGAGAGAGAACTCCGTGCAAAGGTAGTCTAAGAGATGCCCACCCTCATAGAGTAGAGACAAGGGATCTCATCCAAGATCTCCTAAGACTCCATCCCTTGACTTTTGTCAAATCCATACACAATCTTATTGTGGAGACTTGAGGTTTGAATCTGGCTAGTTGTTTTGATCTCCACGCGTATGAAACCAACGCAAGGACTCATTGGACATTCACCTACCTAGGGGAGCAATTGGTGTTTGGTGAAGGCATGAGGATTAGATGTTCCTTCTAGGTGTTGGGAAGTCAAGTTGGCCATCAAGGCCAAGTTGTCATTAGCTCACCATTGAGTTATTAAGTTCTAGACTTGGGAGACTTCACTAGCACTCTAGATATACGCATCATTAACAGAAGTCCTACAATGTCAATCAAAAAGAAGACAGCTTATGAAGCTTGGTATCAGAGCCTCGTTCAAGAAAGATCCAGATTGAGGAGGATCTCTTGATGACAAGAAGTCAACTTCAATTTATTGCTTCACACTAGGAAGTGGGTTGGTTTCTTGGTCTTCACAAAAACAAGCTACAATTGCATTATCCTCTACTGAAGTTGGAGCTAACCTCACAGGTAACAAAAAGAAATACTTTAATTGTCATTACTTCAAAAACCCAGGACACATGAAAAAATTGTAGGATACTGGCAGCTAAGAATCAAGATCCTTTGGAAACTAATGAGATTGTTCTAGTTATGGATTGACTTAGCTCCCATAAAGCCAATATTGATTGTCACAGTAGGACCTTAGAGTACTTCAACGACCTTGGGGGTCAAGATAATCTTTTCAGGGGTCCAGCAACCAACCTCCCTTCGCATAATATTCGCAATGCAGCGCAAGTGGAGGATGTGGAAGCAATGCCAAATGTTTGTTGTCACTATGAGTGATAGACCAAAGGATGAATCAAAGAAGGCTATGTTGGATGATCACCTCGTCCTTCACAAGATTACCAATGTTTTTCCGTGTGAGTTCCCTAAAATGCCCCTTTGAGAAAAAATGTTTTCAAAAATTGACCTAGTCCTAAGGGCGAAGTCAATTTCCAAAGCTTTGTACTATATGACGACATCTAAGTTGTGTGAGCTCAAGATGCAGTTAGAGGAGCTTTTAGACAAGGGCCTTGTCTGTCCTAGCATTTTCCCATGGAAGCATTTGTCATCTTCATGGAGAAGGGCAGATCCCTTCCATTGGGCATTATGATTTCTCAATTGAACCCTTTGGGTTGAATAATGCCCCAACAATGTGAGCCTCATGAATGGAGTTTTTGGGAACTTCCTCGACCACTTTAGATAATATTTTGGCCTATTCATGCAATTAGGAGGAACATAAGGACCGCTTGTGCCAAGTTTTACAAGTTTTGCATGAGAACAGATTGTTTGGCAAGCTAGGCAAGTGTGTGGTTCCCTAGATGGGGGTACAGTACCTTGGACACGTCATTCCTCGGGAGGGGATCTTGATAGAGCCCTCAAAGATCCGTGCCATCTAGAATGGCCAATACCCACCTATGTCACTAAGGTGCACAGTTCTTGGGTTTGGCGGGTTTCTACCACTATTTTCTTGAGGGTTTCTCACAGATTACTAATCCTGTCGGTTCCCTTTGCCATCAGATGTTTGCTTATGAAGGTTAAATACGGTCAACAATATAAGGATCCTGTAATATAGGAAAAGAAACAATACCATACTAGATCAATGCACATACAATACGTTATTCCACAAATCAATGCAAGTCTATATAAAAGGGTCATGTGCAAAGGGATCCAAAAAAGGAATGTACACATATAAGGAGAATGCTTAGGCCTAACTAGATCCAAGGTGTTAGTAGACAGCAATCAAGAGGCGTAAACTAAAGTAATCAAATAAGAATATGACATGGCATGAATGAATGAAGGCAAATATAACAAAAAGGTCATCTAGGAATCTATCACAAAGCGCTACGAATTGACCCACCCTAATCCTGGGGCACTCCTTCAGACGTGCACTTAGAGAGATTGATGCGCCGACACGCCCTACAAAAGAAATTGTCGGTAAGTGAATAGTGAGGTGAAAAGGGAAGAAGTTTGTTTGATTGGAAAAGTGTGATTAGGCCTTCAAGGCGTTGAAAGAACATTTGTCTAATGCACTAATATTAGCCATACTTGATCCAAATGGATTGTTCATTGTGTGCAGATACACATCCTTGATTGACTTAGGAACCATTCTCAAGCAGGGAAACCACGTGTTGGTTTTTGAGTCTCAGAAGTTCAAAGATTATAAGTTGAACTATTCAACTCATGTTTTTGAACTCGCAGCAATGGTGCTTGCATTGTTGAGTGGGTGAGATTTCCTCCTTGATCACCAATTTGTGTTGTAGACATGTCACTTGAGCCTTTAGCATATCCTTACTCAACCCAATCTCAATGCCCATCAGCGATGGTGTATGAAGTTTTGTGCGAGTATCACTTTGATATCTACTAAATCAAACGAAAAAGAATGTGATCATTGATGTCTTCAGTAGGAAGTGAAATGTCAAGAGTTAACAGCGATGACTCTCCGTATTGATTTGTGAAGCATGATTTACAAATAGCTTTTTGAGAGCAATTCTACCAAGAGGTTCAATGGATCTGAGAATCTCAAAGAGCCTCGAGGGAAAGTTTTGGAATTTTACTTAAAGGCATGTGGCATTTTTGCAGCATGGTTGGGTGCATCTATGTGCCCAAATCTAGTGATTTGTGCAATTTGGTGATGTGGTCATGATGGTGTTTTGGTGAGGTTGAGGTGGCTTTGGCAATGTGAAGATGTGTGTACCTTTACCTAATGGAGATTTTAAATGCATGCTTGTTGGTTCTTTTTGCATCTATGTGCCCAAATCTAGTGATTTGTGCAATTTGGTGATGTGGTCATGATGGTGTTTTGGTGAAGTTGAGGTGGCTTTGGCAATGTGAAGATGTGTGTACCTTTACCTAATGGATATTTTTAATGCATGCTTGTTGGTTCTTTTAGCTCCCTCCTCCCCCTTGGTGGCCTTTCTAAGCCACACGGTGCACGTCCTATTCATGTGGAATTATGAGTTCTTTTACGTTGTAACTTTGGAAATTCTTTCATTAATTGAGTTGGGGTTTAAAGTTGACTTCGAAACCAGCGTTATTATGTTTTCCTTCAAATTGAATTGTTGAGGCTTCTTAGCCAATATCATTTTGATACTTCCTTTGAATTGTGGAAGATTCTACATTATTTTTGCTTGCCTTCAATTTGATTTGATTGGGGCTCCTTGGCCCTTTGATATCTTATCTCTTTTATTGCATTTTGGAGTTTTCACTTTGGTTAAGCATGCTGATTTTTGTGAGTTTGTTATGTGATAATTTGTCACCTTTGTGCAAGTATGGGGAGTAGTAGGTAAAAGTTATCTTTTTGGTCTTAGCTTATTAAACAAGCTTAAGGGCTGGATTGGAATGTGTTAGACGAGTTGGGTAAACCACCTGTGGGACTTGTTGACAAGTTGGGAAAACCCACTTCTTTGGGGACATAAGGTGGTCTTTTGGTAATTGGGTTCTTCACTTGTAGAGGGTTATGAGGCTATATTAACTCTTACTCTTGGTAAAACAAGCGGTGGGATGTTCCTCTTACACTTAGAAAGTGATCAAGGTACAAAAGGGTAGTGAAAACTTGGTGGTTCTCTTGGTGGTGGCACAGTGTGATTCTCTTACTTTCTGGGAGAGTAATGGAGGTAGTTTATGGTGGAGAAATAGATGCTACTCTTATGGCTCATTGACTCTTGGGACTATGTGAGTCATCTTTTCCACCCTTTGATTAACTATGGTGTTACTTATTAATTGTGGGGAAAGGATTTATGTGTACTTCCCCTAGTTTGTGTTGATTGGGTATGCATTTGCATATATCTTTGAAACCCGAACTAATTATTTTAATTAAGCATTGGAGTGTGGGTTACCTTATGGTTGGTTTGTTCAACTGTTAACCCTTGGTGAATTATGGGCATTGCTTATAGCAAATTGGGAATTATGGTCTCGTGACATATCTTTTAGCCTTGCCACCCAGCCTATCCCATGTTTTTTACACTTTCCATGTTCCATCTATGTGGTGTTATATACTTGGCATTGCTCATGTTTAGTTTGGGTAGCCTTGCAGGTGCACGTGGATGGTCATCTAGGTTTGGATCTCGTGCACATTTTGACATGCAAAACACTGGACTTTCAAGATCGTGAGTTGGACCAAGTTGGAGTCCAATGGGATCACGACAATGAGACAAGATCTACTTGAGAGGATGTAGTACCCTTGTGAGTCCAATATCCCCAACATATTCAATGACTTCTCAGAGGAAGTCTGAATAAGGGTAGCAGAATGTAAGGCCCAATTTTTACCTTGCTTATATTTCTTCCCTGTCATTGTTCTTGTATTATGTGATGGACTAATTATTCACTGATTTTGAGGCACGAGGTGTCGTTACTATGATTCACTAGCATAGGGACACTATGATGTTTGACTAGTTGAGCTAGCATATTTACATCATTTGATTTGGTATATGGATACCATGATGTTTGACTACTTGAGCTAACATATTTACATCATTTGATTGGTATATCAATATGTACACTATGATGTTTGAATAGTTGAGCTAGCATATTTACATCATTTGATTTGGTATATGGACAATGTGATGTTCTGACTAGTTGAGCTAGCATATTTGCATCATTTGAATAAGTACATGGATACTATGGATGTATTATTATTTAACAAGATGTCGTTTTATTTGATGTAATGGATTTTAGAGTGTCGAGATTATTGATTCTTTTTATATATACATTGTGTGAGTACGTATATTACTTGAGATAGCTTTTATGAAATAATTGCTTCAACTATTATTGGGATCGAACATTTTGATGTGTGCAATGAATGTGCAAGCAACAAGAACAACCAAGCAATGATACTTGAACTCTAATAAGCATGTGCCAACCATTGTTACCAACGTTGTTGACTTATGTGTAAATTTAGTGAACTTGAGGGCCTGCTTGTAAATTGTCTAGAATAGGACTTAAACTTTTACTCTAACCCCTTCTAACCTTACCCATGGATACTCTAGGAGGTTCTAGAATACCAACTAGATAGATGGGGTCACTCATAAATGTTAGTCAGCTTGCAGATTTCGAATTTATAGATGTGGGCTCATTTATGGTAGGGTAGAAGACAAATTCTGACCTTGCAAGGCGTGTAATTAAACCTTCTACCTTTATAGATGGATGGAGTAGGATATTTTGGATAATTTGGAAACTTAGGGGTCTTTGAGTGCCCCTTTTAATGCCCTAGATAGATATTGAATTAATTGGGATGTATGAACAGTAATTGGAGTTGCACGAAGGGCATGGTGCAAATGTGATATGAAAGAGGGGTTTACTGAATGTGTAAAGAGTAGTGGCATGCAAAACTAGTGGGGCAAGTCTTGGGAAAGGAGACAAGTGTCAAGCTTCTATTGGGTGTGCATTAGAGAGACATATTTATAAGTAGTAAGAGTTCAAGCCTTGTGGGGACTTCTTTTTATCTCTTTATTGCTCAAGAACTAGCTTAAGTGACTTGGATTTTGGACTAGAAGGAGAGGGAAGCTTAGAAAAAGGGAAAGGGCTTTTGTCAAGAGGAGGACCTAAGGTAGGGTTCTAATCGTTAAATTTTCTCATGCCTTGGGTTAGTTTTATTTTGCTTCCATGCTTCTTTATTTGCTTTAAAAATAAAGTTGGGCTTTGGTTGTGAAGCCCTTTTTGGCTTGCAACCTTCTTATCTTTCCTTAGATACATTTTCACCTAATACTATATTCGTTGACTTTTTTTATGGGTATTTTTTTAAAAATTGTCCACTCCCTAGGTGGTGGTTTTTTTTTATGTTTTATTTGTGGTAAGAATATGCTGCCCATTTTGAGTTAACTTTTGTGTATGTGTAAAAGTTTGAGTTGAGTTCATAAGGATACTTTTTGCTTGTGGAACAAGCTTTAGGGCTAAGGTGAGTACCTATATGGACAAATTCTTAAGGCCACCCCCCCCTCTCTCCAATAGGGCTTGGAACGCAGCTTGTTGGACAAGCTAGTAAAACCATTCTGCCCTGCCTTGGATTTGAGGCACTTGCCATAGAATGGAAATTTGAAGACTTTGACATGCTACATATTTTACCGTGAGATTTCACCTCCTCCCTTAGTGGTAAATCTTGTTGGATTACCTTTTTGATATGTATTATACTTTGCTTTATGTTTTCCATGTAAGAAATAAAAGATGCAAATCCTTAGTGTTATGTTTAGTGGTGGCCAGTTAAAATTATCCTACACCCTCAAGTTGCTTGGCTTATCCTTGTGTTTCCTTGTCCCCACATTAACCCATTTGGTTGGCTTATGGTTTGCTTAAGAGTTCTTGGCTCGAGCGTACCTAGAGTCTCCCAATTGATGATGAAAAGACAGATGGGAGATGAGCACTTTCTTCCTTAGTTTAAAGTTTTATTTTTGGAGATTGCTTTGGATGGAGCATTTAGAGCCTTGGGTGATTGTTGGAAACACTTGTGTGACTTTGATATATGGCCTTTATGCCTTGTATATGTATTTTGATTCTTGAAAGTGTTGGAAAATTTTGTAATAAGTTATATTACTATGAAATTTGTGAGGTTGTTGCATCTTGCGTCCCCTTCATTGCAATAAAGAATTATTTAAAATGTTATGAGTTTTTATATAAGTTTTCTTATGCAAATGAAAGTGAAAAATGTTTGTCATTTATATTTAAAGGATTTGAAAAATGAATAAAGAGATTCTTGTTTTATTGCATATGAAAATTGTCAATTTGCTTGCAACAGTTAAAAGCCTATAAAGCTGCATTGAAAATAGAATTTTTACACTATCAAATTTGCATCTAACTATTCTTAAATTAATTTTAGTATGAAGTTGATAACTTGATGATTCCGCAGCAGTTTACGCTTTATTAAAGTTTGAAGACTTGATATCAATACAAAACGTACGATAAATTCCCACAATTAATTATCCTAATATACTCATCAAAAAATCCCGAAAGCAGTTCTATTTGATAGAATGCAAAATTCTAAGTTTTAAGAAATTTTATGGAATTTTTATATACTATTCTAATTTTTTTATAATTAAATAAAATATATATATATATATATATACTTGGTGGGGTTTCCGAGAAATCTTTCCCAAAACTATAGTATAAAATTAAAATATATATATGTGTGAATATCTGCCTTGGAGGCCTTTCCACACAACCTGTAAACAAGTGGGAAACAAAAATAAATAAAACAGAGAAAATTTAAAATTATGCAAAAAGCTTCAGAGCTCCATTAATGGAGATCCGCAGAGCTTTTCCTCCTTTAAAAAAAATAATAATAATTTTATAAAAATGGGGCCACAGCCTAACATGACCTTGAGGGCCATATGGAAGCCATTAATGACTATAGGAGACTTTTGGGGCCCTTGAAAAAATTTGTAAAAAAAAACCTTTTGAAAGGCTTTTGGACCTTGGGGTAACCCACAAAACTATTACTTAAAAGTAATTAACTTTAAAAAGCTATAGTTTGAGGGCCCACTTGCCGCGAGAACTTTTTTGGCCTATATGTCATTTTTTGTGCGTGAGACCTAGAAGCCTGCATAGGTGTTTTGGATTGTCAAGGAGCCTTGTAACCTGCATAACCACACTTTGAACCTCTAGATCCTGAAGTCCACTTCTCTAAACTTGTTTTTGCAACATTAGGAATTTTCATAAGGATTCCTATAATTTTCATAGTCTTAACCAAATCCGACAGATGAAATAGTTTAACTCTAACAGTCAAGATGAGATCCTCTACCCTCATGAAGCTAGCTAGATATTTATTAGGCACTTTTTTGGGTCAAATGAAGTCTGATATTTTAGTAGCCCTTTTTGATATAGCAGCTCAACCTGAAATTAGAACCCAAATTTTGTTTAAACCCCTCGGGCATCAGAGTGGGTCATTTGACCCTAGTCAATCCCTGACCCTGTTCTAGATCAACTGTGAGTCCAGATTGGGACCTCAAGGTCCTGTGGCCCATGAGGGTCGTTTAGGCCATTTAGATCACAATGGGCCGGTTGGGACAAGTGAGATCAACATGGGCATTGCAACAACCATGTCACCTCTTGTACATTGTCAACCGCGCCCATTTGTTTGTGTGTTTCTTTGTTGACACATGGTGCGTCGTGTGTCTTACAAACTGTCTTAATCTTTTTTTTTTTTTTAAATACCCTGTTTTGTCAGTTTTATTCATGCAAATTTTTGGGCATGACAATATGACCAAAGGAGACTCATCTGAAAAAAAAAAAAAAATGCAATTCCAAATTAAGAGGATGTTATACAACAAAATGCATTATTATACTATGAAAAGCCCATAAACAGAAAAGCAACTACAAAATCCAAATCAATAAAATCTCTAATGGCATGACATGATTTAATTTCAAAATCTAATACAACATATATTAAAATAGAATTAAATGCAGCATCAGGTTGTAGGATAATGATCTTTTCCAAACATAGTCTAGGGTTGGATCAAGATACAAAAAGTGGACACGCAATATACAGAAAATGCTGAAAAATGTAGTATCATTGTCAAATATCAAATTTGATACCATGAATCCTTAACACCACCAAAAAAGAGCAAGAAAATATCTTTAAACAAAACAACAAAACATGTCATAAAGACTGAAAATAGCATTCGAATCGTTGCCTATATTTTAAGACATAGAAGCAACTTTGTTCTGCTATTCAGTGGTTAGAAACATATCAAATACTAGCATATTCCGTCCAAGTCCTTAAACAAACCAATTTCACAGTTCTTGATTAAAGTTACATGAAAGAACTCAAATAATGAAAGTCAGCAAATCTTAACCAAATATTGACCTGGAACAGTTTTCTCTTCAACAGAATTGTGTCTGTGAGGTAAATCTTTACTTGCTAGATTATTTCCCATAGTCTTTGGAAAAACACGATTCGGAATATCTTTAGAGGATTGACAACTTCCTTTATCATTCAAAAAACATTCAACCTCCATAACATCATCTTCTGTGGCTGGCACCATTGTTCCATCTACTTCAACCTAAACGTGAGATGAAATATCCAATAAGCCCTGGAGCACAAATGTTTAAGCCATTGCAAGATATGG
Organism: Torreya grandis; assembly: GCA_037957365.1. NCBI lineage: Eukaryota > Viridiplantae > Streptophyta > Pinopsida > Cupressales > Taxaceae > Torreya > Torreya grandis. The sequence continues at coordinate 2,115,618 of JARHVA010001662.1, read as the reverse complement.
CATATCCAAAATTAACCAAAAGATAAAAAACTGGAAGCTATAATTGAAACTCTTTGATCAGATAAGATGACTCACTGATAATCTTAGACAAGATGGCTTAAAAATTATATTCATCAAAGTACTATCTAGAGGACAAGATGACTAAAATAGATTGATAATTAAAACATAACTTCTTGATTAGATGCTCACTATATCCTCCTGCCTTCAATAGCCATCAATTTTTTATGATCAAAGCCTCAATAAGCATTTAAATAGATATAAGAGCAGTGCAGAAGTACAATCTAGAGGACAAGATGACTAAAAACAGATTGACAACTAAAACAAATCTTCTTGATTTGATGATCACTATATTCCCCTGCCTTAAATATCCATCAAATCGTTATGATCAAAGCCTCAATAAGCATTTGAATAGAAATAAGAGTAGTCCAGAAGTACAAGAAAAACAATTGTCCAAGCCAAATTGTAAAGATACATGAGATCGGAAATATAGGTTGAGAAACATGACGACCAACATAGATGTTCAAAATTAAAAAACATGATAGATTCGCCATGAAATCTTGGAAGTAATTTTAGCTTCATCATAACTGTTAAAAATCATCTATAGACATCCTAGGCTAGCTACCACTAACATAGCTTTAGTACACAATACTATTAGAAATTGCAAGCTGAAACCTATCCCTAATAGGAATCGCAAGATTTAGTAGTGTCACCTTAAATGCTTGCAAGCCAATCTATCGGCCAAAAATGTTCAAACCAATTTAGAGGCATCTAACAACCATCCTGATATAGAAACAAAGCTCAGAAGTTACAGGAAAGAAACAATGTCTCAACCAAACTTTGCAGAGAAAAACATTCCAAGACAAAATGTTCAAGTTGCAACTGTGAACAAATATTTCAGCCTTTAATAGAATATATATCAAAGATCTAATGTTTTCACAGTCAATATTATAATAAGCAGAGAACTTATGTTAAAACCGTGTGAGATTTTTTTCATCAACGTTTCAGATCACGGATTTGATCAACATTTCAGATCACAATACTATGATCTTTTCATCCTGATTATGGATCACGGAGTGTGATCCAAACATTGATCAAGACACACAATTTTTCTAGAAGCTCTCTCATTAGAATGTGAAACATTAATAATATTTATAATGGAATATTAATCATAGATGTCATAATGCTAGTATCACACAACAAATTTTCAAATTAGGTGTTATGAAATAAAGTCGCAAGTTAAGTGTGTCTAACATGTTTAGTTATGATTTGCTTTCTCAAGGCCAGCTTAGGATGTGCTCCCACTAGTTATGCGTTGAGACCAACCACCATATCTTTCTGGGTAACAAGATATGACACCTCTGCCCACTCCAAGAGGTTGAGACTTAGGACCACTTTTTTAGGTGTCCTATTTATTGCAGTCCAGTGTAGTATAGCAGAGAATAAGAAGACAAAGATAGTCAATGTGAAGACCATGAAGGCCCAGGAAGAAGAATCATCGTGGAAGGAGAAGGATGGCGGATGGAGAAGACATGGTGATGGTGAAAGAGACAGAGTTTGGCAGAGGTAAAAGAAGAAAGGGAAGAAAGAATCACCCAAAAAAAGGAGCTAGAAATGAATAAGATTTAAAAAAAAGGAATCAATGTTCAATATCACTGTGTGAGCAGGAGCTAGCATTTTTATTACCTGGGGTGTTTGATGCAGAAACATCTTAGGAGTATGGCAATCCATATCACCCAAAAAAAAGTGCTATTCAAGAAATTTTGAGTTTTATGAGCAAAAGGCTGCTTTTTCAAGTGTTGACATTCTGTCAAACACTTCCCATATATGTTTTATGGTTTTCTATGTTGGGGACCATCTCAACAAAAACAAATTATGCAGATTTCATAGTTTTGTTATGGAGATGGTGCAGCGAAAAGCTTTTGGAAAAAGGAGCAAGTTGGGAGTTACAAGCAAAGGAAAAATCAGCCCAAAATGTCAAAGAGGAGCCAAAACGCTAAGAGAAGATTGTTGTATGAATTTGATGGTTCAAGAATGCTAAGAGACAGCCAAGACATTAGAAAAATGCAGAGATAGAGAGGTTTCAACAGCAGCAAAGAAATAATCCAAAAACAGCCCAAAATGGCCAAGAAAAAGGGCATTTTTGGCCGTGTGATGGCTGGAACGACTGGGACACTTTAAGGCAAACCTTAAATCAGTTTTGAGATGGAGTTTCGGACTGTGATGGAGGTCATAAACTTATTTTAGTAAGTCTGTGGGGAGAAATCAGGCTGAGAAATTTATCCCAAGTGTTTGACAAAATGCATTTTTTGTTGTAATAGTCAAGGGAAAAGTTAGGAAATGCTGTTGTGAGATGATTGTAAGCTTTTATGCATGATAATCAAGTAGTAGGAGAATAGAATGCATTTCAAGAGTATTTGTGGTGTTTGAAAGATGCTTGTATGCCTTGGAAAGGCTTAAGAACTGTTTTTTAATTAAAATTTCAGTCCTGGTTCTAGTTGAGGTCTGTATGAGGTTGGGAATGTGTTAGAATAGATCATGAGATTTGTTTTGGGTACTCATATCCCATAGCTGTTCTCTCATTTCAAACAATTTTAAGTATCAAGCAGTTTACACTGCTTTCTAGTTAAAAATAGCCCATCAAAATATGAAATTTTCAAATTTCTTGAATATGGTTGCAAAGAAGATTGGAATAGCATGTTCGGGTATGAAAACAATGGGAAAACTTTGTTTTGGCTGTTAGGACTCAGGTGCCATTCATTTGGCCCCCAATCTAGACTTCATCATCCTTGCACATAATCTAGATCATGGAGAAAAAACATGCATTACTATTTTTTTTCTTCTACAAGGGCTCATTGGCCTTGGATGCTAGGTGATGCTCTAACAAGAGTAGTCAATATCTTTCTAGGATTGTTCATCCTAGCCCCCTTGGCGCTAAACATTCCCCTACGATTGTCCAGCGTCAAGGCCTCATCCCTAGGATTATCAAACCTGGACCCCTCGACCCTAGAGATCCCTATGAGCATTCTCAAATCTTGTTTGGGCCCTTTCACAGTGATAAACAACAATGGTATTCACTCTTCTAGTTTGAGCCTTACTAGAAATTCCCCTATGGGCATTCTCAAATCTTTCTTGGTCCCTTTCACAATGATAGACAATGATAGTGTTGGCCCTTCTAGCAAGAGCTTTAATACAAACATGTGACAAAGTTGGTCTCCTTTCATGGTTTTTTGTTTGATTATCAACTTCATATTTCTTTTAGGGGTTCTTCCTTCACAAGACTATGCATGTATTATCTTATGCCTCAAGTTTCAACCACTTTAGGCTTACCCCCTCTTTCTTTGTTCACTTTTCTTTTGTACTTTGTGTTCGGTTACTTTTCATAATCTATGGTCTTTTTACCCTAGTACTTATCTTTTATAATTGATCATACTTTCTGAGTCCCATTGATCTATTATGGGTATTCATGGACATTCATATAATTTGTTTCTTTCTTCCTTTCTTTCCTTCCTTCTTCTTTATGCTTACAAGTAAATGACCACAAATTTTATAGCATACATGAACATACATGAGTTGGAAAAGTTAATTATCTATCTTCTCTTTATTTCATCTTGAATTGTGCACTTTTATAAAATGGTATCAGATCCCTTGGTGGTGGGTATTTGGAGTTGAGATCAAAACCTGAGTTAGAGTATATACAAGTTATTTTCATTCCCAAGATACTCAACAAAAAAAAGACAACCTAGAACCAAAACAATGGAAACCTTGGACAAAGACAATTCTAAGGCAAACAAATTGAAAGAGATGAGCTTTTCAATGTGTATTTGTGGAGGAAAAAGCAATACAAATACAAAAACTTTGGTATTTTTATCAGATAAAAATGGCAACAGAAATTGTCAAATCCCATATGTTGTGTCTCTCACTTAGTTTGAACCATAGATTAAAAATCCACTGTAAATCGCCGATAAATCACGATCAAAACCTGCAACGATATATCTTCTGAGAAATCACAAGACGGTTTGGGGCAATAAATCAGTGATTTTTGCCAAGTAATTACAGTGATTACTCAGTGAAAACCACGACTTTATCGCCACAATTCACCCAATGAGCAATAAAATCCCAAGTAGGGAAAAAAGAAGATTTTATCATTTTCTCTACATATTTTAATCTATTGAGTGACAGTCATCGACAATTACAGCAAGTATTTATGACAAATTTTAATCTCCTCGTTATCCAGTTTTACATAGATCTAATCTATCAGCAGTGAAACATTAACTAATAGATCTAACTCCTGAGTATTACTGAAGTTTGATACACTCATTGACAGTCACTTCAAGCCCTCAACTTCAAGGAACACTGAAGTTTGATACATGTCACATATGAATGAAAGAATGAAAACCATATTAGAGTGCAATTATCAAACATATTATATATCATCCAGTGTCAACTGATACATATTACAGACTACAGTAATTAACTTTAAAGTGCATAATCTGTTTTCAAGCCTCAAGGAAAACACAGTCACACAATGTCACAACGTATAGCATATAATGGCACCCACAAGTATTTATTTTATTTTTCATAATCTTTCTAATATGAATCGTGTTCATTGATATCTACTTCTTTCTTTGATTAGTAGCTAGGGTTAGATTTTAAAACATTTTTTTTATAGGGTTAAAGCTGGTTATTTAAGAATGGCATCAGCATCCGGTTCAACTACCAGTCGTGAGCCTAAGTCCAATGGCCCTTCTTGGAAGCATTGTAAAGCGACCGCTTATGGCAATTGTATTATATGCAATTATTGCAAGATGAAGATAAGTGGAGGTGTCAATCGCTTAAAATACCACATCACACAACTACCTGGGAATGGTGTGGTTGTTCGAAACCCGTGCTACTCTTTACTTTTTTAGTATATTAGTTGTTATGGACGCATATGCTTTGTAAGCCGTCCCGTGAGCATTTTTTTATATCTCACATTCATGGGAAGTAGTAGTTGTTAGGTATATAAGTGTTGAGGCCAATGATAGATCCATGAATTTATTGTATTGAGTTTGCTCAAAGGAGGTTTCCCCTCGAAGTGGCCTGTGATCAATATAATCCCTTCGGTGTTTCTACTATTTATATAAATCTGTTATTTCGTGCACTTTCATTAATTTGTTGCAGGAAGATCCTCTCATCTTGTATCGGAGCGCTTTCTAGGGCCAATTTTTTTCTCAGAAAGTGTTTTTCTGTTCCACTGCATTGTGTTTTTTTCTACTCCGGATACTATAATCTGTTTCAGATCAAGGTAAATACTTATCCACATAACTGTGGGAAGTGCTTGGACATAAGCCCTAAAACTCATTGTGAGGAGTACCACAGGTACTCCGAAGTAGCTGGCCCATTGAGAGAACCTACCAGCAAAAAAGGCAACGGCTCCATCCTGATTAACTAGTTCCCACCCACGAGGAAAACCAAGAGCTATCATTTAGGGGTAAATCCGTGGCCAAAAAACTTTTGAAGAGCGGTACTTGTTTAGACAACATTGGTGGCCAGAGAGATATCTTTAAACCCTTAGGCAACGGTTCAAACTTGGGGCCCATTTCTATCAATTTCAGAATATTACCAGCAGAGTATCAGAAAACTTTCCATATCTAATCTTCGCACATTACCAGCAGAGTATCAAAAGTCTTGTCATACCAGTTTCAGCATATTACCAACAAAATATCAGAAAACTTGCCATATCAGATTTGCGCATATTACCAATAGAGTATCAGAGGACTTGTCATACCAATTTTAGAATATTCCCAACAGACTATCAAAAAACTTTAAAAAAAGTAAATTTTTTTTGTTTGTTTTTTTGTCATCTCTCTCCACCTGTGACTCCGTTGCTTCTCAAAATTTACCAGGACACCTAAAATTCCATTCTTCACGTTTTCTTCCTTGACGTCCCATACCACAATTCCACTTCTAATTGCCACAAATCTCAATTTTTCATTTTTTCGGGTTTTGCCATAACTTCTTTAGTTTTTGTTCGTTTGCCTCGAAATTTTTCCATGGTGTTCATTCCCATTTTTTGCTCCTTTGTCCCTCTTGGACAAATTTTCTAGTTTTTCCATTCCGCTTCCGAATTTGCCTTCACTGTTGTCAATCATACTCAGACGGTGCAAAAAACCTAGTCAAAGTACCTTTACCCTTTCCAAACTCGCTCAAATTAAAAAACTTCTTTACTAACGGTGTCTTAACTCTAGTTTTTCTATCCATTGCAAAAAAAAAAATCTCTTATTCTGGCCATGGTAGTAACCCGAACAGGGGCAAAAAACATGGAGAATGAAATTGCTGCCCTCAAGACCCAAATCAAAGATCTTGATGAAAAAATTCTCAGACTCAATCTTCAACATACCGCCTTGAACAACAAACAGCATCCAGAGTCCTCTTCAAACACCGTATTTTCTTCTTCCACCAATTTTCGTGGGCCGAAGCTTGATTTTCCTTGATTCAATGGTGCAGATCCGACTAAATGGATCCATCGGGCATAACAATATTTTAGTCTGCATAATAATTTTGATGCCAACGAAGTCCCACTTACATCCTTTCACATGAAACATGAAGCCCTTCAATGGTATTGTTGGTATATCAAGGCTCATGACGAGCCAATATGAACCAATTTTGGCACTCCCATTTTGCAATAGTTTGGCCCTAGTGCTTTTGATGACTTCACTAGAGCACTCACTAAACTTCACCAAACAAGTACCGTGAGAGAATAGCAGACAGAATTTAAAAAATTGGCCAATCACATAGAGGGATTGTCCGATGAATTCTTCAATAATTGTTTTATCAGTGGTCTGAAGGATGCAATTCGATCTGAGGTCAAAATGTTCCGGCCCAACACAATGATGGAAGCCCTACGATTGGCTAAGTTGGCAGAGGACAAGATCACAGCTTAGCAACAATCCAAATCCAATTTTGTTCCATTCAGAAATACAACTCCACAACGATCTCACACAACGCCAACCCCCAGAACCACACCTATCAAGCATTTGACTGAAGCAGAGATGTGGGCACATAAAGAAAAAGGACTATGTTATAGTTGTGATGACAAATTCACTCGGGGGGACATCGATGTGTCGAGCAAAAACTCTACCTATTGGATGTGGACTCTCCAACCGAAACTGAAGTTTGGGAAGATGGGAAGATGCTCAAGACACAGTAGATGATCTGAAAGAAGCTCAGTTGATTGTGGAACCTATTTCTCAATAAGACCAACCAGAGATCTCTCTCCATGCCTTAGCAGGGATCACCACCCCACAAACCATGCAAGTCAAGGGTTTCTTCAAAAAGATCCCTCTTACAATACTCATTGATTCTGGTAGCACTTATAACTTCATTGACTCTCGGATCGCAAAACAGGTTGATTGTTTTGTCCATCCTTGCTCCAACTTTGAAGTCATGATTGCCAACGGGGGCACATTACCTTGCAAAGGGAAGTGTCACAATGTGTGTATCTGTATTGGAGATTATAACTTGCGCTCCAACATGTTTGCCTTGCCCTTAGGAGGATGTGATGTTTTGGGAGCCCAATGGTTAATCACACTTGGACCCATCTTATGGGATTTTGCTAAACTTTGGATGCAGTTTTCAGACAATGGGCAAAAACACACATTGAAAGGCTTACAACTGGGGTCTCTCAGCATCATAAGTTCACATTGCATGGAAAAGCTTCTTAATAAGAATTCACACGTCGTCATTGCCCAGCTCCATTCCATTCAAATGCAACCATCAACGGTCTCCACTACTCCTGATCTACAAACCATTCTGCATAGGCATGCATGTCTTTGCCGAACCAATGGGATTGCCAACTTCACGGCCAGAGGACCACCGTATCCAGCTCCTTCTTGGAAGCGTTCCTCCCAACATCAGGGCCTATCGCTACCCATTTCAACAAAAGACCGAGATCGGGATGCTCGTTCGAGACTTACTGAAGCAAGGCATTATTCACCCTAGTACCAGCCCATATTCTTCTCCAGTTCTCCTTGTCCGAAAAAAAGTTGGGTCATGGCACCTCTGCATTGACTTCTGAGCACTTGATTACATCACAATCAAGGATAAGTTCCCGATCCTTGTTATTGATGAGCTTCATGACGCTCATTTTTTCTCCAAGTTAAATCTCCACTCTAGATATCACCAGATCCAACTTCATGAGGATGACATCCCTAAGACAACTTTCTGCATGCATGATGGCCACTATGAGTTTCCGGTCATGCCCTTTGGCCTCACTAATGCTCCCTCAACATTCTAGGCATTTATGGATAAAATATTCCGGCCCTCCCTGCGAAAATTCATTCTAGTCTTCTTCGATGATATCCTCATCTATAGTAAAACATGGTCTGAGCATCTCCAACATTTGGATCTCGCACTGCAACTTCTCTCTAATCATCATCTCTGTGCAAAACAGTCCAAATGTGCTTTTAGCCAAGACGAAATGGAGTATCTCGGGCATATTGTTTCAACCCAAGGGGTTCCGATGGATCCCAAAAAAAATAGTTGCCATGACAAATTAGCCTCATCTTTAGACACTCAAAAGCCTCTATGGTTTTTTGGGGTTGATTGGATATTATGGCAAGTTTGTCAAGGATTACGAGAAGATTGCAGCTCCACTGACAGCTATGTTGAAAAAGGATGTTTTTACATGGACAGACGTTGTTGAGTGTGCATTTGAAGAATTGAAACAAGCTATGTGTACTACACATGTTCTAGCTAGGCCACATTTTGCCAAGACTTTCACTATCAAGAGCAATGCTTGCAGCAATGGACTTGATGTTGTTCTCCTCCAAGAAGGACGCCCCATTGCGTTCACCAACAAAGCCCTTTCTGGCAAGAATTTAATATTCTCTACTTATGAGAAGGAAATGGTGGCCATTTTGCATGCAGTACAGAAGTGGCGGCCATACCTACTGGGGAATCATCTTTGCATCAAAACTGATCACCAGAATCTGAAATATTTCCTGGACCAACGAGTCTTCGCCCCATCACAACAAAAATGAGTCAGCAAACTCATGGGTTATGACTATGAGATCACTTACAAGAAGGGTGAGGACAATATTGTGGTTGATGCTCTGTCTCGCACATTTGCGAACCAAACTTCCCTTTCAGTGATTTCCATGCCTATTTCGAATTGGTTGGATGTTGTACAGCAAGAGTATGTCAATGACTCCTCATTATCTTAAATCATTCAACAATTGGCCACTAACCCCTCTACAATACTGCATTATTCTTGGGATGGTGCTTCTTTACAATACAAGGGTTGTCTGGTGCTTCCCCAGAGCACAGATCTTCAGCACGCTATATTCTATGAACTCCATAATTCTCCATCCGTAGGGCACTCAGGGCTTCTCAAAACTTATGAGCCGGCACGACGTAACTTATTTTGGAAGGGAATGTAAAAGGCAATTTAACAGGTAGTCGTTGAATGTGATACCTGCCAACGCAATAAGGATGAAACAACACTCATTCTTGGGTTGCTCAAACCCTTGCCCATCCCTACCAGGATTTCCCATCCCTACCAGGATTTGGACAAATATTTCTATGGATCTCATTGAGAGGCTCCCTAAATCTGAAGGGAAAATAGTGATCTTGGTTGTGGTTGATCACCTCTCCAAATAGCCATTTTTGTGCCCTCAACCATCCCTATACCGCCTCCACAGTCGCACAAATTTTCTTGGACCAAGTTTTCCATCTTCCATTGTCTCAGAGCGTGATGCAACCTTCACTAGCTATTTTTGGACAGAACTATTTCGACGCACCGGTACCCAACTGAAGATAAGTTCCAGGTATCATCTACAAACGGATGGCCAGACTAAAATTGTAAACAAATGCTTAGAAACTTTCCTTCATTGCTTCACCTCATAACAACATCAGTGGGCAAAGTGACTCCCTCTCGCTGAATGGTGGTACAATACCTCCTACCACACTTCAACTAAAATGACTCCATATGAAACAGTCTATGGTCAAGCACCACCAGTGATCCTTCCGTACACCCCCAATAGTTCACCAGTTCAAGTGGTCGACACGATTCTCCGAACTTGGGATCAGATCCTCAGCATCTTGCAGGACAATCTTCATATGGCACAAAATAAAATGAAACAACACGCTGATCAGCACTATTCAAGTAGGTGATATGGTTTTTCTTCGCCTGCAGCCATACAAGCAATCATCCCTGAAACTCAAAGGGCGTCATAAGTTGGCTTCCAAATTCTATTGGCCATATAAAGTTCTCCAGAAGATTGGGTCAGTTGCTTATAAGTTGGAGCACTCACCTTCTCGAGTTCACCCAGTATTTCATGTCTCTTGTCTAAAGAAAGTTCTTGGCACAAACATCAATGTGCAAACTGTTTTACCAGAACTTAATAATGAAAGATCCATCCTTCTTGAGCCGAAGGCAATCCTAGACAGACGCACACGCCAACTTCGCTCCCGCTCTATCACAAAAGTGTTAATCCAGTGGCACAGAATGCCACCAGAGGATGCAACATGAGAACCACTATTTCATATTCAGCACCAATTCTCACATCTGAAGCTTTGAGGACAAAGCTTTTTCTAAGAGGGAGGGGATATTAGGAACCCATGCTATCCCTTCTCTTTACTTTGTTAGTATATTAGTTGCTATGGATGCATATGCTTTGTAAGTCATCCCATGAGCATTTTATTTATCTCACATTCATGGGAAGTAGTAGTTGTTTAGATTAGACTTAGTATATAAATAAGTGTTGAAGCCAATGAAGGATCCACAAATTTATTGTATGGAGCTTGCTCAAAGGGGGTTGCCCCCTCGAAGTGGCCTATGATCAATATAATCCCTTCAGTGTTTTTGCTATTTATATAAATCTGTTATTTCATGCATTTTCATTAATTTGTTACAGGAGGATCCTCTCAATGGCATTGTGCACACAAGCACCAGTTGCCAGTGAAAAAAAGAGGAAACTTGCAGCCCTAGTGAATACAAGGGAAGCGAAGAATGATTATGACACTGAGGCCTATTCTATTGCCCCAACTCCAGGAGGTCGGGGTCGGGAATAGGGCTCATTCACTGAAGCTAGTTTGGTTGCTTTTTTGTTCCTCAAATTAGTCCTAAGTCACAACTTTCACTCGAAAGTACCGCTTGGAACTAGGAATTGCACAATGAAGAAAGGATAGTTATGACAAACTTTTGGTACTACAACATTTATTTCAATGTGGCGAAACATTCATATTGGGAGAATTTGGTCGCTGCATTGACCATTTCTAGAGGGGAGTTCGACGCCCCTGATCCTCGTGATTTGAGTCGCCCATTGTTGGAGGATTCCATCAAACATACGCAAGCTATTGTAAAAGACTAAAAAAAGTATGGCAAAGAGAGGGGTGCACCAATTTGTCTAATGGGTGCATGGATGGGAAAAACCACACATTGATTAACCTTCTAGTGGCTTCAAGTGGGCAATTGGTTTTCTTGAAGTCAATTGATGTCTCCCAACAAGCAAAAAATGCAAACACTTTGTGTGATATTCTGAATGAAGTGGTGATGAAAGTGGGTGTGCAAACTGTCATCCAAGTTGTGACAAACAATGCGACAATGTATGTAGCATGTAGGGAGACTTCTTGAGGAGAGGCACCCTACACTTTTTTGGACCCCTTGTGCAGCTAATTGCATTGATCTCCTACTTGAGGACATAGAAAAAATCTCATGTGTGAAAAATGTGGTTGAAGAGGGAAGAAAAATCACCAAGTTCATCTACAATCACAGTTAGGTGCTAAACTTGATGACAAAGCACACAAACGAAAAAGTGCTTGTGCGATCAGGAGTCACATGATTCACCGCAGACTTCATCACATTGTAGAACATTATGGCCTCACTAACATCCCTTAAGCAGATGTTTGTCATTCTCCGATGGTTGAAGTATTCCTATGCTAGGAAGGTCGAAGGGGAAATGGTTCTGAAGACCAATTGTTATGTGTTTGCGAAGCGCATAAAAGAAATCATTAAGGTAATCTTAAACTTAACTATTTTTTTTATTTATCATTTATTTGTTATAAAAGAAATTCTTAATTTTGATTTTAAATTTGTGTATTATTTTGTTTAGGTGTCAAAGCCTATGGTTCCCGTTCTACGGTTGGTGGATGGGAAGAGAAACCCAATGGGTTATTTGTATGAGACCATGGATTTGGCCAAGGAGGCCATCGCCAAAAATCATGGGCAAAATCAAAGAAAATATGAAATCATTTGGTGCGTAATTGATCGGAGATGGAACAAGACGCTCCACCAACATATTCATGCAGCAATCTACTACTTGAATCCTAAGTCTTTTTAATCCAATTCGTTTAAGGCCGATGTGGAGGTTATGGATGGCCTCAATGCATGCATAGAGAGGATGATCCCTAATGAAGACACTATAGATGCAATTATTGAGTTGCAGATTTACAAGAATGCAACGGAGAGACTCTTTCCTTCGGCTCTTTGCGTTAAAAGAAGAAACAATATCAACCAAGTAAAAAAAAATTGAGACATTTGTTTTTATTTTATAGTCTCATTGCTTGTAGTCTATAGATACTAGTAAAGACTTCTTTCATTTATTCAACACTAGTCGACTTACAAAATTATAAATCTCCTATTTGCAGATGTGTGGTGGGAAGATATTGGTACGAAAACACCAAATCTTCAAAGGCTAGCCATCTGCATCTTGTGTCAACCATGTAGCTCTTTTGGGTGTGATCATAATTGGAGCATGTTTGAAGTTGTTCACACAAAAAAGTGCAATAAATTGACAACACAACGCCTCAATGACCTTGTCTTTGTGTAATACAATCTTCGTCTTCGCATGAGACAAGTCATGGGGCTAAAGAATAATGATGCAATAGACTGGATGAGATTGATCCATATGCCGACTGGATTGCTGATGATGCAAAGCCCATGTTAACCGCATCGGAGATCACATATTTGGAGTTGGAGGCAAGGGAAGCAATGGCATACAGAGCAGCAAAGGCAACGGGACAGGTTGGTGAAGATCCAAATAATATCTTTGTTGATGATGTTGTTGGCAGTGCAAAGGAGGAACCTTTACCTTCCACTTCCACAAGGCAGCCACAACAAACTTATTTTAGGCACTAGTGATGGAATTTAATGTGTATTTGATATTTCATTTGACTCTATTAGCATTGCAGTTTGTAACTTTGTATTTTGTAGTTACTCTTTTTTGGTCAAAACTTTATAAAAAATATACTCGTGGCATTCTCTACATTCATTTCTCATGTCATTTAACAATGTTTTAAATGTTATTTAAGTTTATTTTATGAATTTATATGTTTTTTAACGTAGCAATAAAGTTGTCGAGTAATTGTCGAGAAAGTCCCGAGTTCGAGTCAAAATTTTGGGCTGCCAAGTACAAGTTTTTGAACTATGGTCTGAACAAATTAATGGCCATAATTTCATTGTGTGAAAATTAGGTGGCAATTATTTTTAGCATAGAGATCTGTTAGAGATCATAGAAGCAAATGTCGCAAAGGAAGGTGTAGCTGGGGAGTTTGAGATTGAGAGAAATAATTTTAACACTAACGATAAAAAGTCAGTAATGTTTCTGAACTGTCTCTAATTGATAAAATGCTACCAAAGTTAAGATCAAGGTTAGCCTCAAAACTATGACTCTTGAGATTATAATATAACCTATCCTACGGTTATATATTAAAAGGCGGGATGCATTGGTCATGACTCTTGGGAATATATCCCTTGGATAATTTAAATATCCATCTACCATTAATGTAGATGAAATCCTTTACTCTTTTCTCTAATATATTTTATATAAAATCCCCTTTGGATTTTACATAATAAACTCTTGGTCTATTACAAGCATCAGATCCAGCAAAAAATCTTCTACTCTTGAAATCTGGACCTATGGTTCATTAATGGCCAGTGACCCATATCTCTCTAGCCCATTGCCTATAATTTCATCAGTCTGCAACCAGATTTCTACCATCATCAGTCGTTAGTTTTTAAAAGAGCCCAACCAACATCCCTTCAGGTCCTCGAAGCACCTACCCCATGTTGTCAGGTGCTCAATTAACATCTCGCTAGGAGATACACAAAGGTAGGAGATAAGGAAATGGTATGAGATGCAAAGAGTCGCAATATCTAAGGAGTCTGAGATATGAAGAGTCTCGAGATACGAAACATCCCCAGATACAAAGAGTCCTGACATGCAAAAGAGTCCCAAGATACATGGGGTCAGGAGATAAGAAAAAGCATGAAATACTAAGGGCCTTATTAAGCTTATCTAAAACATAAGAGATTATATCCAATTTTATCTGCAATCCTAACTCTACACCTGTTTATTCACTAAAGGACAAACCAGTATTTTATTGTGAAATGTAACTCCCCAAATTCTATAGGATTGTATCTTGCTGATGTTGCAAGTACAAGGTGATCTAGTATGGACCCCATGATACAATTAAGTTTTTGTTTTTTTGCTTTAGTTACCTAGCATTAAGCAACCCTAGACCGGAACAATTTCAGGAAATGCCAATGCCCAAGTGATATTTACTTCACCAAGCTGAGTCAATAAAAAAAGGTACGAGAACAACCACCCGAGGTGCTAAGAGAATAGCACTCAATTAATTACAAAGCTCCCGAGGTCCTAAGAGAATAGCACCCCATCAATTACAAAGCTGATAAGCTATAACCTCACAAACTGGTTGGATACTGATCAAACCAAGTAGTGGTTTGGTCTCTACTACTTGGATATGAGCAGTCTATCAAGCAATTATCAACCACAAGAACTGACACAAGAAAAGGAAAAATCTGAAGCATTCTAATCTTCCTTTAAAATCTAAACTCTGAGCCATCAAAAATCACAACACACTTTAAAATACCACTGTCTATATTCAGTACATAAACTACCAGCGAAAAATGGTTATGCAACAGGAAGGGAAAGCAAAGCCACAGCCTTTAATCCAACCTCTGCCAGGAAAAAACATTGATCAATTAATTACCACTCAACTGACAAAAAGAATGGCTCAACTGCAGCAGCTAAAAAGACCCTTCTCTTTCATTTCTCATAGACATATGCACAAAACAAACAGGCACCCAGATCTCTCCATCTCATTCTCTCAGAAAATCAGGTAAAGGAGAAGGGAGAGCAAGCAGACAAAATCCGACGTAAAAGAAAGATCAACATACTTGGCACCGAATTGAAACTTCATCCACAACCAACAACAGTATTCCATGATAAAACTGTCTTCATGATATAGGTCAAAAAAGTCCTCACATCATCAGCATGATACCTAACTTATAGTATGACCTATTATAGGGTTATTATTATAAGTTCAGCTGGATAGGCCATGATTCTTAGGATTACACCCCTTAGTTATTATAAATATATATCTTCCATTGGCGTCAATGGCATCCTTCAAAAAAAAAAAAGTATATATGTATGTATGTTTGTATGTAAGGATGTTTCGCTAAAGATACGTAGGGTTAGGGCCCTAGACCAGCAAAAAAAAAGAATTAAAATAACATTCACTGATAGCCATCAGCTCATCAGGACCTCAAGATAAAGATGCATAAGCCATAATATCATGCATGAGTAACCTGTTGTTTTCCCAGTAGACCCAAAACAATTTGTATCACTCCACAGTTCCCACGGAGGGTAATGAAATGTTACCTCCCATCAAGACCATTGAATGTCACATTCTCATTCAACTGCCTTCATGCTACTGAGCAGAAATAGGATACTCATCCTACTTCTTTACTACTACTTTCTCACATGATCTATTGATTTGACCCACAAACCCAGCTGTCTCAAACCTCATAGATGCATCCTTATGAACACAACCAAAATCTGGCCTGTTTTTTAGAATCAAGAATACATTGTCATTTTTATTTTCGTTCTGATACACAGAGATCCCCAAAAAGGCAGTAAAAGTATGTGCATTGTTCATTCCATAGTCACAAGGTCCGGATTCGAGTTTGAGTTCGACAAGGATAAAATTCGATTCAAGTTCGCCAATAGATAAAGTTCAAAAAAAAATTCGCCATTAAGTTCGACTTATATAAAAACATAAAAAATATTTTAAAAAAAAGTCAAAAAGAAATCCAATAAAAATTAAAAATAATTGTAAATAAATAAATAAAATAAAAAATAAAATGAATTTAATAAATAAAATAAAAATAAACATAAGGATTTCAAACTTGAATTACATTAAAAGATATCAAAATATTCATAGTTTAGAGCCTAAGCTCAAAATTGATATAGAACTTAAGTTTCAAACATTTGCAACATCAAACCCAACTTCAAAATCAAAACTAGCACTAGCACCATCAACGAATCCTCCATCCAGCTCATCAACACTATCTATATTTTTCTCAACTCCTTCAAAGGATGGTTCTCCAAGATAAAGATTGTCATCTTCTTTTGCAAGATTGTGCTCAAGCAATCTTAAATTGCTATGAACAAACACAAGATCTGACAACTTTTTGGGCCCTAGTCGGTTTCTCTTATTAGTATGGATCAAATCATGCGTGTTCCAATTTCTTTCGCATGCAGAAGCACTGGCACATTGACTGTGGACACGCACGGCAAGCTTTTGTAACTCTGGAGTTGAAGAACCATACGTCTGCCACCATAAATTGGGATCCATGCTAACAATGTCTTCTTGTGCCGCTTTAAACCACTCGGCTACTCTCCCCCAGTGTTGAGACCACTCGCGGGCACAATCTCATTTACTGACACTTTTTCTCACATGGGCTCATCGGTGCATTGAATCTCACAAAGTGCATACCTTAAGGGGTGCACTAGGAATGGGGTGGGATCGGCTTGTGGCACTTTGCGAGAGATATTCTCATACTATTCTATCAAGCATACATCCCTTCATGCAACCTTCATACCTCCTATGATGTCTCCTTGAAATCTTGAAACCCTGAAATATGGCTAAGTTTGAAACCCTAAAACCCTGGAACTGACTAACTCTGAAATATGATAGGATCCTCCAAAACCTAGAATTTGCATTATAGCTCCTAGTGGTCCGAAACCCCTCTCAAACACCCTGAAAGTATATAAATAAAATATAATCTAGTTTCTTATACTTAAATGTTTATTTTATATATTATTTATATACTGTTGGGTCCGAACATGAAATTCGCCGAACAAGGCAAACTTAAGCGAATTTAGTGAAGGGCATTAAGTTCGCCGAATTCCGAATTCCGAATTTTTAGGTAAAAATTCGGCGAACCTTGTGACTATGGTTCATTCCATACATTCTTAACACGTCTCAAATCTTCTGGAAAGAATCCTCCTTATTCCCACTTTTCTTTCTCTATCATTTCGTCTTGAAAAAAAAGAAAGAGAAGAATCGGGTATAGGCTAGGAAAAGAATCAACAGATTCAACATCTTCATGCAGCAAGTCAAATTTTGCCATTTCCTTTTATTTGAAAAAAAGCAAGCATTCCAAAATGCCAAACTGTGATGTCATCATTCCTCCAACCCTTCCATGCAGGGTGCCTAAATGTAATGCAATGCAGGATGCAAGCCTGATGCAAAGTCATTTATAGAATAAATTGTAATTCTATTTTTTAAAACCCACCTTTATTGCTATGGCTCCTTCTCAATTTTGAGTTCGAACTACAATCTTTCTCTTTCAGTAGTGGCGAAACAGGGGTAATGCAACTACTCTCAATTTAAATCTAAACCATTTCCATCCAAAAAAATAATTCCATATAACTGTTACATCCACATCCCACAACGAAACCATCTCATATCTGTTTTTTAGACCCATCTTTATGAATAAAAGAAAATTAAAATGTGTGTTTCCTAGTGTTACGCAGGGACACAACCCCTAGATTTCGGTGATGTCCCAAAAGTCTCCAGCACTTGGGGACTTGGAGGGGACGTCCCCAAAGAAAATTAAATTCTTCTGGTGATTTTAATTTTACAACAGAACTCTCTGCGCCCTCCCCCCCCCCCAAAAAAAATGTTATTTTTACAAAAACATTGAACCCTAATCCCGAAAGTACCTTGAAAAATATTAAATAAAGTTTAAACCCCCAAATTTCATTGAATAAAGTTAAAATATTTAAATATTAATTTATATATATTATTTTAATAGTTGTCCCCTCCCCATCTCTAAAATTCCATTCCCCTATCCCTCCGTCTCCAAAAGTTAGGTAAGTATGGCTTTTCCATACACAAATTTCAGGCCACATGAAAACTTGCCTTATCGTGACGGTGCAAATGGGTGCAATGATAAATTTTGAGTTAGACCTGTGTATCGATGCAATGATAGAAATAATTAATTTTAACCATTGAAGTTTCAAAAGTCAAGAATCTTATGAGAAGGATATCATAATGCAAAGTAATCTAATCTCACCCAATCATCTTTCCTTCCAGAGATTACCTTTTTCAACAAAATTAAGTACAGGAGCAAGCAGCATATGCAGATGATTAAATCACCCATATCCAACCATGCAGTGGAGTTCATGCCTACCTTCCAATGCTTCTATTTAAACTAAGTGCAAGCTTTTCTAACTTAATTCCCATCCTATATGCATATTTAAACAGAAGAAATTTTCATACAGGTTCTTGTCTAGCTATTATAACTGAAAGTTGTAATACATAACTGCCAAAAAAATGGCTGCCACCATAGGTGGATAATCGGCCGTACCATATTGAGTTTTTACTCGTCTTACAATACCTCCACCGGTCATAAAGACAACACAAACAAACTTCCGCACTCACAATCTTAGTCTATGATCAAGGTGTTAACAAGCCCTGCTTCCTCTTCCTCATACTCTGCCACATCAAAGACAGGGTTGGCAAAAGAAAGATAGCTAGGTCAGCAGCAATGGTGTTGACACAATTCTTTTGGTACTCCATCCTCCTTGTATTTTCTTTCATTCGGTACCTAGTCCACTCATGATTGATCTTATAGTTTGTGTCTGCCACCACCACATTTATGTGTACCTAAAAGAGGTGCGAGTAACAGCCACCTTAGTAGTTGAAGAGATATCATGCACAGCATCATATCCATTTTTCCCCATAGGTCATAGTCGGGTCCTTAATCAACTTCCAAACCAGCCGTTGTAGAATCACTATGTCACTTGCATCCAATTCTCAGCCGACCTTCACACAATCCAAATGCCACCCTCTCACGGCATCATGTTGAATAAGGCAATATAGGGAGGTGCACTATTCCTTCATAAGATATTCAGCATTGGGCCCTTCTACCTCTATTTTGATTCGTCCATCCCCCACCAGCTTCTCGCCCTTGCCAAGAATAGGAGGTTGATCATCCTGATGCAAGCATCCAAACGTATGGCAGGGAATGGAAGATTCAGCAACTTGTTTTTCCTTCTCCATCCTTCGTTTCTCTCAAGTGAAAACCCAACAGATGGAAAGATCAGATAGGGGAGAGAGAATGGAGACTCTATCACCCTCCCTTTTTTATTATAATCTCCATGCTCTTCTAAATTCATGCAATCCTGCATGAAAGGCTGAATGGTTTCCAATCCCTCATTTTCGTGTATGGGTGCACTCAGAAAAGAAAACAGTGATAGATAAATTAAATCCCATGAGATTGCAGTATACTCCCAATCATCTGAACCATTGAATTCTCTCACCATACCTTCCTTCATTTTCTATCTGCATTATTTTTTGTGGGCTAAAAAAGCTAAAGACAAGAATTACCACCACCTGGTTCCATTGAAATGAGCACAGCCACAAACAGAGCACCAGCTCCTTACAATGAAAAACACAGATAATAGAGGACGCCACATGACAGGGAGGATGATGCTTGGGAATAAAGCCCTTGTTTGCTTAGGTCCAATCCACCTCCCACACAACCAGTCAACATGATAGCGTGTGGGGAATAAATGCCCTTCCACAAATAATGCTTCGGATTTTTCTTGCCACCTTTCTTGAATATTTCACTCAAATATTTGATGACATACCAAGTCTAGGTGATAGGAGGTGTAGGGTGATGTATAGGATGAAGGCCCCTTTGTATTAGGTATTTCACCTTCAATCTTGCATTCCTTACCTTTCTATCACTGCTGCTCCTCTTTGTTTATTATTGGGAATTTTCTAGGGATGCGGTAGTGCTAGGGAAGGGGACATTCTCCACTAGCAACCGTTGTAAAGCATCCAGATAGTCCTTAACCCAAAATTGGTCTGGAGTGCCTTGAAACCTCACTAAATTTACCCCCATGTTGGCAATTTTTCTACTACCTTGTTTCCTTCACGTTTGATGTGTATAAAGAGTACAGTATCCAAATTACTTGTAAGCCATTTCGCTTCTTCACCAATATCCCTTTGTCTCCAAGATGATAACTTCCCATTCTTCATAGCGTTGATCAATATTTGTGAATCTCATTCTATTAACTTCCTCCCTGGATCACAATAATCTGAATTCCTTTCTGCAAGGCCATTGCTTTGGCCTGGTTATTCATGTTGTTTCCAAAATCTATTGCATATATCAATTGTGGCTATCCATCCTCATTCCGAAATGCACAACCGCCCCCATCAAGACCTGGTTTCTGTTTGCTCCTCCATCAAAATTTAATTTGATAAACCCTAGTGGCGGGGGTGACCATCTGACATTGGGCTCTCTATTATTTTCATAATGCAACCCATAATCAGGAATAATATTTATTAAATTGATCCTCTATGGATTTTACAAAATAAAACTCTTGACGTATTTGGTTTACTAGACAATCAGAGGTAAATCTTCCTATAAAATTTGATATTTTACTTTTGTGGCAAGAAATTATAAGTATACATCTATCCTGGGTGTAGATAGCATGCTTCAATATTTTTTATAACATATATTATATTCATTCTTTCTTAATTTTACATAACAGACCTCTTAATCTATTTAATTTATTACACTATCAAAGGTAAATCTTCCTATAAACATTTGAGATTTTAGTTGTAAAATAGGGGATCTTAAGTAGGGTTGTGGGAAGAGAATCTAGTTAACGCCAAATGCACAGACAAATATTGTTGAACCTGTTGAAGAGGATAGATATGCATCAGTAGTTCCCCAAATATAAGAATTTATGTTACCAGATTCTTCACCCCAAACCCCTGGATACTGGTAGGATTCATTTTGGATACTAATCTTGGTATGATCCTGCCCGGATACAACTAGGATACTGCGGGAGGACTGCGGATCCTCCTGGATACGTCCTTCACTCCAAACCCCTGGATATCGGTAGAATTCGTTTCGGATACTAATCCTGGTCCAACCTTGCCCGGATATGGCCAGCATACTGCGGGGGGACTATAAATCCTCCCACGACCCAGAAACGTTTTTTTTTATTTTTTATTTTTTATTTCACTTGACAAAAATTCAAATATGGACTTCAAAAAACAATTAAAAATAAATTAATATTTCTAGTTTTGATTCACATGCTTTGTTCAACACCATTCACAACAGCAGAAAGGAATACATTCATACTCAATGTCTTCGAGCCAAGTTCCTTCAGATGATCTAATGTTTATGGCCTTCAGCACTCGATAGATCTACTTGTGTACCAACCCTAATATAGGTGGTCGATAATTCTTGGGTAGAGGTTACCTCCAATATGTAAACAAGCCTACCAATATTATTCCTCAAGGCCTCCAAGACCCCTTCACAATTACTTGACGATCCTCCTTCATTTTCATCAATGTTTGCAGTCTCATTTTCCAAATAAAGCTCTTCCTCTTGATGCTCTGAAATTTCCTTCAGTCCCTTGTTAAAACTCTCAATACATGGTAGTTCTTTCCCACATTCTTCTGGAAACTCGTCACTTGTTAAATTATTGGAGGATCCTTTACTCTCTGATCCTTGATTCACACAAATAACCCCCATTGTCGATTTTCAATTGAATATCATGGTATTTGGCATTGACCATACAGCATGAACCCAAAGTATGCAGAGAAAGTATAAGCAAAAATTGAAAAGACGTTAGAAGCAAGCATAATCTTCAAGGTTAGTACTAGTGAATGGGTCTCGCCTTCAGCAAGAAATGGGGACAAGTTTAAATTTGCATTGATTTTTGGATCCCGAACATGGCAACCATTAACTACCCATTCAAGAATTCCATCTTGGAAGTGGCTGAGCGTGAGATATAGTCCTTCCTCAATAAGTTTTTTGGCTATAACCAGATAAGGATCACCAAGGAGGGCAAGTTGAAGACCACATTCGTGGTAGGACAAGGGGTATATTGTATACCATTGATGTTATGGTAATTTTTCTTTATATTTTTTATATTTTATGTAATGATGTTTCCACAATGGACCATATCAATGGTCCAAGGAAATCGCCGTTTCCCATGCCATTACCAAAATCCATTTACTAGTAACTTAGTTCAAAAAAAATGATGTAGAAAAGAAAGAAAACTTGGCCAAGTCTGGTGAAAACTTAAGTGAAAAGGGGTAAAAAGTATGCCAAAGTGAGAGAATAAAGGATAAAAATAAATAAAAACTACAAAGAGATGGTTTTAAAGATTACATATTTCGAGGGTTTCAAACATTGTAGCCTTCCATTTACACAATACTAACACAGCATGGCAAAAGTGTAAATGAAATTCAATTACTTGGTTTAAAATAGGAAAAACTCAGCAAAAACTGGAGAAACTAAAAACAATGTAAGAATTGTAAGAATAGAAAAAAAAACTGATTTTGTTATTGTTGACCATTTTCTGCATGACCAGTTTGTGTTTTCCCTTCGGCTCTTTTCGTTTCTCCCTTGCTCGTTTTCTGTGTTTGGTCACTTGCTTTGTTGCTTGTCTTTTCCCCTCGGCCTCTCCTGGTTCGGGCTCTTCTCCCTTGTTCTTTGTTTTTCCCTTTGCCTTGTTTGCCTTAGCCTGTTGGGCTTTGTTTTGCCCCAAAGTGCCCTTCGGAACCTTTTCGAATGGCCTTTTTTGCCTTGCCTTCCCCCCAAGTGTCCCTTCAGACTTTTTCAAACGGCACTTTGTTGTCCAAGTGACCCTTCGGAAAAGTTTCAAAGGGCACTTTTCTTCCCAAGTGTCCCTTCAGACTTTTCTGAAGGGCACTTTGTTGTCCAACTGACCCTTCGAAAAAGTTCCGAAGGGCACTTTTCTTCCCAAGTGTCCCTTCGAACTTTTCCGAATGGCACTTTGTTGTCCAAGTTGTTGTTTCCAAAATCAGCTTAGCTCATTTTGGAAGCAACCCCCTACGAAACTTGTCCGTTTCGTCTCTCGTCTCTCTATCTCGTTTTCCGATACGAGTTCTTTAATTCGTTTTCATCTTGGTCGGATCGGGGAGTGGTTACTATCCCGTCAAGGCCAAGTTTTCCCTTCCCCTTTTCCTTTTTCTCCTCTTTCCGGAGTTAGTCTCTTTTTGCATTTTCCATGCAAGGGCGGCGATTTTCGCCGCCCATGCTTATCCCTTGTTTTTCCGTGCAAGGGCGGCGATTTTCGCCGCCCCTGCATTTTCCTTGCAAGGGCGGCAATTTTCGCCGCCCCTGCATTTTCCATGCAAGGACGGCGATTTTCGCCGCCCTTGCACGTCTCGATTTCCGTGCAAGGCATTAATGGCCGCGTGCGTTGGGTTGTTGGGGTGAGTTTTTCACCCTATATATTCCGATTTGAGCCTCTTTCTTCTCACTGCTTCCTCTCCTCCTACCTCTTGCACCTGAGCGCCTTAAGCGACATTTCGACGCACCAGCGCGCGGATCCAACCTCGTGGCGCGCGCGTTTTCCAGCACCTTCAGCGAACACCTGCACACCTGCTCCCGTCCAAGCAAGATCGTCCCCTATGACGGAAGTATCTCCTTCAAAGGCGAAGACGATGAAATACAAGTACCAAGGCGTCTTCCCGCTCACAGCGGTCACCTCGAATGTCGATGACATTCGAGACACCGAGATCGGCCACGTAGATATGGCCGAATTCCTGGGACGAACCAAAGCAACAAATCCCAGAACTGGGATAAAGAAGATTATTGAGAGCAACATCCACCTGGTGGCCGCCTTCCCAGTAGCAGCACATCATGTGGAGTTCGTCCTTCAATGCGCGCACTTTTACGACAAAGAGATCAGATCGGTCTCAGACGCCAGTGGCAGCATGATCATTCGGTTGGACCCCGAATTTATCGACAAAGTTTTCCTATGTCCACCAGCCACCGAAGTAACCCAAATTGACTTCGAAAACGCGCAAAGGGAGTACGACAAAGACCCCGAGAGGGCAAAGAAGGTCATAAACCATAAATGGTTAAAAACCCCAAGGGCCAGTCTATCTAGATGGCCGAAAAGTTTTCCCAGAAGTGACTTCATTGAAGAAGTTGGTGACTTAATCACCCTCAGCAGAGTACGGGGCCTCCCGTCCTCTTCACAATTCCATGAATGGATGTATCCATTCATTAAGATCATCCTGCAAAGCAAACAGGCCATCTTCTGGAGGGAACAGATCAGCAACGCTATTCACGAGCAACTGACCAGGGTACAAACTTCTTTCAAATTCTACATGACCTCGTACCTAGTCTACATAGCTGCTGCCATGCGATCTTTCCCAGGTTTAACAACAGAAGGAGATAGGAAGAACACCCCGGTCTATTCATACTATCCGCAGCTAACACTTCAGGGGTCAACACGTCATTTCAGACGAGTGAATGACGCGTTCTTTGCCGTATTCCTATGTCTCTTCGATCCTCAACTGGAACAGAAGAGAATATCAGACGAGGCCTGGACAGTAGTGAACAGTTTTGGCTGCATGTTCCTCCAGTTCTCTACATTTTCTTATCTTCGGGTGGGTTTCTACCAAGGATACCCTTATATGCTCCCTAGATTCCCTTCAGACAGGTTAGTCCTAATGGAGCTTTGCCGACAACTGGCCGTCGTGCACTCAAAACAGATGGAGCTTAAGAGACCCGGTTTCAAGTTTCCTATCCAGATTGGCAGATTTTCAGTTGCTACATCGACTAAAGCCAGGATCATGGAAACAGAGATGCAGATGGTTACCATCAAATCATTCAAAAGACGGGAAAAATTTGATTACAGGAGAGTCAGAGAGACGATCCGAAGGAAGACTCAGTTCCACGAGCCCATGATTGAGGACATCTGGGTGGATATAAGGACGGCTGAAGAGATAAGGAAGATGGACTATTGCCGTCTCACACTAGAGCAGATAGAGTACCTCGGGCTTGCTGAGATCCCTTCAGGGTTGATTGACGATGGGAATGTCGTGAACAGCAGATATCTGACAGAAAAGGTCGTTGATTCCCCTCTTCCTCCAATTAACTGGTCTCAAAAAGAATTGACCTCTCTAAGGAAAAGATTTGAACCAATATTGGCTAACACCAATAGTTGGTTGGCAGCAAAGGGGATCACCCTAAAAGAGTTCATCACAGGGTCAGAGGCTGAATACCAAGCAGAGATGAAGAGAAAGGTAGAAAGCCGAACCAAAAACAAAGATGACGTTCCTTCATCTTCTAGACCTCACAAGCCTAGGATCGTCTTTGTATTCAAAAAGCCTAGGTCAGCACAAGGGCCTGAGGCAGCAGCCGAAGGAACCAAAGAACAAAGCCCCCGGGTACAGGCAGATCAACCAATGGGGGCAGCAGACCAACCTTCAGAACGACCAGGGGTTGGGTCTCCAACCTCGACGGGACAAGTACGGCCGATCCAGAGCACCTCTCCTTCTCCACCTCAATCTCCTACGGTGCCCTCTTCTCCTATCCCTCCCATCAGTGTTCCCTCTTCTGGACCCACTTCCCCTTTCAAAGTTGTTTTTGGTGATCCTCAGGATCCTTCAGCGGGTTCACCTCACTCTTCCGTATCCATTCCGAGTCTATCATCTCCGTCTTTTAACCTGCCACCAAGCCCTGCACTTGATCCAGAATCAGCAGTTGGTACAGTTTCGCCGGTCACTCCAACCACGACTACTGTCACCACCAGTAGTGTGGAAGCTGCTACAACGACACCAGCAGAGGCGACTATTGTTGCAACAGGTACTTCTCTCCCGCCATGGATATCTGCTTTCACACCTAAAAGAAAGAAAATGACCATCTCCCCAGATGAATTCGACTTTGGTAGGATCATACCAGCAAAAGCAAAGGCTCCCAAAAGGCCAAAAATCCTCTCCAGGTTAGTCGAAGAGAAGGGGCAAAAATTTCTAGAAATTGCCAAACCTCCTCAGGACGCAGCCCTTGAAGGTTTTGAGATGAGCAGTTATTCCCTCTCTCGTGTTGAACTTGGCAAAGTTACTCACGAAGGAGCAAAGAGTGATCTTCAGGCAGCAATGGACATTATGGTCCAAAAGTTTGACAAGGAAAAAGAGATGAAGGATTTTTATAAAACCAAGGCTGAGCAGTTAATGGCAGTAATAGGAAGATTCACTATCCCACCTGAAGCAGCGACTCCAGAGGCCTTTTCTGTGGATGATTCAGTCATTCAGAAAGCTGAAAAGACTTATTTGAAGGGGAAAGTAATGGAGGAATATATTGACAGGATGCACAACCAAGGAATCTCTCTGTTGTCTGAAGTTGCGGAAAGAACAGGAAAAATGAAGAGGTTGAAAGCTCAGGTAGACAATTTTGTCTCCCTTGTCTCTCAGGAAATTGATGGCTTGGAGAAAGATCTCGACAGATGGAAGGAAATGAAAGATCTAAAAAAGAGTACCCTGATATCTATCGGTGTCATCCCCAACAAAGATTCTTATGTTGAGATCAAGGAGTCGATGATCTTCAGGATTCAGGTACTCAAAGATCTAATTGATGATCTCAAAGCTTTCAAGGAAGCTGGTGATAAAAGTGACCTGAGATTGTTAAACAAATTAGAAGAGCTGCCCTGCGACTTGACCTCCAAAGATCATCAGTTCCTTCCAGCAGATGAAATGATTCAGAATTTTGAAGGGATGATCCGAAAGGATTTCAAAGGGGCGTCTTTCTCAATGACTTCAGTGGACAGCATTCTGGATGCTCAGTTAACTTTGGAGAATTTAAAATCCAGGTTAACTGGCCACTCTAAGGCCATCACAGCATTGAAAGACGCACTAATCAGATCAAGGGTCGTCTCCCAAAACACAGTTGCGCCGGACAACGTAGGAATTCAGGCATCGATCACCATGTACGACGCTCATTTGAAGAAGTTCGGCGGCAAGAATTGACACTCTCTCTTTCTCTTTCTCTCTTCTTCTATCCTTATGCATTTCTGTTTTGTGCAGAATGCATGCAAATTTTGTAATATGTAATTACGAATAATATATTTTTGGAAAATATCTAAAAGTCAAAGGTGAGTCATCTTTGACCAAGATATTTTATATTTTATTATTTTTCTGTTTTTGAGGATTTTCTCCCTATATTTAGTGGAGACCTCATTTGTAAATACTTCTTCTTGGAAAATTCAATAGCAAATACTCTGATGAAATTGAAGCAACTTTTGAGACTTTGTGCTCAAACTTGTAAATCATATTCTGTTGAATGAATGAGGAGCAGGTTATTTTAAACTTTGTGTTGAGATTATCTGCGTTGTTTGGGAAGTAGTTCTTATGTCTCTTTCCTAAGTAATATCTTATCCATCTGATTTAATAAGCAAAGTGGGTGTGTTATTATTATCTGAGGGCACTTCTTGAGGGTAGAAGATAGACTTTGTGTTGCTTTTGCCTTTGAGATTCTTTTATCTTTTGTAGTTTCAGGTGAAGACTTTGTGCTTCACTTTACTCTACGGTTGTACTCGTTCCAGATCTGTGGAGAAGCTACGGAAGACTTTGTGCTTGTGTGAGCGTTCTTGTGAACTTTGTTACTTCAGGTAATCTCTTGCTCTTCGTTTGATACCATTCCTGAAAGAAGAGGAGTGTTGTTAGCTTTAGACCAGGAATTTTCCTCTTTTGTTCTTTATACATTACTTCTGAAAAAAGAGAAGTAGATGCTGCTCTACCCCCCCATGTATTATTTTCTGCTTAATTATATATATGCTTATAGCACGTAAATATTGATAGGGAACCTCCCCTTGATGAGAGGAGAGATTTACCTCGTCTAGATCTGGTAAAGCCGCACTCTTCGTGGTGTAAATCTCCCTTATGCTGTGGCTGATATCCCCATTTTGCCATCAGTTAGTTGATGACAAAATATTCGCCCAACACAAGTGACCCTTCGGAAAAGTTCTAAAGGGCACTTTTCTTCCCAAGTGTCCCTTCGAACTTTTCCAAAGGGCACTTTGTTGTCCAAGTGACCCTTCAAAAAAGTTCCGAAGGGCACTTTTCTTCCCAAGTGTCCCTTCAGACTTTTCAGAAGGGCACTTTCCCAAGTGTCCTTAGGGGAAAGTTCCCAAAGGAACTAGCCATTGCCTTTCGAGCAAAATTCCCGAAAGAATTCCTTCGAACAAATTGTCCGAAGGAATTACTTCGGGAAAATTGCCCGAAACATAAGCCCGACCCAAATGGATCCCCATGACGCGCCGCAGAACGTCAAATTTGATACAGCCAACTAGCCGTTGGGATTCAAAGAGGTGACATGCTGCAGAACATCAAATTCAGGGTGGCCAACTAGCCGTTGGGATTCAAAGACATGACGTGCTACAGGACGTCAAATTCAGGATAGCCAACTATCCATTGGGGTGCAACTTGGTGACATGTCGCAGGACGTCAAATTCATGCCTAAAGTCTTCAAATAGGAAGTAAAGTCACTGGGAAAACCCGAACGACTCTGCAATGCAAATCGGGTTTCCCAACACGCTTGACTTATGACTTTTATAAGTAGAAGCAGTCAAAGAACTCGAAAGGGTCTTAAGCAAAATCGGCTTTTCAAAAGAGCTTTGCTTATGACTTTTATAAGTGGGAGCAATCGAAAAACCCGAACGAGCAAGGATAGTGCAAATCGGGTTTCCCAACATGCTTGACTTATAGGTTTTATAAGTAAAGCCATTCAGAAGGCCCGAATGGGTCTGCAGTGCAAAACGCGGAAGCTTTCAGGAAGAATCTAAGGTTCGCAACAACGATCCGAGCCATTTCTTATGGAGGGTCATCTCACCATTGGTTTTGCAGCAATCTTGGTCATTTCAAGAGGGCGAATCAAAGAGAAGGACAAACTCCAACTGAATGAGAGAATAGCTGGAATTATTTTCACCAGGATGGCGACGACAAACCGTTTTGGAGGCTTCTATTTTGGTGCCCAAGAGCTCTCTCTTCTCTCCCTCTTTTGCTATAAATAGGACCCTTGGGCTCTTGTTTTATCATCCGCAGATAGTACGGCGAAGCCCTGCTGGAATGTTTTGCCATTTTTTTGCTTTTGAGCAAAGAAGCATAAGTCTGTTTTCTTTCTAAGTTCTAGGCATTTGCCTTGGCATGCAAGAGACACAGAGTCATAACAAGTGATGTTTTATCCTTTTGTTCTCTATCCTCCATGCTTTTGAGCAAAGAGTTGATCCAACAGGTCATGTAGAGTGCATTCTAGTTGTATGAGATTTTGCACATGTGTATCCATTTTCTGGACTATACAAGTTGTCTTTCTCAGTTATTTACCTTGTGTGATCTCATTCATTTTGTCTCTACATTGAAATACTTATGTTGAAATCTTCTAGAGCTTGAGTTATAGACTATATTCTGTTGTATTGTGCATAAGTATAGGGCATACATGTGGATACTAATTCCCGGTGTATCACCATTTTAGACTAGGCTTTTCATTTATGCAAACTTCTGACTCTTTTCACTCATACAAATTGGTTTAACAGTTTTATTGCACAAAAGCTAATACAGGGAGCTGGCCCTTTCAACCTAGAGGTTCATTTCCACTTATAGGCACACCCACAGGCCTGGAAATGTCCCAACGTTGCCCAAATCTGGAAGAGGCCTGAACAACCGTCTTCTAGGGTGCAAGATTTGGAGACAACAGTTATTTCATGTCAAATATAATGCATTGAGATAAAAATAAACATGATACATAAAAAAATGCATTGGGTTTATAAAATAAATATTATAACAGTAAGTGGCGATCACAAAAATCTTGGTGGTAAACTTTAAGTTTAGTAACAACAATATAATTCTAATAAATTAGTATTTAGTTCTATTAAAGAATTTAACTCTCTTAATTATTAATTTGCTAACTACCCGACATCACAGCGCTGTGTTGCTAACATGCTTAAACAAGAACATGAGTCTGCAATGTCATCATGCTATTTTCTCTCACACTGATGATGGTTCATGGAGCATGATCCAAAACATTGATTTTAAAAGTGTCACACGGTTTCTACCAGAAATCTACATTTTACTTCATGGACTGTGAAAAACTCTCTCTAAAAGAAATATTATACTTTTACGTAAGAGGGTTTATGTTAAGAACAAAGCGCTGGCCCTAAAATAGTAGGTCGTGCAATCATGGACCACAACATACTATTTTAGGGGCAGCCCTATGTTTTTTACCTAAACCCTCATTAGGGTTTAAATTTTAACTTTAAAAAAAAATCTATTCTAAGTAAAACTTGAAAATGTCGACCCTAACCCTAAACTAAAAATTTCAATTTGCCTATGCTTTGTATTTTCTGCCCTCTAAGTATAGAAAATGAGCCAAAAAAAAGTAAGCATATATAAAAAGATTCAAAGCCACTTTTTGACAAACTTGGGAAACAACATGGCAAATGTAGTGGGTTGCAATTACTCACAAATTGTTTGCGAGTAATGTTTCTATGGCTTCAACCATACAATTCTTTAATAGACCGAGAGTTTAATTTCCCAGTTAATTATTCGCCAAACCAAGAATTGAATTTCACAATTAATTCTTCACCAGACCAAGAGTTGAATTTCACAATTCCTTCCCCACCAATTGATCAAGAGTTAAATTTGACAATAAGAGGTTGGTGGTTGTTGCATAAACTTCCAAAATAATTTCCAAAGTTAATTGAAGATTTTCCAGAAATTGGAAAGAGTGTACCAAATGTTAGAAAGTCTTTGCCAAAGCCATTGAATATTGAAAGGCAGTTAAATAAGTTACTTTCATTTTGCAAAAGTCAGTTAACACCAAACGAAAAATTACAGCCTCAATTAAAAACTTTGATGGGAGGGTACCAATGTTCTGAATAATTGTAGAATCAAGGTTTATAGCAATAGTTGTAGTAGCTTCGGCAGCCCTATCACGCTGGTCCTTCCGCACCATTGTCCTCTTGCGCTCTGTAGGTTCCACATCACGGTGCTTCTACGCCTAGCAAGTTCCGCGCCATGGTCCTTCCGCGTCGTGCCAATCCCGTGCCAAAATGGACAATACTTAGCCAAAATTTAGGGCCAACATCACCCCACACTAAGCTCTTAGTCCATCCCAGACTAAGTCGTGCTAGAAGCATCTGTCAAAAATTCGAGTCCCATCTGCTCGATTTCCTTCTTAACATTGTCCCAATGCGACAATGCCTCAAGCACCTTAACAATTATTTCTTCTACTTTATCTCCTCGAGTTGGCTAGAGTTCTTGTTGGCCTTTTTTACCAATCCGTCTAGGGATGCGATAGCATCCTTCTAGAGGAGACCTCTTTGTCAACCTGTCCTCGGAGGGTTGCAAAACTTGCATTCAGCTGTTAACAATGTGTGTTGATTGTGTCCTCCATCGTCTCCACATCCCTGAATGCCCTGGCGTGCTCAGCGCAGTCCTTTATTAAGAGCGCAACATCAACCATCTGTTGTCTCTGGGCTTCTTCAGCTTGGAGCCGAGCCTCCAAGATTTTATTTGGGCACACCAGCTGTGCAAAAACTCCATCCAAAATGGGGATAACTTTCTCAACCCTTTCTAGGGCACGCTTGCAGACTTCTATTGCCATGGTGAATTGCTCTGCTAGCTCCAGTCTTTCGACGCGAGCTGCTCTTTGCAACGCTTCAGCAAGAGGTCACCAAGGTTTCTAACTTTCATATGGCGTCCCCATCAAGAGGTACGTCATCTGCCAGTGCCGATTCCTGTCCCAAAATTGTTTTGCAAAGGTTCAATGTTCTCACTTTTGCCTTTGTGGCCTCTTGGACCTGCTGCTTCAAAGTAGCCACCTCCTCGATGAGCGCTTGTTTAGCGGCAACCTCTTTATTGTACATACCCACTATTTGAGCATGTTTCCTTTTGGCAATGCGCACATTAGAATCTGACAAAATGTTCTGGCACGTGATCTCCATGACCCATAATGGCTTGGGCAACACAGGAGCGTCAGGTCCCAAGGAGAGGTTGTCTTGAGGGAGCTCAAATTCCCACTCCTCATTATGCATGTCTAGAAGAAAAGACACTTGTTTCTTGGTCTCCAAGGTTGCATCCTTTGGAACGAAATGCGGCCAGAGATATAACATCCTATCAAGGACACCAAATTGATAACATTCTCGCGGATTGGTAGCTTCATCACCAGGCTATTCCGCAGACTCGGCCAGTTCCTTCCCTTTAGTGGGGTCACGCTCTAATTCGACCCCTGCACTAGTAGCCATAGAAGTGCTAACAACAACCATTTCGCTCTTTTCTTCCTCACCATCCCCCTCTTCGCCATAAAATTGCCCCGCATCAAAACGAGTCATCAAAGGCAGCTTCCTCCTCTCATATAGGGGAAGGAGTCTTTTCGGAGTCAAAATCAGAGTCGTGTACCTGTACTTCAGGGATTCCCTATTGAGGTGCTTGCCCTGTGGTGTGTTGCAGTGTAATTCCTGAAGTAGATACTTTTGGAGGAGATGGTTGTGGAGTAACTTTAGGGGGAGAAAACGGAGGTGGAGGAGAAGGTGGAGGTGGAGGGACTCGAGGTGGTGGAGATTTGGGTGGAGAAGGTCGGGGAGGAGAAGGGTGCAGTGGAGAAGGCGTGGTGGAGATGGAGAAGGGCACGGTGGAGAAGGGCGTGTTGCAGGAGGATTTGGTTGAGGTGTTGGGACAATCTTTTGCCGCTTCTGTGGAGCCTATTGTCTACTTGTGCTTGCACCAAGCTCTAGTTGCTTCTTCAATGGGGGTGCCTTTGGGAGCTTCTCCTTAGGGTCTCTGCCCTAGGGATCCTTTC
Organism: Torreya grandis; assembly: GCA_037957365.1. NCBI lineage: Eukaryota > Viridiplantae > Streptophyta > Pinopsida > Cupressales > Taxaceae > Torreya > Torreya grandis. The sequence continues at coordinate 2,082,692 of JARHVA010001662.1, read as the reverse complement.
AGGGGCGCAGCATGTAGAACAAGTTATGCACTTGTTCGCCCACCATTATTTGCTTGACCTTAATGTCAGTCAAGTCCGTCTCCCTCTTTTCCTGGTAGGCCTTCTTGCCTGCATAGACAAACATTTTTCGGAGAGTATGTATCTCCAGATCGATCTTCTCGACTTCCAAGGAAATGGGTTGCGTATCATAGATCCGGTTCACGAAATCTACTAAGTACTACACCGAAAAGGCGTATGGTAACTTCAGCCATGCAGAGAGCTCCCAAAAGGGTTCATCCTGATGCGCGCAAGGGAGAAGTGTTGCTTCATGGCAAATTGGGCTTGCTCAACAGCCAAAGGGAGCAAATCCTTTGAGATGCGCCACTCGTTTTTGAATGCCTCCCTCATGCCGTCAAACTAGTACCTCATCTTGATTTTGTAGAATGGGGTGATGTGTTGAGGGCATGTGAACCCTTTGTATCATTCGACAGGGGATCTGTGTGTGGGAGGGTATATCCACTTTAGCGCTCTCGAAATGTAGTCCAGTACGCCAATCTCATCAAAAACCATTAAAAAAAGAAACACCCCCCATGGAAACCTGTGCTTAGGCACTCGATGGGTCTTCTCCAGATCCTCAATAATCTTCTAGGTGAAATACATAGCCCAGTTGTATTTCAGTCCCTGAGTGACTTGGTGGGCAATATAGAGGTGCGCCATGTCAACCTCTTTCCATCGATCACTCCCATCGATCTTGGTCATAATGATCCGCGCCACAACCCAGAGGGCGAGATCCTGTAGGTTCTTGATGTGCATGGCATGGCCCTACTTCTGGTACATGAGCGTCATGGCGGTCTTTTGGATCTCCTTGGTGTCTGCGAAGTCATCAACCACACTCAACCCTGAGCATTGCAATCTCGTGACTTTGCTTATTCTCTCGAGCGTGATCTTCATACTGCGCCCGGTAAAGTAGATATAGTCCTCATGGACGTGCAAGAGAAGGAACTGAACTGCCTTCGTGGGTTTTCCAAAATATGGCAAATTGAAGAGTTGGAACAACCCTGCAGCAACACCAGCAGCGTGAGTGAAAAGGTATCAGCCATCAATCAAAAAGCACATGACACAACAAACAAAAGTGAACAAGGGCAAGGCCCTAGTGAACCCTCACAAACTCAAACTAAAGACACAGACTGGTCCATTTGGCAAATTCATGATCAAGGGACCACCAAAGCTTATGCAAACTTTAAAGAATGCAACATTTATTGCACCTCCGCCAAAGATGGAATAGTCTAACATTATTACCATGCTCCCTTCCAAGATTCCACCAGAGTCATCATTAAAAGTTAAAACCCAATATTAAGTTGGCCAAACCTAATCCAAAAATTAACAAAGACGAGGATGTAGGCAAGAGATATGCTCCTAAGTAATTGATATGGCGCTCTTTGGCAAGTGATGTGTGCAAACGGTAGTGGTGGGACAGCTCACTAGACAATGAGCATAAGTGGCCCTCTACACAAGCCAAGGTGGACAAAGCCATCTGAATGGCCTACTTTCCATGGAAGGTGTTTGTGGGAACTTGCATAAGATGACCCCAATACAAAGAAGGCAATGTTCAAGTACAAATGTGTAACCATAAATGTGGTGTTGCAACTATGGATATTCAACGAGTGTTTGGCATCCCTTGCGATGGAAAACCATTAGCCAACCCAACTAACAAGCAAATGGACTTGGCCACTAGGTTGAAGGCCATCGATGTTATCGCATCACTCCTTTATCACCGACTGGAACTCATGATATTATAGAGCATGTCAGCCATGGAATAAAGAAGCATCTCTCGAGAGAAGAGAAAAGGAAGATACCTCTAGACTTGATTTTCACCAGGTTGGTTGAGGCTACCAAGCATCAGATATTCCTATATGGATGGAGTATTATGCTTGAGTGAATGGATGGGTCAACATCTGGCAAATAGGTTGCATGGGTTCACAAGCCAAGAGCACAAGGGGTTTTTTATGTCACCGCATGCCATTAACCCGTTGTTGGATGCAGCCTGCACTAGTAAGGCTGACCTCACAAGGGAGTATGCTAAGCATGCCATTGGGATAAAACTTGGCCAACCATGTTCACGTGGAAGCATTTGGGTTCAGCATCGCATATGAGGAGGGGTACATCCAGGTCTTTGGCAGGTGACAAGTCCTACCTATGAAAGTCTACAAACCAAGAAAACATCTACTCTACCACCTCCTTTAGCCAAATCTAGGGACTGAGGACAAAAGAAACCAGTAGTGGGCCATTCTAGATGATGAGGAATACCAAATCTCCTCACACATAAGGGAGGACAAGAGTTCAAACGAGGATGAGAGTTTGAACAAGGAGAGTAAGTGCATGATAATGCCTGCAGCCACTAATCCCAGTGACACAGAAGTACCCCTTGCGGCAGTGACACAGAAGTACCCCTTGCGGAATCTATCTCCTTAAGGAGCAGTCCCCTAACATTTCAGTTTCTTTTAGATGTTATTACTTGTATAGTTGAATACCAAGTGGATAGTGAGTCAGTAACTGACTTGGTTGACTTGCAACCCAAACCATCTTCTCTTCTCCTATTGAGTTGCCACCTCTAGACTTGCCTTGTTTTGCTGAAATACTAGTTGGGTCTATAGGTGTGCCATCTACCCCTGCAGATTCCTTGACAAACCTATCCTCACCTAGCACAGTGTTTGTTAACTTGGCCACAGATACAGTTTCTTGTTCTTTGTTGGTTAATGCACCCCTACCCTTAAAACCAGATATGACCAAGTCAGTCAGAGTCACTGCAACTAAGAACACTTTTATGGTTGATTTGGATTGTCTACGGAAGGCAACCATTCAAGTGGTTGGGGGAGATACACAAGGTTTCAATGTCTGAGACTTTTCCCATTGACATAATCATAGTCACCGCATTCGAATTCGTGTTCGAATTCGCCAAGGAAAAAATTCAAAAAAAAATCGGAACTAAAAAATTTGAGATAAAATTCGTGATTAAATTCGGCTGATAGAAATATAATTATCTTTTAACATATACCAACCCACCATTAAAAAAAGATAACATTTAATATAAATAAACATGTCAAAATAACTTTCAAGTTTCCACCAAGTATCTCATTAAAGTTCTTAATGTTTTGTTCAAAATGATTTAATGATAATCTGCTTTCCTAAATTCCACATTGACTCAAAACAAAAGCATACAAGGAAAATCAGACTCAGGTTTTTCATGTCATTTTCAAATAGAACAGAATCTGTCCAAAATTTCAGACTCCAAAATTTATCTTAAATTGATTGAAATAAGCAAACTATGAAAAGTATGTTGGATACTGAATACTGAATTTAATCACGAATTTGAATGAATTTGAACGAATTTGAATGAATTTAATCACGCATTTGAACGGATTTCAAAGATTTTCTTGTCGTTCGGCAAATTTTGAACTTCTACGATTAAATTCGGCGAATGCAGTTACTTGACATCCCTAACACAGTGATAACCTTAGCCATCCAAGAATTGGGAGCAGAGCAGGCTCAAGTTGAGCCACAGATGGATCACCTAGAGACAAAGGTCACTAATGATGATTCCCTGCAAGGAAAGACTTCAAAGCAAGTTGATGATTCAAAGCAGCCAAAGGATTTTCAGGCTTTCTATGAGCACACTAAAACAATTAGGATGGAAATTTGAGCAGAGAGCATAGCCAGAGCCATGATGCACATGGTGAGGGGTTAGAGGATGAGGATTATGCTCGCATTTACATTCCTCGAGCCAACAGGCACCACCCCTCTGATACATTGCATGAGTTAATTACACAGATGGTAGCACTTGGCCATGCTCTACTTGAGCTGGGCGAGAATGTTAAAAGGATAAACTCGCTCGGATGAAAGGAGAGAGCAAAGAGATTGATGTTGAAAATTGGAACACGTTATAAATTTCCCACAGAGCAGCAAGACGCATATTTTTGTAGCTTGTTTGGCAGAGTAAATTGGGCAAAGAGAATTGAGCTTGATAAACTCACTTAAGTGGAAGGAGAAAGCAAAGAGACTGGTGTCAAAAATTGGAAGACGCTATCAATTTGCAACAAAGCAGCGAGACACCTATTTCCGTAGTTTGTTTGGCAGAGCAGATTGGCCAAACAGAATTGAGCCTGAACAACAAGACCAGTGGGTTCCCCAACCTCCCCAACAAACCATTCATCCATCCATCAATCTGACCATGGATCAATTGCAATATCTCAGTATGGATTCCAGAGGTCTGTATATACAAGCCCGAAATACAAATGAAAGACTGACAGAGGCTCATGTTGGCTAGAATCAGACATGTTGAGTTCACTGCAGCATAAGATTTTTTAAGAGCAAAGCGGCAAATCAGCAGGAGAGAGTAAATCCTGGCAAGAGTTGGCAGCTAGAGAGTGGTATTTTTAGTCAAGCAACAGTGCTTGGAGGATAAGCTACAGAAAGTAAAAAATAAAACCGAGAACAATCCCTTGTTGGAGACAAAGATAGCAGATTTTGAGAGATGTAAGTGAAGCTATAACAGCTCTATGTACAGGTGTGATAGAGTGGTGGAGCAGTTAGACTGAGTTGGCACAACTTCACCAAAAGATCAAGAGGACCACAAAAGCAACATTGAGAGTAAATGCAACATGTGTGCCAATGGAGGAAAACTTGAAACGAAAACACAATGAAGTAGCGAGCCTGCAAGAAGAGCTCAAGAGGCTGAAGACTTTGATGGAGGTTCAACCCAAGGTCAACACAAAATTAGCAAGTCACCCTTCACAACTAGATCGGCCAAAGCAGCCCGCTTATTACAAGCCACTTCTAGAGCCGGCTGAGGGCACTACACCATCTCACCCTCTAGTGTCATCCTAAGTACTGACAAGGATGCCAACCAATTATATGGGGGGAAGGAGGACATAGATGTAGGTGTCTATTTCGAATTCAGGCATTTACTTTGTAGTAGACTGTAAATATCTTAAATGGGAAGTGAAATAAGCAATCAGTTTGGAATGACTGTGGGTTGGAGAGAAATCTCTATCAGACATAGAAGCAACATACAGACTCGACATCTGATGTAAAGGAATATTAGACAATGGATCGTGGACTATATAGCCAACAAAAAGAGCAAAATGGAAATACAAGAAGATCATGGGAGGGTTTCAACTTGTTGGGAAACGACGTTAGTCAAGCTTGGGCAAGGATTGTGCAAATCCTCAAAAGCCAAGTCCCTCCCCCTATCTAAGAATTTGACAGTTGACTCTTTTGTTTAGGTTGGTAACTTGGTTCAAAAAACGAATCCTAAATGGGTTACAGAACTGAGATGGCTGAAGTGGTTCCTCACTCCACCAATCCGGTTTGGGGAAAGATTCAGATGGATAAAGGTAGGTGCCAAAGGCCATTGTGTTCCTTTGGCTCGCAGCTCAGGATCATGTTCTCACTCAGAACAACCTTTCAAAAAGAGGAGTTTAGGGCCCATCCAGGTGTGTTTTAAGCAATGGCTATGAAGAAGATGCCCCTGCTAATCACCTGTGTTTTTCATCTGATCTATCGTATAAACTTGCTCATCAATATGAAGTGAATTGGGCTATTCGTAACTCTCTTAACTCCTTTTTTTATTATGTTTTCTCAAAGAAACAGAGAAAATGCTGATCATGTGGACATTTGGGAATCGGGAAAGTTTCTGCTTCCATGAATAATATGGAAATAGAGGAATCGGCATATTTTTAGAGTTCAATCGAGTAATGAGGAACTTTGGAGATGTTTTCAGGCTCATCTCCTTGAGTTGCAGGGCCTATGGAAGGACAGGACAAAAAAGAGGAAGAAGAGACAGCATGCAAAAGCTCAGTGTATGAATTCAATATGACAGGCTCTCAATCAAGGCCAATTCAAGGTCAACTTTGACGGAGCAACCAAAGGAAATCCAAGTATATCAGATGTGGGAGGCATCAATATAAACCCTAAGGGGGATTTTGTCTTTGTTTATTTACTCCAAGGACCTTGAGAAAACATCAAGAAAGTATGCGGAGCTGGAAACGTAGCCAAAGATCATAATCTGGATAATATTGTGGGTAAAGTGGACTCAATGATCATAGTAAATGTTGATCACAGAGGAAATATGGACTTTTGGAAGCTTAAGGATCTATTGCAAGACTCTCTGATGGTATCCAGGTCCTTGAATAATATCACTATCCAAGACGCTTACAGGGAATGCAACAAATCTGCACACTATGCTACAAATTTGGGAATAAGATTGAAATCCAGAACTGGGGAAGAATTCTTACGCAGCAACTTAGTTAAAGAAGAGGATTGGAATGATCAAATTTAGTTGGTGGATTCAGACAAAGAGGCCCTGGCTAAGTTATATAGATGACAGCGAAAACTATTCTCAGAAAGAAGAGGGTGGAAAGGAGAAAAAATAAGTTAAAAGAACAGATTAATGGATCCCAAATATGAGAAAAGACCATAATAAGCTAAGCAGGACAGAATATTGGTAGTATAAAAATTTGGATATGAACAGCCACAGGCTGCATACTGAAACTTGAAATTTTGGGCTCTAAGAGCCATTTTGATTTCTGGTCTGTATTAGACTCTCGAAGCGCTCTCTCCCCAGCTTCCAGTTATTCTACAAAGGGGAACTTCTAGAGATTACATCAACCAACAAATATTTGGAGGTCCAATTCTCTGGTCCATGCTTCAGCATGAAGTCTGATTCTCATCCACGCCTTTGCAAGGAATATGCCTCTCTTTATGTTTTAGAACTTCAATGTTTTCTGATCCACTTCTAGGACATTCCTTCCAAGTTACGCCTTTTTGATGCAATAATCAAACCTACAATTTTATATAGTTCAGAGGTGTGGGGACCTAGTTTGGGGGCTGTTGACTAGGCTTGTATTGAGAGGGTCCAAACTCTCATGTTACAGTGCATGATCCGTTGAAAGCAGATAGTTCCTCAACACATCGTCAAAGCTAAATTTGCCACCTAGACGCTACACCTTGAGACTATCTTCAGGCTTACTTTTTACATCCACAAACTCAGGTCCCTAGGGGATTCAACCTTTGGTCTTGAGAGACATCCAAACTTAGCACTTTGCTCCTCAAAGAGGATTGCTTCACTGGTCCCCATCAAACATCAGCATTGTTGGTACTTTAAGACTATGCTGCTCCTCTATGGATCAGCTGCCCCCTCTCATCTATTCCTTGGATGCCCTCCCAAGCTCCTTCCCACAAAGGACGTCATCACTAGAGCTACCAGAGAGGACATCTACAGATAGTCTATCCAGACCTCTTGGATCTCCCCCCTTGAGCCGCTCAACCCCAAGCTTTCTTTCTAAGTTGAGCATTTCTTACAAGCAGTGGATGGTATTATTTGTCGCTCTCACTATCTCCAAGACCATTGGTCCCGTGGCTTGAGGTTTCCCCTTGGCCAGATGAGAGTGTGCTCTCACTAGCTACAGGTTGAAACAAATCACCACATTCTTTGTCCAAATCAAATCTACCCTCTTTGCTCCCTCCAGGAGGTGGAGACCGAGGAACACTTCATTTTCAGATGCCCCATTTACAATGAGATTTGGGGATGATATCACTGCCCCTACAAGGACTCAACCAACTCTCTATCTACTTTATTTAAATATCCAGCCCACCAATGCCTAGCTCTTTATCTTCGTGAGACTGTCACCCTCCAATGCAAATCCCTATAGGAGAAGCCTAGAGGCTCTAGAACCCCCATGTTGATCACCTCTTTCTTCCAGTCCATCTAGACGATAGGCAGCATTAAGCATCCCTTGGACACAAGGGCATCACACATCCGAGCGGATAGATTAGTCAAATGGTGCTTCTCTCAGCATACCATTACTAGTCAGAGTACTCAGATCCCCCATCATGTTCTCCCACAGCACCGTGGATTTACTTCTTCCCGTCGACGTGGCGCTACCCCCTCCCAACGACATGGACCTACTACTTATCAGCCGCACTCCAAACCACACGGGCAAACGCACATTACCAGTTTCTTTTGTACTATGGGAAGTACCTCGAACTTGGATGCGAGGGGAGATTCTAGAAGAAGTGATTTGCTTCCCCCTAGGATCTCCCAAACGGGCCTCTCCGACAATGGGTACTCCCCGACAAACACTATCAGATCTTCTCACAATAACTGATGATGGGTAAGACAACCCCTCCACTTCAAGCATGGACAAAGATTTCCGATGAGATCTTCCAGTCTTCATTGACACGTGTTTTTGGAGGCTCTTGTTCACCCCTCATTGCTATTTGTATGGGTTCCATTACCACCTTTGTTAGTGGCACAATACTTCACTTCGTCTTATGTACTTTAGTTTCTTGGATTCTCTTTCCTTGAACTTTTGATTGTTAACAGTTGTATCCTCGAGTCCCATTGACCTACTTTTTGGTCATCCATGGACATTAATATAATTTCTTTCTTTCTTTCTTTCTTTCTTTCTTTCCTTCTTTCTTTCTTACATTTATTTGATTTTAATATCATTTTGCTTCACCCAAATTTATTTTGGTTTTAAGATGCTGTGATTTTTGTTGGCAATCTAAAGTAAATGGTGAGTTAGGAAGTAACTGACCATTCACTTTTTCACGGGTTTGTAGCCCCTTAGCTTTTGGTATCTTAAAAAAAATAGACAGGATACATATTATAGTAATATAAAGCAATAGAATAGCATATATAAAGCTTCAATTCAGGTGATGATTTTCGATTCAAGTTATTCTCCTCTGTATAAATACAAAAGGGTACAGTCACAAGGTTGCAAGTGTGCAACCATAAGAGGAAACCTTCCACATACCATTAATAATCTATTAAAGTTAATCTTAACCCTTATCAATCTACATTTACCCCTGCTCCCCGTTTCGACCAGACTCCGGGCTGGCATATACAAAATATCACCATATATGGTTTGGGGGTGCACAAGAGAAATACCTCTTAACAAAAATCCCCAAGCCCAAACAAATGGTCCTTGTCCCATGTTTCAACTACCATCACCCTTTTAAAGATTTGAAGTTTGGCAAATTGGCAAATAAACCAATTTCTGCTTAAGGCACATGTTCACATTATTATGTAAGCCAAGAATGAAACACACGATGTTCAACATCTAGATCGCATGATATTTTATTTTCTCCTATAACATTTTTTTTTTGAAAGAGCGTATAAATACTGTATCGTATCTTGAGATCTATGGAAAACTATTGTATTCTTATCAATATCCGTATTTGTATTTGTACCCATATTTGTATCCTAGTAAATTAGACCAAAAGCCTTTATGTTGAGGCCACACAGTACAAGAGGTATATTGATCTCATCGTCATGCATAAAAAGTTGCTTCAAGTGGACAATGAGATTCAGTGGGTAAAAATGAAAATAAACAATTGCAGGATACAGTGGCAGAACAAAAGGTACTAATAGATCATGCTGCCAAGTGCCAGCAAGCTTATAGAGACGCAGATGCCAAACTGCAGTTGGGTGTCGACAAACTGAGTAAGTATATGGCTGAGGCCCAGGTAGAGATTGATCGCTTGAAGGGGCAAGGACCTGCAGGGTATGTATTTGATATGCCTAATTCAGTTTCAGACCAGTTTGTAATGTCCCATTTGCAAGATGCATCTCAGGGCATGGGGGAGGCTACCCCATATCATACTCAAGCATTGGCAGGAGCAAATGTTAGGACAGGGTTCAGCATGGAATCGGTGGAGAAAGCTGAATCCCAGCCCGAGCAGCAGTATCCAGAGACACACAGATGTGGGAAGAGTTGAATTTGGAAAATGAATTGGCCTTGGCTGCAACATTACCATCGTCATCAATGGAGAAGAAGCAGCATCCTAGCTCCTGGGACAAGTAATTTATGCCAGTCAAGAGCCTGGCTAATCCTTTTTACTTCTAGGGAGGTAGTGGAGATAACATTTAGGTCATTGGTGCATTTTGCATGTTTATGAAGATAACTTGTAGTTATGGAGTTAGTTCTGAAAGGACAACTCCAAAAGGTTTCAGCCCTTGGTGATGACCATTGATTTGAATATACATTGGAACTCTCAAATCAATCAATCATTGCCTCCTATTGAAATGTGTTGCTTACATCTGTTGTGTATACTTCTGAAGCTACACATTGTTGTTACATTTTTATGTGTATATGTTGTATTCTATCTCATTGCTCTCGAAGAATACTTTGCAGCCAAAGCATGCTTACATCATCTGACATCATGAATACAATTAGAATATTCCCGTGAGCACTTTTTCTCTGAACGGCTGACCTTATTAATAAACTCAGCTTTATTCAAAAGAATGCCTAGCTTGATTTTTTTGCAACTATCCAATGTTATGAAAATAGCAAAATATAAGAGGTATTTTTGTAGGGGTAGAAAAAGCCCAGAAAGAACAACAGGCATGAAAGCCAAGTATAAAATTTATTCTATTTTGTGATATCAAACATGCATAGTAAAACATACCTTATGTAAAATCATAATCAACAAATGAAAGGACACAAAAAAGCAAATAGTCAAGAAATTGAGAAAGTATTCAGGATTACTAAAGCCATGTGATTAAAGAAAGTATAGGTGGATTTGAAATACAACTTGTAGCAACATAAAATAAAATGAAAACCATGATCTTTTCTTTACAAGTACACATATCTCATAACAAAGGTTAGAATGTCTATTCTGTTCACACTTCCCGTCCAGAGCATCCATGAAAGAAAGCAATTCAGTCAAGAAGTGTCTTCAAAATACCCAAAACCTAGCCATCAGTCATATAATTATCACTGATACATCATTTCAGTGCACTGAAGTCTGTTCAAATGGCGTCTTGGAATTTCTATATCCTAAACTATTATGGAAGATTGGGCTAACTATTCATAGATTTCCCTTTGTACAGAGACTGTAATTGGCATATCTGATTATAATTGGCAAATGTTTATTTATAGTTCAAAACTCAACAACTGAACTGCACTGCAGCCAAGAGGTGGTTACTATGAGAAAAGCTATTGAGAAGTCTTAAAACAGTATAACTTCCTGTGAGAGAAAAGATACCCGAACAAGTTTGTACACCATAGGATTCGCAGCCTCGTGCAACTGCAAAGACCTGTCTTGGTTATCTGAGTTGCCATCCAAATTTTTATTATCATGCGCATCTTGATTGTCCAATGTTGCCATGCAGAAAATAGCTGTGTACAAGCTAGATCAAAAAACTGCATAGATTATACAGCACAAAATTCAGAAAGCAGAAGAAATTGGAAGTTAGCAGCTAATGTAGACAGGATTTTAGAAGAAAAAAATGATTAGCAACAAAAGCTCATAAAATACAGGCCATGAGACAAGCTATCTCCATTGTTAGTTTTTAGAGATTAATCCTCAATTAAAATGACTTTCTTCACTGCTACCCTGAAAAAGATGTACTAAAATGCAATCTTCCTAGTGATGGACTTCAGTGCATTTTCCTCGTATAATTCAAAAGATATGGACCTGTAAGATTTAGCTACCTTTGGCACATGTAAGCAATAACATGAGAATCTACATAGGAAAACAATTGTCTGACATATAGGACCATCATCGTTCATACAAATTATATCTATGGAAAGTAAAGTCTCTCACCCAATGTCTGATAGTTCCAGTTCATAAATGTTAAACAACTTGTGGTGCCCGTATGAAGAATTGCAAACCTTAGTCACTGTTGAACAATGTAGCGCTTTCCTGTTAGTAGCTCGTCAGGTTATAGTAGCATAAAGTGCCATTTTAAACGTCAAAGGACCTGACTGGAGATAATAACAGGACAAGGAATGGTGATTGTTATGGTAAAATATGGCAGCAAATAGAAAATGGATATGAGACCATCACTGCAATGTTTTAAGCTCATCAGTCACTTTGAAAATGGTTAAATGCCATAATGGTTAAAACAACTCTACTATTAAACCACGAAAAACCCAATACATGCCCAACAGGTTTCTTCTTAGCCTCGTGTCCATATAAGATTTGGTAGATTGTCAGCTACCAAGTAATTTAAATATAAAATTATCAGTCAGTCAGTCAGAATCCCAACTTATGACTCTCGGAGTTAAGAAATAACAAATGCACCTGATGGTCACAACTCTGTACTTGGACAGATACCAAAGTCGAGTGAAGAGAGCATTCCTGAATCCTGCTCTCCGTTGAAACTGACAACCAAAAAGGGTAGCTAAATTGATCAACAGTAAAACATACTATAACTTCAGACTGAACTTGTCCAAGTTCTCAGTGCCATCTCTAATGCCCTTAAATACAGATTAACACACTAGAAAGATCATGATTCATAATTATACAATTAAGAAGAAAATACAATTCTTCAAAGTATTGCAATGCTCTTATATGGGTTACTTCAGTTCCAAACAATATTATCGATCAATAACAACGCATTTATTGCCTCAAATCGCATTCTCTGTTTTTTTTTAACTTACCGACTTCAAGATTTGCATAAAAATAAAAAGCAGTGAAAATTATTGAAAAGAAAAAGTTCACATTGGAAATGGTTCCGTCCTTTAAGCTCCGCAATGTTATTATTAAGGGGAGAAGTATTTCATTGTGCAAATAAAAGTAATATATCAAAATGAATACATGCAGGAAAAATTGTTTTGAGGTGTTCCAAATAGATCATGTTTAAATTTTTGCTAATCGAGATCAAAAATACATATTAAAGTGAGGCAGATTGACCTTCTGGTAAAGTTGTGCAAGACTTTAAAAAACTGTATTGTTGATGGTAGGCCAGATAAAAAGCAAGGCAATCCCCACATTTTCTTAGGCTGCTGCTTCTTTCTTTTCCAGAAATTGTCGGTATCTCGATTTTTTTGGTCCGAGGAAGCTTAGCGCTGAGCCTCAAATCCGTCCGTCTGAGTTTGATGATTGGGGATTCTGTCAATTAACGGGTTCCGCTTCCCCCAGTCCTCTTTTATCGACCTTAACATTACGCTGCTCGATTCGCCGTTGATCTAGACACGTGTCAAAGATGGTGATGTTGATTGTTCGTATGGTCCCTGAGTCCGCGCAGCGCACAAATTTTGGTTCACAATATTGAAAGTGGGTGGGATGGGATGGGTAGCTCACCCATTGCCATTATTCCATGCAAACTGCCCTCCCTCCTTTCTGTTAACATATTGTTTGATTGATTGAAAGAACGATTTTGATTATGTTTGTGATGTTAACTAGTTTATGGGAATTTTTTAATAATTTAGGATTAAACTATGTCTTCTTCATCCATCAAAATTTATTATTTTATATTTATTAAAATATTTAACATTTTTTAATAGTTAAATTGTCTATTTGTTAATAAAAAATATGAAAAAATATTTAACAATATTTTGATTGGTGTAAATTGTGAAGATGTTATTAATGAACTAAAATGGTTGATATAATGGAGAATAAGCCTAATAATTATTATGAACATGTATCGGAATAAATGGTGACATTGCCACTTCTATGATCGAAGTGGGGCATTGCCTCTTCTATGATCGATCGTCGAGAATATTGTTAGATGTTGTTATGTCATTTATACAGTTTCACATTCTCGAAATGACGATATTATGGAGCTCATAGATGCTGAAGAAATAAAAGATGGAGATTATAACAAATGAAAGGAGTTCGAATCTGCACTACCCATTGAAGTGGGAGAAAATAAGGAAATCAACGCACTCAGACTGAAGAAAAAAATTATAAAATGCAAAAAAAGGATACGAAACACCACATAATGGAAACAAAGTTATAACTATTAAAAATTTTGATTTTTCATTTTAATTGATCTATATTAAAAGAGGTCACTAAGTGATTTTAGTGTCCTTGAATATTTCTTATAAGCTTTTACAAGTCACTCAATCAAGTCCAAGGAGCATAAAACCCAATCCAAAGGCAGCGTGTGATGTCTAATGTCAAAGAGAGATTTCAAACTGCTAAAGGGACAACTTGAAGACTAAAAAACTCAGGCTATGGGGTTGAAAACATAGTTTAAGAAACCCATTTTCAAAGGACCCACTGAGATAAATCAGCATATTGAGTCTATATTGATACTTCTTGAGAAAAAAAACAACCCTCTTTGCACTGATGTTATAAGAAATTCTTAAAACCATGAATCTTAATATGTACACACAAATTTATGGTTTCAAGGGAGTGGCGTTTCTTGAGAAACTTTACATATCCCTCTTTGGACTAATGTTTTAAGAAATTCTCATAGCCATGAACCCCAATCTTTATGTCCAAATTCATGGTTGGAGGAGAGCTACTCATTCTGATCTTGCAAAAAATTTCAATGTTGGGATCACTCACAATATTCTTGAGCAACTTCATGACCACCTTCCAGCCAGTTCATAATTTTGTTGTCATCATCTCTATTTTAATGAACATTATTCTAGTTTTGTATAGATCTCATTACGCTTGTTGCCAATTGTGCTTACCCTATCATATGTATGTTTGAAAGTTAATAGTCATAAGTATGTTTGAATATCACAAGTGTTTTAGTTTTTTGAAAGTGTCGACCTTGAATGATTGTTAGAATTATTTATTTTACCTTTTTTGAATTCACGTAATCTTCACGGAGTAGACATGGGGTCAATATCCAATATTGTTTGGATTTTTGGGGGTTCTTTATGCAAACTGCTTCTCCTTTTTATCATATTTCCTAGAGTTTCTGCAAGTTCACAAGATTTCTTGAAACAAGTTTGCAGTTGAAATGACAGCTTCAATTATCTTTTTCCTTTGTTTTTCATCTTCCTTTTCTTCATGTGCTTCACTAAATCTCCTTTGCTTTCCATCATCTCTTTGCAAAGATAATAAAATCAAAAATCGCTAAAGTTGAAAGGTAGTTTGTTTGAGAATTCTTTAAATTAATTTAACCTATAATAAGCATAAAAAAGAGTTCCTGATTACAGAGCCAAAGTCACTAAAATCCATGATGGTGTAGACCATTCTCCTTATCACATAAAATCTTTATACGCCTCCAAAATTGATGATCAATAGTAATGTAAATAGGGCTTAGCCTTTTATTATTATTTGTCTTGTTTAGCAGTAGTCTTAAAGCCTCTCACATCTTGAACATTTTGAATATGCAGCTTTGATTTATTACCAATAACCAAGTATTTTTTATTTCCTCTAATTTGATTTGTATATCCTTGAAGCATTAAAAAACTATTGCTCAAGTAAGTGTAAGTGTGTGTGTGTGTGTGTGTGTGTGTGTGTGTGTGTGTGTAGACACATACACATACACATACTGTTATGATCCACACTAATAATATCTAGAAATAATGCAAAATATAATGCAGATCAACACAACATAATAGATATTGGTGAACCAAGATGTCCAAATATTCAATATATGCAGAAATAGAATACCCTTAAGGTAGGGCAACAGTATACAATAATTCTTTAGGAAGGAATAATTTTTTTAATTTGATATATATAAATGTAAATAAATGGTACTTTTCTTTGGACTTATAAAAATTATAACATAATTTAATTGATAATATAAATGTTACACATAAAAAAAAACATTAATTTTTATTAATTTTTATCAAATGTAGAATCAAGTTCTCTTTTGTTGGAGCAATTTAAGATTATGTGGAGGTCTTTAGAAAAGGTTTTACATTTTATAATTTAATTACGTTAAACACTGTTAATTATTTATATGAATATTAATTTTTGAATTAAAATCAGTTATAATATTTTTGACAAGTACCCAAAACACAGTTATAATATTTTTGACAAGTACCCAAAACACAGTTATAATGTTATAATGTTTTAGCTATCCCATAAAAATGTATTATATTTCTATTTAACATAAAATAAATACATCATCTTTAAAAACTTGCAAGGTATATCATCACTAAATATTTCCCTTGTGGGTATTATTTTAATAATCATTTTACCCCACAATTTTGTTTGACCAAGGAGTTATCCATATGAGATAATGACATTTTAGATTGCCATGTTTATGTTGTTGTAGTGAATGGAATTGGTAATATTGTGGTCAAAGATTGCCTAATACAGTCATTTGCCAAATATTAATTATATTTGTATAAGTTTTTAAATTTGATATATAAAAACGTGAATAAATGGTGCTTTTCTTTGGACTTATAAAATTTTTAACATAATTTAATTGATAATATAGATTTTACACATTAAAAAAACATTGTTTTTTATTAATTTTTATCAAATGTAGATTCAAGTTCTCTTTGGTTGGAGCAATTTAAGATTATGTGGAGGTCTTTAGAAGAGGATTTTAATTTTATATATTAATTGTGTTAAGCAATGTTAATTGAACACTACTAATTTATCATCAAGGATTGTTTGGGTATATTAAGTTACCATTAAGGGTCATTTAATTGCATTAAGCACTGCTAATTGTTTATATAAATATTAAATTTTAAATTAAAATTAGTTATAATATTTTTTACAAGTACCCAAAACAAAGTTATAATGTTATAATATTTTACTTATCCCAGAAAAATGTATTATATTTAATATTTAATGTAAAATATCTCATCTCTAAAAACTTGCAAGGTATATCATCGCTAAATATTTCCCTTGCGGGTATCATTTTAATAGTCATTTTACCCAACAATTGTGTTTGAGAGAGGAGTTATCCATGTGAGATACTGACATTATATATTTCCATGTTTATGTTGTTGTAGTGAATGGAATTGTAGTATTGTGGTCAAAGGTTGTCTGATACAGTCGTTTGCCAAATATTAATTATATTTGTATAGGTTTTTAAATTTGATATATACCATCGTTTATATATATTGAATTTGTATAGGTTTTTAAATCCAGTATATAAAAATATGAATAAATAGTGCTTTTCTTTGGACTTATAAAAAATTATAACATAATTTAATCGATAATATATATTTTACACATTAAAAAAACATTGATTTTTATCAAATGTAGATTTAAGTTCTCTTCAATTGGAGTAGTTTAGGATTATGTGGAGGTCTTTAGAAGAGGTTTTGAATTTTATAAATTAATTGTGTTAAGTACTACTAATTACATTAAGAATTGCTAATTTACTGTCAAGGGTTGTTTAGGTATATTAAGTTACTGTCAAGGGCCATTTAATTGCGTTAAGCACTGTTTTTTTAAACTAAAAAGGGGTAAAAATATTATTAAAAGCAGAAAAGACCAGAATTACATAAGTTTATCCTAATCAATCAACTGATCAAGCTTCTGAGATAAATCCAAAGGCAACATCCGATAGTCCGAGATATTCCAAGGTGGCTCACGCTCGGAGGCCCATTTGGCCAAGCAGTCAGCCACTTCATTCCACTCGCGAGGAATATACTTGAAGGAAACAGAATCAAAAGAATTACACAGCTGACGAACCTGTAGCACCACTCCAGCCAAGTGCCAATCAGCCGTTTTGAGATCCCGGCCACTCATCATGTTAATAACAACCTGCGAGTCAGATTCACAAATAATTCTTGTCCAACTGAGGGAACAGCACTGTTGGACAGCAACCAAAATTGCCAGAGCTTCCATGTAATTATTGGTATGCCTTCCCTTGTGAATGGAGAAGAGAAAATGCACCTTACCCAAGCAGTCACGCCCCACCCCGCCAACTCCTGCAGGACCAGGGTTGCCGCGAGCTGAGCCATCTGTATTGATTTTAAACATACCAGGTTCAGGGGGCATCCACCAACCCATCCGGTCAACAGGCTGCTTTAGCTGGCCATGGGCACGCGCAACACTATGATTAGCGAATGAAATATCCTTGGGGAAGGTAGGGGTGAGGCGTGCATAAATCTGAGCATCTATCGAGCCTAAGTCCACCGTCACATCACTCTTGGCATAAAGAGTTTCAAGAAGAGCACTCAGAATTCTCCCCCACATGACACTGGTCTCAGTGCTTACATCCTGGAAAATTTGCATGTTCCTCTCCAGCCATAGGTGCCACAGGATAAAGGACGGGCCAATGCGCCAAGCGACCTGGAGAAATGAAGCTTGAGCGGGGGAGTGACCCAAGCAGTCCCAAAATTTGGCTAAAGAAGAGACATGCCAGCAAGGGTGATCCCACACTTCCCACCACAAGTGCCAGATCAGTTTGGCAATAGGGCACTGAAAGAAAAGATGGGAGATAGATTCCACACTGTCGTGATAGAGAACACACATTGAAGGCCCCTGAAAACCCCGTTTGCAAAGATTATCCCAAGTAAGACATCTATTATGAACTAACACCCAGAGGAAGAAACTACACTTGGGCCAAGCATAGTTGTTCTAGACTTTGTTCCCCCACGGGACCACCACCTCCCCAAGGAGTTGTTTGGTCAGGGCAAGGTACCCGACAGACACATAATACTTTCCTGAGGGATAACCCCCCAAGGCCAAAACATCACGCCCCTGCAAGGAACTACATTCCCTCGAGGCCAATATCATGGATAGCTCCAAACGATCCTCTATCGAGCCACCTGGTGGCCAATCTGAGGAGTTCTTCCACCGAAACCCCACTGCAGTGCGCATCCTAAAGGCCTCCTTATAATGATTCATCGTGTTCCATCTAGCCCCAAGCAAAGAATCACAGAGCAACTGCAGATGTGGATGAGAGGCTAAGAGAGGGGGAAACCCATCCCAGGAGTCGCTCCAAAAAAGGGTGTTCGTTCCCCTATTGCAGATCCAAAAAAGGTTGCTCTTTACCAACTGGGCTCCCCTTTTGAGGGTGTTCCACACCATGGACCCTCTTCCCTCCAGGGGGAGTCTTGGAATGTCCTCTGGCTTCTCCCTGGGGTAGTATTTAAAAGCTAAAATACGAGCCCAAAGATGAGGCGGGCTGGAGCACCAGCGCCAATATAGCTTGGCAGCAAGAGCTTGACTACACAAAATTACAGAACGTAGCCCCAGGCCACCTTCCTTCTTTGGCCGACACAATGTATCCCAGCTAAGCAGGCTCCACTTGGTGTTTAGCAAATTACCACTCCACAAGAATTGGCGAGAAAGAGCATCAAATTCCTTCAGAAAGTATCTCGGGGTAGCCTGCACCATACTGCAATAAATGGGGAGGTTTTGAATTACCGACTGTAAGAGTGTCACCCGTCCGGCAGTGGAGAGCCACTTGTGCGCCCAATGATTAACTTTCAGTCTGAGTTTGTCCAGAACCTTCTGCCAGTAGAGCCTGGGCTGCCTTCCTACCATGATGGGGACCCCAAGGTAAGTAAGAGGGAGAGATTGTGTCTAAAACTTAAGGATGGCCATAATCCTCCATTGAATAGGCTTGGGGGTGTTAAAGAACAAAATGGAGGATTTATGGTCATTGACCTTCTATCCAGAAGCCACCATATAAGTGTCCAGGGTGAGCCAAAAAGCCTCAGCTTCTCGGATTCTAGCTCTCCCTGCCAGCGAGGTGTCATCCACAAACTATAGGTGGGAAAAGGCAGGTAATCCATTTCCCCATCGCCAGCCCTGTATTACTTGTTGAGAGACCCAAAGTTTGATAAGACGCCCAAGGCCTTCTGCCAGAATAATAAACAAATATGGGGAGAGTGGGTCTCCCTGGTGAAGTCCTCTGTAAGCACCAAAAAGCTCAGAAGGGGCCCCATTAATAAGGATCGAGAAAGAAGGAGTCATGACACAACTAAGCACCTAGTTGATCTAGTCCTGATTGAAACCAAAGGCCTGGAACACTTTATGCAGGAATCCCCAACTGACTTTGTCGTACACCTTGGCCATATCCAACTTGACAAACATAACACATTCCTGGGAAGTGCTCATGGAATGGATCGCTTATGACGCTATAACAACTCCATCGAGAATCTGCTTCCCAGCAACCCCCTTGCTCCTCGAAGATAAGTTTGGGAAGACAGATTTTAAGTCTTTCTGCAATGAGTTTAGTGATGATCTTGTAAACCACGTTGCAGAGGGCAATAGGCCTGAAATACTCCAACTGATTAGCTTGTTCATGTTTCGGAATGAGCACCAGAAAAGTAGCATTCAAAGCCCTAAGCATTTCCTTGTTGGAGTAGGACTCCTGAATCACCCTCAGGAGATCTTGATTGATGACATCCCAGAATTCTTAGAAGAATTCCGCAGGGAATCTGTCAGGTCCCAAAGCCTTGCCTTTCTTCATGCCAAAGACCACCCCCTCCAGCTCAGACATGCTAATAGGCCGCATAAGGGAATCATTCATATCTGAAGACATAACAGGGGGAATACAAGATAATACTATACCTTCCGCAAGCTCATCCAAAGGAGTATCATTTGAGAAGAGTGCAGAATAGAACTGAATAGCTTCCCTGGAAATGTCTTGGGAGGAAGTCAAGCTTCTACCATCCATTGTAATCAGGGATGAGATGAAGCTCCTGTTCTGATGATTTTGGACCGATTTATGGAAGAAAGTCGTGTTCTTGTCCCCCTCCTGAAGCCAGTCAACTCGAGCCTTTTGTTTCCAAAAAATCTCTTCACGAAGCTCCCATTCAGTCAATTCCGCAGAGGCTTGAATCTCAGCCGAGTGCAGGCCTTCTGTCAATCCAAGGTCGCAAATCTGTTTGGTGATAACATCCAGCTAGTCTTGTGCCCTCCTCTTCCTGATGTGGAAGTTCCCAAAGTAGTGGTTGTTCTAGTATTTCAGTTTCTTTTTCACATACTGGAGCTTCTTAGCAAAAACAAACATAGTCATACCATAATTTGGAGCCCCTTGCTGCCACCATCCTATCATTAAGTCATGAAGGGAAGCGTCCCTAAGCCACATCAACTGAAATTTGAACAGAGGCTTCTTGGGAGTAGCAATGTGTC
Organism: Torreya grandis; assembly: GCA_037957365.1. Classification (NCBI taxonomy): domain Eukaryota; kingdom Viridiplantae; phylum Streptophyta; class Pinopsida; order Cupressales; family Taxaceae; genus Torreya; species Torreya grandis. Next base: position 2,061,962 of record JARHVA010001662.1, on the reverse strand, counting down.
TCACTGAGAGCTTGATAGGCCAATGGTCAGACCCCCGCCAATCAAGAATATCTGAGGAGAGAGAGAAGGAGCTAGAGCACCAAAAATAGGATACAAGGAACCTGTCTAGACGTTTCGAGATGGCCGCGTCTCCCATCCTTCGATTGTTCCATGTGAAAAGTCCATTGAGGGGTTTAACATCCGAAAGATGTAACCTATCAATATTTTGCCGGAGTAGCTCCGAAGAAGACCCTAGCCGAGCTAGTCCTCCTATCTTCTCCTCTAGGCTGATAATAGCATTAAAATCCCCAGCTACAATCCAGGGCAAGAAGGGGCGGTAGCTTCAAACATATTGGATATGGTCCCAGAGCTTGAGTTGACCTGGGAGATCAATCGGTGCATATACATTAGTCACCAAAATCAACTCCCCATTCTCCAAAGAGGAGGCTACCATTGAGATGGCCGAGATGCAGGACATCCAAAGAATTGGCTTGACTCTTCTCGGATCCCAGCCCATAGCAAGACCTCTCGAAGTCCCCAGTGTGCCGACACACTGCCATTGGCCATGGATCCAAACATTAGGACATCACGTGAACAAGGAGTCCACAGAGAGCTTGGTCTCCTAAATGCAAAGGATATCAGGTGAATGGTCTTTCACCAAATTCTGAATAGCTTTTTGTCTGGGGATGCTATTCAACCCCCTCACATTCCATGACAGAATGATCATTGAGTGGAATGAGGGAAGTGCTCATCTATGGTTTCACCACCCCTGACTCAACCAAAAGATCCCCTGTGATTTTAATTCTATCTTGATCTTTCCTTCGTCCAACTCTGGGAGGTGTGGAGACGGCAGCCTTCTTGAAGGGTCTCAGCATTAAGCCAAGAGTAGGCGACAATCCCTTTTCTTTACTGGGAGCTTCCACTTTTTTTACCAAATCTGCCTAGCGTAAATCTTTGTTATGTGTGGGCACCTCCATAAGGGCTTTGCACTCTGGATCTAGTACTGATTCTGAGGTTTGTTGGTTGGTGATGTCTTGGGAATCATTATGGAAAGTTCTCCCTTCTTCCATCTCCAGCGCCCCACACTGTTCCACTACCAGAATACCCTCCTCTATGATCATATTATCAATAACTTCAAAATGGTTGAAACCTGCATCACCTTACCGATCTAAGTGAGACCATTTCTGGCCTTTCCCTCTTGAGCGACATCGAACTGGAGTGAAACCATCTCTATCAGGGTCGTTAGAGTCAGGATGGTTTGGTTCTGAACTCGAGGGATCCAGGTGGGCTTTCCCCTTTGCGGCTCTGTCTGGATGCCCCTTGTTGTTACTAGCAGGGTCTGGCTGTCCATTCCTCATTCCAGCAGTGGCGGTTCGTGGACCAACTGGTCCCTCCTGATTGCCTGGGCCCTTGGGCGCATGAGGACATTGACACTGAAGGTGTCCATACACATGACAAATACAACACCAAAAGGGAATGGATTCATAATCAATTTGCTGGATCCAGGATGAGGAACCTAAGTAGATCTCGATAGAATCTGGCAGAGGGTTACTTATATCTATATCCACACAAATACGGGCGTAGGAGATTACCTTCTTGTCCAATGTATGGTGAGCGATAGCAACTGGAGTTCTAATCATGGTGCCAATCTGGCACAAGATGTCCTCATGCCAAAATTCTAGTGGCAGCCTTGGAAGGCGAACCCAAACTAGGACTCGTGAAGGAAAATCCTCAGTCGAGTTAAACCGCACATGCCAGGGTTTTATAAAAAGGCCAATACGGTCATAGAAGTACGGGCCTCCCTCAAAAATCATATTCCTGTCAGAAATGGAGGTGAAGTTAACCATGAAATAGCTGTTCCTAGCCAGCATGATGTCGAAATCCCCTTCAATCTGCCATGTCCAACGAATCCATGCTTCCAGAGCCACCTGGGAAATGCGAATTCCAAGAAACTTGCAAATTAGAGTATGAGAAGCCAGATAATCGACATCTTCCTGAACCGTTTTTGACGAGATGACAAGCATCGATCTGTCTTGGCTACGTGGGAGGCAGCCGTTGATTTTACTGAACTTTGCTCGCCCACCTACAAAGAAAGCCTCCTGCCTCTCCTCCTGCGCACTGTCACTTGGCAGAGATCAACCAGCTGCGGAAGTATCTGCCCCACGCTGTCCTTCGGAACCCTCACTCGACATCATCACCCTCCTCCTCTTTGTTTTTAAACGTTAAGCACTGTTAATTATTTATATAAATATTAATTTTTTAATTAAAATTAGTTATAATATTTTTGACAAGTATCTAAAATATTGCTATAATGTTTTAGCTATCCCAAAAAAATGTATTATATTTACTATTTAACGTAAAATATCTCATCTCTAAAACTTGCAAGGTATATCATCACTAAATATTTCTCTTGCGGGTATCTTTCTAATAGTCATTTTACCCCACAATTTTGTTTGACAGAGGATATATCCATTTGAGATAATGACATTTTAGATTTCCATGTTTATTTTGTAGTGAAAGCAATTGATAGCATTATGGTCAAAGGTTGTCTGATACGGTCGTAACTTGCCAAATATTAATTGTATTTATATAGGTTTTTAAAATCGATATATACCATTGATATATATTGTATTTGTATAGGTTTTAAAATTTGATGTATTTCTATTTGTAAAGGTTGTCCGATATGATCATTTACTAATTAATCGTCAAGAGCAGTTTAAGCATATTAAGTTACTATAGAGGGTCATTTAATTACATTAAGCACTACTAATTATTTATATAGATATTAATTTTTTAAATAAAATTAGTTATAATTTTTTGGACAAGTACCCAAAATAATTAGCCATCAACCAATTTTTAATTGACATACCTAGCTAATTCAATGTTGATCTCCATAAACTATTTGAAAGTTATCCTTCTTTACTAGGTTTTAGTGTTTTGTTAAATACTTAATGTTCATGATTGCATTCACCATCCATCATATACAATATACTAAACAAAAATTAATTGCATTCTAGTTTTTCATTACCATTGTATGGCTCATATATGTCAAAATGCTCTCTCTGTGATGATTATATTTAAACTCGATGCCAAAATAAAGTTTACAAAATACTTGGAACATTTTTCAATTTTATTCTAACCCCCATAACGACTTGGCACATGGCACCCTTTTTTTTACTAGTCTTGAAAATTTTCCAAAACCTTTTTGATATTGAATTTTATAATATAGTTCTTGATTTAAAAAAATTGTTGTTTTATCTCCTCAACAAGTCAGTTAGGTTCTCACCCCTCATATTGTCATTGTGATTGATACAAATGTCATTATTATTGATATGATGTACTGCCATTATATCTCCCCCACCCTTTTACTGCAAAATAGGCATGTTCTCATTCCCTACTCTTCCTTACGCATTGTTCACGTGTTTGTCTTACACATAAGATGATGCAAGCTAGTCTTTAATTGAGCTATCAACAATTTCACCTTCCACTTGATTTATGTTCCTATGTAAGCTTTTTCTCCATGATCCCATGTGGGATTAAACTCTTTGATATAGTATGCTTTCATCCACCCCAGTTGTTTTGTCTACACAACTATCCTGAATTTCTCTTTCACATACTTTTTAATTTCTTCATTAGTGTTTAGACACTCTTGTATGTTAATGCACTATTTACGCATCCACTTCTTGTTTTATTTTTTGTTTTGTTTTATTTATGTCCTCTATTATGGTTTTCATTGATTCAATGTTTTATCTAAAAACACTTCAAACCCTGTATCCGCATACTAGGTCCTCACACATCCAAATATTAGCCATTAGGATTTCAAGTAAACTTTTGATTTTTTGGACATTGGGTTGAATATTCAGCATATTTTAAAATTTATTTATGTTTGATTATATTTTACCCATTATTTTCTTATTGTTCATTCTTTACATTCTCTTCTATGGTAAGTTTAAGATGACCTCTAGGGAACCTCTTCCCCCTCACCCAGTTGATCAATTTTTAAACTTTTCTCATAATTACAAAAATGAATGGACCGATTTTCATATTTGTACACTAGCACATTATACTAATCATGATTTCATTTATAGTGATGATGATGATTATTTTTGTAATGATGGATATGATTACTATGAACATGACAATGCAAGTGATAATGAGGATAAAGTAGATACATCTTCTTATCCTTTTCCTCTCTCTTCCCCCGCTTCTCAAAATTAACTTAACAATATAAGGCCAAAAGAGCCCCTTATAGGTAGGGCTTTGTTTGAATGCAATCCTAGCTTTTTAATCCCTTTTACCACTTTTTTATGCAAATTAAAATAATATAAAAGTAATAAAATCAATCTACTTTTGCATGATTCACGTAATATTATTTCTTCGCATGATGTTCCTAACATAAAAAATGAAAATGCACCTTCTTCACCTTTCTCAATTCAATTTAAAAAAGCACATACAACTGATATTATACCTTTTACATATTCACAAACTAAAGTAGATGATATTATGTTGTCATCTTATTTTACCTTTCAAACTCAACATATTGATTCCATGAAAAATATAAATAATCCAAATATATTTAACCCTTGTCCTACATGTCATAATATGCCAAATGAAAATTTGATTGTTATCTCTTCTACCCTTGACTCCGTTATTGAAAATAACGATAACATGTGCATTCCACTCGTAGTTAGTGAAGATACACATTGCATTCCACCTACACATGATGATATATTAAATAGTAGTAAAAAGTTAAAATCTTCTTCAACTCTTTCTCTTATTAAGCATGGAAATGAGAGTTATTATTCTCGTAACTCTACAAGTGAAAATAATTCTAATTTTGATGAAACTTGGAATAACAATTATTACTATGATTTTAGTGAAGAAGAAATTAAGTCTAATCCTTTTAATCCTCTCTCTACTTCACCCATCTTCATGTCAAAATTGATTTCTTATTAAATATCAATTCAAATAATTATATGTATTCAAATAAAAATGTGCAAATTTATACTCATGTTCCTAGTTTACATCATTTACATTCACATGATAATAATATGTCTTCTATTCCATTAGCATGTGATTCTTCTTTACCAATTAACAACATCAAAAATACCAATGAATCTCCTCCACCCCTCCTCACTACAATAGAACCTTTTCCTCATCCTAACCTCCATGAGGGTGATAGTTAATTTCCCTCTCACCAATCCAAGTTATCACCCCTCTAAAGGTTATGGTGAGCTAGCCCAATATCTCTAATAATGTTCCACGAAATAGTGTACCAATGGCTAAGATTAATAATAAGATTCAATGTTTAAATGAACCTCTTAATGATGTTAATATACCTTCTCAAGAGGTAATCTCCTTGATGCACGTCATGGGTACTTTACAATAACAAGTACATTAGCTCACCTTGGAAAGTAAAGCATACTATTCTTGGGTTGATTCCAATGTTATCCATGACAATCCTATCCCATGCATAACAATCAATTCAATGCTACCAAAGAAGTTTCAGATACCAACATTACCTAAGTTCAATGGACATGGAGATCCATACTTGCATATCAAAGCCTATAGAAAGGTTATGACACATACCACATGTATTTTGATTCTCCTCTAGTTATTTCCCAGGAGTCTAGAGGATGAGGCATTAAATTATTTTCATCATTCACTCCCTAGTGGTTCACTACATATATATGATGACCTAGAAGAATACTTTCTCATTCATTAGAATAAGGGACCTCGAGTCACATATGAGATGTTGCCTTCACTACACTAGGGTAAGTCATAACCAATAAACAACTACATTTTATGATTCAAATCATGTATGTGATAGTTGATCTACCAGCTGACAAATTTAGAGGTATAACACATCTTTGTTATAGGCCTCATTCTCCCTCTTAAAGAAAAATTATTATATGAGACATCTAAATCATTTCAGCATCTATGTCATACATCTCTAACATTATAAAGGAAGTTGGGACTAGTTGAGATATCTTCAGAGGTAGATTTTGATTTAGATATCTCTTAGTCATAGTCATCCAATATGGTCCAAGCACCTAATCCATCTATGCCTAAGGAAAATATGGCATCCAAACCACCAATCAAGGTACTCAACAAAGGCAAATAGCCACTTCACATAGCATCTCCCATAGTGAGTAGAGCACATGACACCGACAGAGGACCTTTACAATTTGATTCAGACAGAGACAGGCCCCATGATATCTTACTTACATTATTAAATAGGAGGATGATCACACTTCCTCCTAATCATTAGTGTCTAACACATCATTCACACAGGATAAGAAATAAACCATATTTCAATTATCATTGAATCAATGAAGATTAGGATAATAATTGATGTGCACTCAGAGATTGTATTGACTAGTATGTCAATAGAGGCATCATTAAATTTACATAGGGCAAATCAAGATCTCCTTCTCTATATTCCTCTAGATCACATTCCTTTGTGAATGAGTTATCCCAGGACATTCCTTTCAAGGAGCCATTGGTTACTCATCATATGAGCCATGTGGTTTCTAGGACAACTACTTATGTAAGATATTATGCACCACATAGTCAGTAGAGATGGCAACTAGTTCAAAAAGATCAACCTACTTATAGAAGCATGGTGACAAAATGGAAAATAACTCAACCACCAAATTCAGTACTACAACCAATTAAGATATTTGCAAGATATAATGCATAATAGAGTATAGTTTTAGTACAATAATCAATCAAGTTATTCATTATAGAGTTTGCAAATTGATCTAACACTAGTGCACCACAATAAATATTAGTTCTTAAGGCTATTTCTACACCTACACAACATGAGCAGTATGATCACTTGTTTAATCTTCCAGTAGGATTAGATAGTACATGTTGTAGTCATAGGATCAATACTAACATATAATATGATATTTCCACATCATCAATTCTAACAATTAAAATTTCCAATCCAATGTCAATATCTACTAAACATTTATATGCAAATAAAATCAATTATCATTATGTAATCAATTGTACAAATTTCCATTCAAAGAACACATTTCCATATCAACACATAAGCCATGAATAAAATCAAAACATATACTCGAATAAATAATGCCACCATCAAAATACCACATAACATGATGTCCATATATCAAAATTCCATGTATGTGTGTACACACACACACATGTATGTATACATATGCCTATATACATGTGTCTGTGTATGTTTATACATATACATATAGATGTGTGTGTGTGTGTGTGTGTGTGTGTGTGTGTGTGTATGAGTTTTCATACAATGTTGCATAATCAATCAATAGTAGGAGCTTGGTCACCATGACCAATCTCATCACCATCACTCTCATCTAAATAACCACTAAAGATCGATGCACCTACATCCCCTCTTGACCTAAATCGAGACATACACCTACTCTCTCTCTCTCTCTCTCATAACACTATTAGCTCAGCCATCACCTCCATTTTCTCATGCTAAAGATGAATATAATAATCTATTATCCTACCATCGACCCCACCCAGATTATCAGGTGGGGGCATATCTCATCTCTACAACTTTGCACACACATCATCTATGTTTGTTATTGCCTTCCTTTATGTTGTGGTGGCAATGGCCACTTGATCAAATAAGTGTGCATAAGTAAATCCAACCTATATAGCCTGCTTCACCAGCCCATCATCCATGACATCATAAAAAATGTGCTGCATAATCTCTCATAATGTTACATCAATTATAGTCTCCCAATACTCATCATATCCTGCACCTATATGCACCAACACAATACATTAGACATCTACTCAATAATCCAATACTAAAGAAATCAAATATACCAATATATAATAACATCATGGCTACAACTGCTCTAATGGGCTCTGGTTCTATCACATTTCTCCATAATAGCCCCATCTCTAGGAAATAATGACACCCATCTATGTTGTCCCCATCATAATATGTAGGAATTTATGGTTCCCACATTGTCCATGTCTGGTACCTCTATCACTGTATCTCTTTGTCACTAGAACAAGGGCCAACTCAGCCATCATAGGTCTTATTTTTCTACCCAACCTCACCGTGGCCCAAGTAATCCTCACCCACACCCATGGTGTGGGGACCACATCCTGCACCACACCAAACTACCATGTAACCTGCTCATATCGGCATCTCTAAAAAATAATGGTCCATCGATCATGAAGCCAACAACTAACCCAAATCCACCTCAACTAAATCTCATCCTTGAGCCATCCTTGAAATCCCCTATATGGTCTCCAAATAATATCCTAAGTTGTAACTCGATCCAAAATCTACTGACAATGCATCATGCTCCTCAACTACAAAGGGGTCATATCCGTCCACCTCTTTGTAAATACCTAGGGGTGTGACTTATCTATACATGGAAAACCCATCGGTCTAGCCACTGTAATATGCTCATAGGCCTAATAATGTAATAGTGTTGATGACCTAATCCCACCATTGCATAACTCCTAAGTGAATTGGTACAAATCCTGATACAAGTGGCCAATATGGTGTGACCCCATGAGTATATGGTCATGTGCTCTTCTATATCCTAAACAATAATATGCATCCTATATGCAATAGACACACCACTACCATCAACTATAACAAATGAAGCCAATAATACCACCAAAAACTTCTACAATCATATAAAATTAGCTTTAACAATAATAGACAATAACACATCACTATTATTGCCTCAATTATATGTCCCTATATGAATAGTTATAAAATACCTTAAGGCCTAATCTATGTCTCTTTGTCCACCTGCCTCTTTTAATACCACCCATTGACTAGTAATAGGTATCCTCAATATCCTATACACGTCGTCCAAAGTAATAATCATCTCTCTAGTGAGTAGATAAAAGGTGCATGTATTAGTATCCCATTGCTCACATATTACTATCATCATGTGACAATCCCATGGAATTGGTGCTGGTGATTTCTTGTACCCTAAACCAACCCTATTTACTATTACTCTCTCATCATCTATCAAGGGTAGTCCATATAGACACTCCATCATCTTACTCCTCCAAAACTCTCTCATATATACATCAGCCTGTAAAAAAACCCAAAATATGACATTAGCTTCTCTAAAAATCAAATCTAAATACATAAATAGTCAATAAAAAATATTTTTAATTCAAAAATTTAACTGCTCTAACCTATAAGACATTAACGCTTCCCATAGGACTGTAGTAATATATAATAGCATGGTCCTCATACAATAACATGACAACCCTAGGACTCTAACATTGTCCTTTAGATGATAATTTGGTCCCTCAAAAAAACCCTAATCTATCAAATTTTATGTGAAAAATGATGACAAATTAAACAAAACATTTAAATGCATAGGAAATGATAGAATCCTTACCAATCCAACCTCCTTGGTTTCTTGAATCAACATCTCCACCTCCTTGTAATGAGTCACATTAGCACCTCATCTCCTTGACATGTTTTCTTGGCTCAAAGCAATAAATTATTTCAAAATCTAAAAATTTAAATGGCTTTAAACTCATTCAATCCAACCTATTTAAACCATGCTTTTACAAATGCCACCTACCTAAGGTTGGCCCCACATGCACATTTTACCAGCCATTACCAAAAACTTCTAATCGTGATATCTTATGCCCATAGCTCTGATTTCTAATCCATTTATTTCATGTGGAACTCAATGATGAGATACCCCATATCATACCAATTGCACTTATATTCTAATCAAATTGCCTCCAAGGAGGCCAAAACTCATACTTTCTTAACAAACATGTTATAGACCAAAGATTTATCTTAGTCTCAATCTATAAATAATTCTTCTATAATTATCAATATAATCAATCCCATAATTGCATTATCAACACTGACTACTCACCAACATACATTTGGTATCACTTTTGGTTTGATATCCTTACCCTAATTTTAACTCTCTCACTAAAAGGGGGCATACATACACCATCAAATACTCAAACTTAGATATACAGTTACACAGATTCACTTGTATATACAATTACGTAGATATACTTAGATATATGTTTACACATATTTACTTAGATATATAGCTACATATATTTACTCAGATATATAGTTACACAAATTTACTCAGATTTATAGTTACACATATTTACTCATATATACAATTACATAGATTTACTTAGATATACATTTACATATATTAACTCAGATATACAGTTACATAGTTTTACTTAGATATATAGTTACATAGATTTAATCAAATATACAATTACACAATTTTACTCAGATACTCAGGTTCAAATACATAATTTCTTTATTTAAACACCCAAGTATTCATATAAGCAAATACATAGTTTAATTCAAAGTTTTAAGGTTTCATGATTTTTGTTAGATATTCTCAGATTTTACACAAGATTTTGATATAGATCTCTACTCATATTTTTACTATGGGGGCACATACATAATACAATGTCTGTATATATAGATGTTGCATAGCTACATCACTCAGATATCAAATTTTGGGCATGATACATGGTACATGTTATTGGTCTTCTAGGTTTTCACATGAGACATGACAGTTTGTGTCATGTCATGTGTTGTTTATTGACTCATACTCTAGATTTGATACATAGGTTACACAAATACATCACTCATATATTAGGTTTGGGGGCATGGTGCAGGGCACATGTTCTCGATCATATAAGATTTCACTAGGTTATATAGATAAAATGGTAAATTATACCATTATCTATGTTTAGATCACTAGATTATACTAAGGATGTCACCAGGATTTCACTAGATTGGGTCATATATCCATCTGCAATGGTTGATCCATAGTTCTCACCAAACCCAGATTACCCTAGTTTGTGTAGAATGTAGGTCAAATAGAAGTTTTGACCTCTGAGCACATTTCTTCTCAGACTAACATTTACATATTAGAGTGGGGGAAAGCATGGCTTATTTCTCCACATTTATAGATTAATTCTCAAACTTGATTTACATATCATAGTGGGGTCAAAAAGGGCTTTGTTCTCATAATTCAGTCGATTACTTAGATTCAATATAGGGGATACCCACATTGTGGATTTTATCTTCATAGACATCATCCTAATTCATGTCCACTTCTCTGGCCATGGAGTGGGTTGGGTCAAAGCACATCTATTCTCTACATGGATTGATCACATAGGTAATTACAAGTACATATTTTATTATCTTTTGCTCTAGTACTTTCATTTCATTACATTACTAGATTAAAAGAGGGGTAACTATACACACCCTAATTTGGTCAAGCAAACACAAGTATTATGTCTTTTGTAGCTCTTTCATAGGTACTTAATAGCCTTGTACACACGTGTCACTTTGGCCATTTGATGTCAATATGGTCCTTATTATGACTTATTTTCCTTATTTTACACCCTCAATAATTTCATGTCTTCCCTTTTCTAGTCACATGGGGCCCTAGCCTGTTTGTCCCAGTTATAACCCTTTTTTTTGCACACAGGATAATAACACAATCCTAGATAGGAGTGCACAACACTATTATTGACCTCAACACTATTGTCCAATGATTATGTTTTTAACTTCTTTTAGGTCCTTACCCTCTTCTAGGTCTCCTCTTATGATTATGTTTATCTTTTTATATTGTCAGCCTACAAATAAGTGTCCCACATTTAAAATAAAGATCATTCTATATAAATATCTTCATAAAGCATTCTAAATCTAGCACTTATTACTTTGGCACATAATTATATAAAACTCAGTCAATAGTATAGCTCAATTTTTTGCATATTTACTCAGCATCGCACATAGATCTACACACTTGATCAAAGAAGGGCCTAAGCCCAAGTTGTTCTTGCATACTATGTGTGTTGATTATCCACGTTTCCTAAGGGAGAACTACATACAATCTGAGACCCCTATTATTGGGGTTAATATAGGTAACAACTAGAATAATAGGGGTTCTATTTTTGTTCAATTGTAACATCCCACAACTCACCTTTTCCCCTTTCTTTTGAATTTGATTATGTTTGTTATTTCATGTGTTCAGGTATTCATTAGGGTTTTGAAGGAGTAGTCCTAGATCAATACAAAAGGATGATCAAAATTTCTTCAGAATACATGTAGGACCCAAAAGACCTCTCACAAATTCTCTAGAAGTTTTAGGACTCGTGTCTTAAAGATAATAGCGCAATGCCCTTTTCCAACAATGTATGACATTGTAGTCCACTTGACAACCCTATTGACCTAAGACAGGTGAAATTCTAGTTTCAAAACAAAGGTGATCTTAAAAATTCCTCTAATATGTTCCAACATTACCCTCACCTAGTGACATGCATTTCATTCTAGATAAGTTGACTTTCTCCTTTACACTTTCTATTTAGGGTAAATCAATTAAATTAGTCATTTACAATATTTATTTGCATTTACCCACTTTACTTCAGCCCTTTACCAACCTTAGGATTTGATCTATTTAATTCCTAAAAATATAAAACAACTGTCCTAAATTTCTCTTTCACACACATTTTAATTTCTTCATTAGTGTTTCGACACTCTTGAATGTTAATGCATTATTTATGCATCCACTTCTTGTTTTATTTATCCATAAAATTTTCCTTTTGTTTATCTCTTCCTTTGTCATTATTTTGGGCCATCTATTAATATTCATAACTTGTGTCTTTTTTAAATAACTTATTATCTGACTCATTGTTGATTCCTCCAATGGAAAAGTACCTGTTTGAGCTAGTAGAATTTCATGCAAACCTGATGCTTTGATTTTGAGGTTGTTTGTGATTAAATATTTTTGAATTCTCTCTATCTATCTCCATTTTAGATCAGACACATTATAACCCATACTTCACATCTGTATAGTACCAATAGAGTGATAAGCACGTCAAACAAGGTTCTCTTGGTTTTCTAATCCCTTAATTATGTGTCCCTACATATATTTTGTATTAGTTATAGAACGTTCCACTCCCCTCATATTATTTTTACCCTGCACTTCTCCCAATTAAGCTTGTTGTGAAAGTCAAGCTCAAGATGCTTGTATTCTTCCACTACTTCCAATAGGCTTCCTTCGAAAAAGAACTTAATCTATTTTTTTCTCCATAGTGGAAAGATGATGAGTTTGATTTTGATAGTATTCACTTTCATTCCAACATCTTGGTAGAAGAGTTATAGAGTTTTTAAATTATCCAACTAAATATTACAAATGTATAAAACTAACATTCGTATTTTAAATAAATCTATAAAAAAAAATGCCAAGAGATATCATTCAAAGGGCACCCATTCCACTTATGTCACAAATCTAATATTATACAGGAACCTCAAGAATTATATCTCTTGGCATCTATAAATTTAATCGGAGATATGTATGTTCGTATTTAATTATGCCTTTAAGAGGAGAAAAACTTGGAAACTAAACTTTAATTATCTTTTTACTTATCAAAATATTAAAAATCTTATGGAATAAGATAATCATTACAATAAGTATTTGAGGGGTGGATTTGAATATAATTTTAATTTTAATGTTTTATTTATTTTATGCATCGTGTACTTGGCTTACTCTTGAGAAAGATGTATGATTGTTTATCTTATGCCTTGATTGTTAAATAAATTTATAAATGTATATACATACACATTACAAAGCACTATAGATACTAAAATGTGGTATTATTTACTTCACAATAACAAGCTTGACATACATTTACCATGCATGAATTGTGTGCACAAATATGGTCCTAACTTGCCATTCTCCCACACCTACGTCTTTCCCTATGAGTTTGACCCTTCTATTTTATTATTACACACCTATAAAAACACCATTGTCTATTTTAAACTTACATACTATCCTACATAGACATCCCCAGACCTTTAGTTCAGTCCTCATGTGCATAGGTTGCTAACATTAACTTAAGTTAGTATCGCTAGTGGACACTAAATTGAGCTTGACATTACCAACCCTCTCCAAACAATGACTACATTTTAAAATCAAATCCTTTCTTATGGTTGATCCTTATTCGTAGTGTGTCGATGGCATGATAAATTATCCAAATAGACACTATATATACAAATCAAGGCCTCATTTGATAGAGGACTTGAAACTTATCTAATACACATCTATACACTATTGCACACTAAGAAAATATGCCATATTATTCCCAAATTTTAAATCATTCATTAGTAGTGGTCACAAACCAAGTCTGAAGGTTAGTCAAAGCAAGCTTTATCAAGGATTAAATCTAGATTATTATCTACATTCATATAGCAAAGGAGCACAATCGTAAAATCATGCTAGGTGGGAAAACTATGTGTGGCTTGATTTCCCTCTTTAGAGTATTGAATACATAAACAATAACCAATCATCAATCGAGGTGATTGGGGTTAGTTCAACCCATTACACTTTCCTAGTTTTTGTAGGATTATAACCCTCATAAGCACACAAAGGATTTTAAGGTGAAAGAGGTTGATTTCTGGAGTTGCATATATCATCAAGGTTCAACATAACACATATAGAGATTTTAAATATAGATAAAGGTGACTATATGGTCACACACCCTCTTTTTTGCATAGGTCACTATCAACCACTACAAGTCAGTATTAGCAAATGATATTGACCCAATGGTGATAAAACTAACCTTATGTATATAAAAACATAGTTATGGATACAAATGAATCACAAGGTTAATTCATTATGTTTTTCACTACGTTTTATCAAATTTTAGGAATTAGGAGATGTATCACCCTAATTAGACAAACTTTTGAGTAAAATTAGATTGTTACAAATCTGTAATCAATGACACCCCTGATTTGGAAATTTTATAAAATTAGAAACTTACCAAATATATAAAGTGCAAGAGATAAATATAAAACTTAGATGGGAAATTGAGATGCAAGATACTTCAAGATCTAAGAATGAGAGAATGACTATGTTGACTGTGTGTGAACCAAAAATAGGAGCTAACAGAGTCCTTAGACAAGAGCATTGTAACTAGATAGGGTAAAGGTGTGTTGTAGTCCATATGGAGTGTTGGTGTTTGATAGTGATAAAAATTATGAGTTATGTACACTATCTCCTACTTATTTTTCAAACTATGTAGGAGCTTCTGATTCACTTATGTGACCACTTTGTAATTGATTTTCCACTCAAAATCCTAGTTTAATAAGCAAGAATACCAATGCAAATCATAAAGAAAAAATGGGTCAACAATTGACGTTGGGTGTGATCTCAACACCCCCTATGTTAAGTGATGTATACATACCAATAATCCTAAGAGGGATCAAACTTCATGTAGTTCTCCCATATCACATTGGTGTGTGTGAAACTAGTGTAATACACTAGATGTTAGTGCAATTTTAGTGTGATTATGTTCTTCAACCATGACTTATGACCTTGGAGATGTATTCAAACTTTTGTTTACAGTTGTATGTAATCATAATTAGGAAAAATAGGTATTTTTATATCAATGCATAATTTTAATTATGGTGTTTTTTGTGTAGAAGCCTATTGTGTGTAAAATGACTTGAAATGTGTTTATATAGTGGTATTTTAGAAATTTCTTATTGTAGGGCTTATTAAAAATCATTGCTAGACCTTTAGACTTTAAATTTCATAAAATAATCATTAATTGGTGGTAGGATAAATTCTAGGGAGGTTGACAATAACAGAGTGTGTTGTAGTCCAAATGGGCACTCTTATCCAAAAGGTGGAAACAATTAGGCTAAGGGCATAAAATAATTTGAGTATGGGCCTAGAATGCTGATCAAGTTTGATAGATGTGTCCTAGGGTGACTTGAGATGTTTTCAATGGTGGATCACCATGTATAATGTGAAGGAAAGTGGTCAAAAGGCCCTAGGATAGGTCATGAGCTAAGTATGTCAAAAGGACGATCACACGTGCACAATTTTAGTTAAACATTAATTCATGTGACTACATTTGCCCGCATTTTATACTAGTAATGCAACAAAGCAAAAGTACTAGAGTAAAATTAAAAAAAAGTGCATACCTGAACTTACCTTTGAAGTGTAGTCTTGAATTTAGGCCACAACATTGAATTGTGCTTCATGTAAACCTGTAGTGAAACATGTATAAAATTAGTCCTTACTTAAGAAGAAAATCAATAAGTAAAGACAAGAAACTCATTGTCTAATAATAAGGAATGAATACACCTGATTGGGTATGAAATCCATTGAGATTTATAATGTAATATTGTTGCAAAAATGGTGACTATAGAGGGTAGGCCCCTTGGAGATTTCATTTGCATTGAAAAACTTGGACTAGACTGTGCATATCCTAATCCTCATTGATTCTGAGAATATTCTTAAGAAATCAAAGTATGATTTACTCCATGATTGCATACCCATGGTCGTGAAGTATCTTAGAATCTTTGTATGAATACCAATAGAGTGTTCTTGTGAAAAATTGGTGAAATAATGGTGAACCCACTGTTGTAGATGGAATTGGCTCATTTCTGATGCAAAATTGGCACAAAATCAGTGCAAAACTAGTGTAACTAGTTTACATAATCTAAGTTTGGTGTATAAAACATAGGAAAGGATAATGATTGTCATTCCATATACAAAACTAGTGTAAAATTGAGCAAGGAGAAAGCCATATGTCATGCAGATGTCCCCAATCTGATATATGGTGTATATAGATTATGAGGCTAAGTAATAACAACTAAAATTCCAAGTAAAAACATGTTTATTAACTTGGAACACATGTCATACATGATGACCCCAAACTGAGCAAATTTGTGATTAAATCTTAGTAAATTCTAAGAACCAAGATTGTAAAATTGTTGCAAATTACTCTGGACTGTTTGAGATTCTTATAAATTTTGGAAATGACTATTTATGAGCTTTAAGACAACGGCGACGTTCATTGTTATCGATTTATAATTATCTGAGTAATTTTTGAGTATGAATTATGATCCATTATGTGAGGACTATAAATTTTTGTCTGTGTATTGTTTATGTTTGTTTGTGTGCTAAACTGAGTCTAGTCTCTAAGACAAACCATTGTGTATGTCCCCTTTTTTGAGGTGAGTTGTCATGCCTACACAATAACTAAACTCAAAAGAAAAAATTATGTGAGATATGTAATGAAAAAATATGTAAATCTAAGTAGTAATGATAACATGGAGGAGTATGGCATCATCATATCGATAAACATAGTATAATAGCAAAGTGAGATGCATGTAATAACAAGCATATATAGTGTGAATGTCTACATAGATATTAGTAATCAAGCACACAAATATGTGATCAAAATTGAGTATAGAAAGTTTAAGATAACTACTTGGAAAGGAATGCATGATCATGGCATCAAAAACTAAGAGGATACATGATATCCATCATGGCATAGAAATCTGAGTAAACAATCAAGCAAGTGTCATGGTCATGATGTACACATACATAGAGTACACACAAAGCACACAAGGCATGAAAAATGGAAGGCCAAAGGGACACATACAAGGGACATGTTCAAATGTTATTCACACACATAAAAACACACTCAAGGACATGTTCAAATGTTTGCACACATATAGAATCAGATAATGAAGACTTAGAGCCACACACAATGACTAATTAAAAGGTCCTAAATTGAAAGAAGCACACATAAGGAGATGTTAAAATTCCCCCACACACTTAAAATCAGCTAATTAAGTTTTAGATCTACATGCATAATGACATATTCAAATGTCCTTAATTGAAAGAAACACACACCAAACATGAAGTTATGAACCAAACATAAAAGTGTGCATGGATATGTAGTTGATCAACATAAGCAATTTGAAACACAAGTAGGTTTAGTAACTTATATAAAAATTAGTATATTTGTGTGTTAGTACACAATAAATATCAATAGATATAATGCAATATAATAACTTAGTTGTAAGTAATAATGTAAGCCCATAAAAGGATAAAACGTGTATGAGATGCACTAAGTGAGCTTGTTGATGTGTATATAAGCTATATAAGGATTATGTAGGATTTGGGTCTAGGAAATGAGAGCATGTGCTCACTGGGATAACATCGAGGCAATAAGACAACAAAAGGGTGCACTCTTATCTATATAGGGTGTTGTTATCTAAATGCAAGGTTATGTGCATGAGACTATAAGTAACCTATAATATAGTCTAGGGATGGAAATATGTATGATTTATAATCACTCATGTTCACTTGTGAAGTATATATTATATGAAAATTGGATATAAATAAGTATTAAATATTGTACATAAATTAACTAGTGTAAATGAGCTAAACATAAGCATGTATAAGTCTTGATTTTGTATTTTTCTGGAGTATTTTATTATTTTTGTACTTTTGCATATATAAAATGACAAACAAAGAAGCTATATCCAAGGAATAATGCTACCATAGGGGACTGATCTCATCAAGGGGATGCATCTGTATAGGTCTTATGTCATTGCCATATTAATACTCTACATAATCAACATTGTCATAATATAATAATTTATATTATTATAATTATTATCATCTTGATTTTGAAATTATGAAATTTCACTCTTGTTTTTTGTTATATATATATATATATATATATATATATATATATATATATATATATATATCTAACCCATAATGTGGTATTGACCTTTTTAATTTGTCTTTTGCAATATGTATTGTGTCTGTAGATACTAAAACTAAATATTTATAACACACACACACACACACACACACACACATATATCTAACCCATATTGTGGTATTGACCTTTTTAATTTGTCTTTTGCATTATGTATTGTGTCTATAGATACTAAAATTAAATATTTCTAACATCTCAATTTTGTACATTTGACAAATATCTATCAAGGTTCTACCCTTTAGTTTTATAACTCCCTATTATCGAAAGGCTTATATTCACCATCTCATTGTGCCTAAATGCTTATCTCTTAGTTTGATCTGTATCATTTTGATGACCTAGGTCTCTTGTACTATAGATAAAACTTAATACCTAATAAACATCCTTCACTATCAATTTCATATCCATAACTTTTTTCTAGCCTTTTGGACACTACTGACCATAGAGACACATTACCACTAACAATGATGTTTGGATCCTTATCTAGTGTCCAATTGCCCAAAGTCATCCAAGTTATAAATGATTTAAAACTAATATATTGGCTTATTAGTCTTATTGAACCCTACCAGATATTTTCAAAAGGTGTGGCATAAATACAAGTCTAATCCTTTTCATTCCTCATCTATTAAATACCATGCAAACACATACTAATATTAAATTAATAAATTGCACAACCAATCTATTATGCCCTATTTGTCCCTATTTTCATATCAAGCATAAGGGTAGTTATATTATATGTCTCAACCATTCAAAATGTATCCCATGAGTGATATTTGTCAAATTGCAAGCTAGATAACTACATGTATCATCATATAGTATATTGCACCCTTGTGCACACACTTCCCACATATAAGGGAGAATTACTCAAGTTTTAAGCCCTCCTTGGAGTATTAGATATATAGGCAATGACCATTCATAGAGGGGTCTTTGGGGTTAGCTCGACACCATGATCCCACTAACCCATTTTTAGCAAATTCATTCTAAGGGTGGAAAAGAGTGAAGAGCTAGTGTTTAATCAATTGAAAAAGAGTGACAACATGTATCCTAGATATAAATACATCAGTAGAAAGATGAAAGAAAACCCATAACAGTTAAGTTGGTTACATCTAGATCTAGTCATTATTATGTACTGAACATTTGCATCATAGGCAAATGCTAGTGTTGATGATAGTGTGTAGATCTGATGGTAGTGTTCATGACTACATAAGTACAATTTCCAAAATCTAACCACTAATTCATAATTCTAATCTTGCATACTTTACTTATGTTTCCCTGCATACTTTACACATGTTTCTAGTCTGGATCTACTTGTGCACAATAAACCCAGTTAAGTATCATTTCTATTTACTATTATAATCAATTGAACATCATTTGAATTCAATGCTTTATATATTTAACATATCTCAATATTATAATTAAAAATATTCATTTATCTAAGTTTGTAATTAATTAGCCTGCTATAAATTATTTTATCACTTTTGTGCTCAAACTACTTATATATTATTAACCATGTACCCACATATATCAAAACATAGGGTTAAACATTTGGTGAACTCAAGGTCTTTGGTCTCCAAACCCTAGGTTGACCTAGGGTTTCCTGATTTAATGTTTTCCTAAATTTTGATTTCAAAGTATTCAAAAATTTAAAATTCATAATTTCTTTTCATAAAATCACATTTAATGTTGATAAAAATGAACCCTTTCCTCCTTATAACCCTAAGGAGGGTGATAAATACCATCCGTATAATTAGGTCCATGCTATCACTATTTCGAGGGGTAAGGTGGCCCATTTTATGGTTTTCAATGAAAGAAATCAATATGTCCTTCCTCAAACCCCTCCACCTCCCATATTTCGTTTAGATTATGTGTATGCATATTCATACTGAAGTACCTAAATTTTGCACTTATGAATCCCTTAAAGATAAAATCATCCTTATGATCAAGTTAATATAAGAGTTATAAAATAATTTCAGTTTAAAGATCACAAAATTGGAAAATAAGATTACATACCTACAAAATCCAACATATGTTGGTGTTAATCCTGTGTTTAAATCTTCATCTACCAGTGTTATACCCAAAAATGTTTCATATCCAAATGGCAAGCTAAAACATAATGCATCTAAAACATGTGTTTCAAAAAGTGAACAAAAGGCTAATAAGAGTCCTAGTGAAATCTTAAGAGAAATGCTTCACAACAAAGTGATTCAACTACCTCCTCTACATCTTATAACAAGATTAAAATACTAGTATGCATATCATAAAATGCTTGGGCATCATACAAACTATTGTTTTACCTTGAAGAAAAAAATAGAGAAGATAAATTATAGTGGTTATCATATCATTTATACATCAATCAAGTGACCCACTCACATTATGAGTATCTATCATAAAGCACAAATGATAAAATAATTATGGGTACCAAAAGATAACTTAGAACAAAAACACTTGTGAATGCAAAAATCAGAGTGAGAATACTTTTAAATGGTAATGTTACAAAAAGAGTGAGAACAAAATTTGTAAAATAAAATTTCAGACAAGCAAACAAACATTCTAAAAAGAGGGTTTATAATAAAAGAATTTTCAAAGCAAGACATGCCTACAAAATCAAATGATACAAATATGGTTGCTAAGGACCTAAACATCATATCTATTTCATGCCTCAAGGAATAAAAAATTCAAGCCACAAATTACATCTTTTCTCAGTGTTCAAATAAAGATACATGACTCTTCTCTAGTTCATAATGAGATGCAACATTTTGACACTAATGAACATACTCAAGAAAAACAAACTTGTAAGAAGGAATTTCCAAACCTATGGTGCAATGGGTTTTTCATACACAAACACTCAAAATGTTATATCACAAGTTCAATAACAACCTAAGAAGTTAACTTTCTCTTATAATAATGATTGCATTAATGATTATAATCCTAATAATACAGAAGATTGGTATGATCTTGACGATACTAATTATGTAACATATGAATATGACATAGATGATACATAGCCTTCATAGAGACACCCCCTTGATGAGTACATTAGTTTCTAATATCACTTTCCCTTGTACATGTATTAGTTTCTTATTCTTCCAAATATTCCAAAAATCCCAAAAAAAAATATATTCAATAAAATATAAAAACATTCAAATAATTCAAAAATACAAAAGTATTCAACATTCCTAAATTTTATTAGCTCCTTGGCATCTATGTTTCTTGATTTACATTACTCGATAACATATCATTTCATTTATATATACACATATGCTTAACACATCTTTGAGTGTGATATTGTTTTAATAGTTTTGGGAATATTGGGGTTTTATTCCTAATTTGTTTAAAGGGTCTAGATTGATAAATCAGTAAATAATATGCAATAAATACGCTACTAATTCGTGAAATTTATTTGTAATTAGAGATTTTATAAAAATAATAATAAACTGGAGAAAATAAGACTTAGCTTAAAATGTGTTTATCTGAGACAGGGTCTGATATTCACTATACAGGCTTGGGACACTATTGTAAACAGGATTCTGGGTTTTATTTTTTGATTAGACAGGAGCACTAAAAGTGGACAGGAGTGGCACCAATGCTATAGTCCTTGTCCAAAATTGTTGTCTTGAGAGTTTGAGCTTTTTGAGTTTTATTTGGTAGGTCTGTTTGACGCTATCTCTAAATTTACGAAGCTTCAATGTCAATAGTGCTCCCTATAGAGCTGATTTTCTTCATTTCTAAGCCTTCAATGTACTTAAACAAAACTTTGGTAGATAGGGAAAAGGGGTTAGTGTGTGTAAGATGCACTGGATGTGCTTCACACCTCATGTGTGGGTACACTACATACATTCCAATACTTGAAAGAGGGATCAAGCCATATGTATTTCTCCCTTTGAAAGTGTTTGGTGCACTTGTGATATGAGAATGCAAGGAAATGCTAAACTGGGTATGCTTGAGATGACTAGGGACTAGTGTAGATATTTAGAGGTGCTTACAACTATACTAGATGGATGTATGTAGAGAATAGGGAAGATTGCCTGAGTGGTTTCACTTATATTCTTATTTGCTTGATAATATTTTCTAACCCTTTCCAAATGATCTTTGAATGGGATTTTATAGGGATCCATTAGTCATGGATTGAATTTGTTCATGTTAGGCCGACAAGGAGAAGGATAGGGAACTGGAAGGAATTGATCATAAGGGCCAAAAATGAGCTTGGACAATAACACTAAAAGTGGACAATAGTAACACCAATGCTCCTATCCTAGTATGGTGCTATTGTCCTTGGCATACATGACCTAATGGGATGGATTGGTCATGAAAAGAGGCTCTTAGATCAGCTAGGGCCAAGTATAGAAGGCTACAGATGACTGAGAATCAATGAAAACAAGCCTAAGAGTGTCATGAGAGTAAGCAAGAGGGACCAATGGGTTGGATGTTATTATCCATACTCAAGTTGCCAATTTTTTCATTTTATATGACTACATTTGCCCACCCTTTATTCTAGTGATGCAACAAATTGAAATACTAGGATAAAAGAAAAATAGAAAGCGTACCTAAACTTACTTGTAAGGGTGAAGCTCATGAAGCTTGTGTGATGCTGGGTGTGCATAGAGATCATGTTGTGAAGTGTGAATCTTCAAAAGAAAATAAATAGTAGATCAGTTCTTACTAGATACACTATATCTAAAACAAGAACATACAAAGCTAGGTAAAAGAGAGGAAAAGAAAGGAATTAATACACCTTATTGGGTATGCGGACTAATACAAAACCTATTGTGATGATGAGTAATTCTGAGTAATGCTATATGTGTGTTGTACTAAGAGTAATATCATGAATGGAGCTGAGTGCTCAATTCTCTAGAAGGTGGCTCAAGAATGCAAAGGCTGGCCCTTTGGCTCCATCATCACCCATTAAGTGAAGTTAGGTGGTCATACATGTGTTGATCTATGTTTGTACTATGTGTCCAATTCCTTTGAATAGGTGGCTCAAGAATACAAAGGCTAATTAGACCTTTGGCTCCATCATTGTTCCATGAAGTGAAGCTGTAAACTGATATTGATATGGAATGTGTGTCATATAAGATTGATCTTGAAGCCCATGAATGTACTATGATCTGACAATGTTGGTGTGGATAGATAAATGTATGCTAGAAACTAAGCCACTCTTGGCCATTCTAAAATATGGATATTAGGCTTGTATTAAAGCCACTCCAAAACTAAGAATCTAGCTTATGTGGAAACCACTTGGGAACTTAGGAACTTAGAAGTTAAGCTTGTATGAAATCCAAACCAAAAATGATTCCAACCACCTGTAGATGGAGTGAGGCACACAACTACTAAAAATGTCTGGATAATGATTGACTAGGAAAGAAAGAAAACAAATGTGTCTAAAACATGGATTCTAATCTAGAAGTTGTACCAACTGCCCTATCTAAAATTGGAAATGAGAGCCCTCATGTCATGCATGATGCCCCCTATATCTAAGTTTTTTGAGCAAACCTGTACTGAAACAACTGACTCTAGTCTAAACTATAGCTGACATAATTGTAATTAAACTTACGTTTTTGTCTATTTATAGAGAATTTGGTTTTTCTACTATTTGGATAGGAGTGCTAGAAATGGATAGTAGCACCACTGGTGTTGTATTCTAGTCTTGGCACTATTGTCCTGGGCTAAATCTAATGACTGTTTTGGATTTTTGACTGTCTCCCTAGTCTATTTTGACTGGTTTGATGTTTATTTATTGTTTTGATTGTTTTAAAATTGAATTTTTTGACTGATAGGAGCTCTAATCTGTATAGCAAAACCCCTATGTATTGCCCCCTCTTCTGAGGGTAGGAATGGAGACCCTATAATGATTGCCCTCAGAAGAAAGAGCCTTGTAAGTGTGTTATGCTATATGGATACATGATATATCAATGATAATTGACAAGATATCTCAATATATAGCATGGGTTTTAGTGATAGATTTTTAGATCAACAGGGGTATGCCTGGATAGATATAACAATGTAATAACATGTGTAATGTACTGAAATGGAATTTAAAGTCTGGTTATTTATTAGTCATTAGTTGGAGTTATGTCGCATGATGTCCATCATGACATCCAAGAAAACATGAATAATGCATGATATGGATCATGGCATTGCATACAATCAAAAGCAATCAAGCAAAAATCACACAAGGCAAGAAGCAAAGAGCATACAAGAGTGGCCAAGGGGCCAAACAAACAATGGACGTGTCACTCAAACTAGAAAGCAAACATACAAGGCATGTTCAAATGCCACATACACATACAGTTGAAATAAGCAAATTGGCATGAAAGACATAAACACATAGAGGAGTACAGGCAAAGGACATTGGCAAATGTCCTAAGGCACACACATGAATAGAAGCAAAAAACATTGGAAAATCTCCTAAGGCACATATAGGAGACAAATAGGAACTAAGAAATGCAATCACATCAAGCTAATGCTAAGCAAGAAAAGAAAACATGTAAGAAACCAAAATTATAAATGCATCTAACTAATCAAAACAAGAAGTGAATGTATGTAAGGCATGTTAGTACAAGACTAGGTATATGCTAAGAAATACACAAGTACTAAATACTAATAAGTGTTGATAGAGTAATCTGTGTAAGCTAGTAAATAATGTACATCAACATGATAAATAGAGTATGTGGTGTAGGAATGACCTAACTTGGATAGCATAGTCATGTAGAGGATGCCCCCAGTGGGTATATATATTGATGTGTGTCTCGAATGTAGAAGTAGGATGCCCTCTCAATGGATAGAGTGAAGCAATCAAAGAGCTAGATGTAATTGCACACACTCAAAGAAAGATCAAGTGAAGCATGGTAATGTAGATAAATCAACAAATAATAAGCATAGAACAACAAATGTAAGTCTAGCATAGTAGTAACGATGTAAAGCATGGATGATGCATACAATCAAAAGGTTTTTGTGTTTTTGAATTATTGAATTGTTTATGTATTTTGAAATTTTGTATTGTTTTTTCATTTTTGAATTTTTATTAGTTATGTACAATCAAGCATAAGAAACTATGTATACTTAAGCAGAGAAAGGATGATACTAACTGATGATCTCATTGGAGACTCCCTATCATGGTGTCTTGTATCAAGGAAAGGGATCGTGCGTGATCATGAAACATGATGAAAATGCTGAGACTATGGCTCTAAAATCTATATATGTTGTAAATAATCTAAAGTCTTTGAAGTAGAAACCAACTATGGGGTCCCCCTATAACTCTGAGAAGTGGATGCAATTGTAGGGCTCTTAGGGACCCATATGTTAGTAGGAGAAGCTCTCTAAACATGTGCTCTATGTGTAGATGCATGAGATCTCAAAGAGACTTCCCTTGGTGTGAATACTATAGCTAGAAGCTATCTATAATCCTGAAGCTATGGAGGTGTATGAACCCTATATTCTAGGGATGGATGCCTCAACTATGTCTAAATCTATACTAGATTAAGAACTATAACTGGTGGAAAAACTAGAATTGGAAGCTGTATTGAAACTAGTGATTGTAATATAGAAAATGGCTCTTAAGTGGGGAGTGGGAAATCATATGACACTCCACCAACTATAATAACTTGATTAGTGTGAATGAATTTCATGCATTTGTGAACTATAGAACGTACTGTTAGAAGTTTCTAAATCCATGGTCGACCAAATAACATATCAAAACTCCTACACTAGGAACTATAGTGAATGGTATGGTGATGTGTGTTGGACTAACCTATAGAGGAAGTAAAATATCACCCAATGAACTCTATATATTCACAATAAATTTGTTTATAACTATGTCTATTGGTATAATATCCTGCTCTAA
Organism: Torreya grandis; assembly: GCA_037957365.1. Lineage (NCBI taxonomy): Eukaryota > Viridiplantae > Streptophyta > Pinopsida > Cupressales > Taxaceae > Torreya > Torreya grandis. The sequence goes on along the minus strand of JARHVA010001662.1, from coordinate 2,035,555 downwards.
ATATCCCAAATGCTGTAATAATGTAATAATGCACATGTTCACACTAGATCCATTGTTTATGAGAACACTATGAATAAGATGATTACGAATGTGAGCTCTAATAAAGAGTGCATGATAATCCAAATCATCCTCAATGATCTCCTAATCTAATAAGGATATGGAAGGTCTATTTGGAACTTTAAAATTGCACAACCAATCATGTTTCTCAAAGAATGTGTCTCAACTAAAGGTGCCCTGTATGTATCTAGTGGTAGATGTGCATGATATGCATGGTGAACCCCTGATGTGTCCCCTGTCTCTTATTTATAATGTTGTGGAAAAGGATATGAAAAAAATTTCAATGCTTTATCTTGTGTTTTCTTTGCCAGAGGAGGCTCAACTGAAGTTCTAAGATCAATATGATTGCCATCTATTAAATCTTGTATCTTATGTCTCAAACTGATGCATATATTTGTTGTATGGCCTGGTGCCATGTGAAACTCACAAAATGCATGTTGATCATATCCCCGTGGAATAGGTTTTGTTGGGTCAACTTCTTGAATAGGAGGGAGAGATATGATGTTACAATCCAATAGCTATTGTAAAACTCTAGCTAGAGAAACTGGTAGATTGGTAAATGTACATTAAGGAGGTGCTGATAAAACCACTTATTGAAGGGGCACTGAAGCCAAATTAACTGTAGGTTGATTCTAAATCTTATTATCATTGACCTTTATTTTGTATGGGACTTTGTTGTTACTCTTATTTGTTATGTTTGAGATACTTGTGTACTTGAGTTTTCCTATTGAAATTAACTTGACTTCTCTTTCCTTTAGTGTGTGACATAATTCAGGGAAAGAAGAGAATCTTTTGAACATAATTGATTCATGTAAAGTTAGTAGATGACTTTGTTTAAAGAGATCTTGTAACTCTTGATTGGCCATGGGGCAAGTCATCTTAGCCAAGATAGTCTTATATCGAAGAACATAATTTGTGGGATGCTCATTTGACCTTTATTTCTATTGTGCAACTTGAGCATATGAAACTTTATCACCAATGTTAATTATGAAGTGAGCTAAGAACATGTCAGCTAAAGGATTGAATGCACTAATCAAATTATTTGATAAACTATAGAACCATTGTAAAGCATAATCCTTTAGGTTTTGTGGCAAAAGCTTAGTAAGTAGCTAGTCATTTGGTACATAGTCCAAGCATGTTGCATGAAAATCTCTCAAATGTGTCTCTAAATCACCCTTGCCATCATATAGAGTAAGCTTCGGTTGAACAAGACCTTGTGGCAAAGGTGTAAAAGCAATGTGATGTGCCAATGGTGTATGTAGAAGAGCAAAAGAATCCAAAGCCTACATAGGTCTAGTGGCACCTTGCTCAAGATGTAGCACCTTGGATTGAAGAGATCTTATCTCTTGTATAAGGGTTGCCACATTAGAAGATATGGATGTACTAGTTGTAGCTGGTGACATAAAGGTAGGTTGGGCTACTATAGGGGGTTGTTGAGACATAGTTGCCCCCGTAGTGTCATTTGTAATTGGCTATTTTTTAGGAATGGAAAACTAAACTTGTTTAGCCTTTTTTATTTCCATGAGAGATTATAATATAAGAGTATGATCTCAAGGTTGTTCCCTGAGTCTTTCTCTCTAAAACTTTAGAGGATCAAATCTTTTTTGAGTACAACTTCATTATCAACAATGGGTGGAAGTGGATTAATAGTTCAATATGGTGAAGCATGAGCATCAGTGTGTACATCATCATTGAAGCATGAGCATCGGTGTGTACACCATCATTGGTATTCTCATATTGCTCATTATTTAAATCATTCTCATTAAAATTAGTGTGATTTGGATGTGTAGAATCTATAGCTAGAGTCTGAATGGGTTTTTTATCCATAGTATATGGTCGAGTCGAAGGAATCTGGGTGAATTCAGGAGGATTGCCACTAAGTCTTGCACTTTGTCTCGAAGGAAGAGATGGAAGGAACTTAGGTGGCATAAGGAAAACAAAGTGGATAATAGTAGAAAATATTAAACAAATATAATCGAAATAAGGAACTGGGATATGCATAAAAAGGATACAGAGCTTACAAACATATAAGGTGATACCTCAAGAAGAAATGGGACCTAGTATATGTAACTAGGGTTTGAAAGATGATGATTTTGACAAATTACTATGAAAATTTGAAACTGAACGTGAATTTCTAATTTAAATATGTAATTAAAATTTTAGAAAATTATTGGAAAATGCTTGATTGAATAGGACCTAGTATGTATAACTAAGGTTTTGATTTTTGTTTTTGAAATTACTATTGAATTTTGAATGGATTTAATGATGTTGATATGTTATTAAAAATTCAAAAAATTGTTGAAAATTACTGGAAAAATATTGGGACCTAGTATGGGCAACTAGGGTTAAATTTTAAAATTTGGGATGAATTTATGCTTTAAATATTTAAGAAAAAAATCAAAATTTTATGGGAAAAATCAATGAGGAATTTACCCTAGGGTTTTATGCGTAATTCAAAGTAAGTCAAGTTCATCAAATATTTTAATAGTTTATGGAATATTGGGGTTTTATTATTAATTTAGTTAAAGTGTCTGGATTGATAAATCAATAAATAATATGCAATAAATAAGATATTGATTTGTGAAATTTATTTGTAATTATAGCTTTTCTAAAAATAGTAATAAAAGGGAGAGAATATGAGTTAGCTTAAACTGTGTTGATTTGACTGAGACAGGGTTTGATATTCACTATGCAAGCCTAGGACACTATCACAAACAATATTTTAGATTTTACTTTCTGATTAGATAGGAGCATCAAAATTGGATAGGAGTGGCACCAATGCTATAGTCCTTATTTGGTGTTGTCATCTTGAGAGTCTAATCTTTTGAGGTTTTATTCGGTAGGTCTGTGTGACACTATCTTAGAATTTGAGAAGCTTCACTATCAATAGTGCTCCTTGTAGAGCTAATTTTCTTTGTTTCTAAGCCTTCAATGTACTTGAATAAAACTTTGGTAGATAGGAAAAAGGGGTTAGTTTGTGTAAGATGCACTGGATTTACTTCACAGCTCGTGTGTGGGCACACTGCCTACATACCAATATTCTGAAGAGGGATCAAGACATATGTAGTTCTCCCTTTAAAAGTGCTTGGTGCAATTGTGATATGAGAATCCAAGGAAATGCTAAACTGGGTGTGATTGAGATGACTATGGATTGGTGTGGAGATTTAGAGGTGCTTAAAACTGTACTGGATGGTTGTATGCAAAGAATAGGGAAGATTGTCTGAGTGGTTTCACTTGTATTCTTGCTTGTTTGATAATATTTTCCAACCCTTTCCAAATGATCTTTAAATGGGATTTTATAGGGATCTATTGGTCATGGATTGAATTTGCTTGTGTTACGCTGACAAGGAGAAGGATGGGGAACCAAAAATAATTGATTATTGGGGCCATAAATAAGCTTAGACAACAACATCGAAAGTGGATAACAGTGGCATCGGTGTTCCTATCTTAGTGTGGTTCTATTGTCTTCAGTAGATGGGACCTGGGGGGATGGATTAGTCATGAAAAGAGGGTCCTGGATTAGCTTGGGCCAAGTTTGGAAGACTATGGATAGCTAGAAACTAGTGAAAACAAGCTTAAGAGGGTCATGAGAGAAAACAAGAGGGACCTATGGGTTAGGTGTTATTAGACATGCTTAAGTTACCAATTTTTGCATTTTATATGACTACAAGTACATGCATACCTAGACACATGATCTATGCACTTCTAGATGTTGACCTCTCTTTTACCTGTATCATATAATACATTGGGGGTATATGATTCTTTAATCATAATTGATACATGTTACATATCCTTTATGATAATGTATACATTATTATGTTTGAGATTATATTCTAACACTTACACATGTCTATATCCATGCTCATATCTTTCACAGTGTACTTTATATGCTATATTACATAACATTTTTTGCTAACTCATATATGCAGGAACTAGTATAACATGCTTATATTTGTTGCTTGAGTGTATTACATTTGTTACTATTACCTTGTTTGTGGAATATTTGAATATGTTCCGTTATTTTTATCCCATGTTCCATTGTATGTTGTTTGGACATTTGAATATGTCATTCCATTTTGATTGGAAATTTAAATATGTCATCCCTTTTAATTATTCAACATTTGAACATGCCCCTTGTATGATGTCTCCTTGGACCATTCTTTTGCATTATACCAAGTGCTCTTGTGTGTATGCTTGAGAATTCACTAAGCTTATACTATTACTCTCTAGACATTGCCATGATCTATATCATGAATCTTCATGACTTGATGTGATCACATACTGCAAGCCTAATTGATATATTTACTTTGATATGTTATCTCTATATGCTACATGATTCATACACAGATTGTACATCTAGCTTCTCCTTATGAGGTAAGGTACCTACCAGTTTTGATCTCTCTTACCTCAAAAGGGGGTATATCAGTAAGGACATTTTATAGAAGCATGACATCCACATTTTTCACATTTTCCATATTTTAGTGGGGGCATGTCGTAAAAACATGGCCTCCATACTTCAATATTTCCAAATTTTTGTGGGGGGATGTTATAAAAAACATGACCTCCACACCTATACACTTACTCAGTAGCATGTCCTAACTTCAGTGGGGGCATGTCATAAAGACATGACCTCCACACTTGCATAAAATCTAGTTCAGTTCCATGATTCATATATACACTTGGGTCTTAATCCTATACATTGCATTGATTTTGCATAGATTTGAGACATATTTTTTCAAAAAAATTATACATATACTCTAGATCAAACATATTAGAGGTGAATATGCCATGTTATTTCACTAAAAATTACAAATCTTACCAATTATACTATTCACCATGATGCACCAATTACACCAGGATGTACTATTATTGAACCTTTTTTGCTGCAGTAGTTGGTTCATTTTATAGGTTGAAGTGATTAAATCATTCAAACTCACAAGAAGATTAGAGTGATTAAATCAATCAATCTCACTGTACTTATAGGATGAGTTGATTAAATCACTCACCCTCACATGATTATTTATATCCACACCTGAGTTATGCGATTGAGATATAATGATCTGAATGGCCATGTCACAACTCATCCTTGCCCCAGATGGGGGCATAATATTTTCCAATCTCCATATTTAAATCTCCAAGGTTTAGGTATGAACCTTTTCTAGCTCCAATGCTCCATAAGGAAGAATTTTTACCAAGTCAAAGAATTAAGAGGCAACATGGTTCTATCAACACATAGGTGTATCCTTCCTTGATCTCTTTCTTTTCAAGCATTTCAATGATTTCAAATTTTAGATTATATGCATTATTTTACACTATAACATGTTCTTGGTTATAGTTCATACACCAAAAAATCATTTAAAGTGGGTTCAAGCAAAGGCAAGATGTGTTGTACATAACTAGATACACATTTATTTCCTTTAACCTAGTAATTTCAACTTATGCATTGTTAAATTGAAGTGGGTGGGGATGGGCGGGGCAGGTGGGGCAAGTGGGATGTAGATAGTATAACTAAATATTTATAACATTTCAATCTTATATATTTGAAAAATATCAATAGGGCTATACCCTTCAGTTCTAAGCCTTCTTGTTGTCAAAAGGCTCACATTCTCCATCTCATTATGCCTAAATACTTATCTCTTAATTCAATCCATATCATTATGATGACCTAGGTCTCTTGTACTTCATAGAAAGAATTAAACTTGATAAATGTCCTTCACTATCAGTTTCATATCCATACATGTTTCTAACCTTTTGGACACTACTAACCACAAAGGGATATTATTTTTGATGGTAGTGTCTAGATCCTTATCTAGTGTCTAGTTTCTAAAGGTCATCTAAATTGTAAATGATTCAAAACCTATGGATCAACCTATTTATTTTGTTGGATCCTACCATGAGATATTTTTAAAAGGTGTGGTATAAAGACAAGTCTAAGCCTTTTCATTTCTCATTTTAAATACACCAAACAAACATCTACTAAAGCTAAATCAATCAACTTCAAAACTAAGTTATTTCACCCTATCCATCCCTATTTTCATATCAAGCATAAGGGTAGTCATATTACATGTTTGAAGCATTCAAAAAGCATCCCATGATTGATATTTGTCAAATAAAAACTATATCATTGCATGCATGATCATATAGTATATTACATGCTTATGCACATAATTTCCCACAAATAGGAGATAATTGCATAAGTTAGAGGCCCTTCTTAGAGTATTGGATATGACACATTCATTAAAATAGGCGTATTTAGGGTCATCTCGACATTGTGAGCCCATTGACCCATTTTTAACAAATTCATTCCAAGGGTGAAAAAGGGTGAAGAGTGAGGGTTTTATCAATTGGAAAAAAGTGATAGCCTGTATCTCATATCTGAACTCATTAACAAAAAGTTGATAGAAAACCCATAATAATGATGTTGGTCATATCTAGATCCAATCATTATTATGTAGTGGACACTTACACCATAGTCACACATTAGCATCAATAGTAGTGTCTATATTCAACAATAGTGTCCATGAATACATAAGTACAATTTTTAGAATCTAATGACTGATCCAAAATATTGAGCATGCATACTTTGTACTTGTTTCTAGTTTATATCTACCTATGCACAATAAACCTATCTACGTATCATTTTTATTTGGTATTGCAATCAATTAAACATCTTTCAAATTCAATACTTTTTTATTTAACATATCTTAGTATTATAATTTAGAATATTTATTTATTTTAGTTTGTAATTAATTGGCTTGCTAAAGATTAGTTTATCACCCTTGTACTTGAACTACTTATATATTCTTAACCTTATACCAATCACATTCTAAAATTTAGGGTTAAATAGTGTCTTGTGCCTCTACTAATATGCCATTACTTGTATTTGTTTGTATTTTGACTAAAAATATGTCTTATTTTTTATTTTATTACTCTAAAAATGCTCATTCTTTAGAAAAGGATGTGACTTTACACTTATGATCTAATGATTTTCAACCTTTGATTTTATCAATCATTACTTCTATTGATTATAACCATGATTTTAAAAGCACAACATTACATGCACTTGGATTAGAAATAATGCAAAAAGTAAGAGAACATTAATTTGAAGTTAATAAAACTCCTAAGTTAATTTATCCCACACTTATTTTAGTTGCATTAGTTTGATTGAGTCATTGACGTTTATTTCCAACAAAGCTAAGAAATGACATAAAATAAAAAAATTATATCTTGAGAGTCCATAACCTTGATATTTGTAAATTTCTTGCCATCTATGTGAATAGTGATAGTGAAAGGGTCTTGAGATGAGGAAAGGCTTGAAATTTTCCCCTTTGCAACCACATTTGAGTTTGGTCCTAGACTATTAAATAATTTGGATAGATGTGTCCTAGGGTGACTTGAGATGTTTTCAAGGGAGGATCACCATGTGGAATGTGAATGAAAGTGGTCAAAAGGCCCAAACATAGGTCATGAGCTAAGTTTGTCAAATAGATGATCACAAGTGTATGATTTTAGGTTAAATGTTAATTTATATGACTATACACTATTAGAATACAATCACAGTCAAAAAATTAGTTAGAAAACATAAGTACTTATCCTTTTATTATACTTACTATATTTAATGTATGCTACTTATCAAATCATAAAAATTAGTTTCAGTATTTTACATTCAGATGTGTGCCTAAATATCACATTCTATAATTTAAATTCATATACCAATTTATATCCTATTAATGTTTCTAAAAACAAATTAAGGTAAAACATATTGGTGAACATGTAAACTAATCAAACTGTGTCAAAACCTATGTCACCCTTTGGGTTTCATCCTTCTAAGATTTTAGATTTTAGCATTAGGGTTTCTCAGACTTAACCTTTATTAATATATGTTCCCTTTGATTTTAGGGGTCATCCTTATACTTATATTCATTGTAATTCTAGGGTTTTGTGAACTTTATATGCCTAAGCATCCCAAAAAACCTAACCACTCTCCTGATATGGACTTTTCTATATTTTCTTCCTTCTCTCCTCAAGGTGGTGATAACTACTTTCCTTCTAAGGAGGTCCACGCTACCACTATTTTAAAAGATAGGGGGCATCTCATAGATGATCATGATATGAGCAATATTATATCTAACATAGTTACTCAAGATCAAATGTAATATCTTGAAAATCATATTAAATATTTAAATCTCAATATTCAAACACTTAATAATGAAATCGCTCGTAGAACCAATGACATGGATTTGACTGGATACAATTTTGGATCATGATATTTACAAAATTTGGGATATACAGGTAAGGAATTAAGCAAATATGAACAATGTATTGTTTCACCTATTTTATTAACTACATACAAATGATGACATGGCCTTAGATACATAACATATTTAGAAACTAATAAGGAAATTACAAAGTCAAAAACACATACTCATATACATTTTTAAAAATCAACAAAAGAATCTCATATTTATTGTTTGGATACACATATGTCTAACACTCAAAGAGATTACTCAATTCAAGATGATTCCATCATGAGATAATTACAAAATAGTGCAAGTATCAAGTATACGGTGGGCCAATATAGTGCACTATTTATCCAAGTAGTAATATCACACAAGCTCATCAAAAGAGTCATTGTTGATGCTAAATCAACTAAAAATGTTTGAAACATATTATTCTTGCATGCATTAGGGGTCGATATGAGAAATATGAAAATAATTGATCACATTATTACTAAATCAGATCACGAGCTATGGTTACGACTTGGCACAATCTCAATGAATGTGACACTAGGAAAAAAGAAGGTGCATTCCTTATTTCAAGTTACACTTCATGATACACATTACAACCTACTTTTGGGCCAACCTTGATACATAATATGAAAGTAATACCATCCACATTACATACGTGTGTTATATTTACATGCGATGGACATCTATATACATATTCAATAAATAATGATCCTTTCAAATATTATACTTTACTACTATTTTTGTCTTTGCCTATTAATACAGTTCACACAAATGAGATGAAGATGATAATTAATGCAATATCACAACTAACAAATTGACTTCAATTGTTAGCTCCACTAAAGAGACAATTTTCTAGATTACCATCACCTCCTCAGATGTTGTTACAAAAGCTACTTGAGTGTAGTTTTTCACTTTCCCTCCTCTATAAGAGTTTGATTCAAATAGGCCTACACTAAATAACTATGATAGTAATGCATACAAGGATTATTATCAAATTACGGGACATTATACGAACATATAATTTAAATTAAGACATAAAATATGGCATCTTATTCACAACAATGTTATTGATATTGATACACCTTCAAAAGAGTCAAGATTACAACCAAATGATAATCAAAATTCAGAGCCTATCGTAAATACTACAAGCACTCGACACACTCACAAGTAACTTAAGCATGATAGTGATGAGGAGTATCACACAACACATGATCAATGTACAAATTCAAATTTAGATTCTGATATAGATACAACTACATCATATATATTTGATGGATTGCATTAATATAATGATACATTAGTACCACCAGATAGATGACCTCTAGATGAGTTGTTTTAGTTCGTTTCTACACATACCATTGTACATAGATTTTTCATGATTTTTAGTTTAACCATCCTTTGCTATCCTTTTATATTATACATATGGTATGGCCTTGATCATTCTTAAATCCCTTTGTTTTATCTTTTATATGGCCCTTTTACTCATGCTTGCCTATATAGGCCAAATAATCCAAACAAATGATTGTATATTGCTCTAACTTTCATGGTAGATCCTGCATATACATTCTATACAAAAATAGTCTATTTAGTCCCTCATGATCACTTATGTTAACCTAAGGCATAAATTATAGGATATTGTCTATACTTGATAGAAGCAACCTGTAAAATTTTACATAGTCAATATGAGGGCCCAATTTTCATACTGCTAGTTTTGGGTACTCTTTTCATTGTTTCACACATGTCCTCATGTGACAAGATCCTTATATTATTTGAGACATGATACACTTTTTGTTATATTATCATTTTTTCATAGGTGATTGAGGGTTGGTAGGTCCCTCACCCATTTTATCAGAAACAAAAGGTTGGGAATACAAAAATACCACAAAACCCCCTAGAACTAGAATAAGTCCTGAAGGAGAACCATAGCCAAATAACACAACAGAACTAAGCAAAAAACCTACAACCTATGAGGCTCACTCCCATAAATCGATCACCCAGATATGGGCCTCTCATTTCCTACCAAATACCCATATTCACTCTTCTTTCTACAAGAGTGTAGAGTTCTAGAGGTTGGTTCAGGAGCTAAATGCCCCTTATTCTTTTTCTTGACCACAGTCCATTCCTCATTATTTTGTGTTAATTAAGCCTCCTCCATGCCAATCCCACCAGAGGTGATTTCACTTGAAAGTTCTATCATAACCCTTCCCCCTCTACCAGTTGTTCAACATGCTTCAAGGGGGCCAAATTTTATATCACTTCCTCGACTTTACTGATTAGAGTGATGACTACAAACATTGTAAGGTAGGAGGGAAGAGCATCCTTCCACCATGATGCTTATATCTTTTGCTTAAAACTAGAACAATTAGTGACCAGGAGCCCAATCTCAAAATAATCTTGACATTTAAAGGGAATTCCCTCATAATCCATGGATTGAATCTAGCAGTGATATTTGATTTTGAATTTAATAGTGGTTAGAAGGTCTTTGGAAATATCCAATGCTACAAGGATCCAAGCACAGGTTTTATGGTGAAAATTAGTGGTGGAGGCATCAACTACCAAAATTTCACCCAACATGTTACCAATGCTTGATAAGTAGGATACAACCCAAAACTGTAAGGGTAAATGCAATAAATGGACCCATACATGCCTAGCCATTAGAGTTTCTAGAAGAAGATTGAAGTCCAAGAACCAACGCTTCTTGAAAAGAATATGTTGAGTCCATGTCTTATCCTAGAAAACCTTGGTGCGATCTTCAAAATAATAAAAAACCATAATAAATAACCCCCTCACACATGGATATATCTCCAAGTTATCCTCTATGAGAGGTTTTCATTTATCTAAAACCCATTCATGCAAAGCCAATAGGATAGGCCAATAGCGATTGAATCTACAAATGAGGCCCCTAAAAGTAAACATAACTTACACAAATGATTTCCCTTTGCTCCCCACCACCTTATCTGATTATAAAATGTTTGTCACATATTTCACCATGTCTGCCTCCTTTACCATAGGATTAGGTTTCATCACCCATAAATTTATCACTCCAACCTAAAACTCTTTGAAAGACACACCTCCTATCTTTATCATTACCTCAACCTTCACAGCGCCCATCTTCAGTCATGTACTCAAAACCTATATCATCCATACTAGGCACTATGGCACACTAGGATAACCTTTGCCAACCTTTGGGATTCCTACCTCGAAATACCTCACTTATCTATCCCTAATGTCCTAGCTTGAGACATGTTATCAACATCCACACCCATGCTTACTAGATTTTGACAATCCAGCACCTATCTTGGATGAACCATGTCTATCAATAGTGACTTCGATAAAACCTATGATAAGGAACCATTAAAGCTATCCCCATTCACCTTTGAAACTTCCTTCCCACCTACCTATCCCTCTGGACCTATCACCGACCAAAAATCAACCCTAGATCTAGATAAATCCAGTAGTAAGACGGAGCTCCAACCTGACATTTTATATTCACACAACTAAAATTCATTATTACAACATTATATTATTATTTAATTATTATTGAAATAATGGTTTTATGTACCTGATGTTGTTAGTTTTGCTTACGCAAGTATGATTCAAATGCTAGTGGTAAATGATTTCAATTGTTCATTGGGATACATTTTATATTGTCAACTAGTAAAGCTATTGATTCTTTAGCATGTTATTTTATATAGATGCTTGGATGACTGGCATTTGTTTATTAACTCATGATGATTATAGACACATGATTTGGATATTTTACATATGCATTTTATATTGATAGATATTACTTTAGATGTTTACATAAAAACTTTGGCTACCTATAACAGTGCATTTTTATAGATGAAATGATGTGCAGGTGATAAGGGAGGCCAAGTGAGGGATTTGAGACTACACCAAGCATAATTATGCCATTGTTGTTAGTTTTATAGTGGCTTCGTGACTCCCTTAAACTAAATTTCAATCCTAGTGTTATCTTTTAACCTAGTATTGAGTGTTGATCATCTTTGACCCTCTTAACACTATTCACACCCACTTGGCACAATTCATACCCTCTTAAAATACCTTAGGAGTCACCTTAACTTTAAATAAAAACATAACTTTGGTAAATGTGTAAACCACTTAAGTGGTCCCTTAACCAAAAAATTGAATAGGAGTTTAGACCCATTTTTTGAAGTTGATAAAAAATGAAAGCCCTTTTGGGGAAGGGATGGGCTAAGAGATTTTTAGAGTGTTGAACAAGTTTTAGGATAACCCATCTGTCCATCTATGGCATGGGGAAGGTAGAACATTTATGCATACGGGCAAGACTTGCTTACTCACAAGGGTGTATAAGGTGAGTTAATACTTAGAGAAGACATATTTTGAAATAGCTAAGGAATGGGAAGGGACAATTTGTTGGAATCATGTTGTATATTTTCCATGATCTACACTTTATTAGACTATGTTATATATTTGGGTGGTTTTAGCTAATGTTTTATATAACCCATGGTTTTGGTACCCATTGTATTATAATATTGATTTGATGATTACTTATTGATGTGCCTATATATTCTCACACAAACAATAGGGGAAAAGCATAACCAAATAAATAATTTTATTGTATTTCAAGATGGTTAAGTTAATATAATAATAAAGAAGGTTACCATGATAGGTTTTTTCTATAAAGGGTTTCCTAGGTGAAATCTGGTGTATTGTGTAATCTTGTGTGTTTCATTTCTCTTATTCTCTTGGTTTAAATATTTTATTAGTATTGCTTCTCTCATTTTAGTTTATCAGGTCTATTAATCTCTTCACAAGTGTCAACTTTGCCTCATCCAGTGAGTTGAGTTATCTTTTATATAAGAAAAGGAAAAACCTTCCCTGGAAGGTTTTTTTTGCTCATTTTCAAATTAAAGAGTTAAGGAGATCTTGAAGAAGGAAATAAAGAGATTAGAGAAGGAGGAGGGGAGCTTGGTTTTGGAAGGAGTTAGCTTGCTTCAAACACTTGTATAAGGTCCCCTTTGTGTAGATTCAAGTGTTGAAGCTAAGGATAACTTTCATGTCACCCATGCATGTTTCATTTTATTGTTATAAATAAAAATATGTATACAAATAATATTTTACATCTTTATTTCTTAGTGATTCTTTCTCTTATAATGACATGTCGATCTTCAATCTCCCTGAGTGCATGCCTTAAAGGGTGCAACATGAAAGGGGTGGGTAGGCCATTGGTGTTTTGTGAGAGAAGTTATTATTTTATCATGATCACACCTTTAATTCTATCAGTTTGGTTTCCTCTAAGTGTCTATCCATTCACATCCTATGATATCTCCCTGAAATATTGAAACCTTGAAATATGACTAAGTCTTAAATCTACTAGGACCCTCCAAAACCTATAATTTGCATTATAACTCTTAGAAATTTGAAACCACTTTCAAACATCCTGATAGTGTGTGTGCATGTGTAATATAATATAAAGTATAAGAAAATAAATGTCCATGTCTAAGTGTCAGCTTATATTTAATTATATATACACACACACACACACACAATCATGTATATACATATATATATGTATATACATGTATATATATATACATATATATAAGTTATAATTATTGTCTGCTTTAGTACCTATGAGTTTTTCTAATTGATTCAACCAGGCCGATGCAGTTATGTTTGATCCAACATCCCATTAAAATGCATCAAGCTGGCCGATACTATCAGCTTAGTCTGAGTTTTATAAATTTACCAATATATATACATTCATATTTCATTTCATATCATATAAATTTATTATTTCACACTTATCTACTTTTCTTGGATTCACCGTTTTTCCCTAACCACATTTGGAGGAGCTATAGGTAGTATCTTGTCTTGAAGGAAGATTATATTATGGAAGTCTTGGATATTTGATATGATGTTCATAGTTTTATTAAATCCTATTGTCCATGTTTTGAGGTCTTCACAACCATAATAATATATTTCAAATCACCATTGGCCAAGGGGGATACTAAGGTTCGATGGGTCCCCATCAGTGTAAGTATTTCTAAGCTTATGATCTTTCCTTTATTTCATTTAGTAGGTAGATGTTGTTTGTTACTTAGTAGATAAACATATGTGTGTGTTTCCTTCTCTAGAATTTATCTACACTTAGACTTAGTGTGGCTAAAATATTATTTAGACTTGTCATTTATCCATTATTAGGTAGCCTAGGCCCCATTTGCTTGCCATGATTCCTTAACCATTTTGATTATGTTAGCCCTTTCCATTGATTTACTTTACTTTACTTGAAAAAATACTTACATTACCTTTAGGAAATTCATTTGATTTTATCATTAGAGGTCTAGTTAGATCTATTCCTGTGTATCACAGGCCTAAAGGCTTTGGAACCCTTCCCTTAGATATTAATGAGTAGGCACCCCTCTTTCTAGGTCTTAGATCTACACTTATTCACGATCTAAACATAACGTATCATTATGATATTTAATTAACCTTCTTTGAGTTTGAATCTTTATAGATTAGATAGTTGATAGGCTAATCCTATCCCATTACATACATTTTGGTGAAGTTGGCATGAATCTTATCCTACCTTTTGTTAGATCTTTTTCATGTTTTTCCATTTGCTTCTTAACGTTGTCTTCACTTTAGCTTCACCATCATAATACATTTTGTGAACACAATATGAAGCTTACCATCACCTTCACTCTTTAAACCAACTACATCAACCAAACTTGATAGATTTTATCCACTTTTTCTTTTCCATCAGACTGCATTGACCAACATGATATAGTTTCTTCCTGCTAGCCTAACTGTATCAACCAACCCAATATAATATGAATTTCCTAATTTTTCATCTACTCCATTGGCCTAGTTGATACAATAATTTATCTTAGACACCAATTGGTGCTTCCTTTTATGCCAAATTATATTAGTTTGGATGATACAGTGTATGTTTCTAGAACCAGTAGCTAACCTTGTCAACCTGGTTGATACCATCTGATTTCAACAAATAACCTATAATTTCATCATGATGCCATATTTTCAGATTTTAATTAAAAAATAAAATTGCATAATCAAAGATATAGATTTGAACCTCACTTATATTCTTACTTTGGATGGAATTATTGAACTACTTCCTCCAAGTCTTGACATTTATCCCATGATCAAAGATCTGAAGTGGATCCTCCCAATTCTAAACCAATGGTGGATTCATAAACCTAAATTTTACAATATAATGTAACATGCTGTATGTCACTCATACTTTTCCTCCTCCATATAACAATCCTAATACTTCAAATTAAAATCCACCTATAGATACAACTCAAGTCTTTATACAAATGGTTCAACAAATGAACCTTGTGCAAACTTCTACTAGAAATCAAATGCTCCAAATGCAAAACTAGATTTTACAAATGGATAACCAATATAAATTCATCATGACTCAAACAAATTATAACTTTTCCCCTCCTCCTCTTATACATGGCAATGGTAATAACAGCCCTCAACCTCCTTTGCATAAACATCTTCAAAGTGAACCTTTAGCTCCTTATATGATGTCCATATACATTGGAATAATATATTAGACTATCACATATTGAGGGACTAAAGATCCTTCTATCTTTATTAATATAATTAGAAATATATATAAGGAATGGGTTCAAACCAACACCTTTTCTACTACCAAACTTCTAGCCAAAACCTTCATAGGAGATGCACTATAATAGTATAACCAACTTCCTAGATATTCCATCACACAACTAGAAGATTTAGTCAAAGCTCTAGTTAATGAACTCCAACATAATGATATTTCTAAAAATTACCTTAGCCTTTTCATCAATGTTAAACAATCTCCTACAAATTTGCCTAAGATTTCATCAAACGTTAGAAGTTTCTAGCTCATAAAGCAGACCATAACATGAGTGATGATAATATTTTCAAATTCTTTGTTACCTCTCTTAAATCCCCTTTTAAATACAAAGTTAGGATGTTTTCCCCAAAGACTTTATAAGAGGCCTTAGATCAAGAAAAAAGGCAAGACTTTCTTATGGTTAAATTTGAATCATCTCATAAATAATCATCAACTAATGTCCTTGATAACAAATCATCTCAAACTAAGACTTCCCTACAACCAAACAATGAAGCTTCTAAACCAAGTGATACAATCTATTCCCACCCTCCCTTGAGTCTCCACAACTCAAGAGAAAGTTACCTCCTTATAATGGTTCAATCCTGATAAGTTTTGTCAGTGGCATGCTATGATATGTCATTCTCATGAGAATTATCATGAACTTCAACAATTCCTTCTTATTTTCTTGTTTGGTCCACATTTAAATCTTGAAACATTTACATAACAACATTATCACGACTATCTTAATGCCTCTCAACTACCTCATGATCAATGCCAACACCCTCATAATCCTAACTCATACATGAATGTTTTACAAACCATAACTGATCCTCATTCTTATAGTAATAAGGAAATGATATCTAACATGAATAAATTCAAGTGGATGGCTGCATTTATCCATCCTGAACCTCTGAGGTCATATCAATCTAAGGAACACTTAGTTCAAATGCCTGTCACATGGCATATTATAGGTGATTCTAATCTTCGAGCTTGCATAAAACATCATGGCCATCATAATTCGTCATATCTACCTAAATCATGTTTTTTAGACTATATCAACCAACTTGATACATTTCAGTCCTAATCACCTCCAATTAGCTACATTAGCCACCGACCAAACTGTATAAATATAATTCTTTCACATATAGACAATTACATCAATGATTGCACATAAAGTGTCGATATAGTTATTTTATCCACAATAAACTACATCAACCATGACACATAATGTGCCAATATAGTTCAATGTGTTTCATTAGACTACATTAACTTGGTCGATATAGTCTGCTTCAATCATATCTCACCAGAATCTTCTATTTCACTAGACTATATCAACCTAGTTGAGATAATTCATCTCAATCCTATAACATCATTAGACTATGTTGACCTCCTGATATAGTCTAGTTCAGTGCCTTCTTATCAAACTTTATTGAATTAGTCGATATAATTTATTTAGGTCATGTTTATCTAGACTGTATTAGCCTAACTGATACCATTGATCACACTTTTATATCATCTCCCAAATATTCTGACATTACCTTAGATGTCACATATCTTATTGTGACATAACTCCACATAGATTATAATATCATTCCCAATCCTATTATTCTTGAGGTTAGATCCTACACATATATATCTCATAAGTTGGGGCATATACGGTGCCCATCCTCTTATTATCGCACATGTTGGGGTAGTTGCTATGCCCATCCTATTCATACTACACATTTTGAGGCACCTTGCATTGCCCATACTTAAGCCTATAGGGTATATTTTGATGCCCATCAATTATCTTATCTATGCTTTTGGGGCATCTTTCGATGCTCATCCCTTATATTTTAGTCTCTTGATACTTTGTCTTTATCATGAATTACCCATAAAGAACCTTTTATCCCTTTACCATCATCACCACATTGAACTTTAAGAAAATTTAAAAAACACATATGATTAGATTTCACATGCTTTCCTTTAATATAGACATTAGCATAGATTTTGCCTATTATTTTGTCTCATGTTTCTTTTTTTGTGTCTTATTTCATCTCACACCATTTTTTAGTAATGTTGTTTCCTTTGTGGCTATTTCATTTTACTTACATGTTTGTTTCCTTTTTTGTTATTTGATTTTATTTCATTTTAATTTTGAATTTTATTTCCCTTGTGGTTCTTATGTATCATTTTTATTATTATCATTTATTACCTTTTTATAAATTTTCCCTTAGTCTCCTTCTGATCCTTGGAGAATTTACTTTCCCCCTCTTTTGGGATGACTTCTTACTTTCATTAGTGGTTGTGATATATCCCTTGTATGTTAGTACAAATTCCCTGGTGACATGACTATCATAACATAACCACATCCCTTTGTAGAGCATTTATTTCCCTCTTTGAGATCAATTATGAGCATATTCATCATTGTATCACCTTTATTACATGGTTGGATCTTCTAATATCCCATCTTTCCCTTAATTTCTTTCATTTTGAGGCATACTTAGGTCAATTTTGATATTTCACACTTGTATATCGACAAATCTAGGAGTCTTTAGACACCATAGTATATAGGCTCACCCCTCGAGTAACCAAGTGCAAGTGCTCTTATGTTAGCTATTTATTTCATCCATGTTTTATGATATTTATTTATCACATCTCCTATCTTAGTCAAAGCTCAAACTCCACAAATGGCCTCATGATAGAGTCGAGGTTCATTGGGGTGCAGTAGGCCAGGAGACTGGTGTAAAAGTTCTCATTAAATCATACTATCTTACTACATTTTAGTGCCACCTACTTTTTCTCACAAGTACCCAATATTTGTAGTAGACCTATGGTTTCATAAAGGGTATTGAAGAGTGGATAAGATGTTATAGGAAGGTAGGATCCTTTTACTTTCATGCATACTAGCCTTATTGGGGTTGTCTATGTATTTCACTTGTTAGCTCAAGTTTTGTGTTCACTAATTAGAGTGTATTAGTTCCTTGACATCGATATTTCATAGTATTTCCCACTTTTTTAGTGTGTCTCATTCCCACTATGTATTTATACATTACCTATGTGGCACCTTACATTCCTTATTTACATCATATTTTCATGATGTTCCCCTTGGTGGATATAGCTTTTATCTAATTACATATTCGTACTTACACCTCTTGGATTTCCTTTTGTGAGTTGCATTGTAAGACTTCAGATAAGACCGAGCCTTTCTCGCAAAAAACCTTCACATTTGCTTACGACACATATCATTGTCATACTAGTCATGTCATTAGGTAGTTTTGTTTTCTTACATTGCATTTAGAACAAGCACTAAGTTTGAGTAGTCATCCTTTAGAGTTTTTTATTTTAATTTATCCATCATGTTCTTGCTTGATTTTTGTGCATGTCACTTATCTCACATTATAAATTTGACATATATACATGTTTTTATTTATATTTGACTTGACATTCTTATGTCACATTTTGACTTACATTTCATTTTTAGTCATTTATGTTTTCTTCATGCTTCATTTGAATGCTTATATTACATGAGGTTATATTTTATTTACTTACATATCTTTATTTGATTTGTTCTTACATTAATATTTTTATTCATTTAACATATCTTTGGTTGACCTTCCTTACATTGATATTTCATGTACTTACAATGTTTTACATTCTTTTTCACATGATTTAGTGTGTTCTACATTCAATTTTCATCATTTTTCATTACATTCTTGGATTTTTGGTTCTAACCTAACCTTTATGATCCCAACTTGCTCATTATCCAAGTGATTTAATCATTTTTAAGAGTTTTCCATTTCTACTTTGACCATCTTGTATATGCACACGACTTTTATTTTTAGCCTTGTACCCCTAGGGTTTCTCAAATGTAGCTATTGTGCCCTCCACGATTGAGACTATGATATTCACATGAATTCATTTAATATAAAATTAAGTCAAGGTATATATATGGTACTTTTATTTATTTACACATTTCATTTCAATTATCTCAATTGTTATGTTGTTATACTATTTCCTTGCGCACCATCTCATATTACACCATTATGACACGTGATGAGATTTAGGAGTGGCATATGTATACACATAATATTTTACATTTTATCTCTTAATAATGCTTTCTATTTGAGGAAATTGTCTAAATATGATCTCCATGAATGCCCACCTTACATGGTGCATCAGGAAAGGGGTGGGCAAGCCTTTGGTACTTTGTGAGAGATATTTTTATTATATCATGATCACACATTTAATATATTTAGTTTGGATTCTTCTAAGTATTTATATTTTCACATCCTATGATGTCTCCTTGAAATATTGAAGCCCTAAAATATGGATAAGTCTTAAATCCACTAGGACCCTCTAAAACTTATAATTTACATTATAACTCCTAGAGGTCCATTCATATAGCTTAATGTATAAGAAACTAGATGTCCATGTCTAAATGTCAACTTCTACTTAAATGTTTACTTTTTATATATATATATATATATATATATATATATATATATATATTATTTACTTTATCAACTCTAAGTCTTTCCAACTGCATCAACCAAGTTGATGTAATTATGTGTGTTTCTAAACTGCATTAGCTAAATTAATATAGTTATGATTCTTTCTAACTGCATTAACCAAGCTGATGGAATTCTATTTCAACTTACATCCCATTAAATTGTATTGAGTTGACTGATATTGTCATCTCATTCTGAGTTTGAGCATTTGATCACTATATATAAAATCATATTTCATTCCATATCATCTACACACATTAATTCATACTTATCTTCTTTGTTTGCACTCACATTTATGCCTTAAACCACATTTGGAGGAGTTATCGATATAATATTATCTTAAAAGAAGCGTTTCTTGTGGAAGTCTTGGAGATTTGATAGGAGGTCCTTAGTTGGATTAGAGCATATTATCCATCATTTGAGATATTTACAACCATAATAATCTATTGTAAATCACCAATGGTTAATGGGGAGATTGAGGTTCGATGGGTCCTCATCTAGGTAAGTATTTATAACCTTATGCTCTTTTAGTTATTTCATATAGTAGGTAGATGTTGTTTGTTGTTTAGTAGATAAATATGTGTGTGTGTCCTTATCTATAATTTCTATACACTTATACTTAATGTGGATATAAAACTATTTATACTTGCCATTTATCCATTATTAGGTAGCCTAGCCCCCCATTTTCCTACCATGGCTCCTTGCCCATTTTGATTATGCTAACTATTTCCCCTTAGTTTACATTACTTTACTTACATAACTATTTGCATTGCCTTTAGGAAATTCTTTAGCTTTTATCATTAGAGGTCTACTTAGATATATTCCCTCATATCATAGGCCTAAAGGCTTTGGAACCCTTCCCTTTGATATTAGTGAGTAAGTATCCCTCTTTCTAGGTGTACAGATCCACACTTGGTCACAACCCAAACATAATTTATCATTAGGATATTTGATTAACCTTCTCCAAGTCTGTATCTTTAGAGATGAGATATTTATAGGATAATCCTAGCCTATTTCATACAAAATCTATCTTTCCTTATTTTCTTGTGCTTTCAATAAGATGCATGGCCACTTGGTTTACTCTTTTTTATTGTTATTTTCCATGGTTGTGCCTATGGCCACTACAAGTGTATTTTTATTGTCTCTTTTTATCATGCCCATTTTTTTCTATTAAAATATAGGCACAACACAACATAATACCAAGCATAACACCTACAATCATGGATAGGTACCAATATCCACCTAATCATGTAAAACATATCTACAACTACAATGAGACTTTAACATATGTTAGCCAATAATTTCGAATCCCATAATCTAGATTCATTTGTTTAACACTCAGGATTCTTCACAAGGTCACACCAAACAATAACTATGTTTATGATGTTCAAATGGATGTTAAATTTAATCTTGGCCACTATAAGCACACTTAGCTTTATATGGTGACTTGGGCAGGCTGCTCCACTTATCAATGTGAATAGATCAGCCACATTGGTCTCCACAACTCATCGGGCTCTCCCAATCTCTGACATCTTTGTTAGACTAGGGGGATTTAAAACTATAATAAGTAGGATGCATGTCACTTAACAATGAAACTTTCCTAGGCTCTAACAACATAGTTAAGGCCAGGAGACTGACCACTTTCCCTTTAATTGACATGGCACTTCTTGGTTGAACTGGGCTCTCTTGGTATCTGACATCTCTATCAGGACTAGGAGACTGACATATAATTTTGGGGTGATCTATTTGGTTGGAGTCCTGATGCGTGATAAGAGATAACTTCTGATGGGTTCCTAGTATGATAATTCTAACACTATATTAGCATAAAAATTTGAATCTAAGACTGACACAATCCACATGTCATGCATTGATTGGTTCTCACCCTCTTACATGCTATGATAATTATGATTCCCTCAAATAATGGGAAATTTATTTACCACTTGGCAACATTTCATTGGCCCATTTGATCAGGGGCCTCACTATTTACATGAACATATTTGGGTTTGTAGATTGATGGGATAATGCCACATGGCAACATACTACTAGCCTGATAGCTTGAGGGCATCGGTCCCTATACAATCCTATCCATTATTATAGGTTACCAAGATGATGTCACATGGAAACATGTTGATTGCCTACTCTCCCAACACCCACTATGCTCCAGACCATGTTGACATCACTCCTAGGTCCTGGGATCATGATGATACATGGATTTATCTGAACCATTCATCGAGGTTTCAAAAATTGACTTGGGTAAAAATAAAGTAAAAAGCCCCAAACTCAAAGGCATCATACTTAAGGTTATTGACCTTCTCAGATACATGAAATGCAGAGGCATTGGAGTATTAACCCCAATAACTTAGTCCCTCTAAGATTTCACACTCCCAGGGGCTACCACTTGGTAATTTTATAGAACTCTAGGGCATTAGTGGCTTTACCATCTGACTAATCCTTTGGGATATTAGGATGATGCCATGTGGTATAATCTGACCAATTTTAAAAATCTCAAATTTTGGATAAGGCAAAATCTTAAATAAAATCAAAGCTAAAGCTGCTAAGGCAAGACATCAAATTAGTTAATAAGTAAAATGACAAAGACAAAAAGCCATCAAGAGCTCAAAAATTAGCTAAGGCACGATTTAAAGTAAAACACAAAGATTTTTCTATAATTAGAAACACAACAAGGTAAAACATACATGCCTACATTGCTGCTATCAAGTCTAGAAAGAAGCAAAATCTTGATTAGGGAAAATAGTATGATTATAAACCAATAAATTCATTAGTTTAGTTAATTTATCAAATGAATGTAAGGTAAGTTTGCTCAAGACAATGTATTTAAAGGAATGGCTTGCTAAAAACCATATAGAATATCTAAGCTTTATAAAACTTCATCAGTTTTGTTAAATGACCTAGTTGTTGGGAAGGCATAAAATAGGCAACAACTTAATTGTAAAATCCTAGGGGATTCTTCCATGATATATCCATCTCATCCATAAAAACATCAAAGGTTCAATGAACTATTTCCATTATTATTCCAAATAGCAATCCATAGTTTAGCCATTCCATTCTACTCATCTTAATGCAATCTTATTTCAATCATGAAATCATACATATTTAAAGGAAAGATCTATGTAGAATAAAGATACTTTGTAAGATAAGTTTTAATAAAATAACTCGTAGTATTTTATTAGACAAGCATTAATTCCTTAGAGCTTTATTAATAAAATGACTCCTTCACAAGGGTCTGAATATAAATGGTCATAACTAAACATGACTCATTTTACCAAAAAGGTTCAACATAAGACTACATAAGTCTTTATTCATGATAAACTTAACTATGACAAAAAGTATTATTGTTTATCTCATTTTAAAAATCTCAATTTTTATTCCCAATAATAATCCCATAGATATTTATCTAAGTTCCCCTTGTTTTTAGATATGTGTAAATTCTATTAACTCTTGTCATTCAGATATACAGAGATGCATAATGCTTAATAGACTAGTTACTCATGACAAAATATAAGCAAGGAAATCAATCTATTTATGCATTTAGAAGTGCCTCAAGGGCTAAAGACTTTGATACATATAGGACTCTTCCCAAGATCCTATAAATCAAGCATTCACAGGACATTCAATTAAATATTTATATATATTTAATAAGGACCTTAACTTGGCCAAGCTCAATCATGGACATACAATGTTCATAAGTATTCCATTTAAGATGATGAGTCTATCATAAGGAGATATAGAATCATATATAAATAATAATACTATTTAGTAGTTCTCTAAAGTAATAACCAAAATATTCACTTGGTAAACTTTACAATGATAGTGGTTCATAACTAGGCCCATAATTAGTTATTAACATATAAATACAATAGGTTCAGCTGAGAATAAATAATCCTTGGCTTCTAACCAATTATAGAAAGCAACATAATAAAAATAATCAATAGATAAAGACAAGTTCCTCTTTGTTCCAGGTGTAACTTTAGCCAACAAAAGGTGGTCTCACCTCCCAACCTTTTTCCATATTAATTGACTGCTCTAGGCACGCCCGAGCAGGACTCCTAGCTCTAGGCATGTTCACATCATGGTTCAAGGTAAATAGAGGCAAAAAATAGTCAAGATGTCTTGGATTCAAGTAGATAGCTACTCACAAGGTGATAATACAAGCATCTCTTAGTCAGTAGTTTACCAACCTTAGATCTATTTTTAACAAACAAAATACACAAAAGGGAAAACACAAAGATCACAAGGATAGGACCCATCAGACATAAAACCAATAAGATATATTATATAATTAGTCATGAGGGAACTTAGGTAGTCTACCATCATTTCTAACATGAGAGACCTACCCCTTCCTCTATCATGAATAATGTGACCTTTCAAGGCATCGTAAGTCTTACACGATGAAATGATAATATCTAGGTAAGCAAAGATACCATAGTTAGAACTATCATGGAGGAATATCTCAATTCCAAACTCCCACACAAGGGTAATAACACTATGGGAGACCCAAACACAATCATAGAAAAATAATCAAATAAGATAAGCAAGCCAAACAACCTTACTCCTCTTGAATGTGATAACTTAATCAGGTATCACACCAACTTCATTTAGTCAAACAATAGGATATTCAAGTCAATAGGATACCTACCAGATGATCTAGGCCCTTCCATGGATCTTTTCTACATGTTTTTACCAGTCAATTCTCTCCCTCTCTAGGCTCTCTACTTGTTTTCATTCTCTTCTTCCTTTGTTCCCAGGGTGGTCCTTAATTCCAAAGGACCCAAACCCTTTCCTCAAAGATATACCCTCCTCAAATAGGCATTTTATCCTCCTTACAATCCAATTAGAACATGACACGTTCTATTATTTCCTTGGATCAACCAGCCACTCTACTTGGTAGCCTGTGCCATCATAAATAGACATTCTCTTTACCAGTCAATAATGGCATATGACGGCTCTAGTCGAGTACTAAGGTTGATTCTAAAATAATCCACCTCCCTACACAGGGCTCAAGACAAAGGTAATTAATGGACAAGTCTATAATTCTACTATAAGGCATTTTATATGTTGATCTACTTTATCATCATGCATTAAAGATGACCAGCCAGAGGTGTTCCACCAACCTAGTAGTGATTACAATTCATTAAGACATGCCAAGGTTAAATAAAGGATTGAATGTCATACAAGGCATTCAATTAGAATAGGCATGGTTCAAGAGAAGATTTGGGTTAGAGGTGGGTTCACACATGATGCAACAATGTATGGCATAGTCCTTTTTTCCTTTGTTGGTAATGACATGTTCGTGCACAGTTATTGCACCCATGAAATCTGCTATCCTAATAGTTGAAGCTTGTAATTATATCATGCTAGATCATTTACTTAAACTAATTTAATTAGCTTAGCAATTAATTCATAAGTTCATGTAGTGATATTCTTATAGTACCATAATGCATATGTAATTTCATTTGCAACTTAAGGTATTAATATAAGCATTGTTAAACCAACACTTACCATGTGCATGATCCTCTTACCTTCATAGTCAGCACCACCAAGGGAGTATAATCATTGGTTTAACATAGTCATATTACTTTCTCATAAAGGTCCTTAAATTTTTTGCTTGGATATTAACAATTGATCCATGTTTGTTCATTGTTTTTATAGCCCATTTTATGATTTAAATTTGTATCTTATGTTTCCCAAATGGGATTAGATTGTCTACATGATATGTGGCTTCATGAGTAGGGTTTGGGTAAGGGAACTAAGTTTCAAGTCTTCCTATGAAGCTCTAATGCATGGGGTTTGGGTAAATGGAAACCCTTATGTTTTAAAGGCCATCCCATGGCAAGGGAGGAGATTTTGGTAATGGGAATCACTCCAAAGTCCTCCTCCCACTCCATAGTGCGGAGAGTGGAAATTCTCATTCATAATGGGTGAGTTTGGATTTTTTATAAGTATTAAAACTATTTGTGGTTGCCATGTGTGTATTTTACATTTTTGTATGAGTGTTATTGTATTGTGGCTTTTGGATTGGGGTGAATGTTGAAGCCTCTTGTTGTAAGGAAGTTGTTAGTTGAGATTCCTAGTTGTATATTCTAGTTGAACTTATATTGCCATTATCCACCTCTTTCCTTGATCATATTACCTTACCATGAACCATTGGTGTCATTTATGCTCATATTTAGGAGTCATAGAATCGATATTGCCTAGGGTAGTCACCTAATGATGGTAAAATAATGAGAGGTGAGATCCTCCTTAACTTGGCGCTGTGGGTGCACTTGGAAGCTTATTTGGAGACTATGTTTCCTTTCCCAATTTTGTAAATATAAATATTTATGAAAATGATTATTGGTTGATTTAAAACCATTTGTGTGTAATATTTGATTTTTAATCAATGTGAAAGATAAGAAGGTAAATTTGATGTAAATATTATGAGTTTTCATGCATTAAAGTTTCATTGAAGTGTTAGTTGAAAGAAAAAAGAGAAAGTTTAATAAAAAGACATTTTTATACATTTAAATTTAAGTTGACAAATTGGTATGAACAATGTCATTTTTTGTTTTCCACAATATTTCATTAAATTTTTATTTCATACTGCTAACTTTTTATGTATTTAGTTAGGTCCAAGAAGCTCTAGTTTCAATTGAACATTTTTTATAAAAT
The DNA here is from genome assembly GCA_037957365.1 of Torreya grandis. Classification (NCBI taxonomy): domain Eukaryota; kingdom Viridiplantae; phylum Streptophyta; class Pinopsida; order Cupressales; family Taxaceae; genus Torreya; species Torreya grandis. The sequence continues at coordinate 2,008,478 of JARHVA010001662.1, read as the reverse complement.
TCTAAAGTTGCCATTTTTTTCAAAATTTAATTTTAATAAAAAATAAGTTTCTTCAGGATTTCATTACCTTTCAAGGATCACTTTTTTAATTTATAGTTTAATTTGTATAAAATTTTAAAGGAAAAATTCTAATTCTACCATGAATTTCATAAGAATTTCTAAAAATTGTTCAACAAGTGTTCAAATAAGATTTAGATGAAAGTTTATACTTTTTACGACCTATTGCAATTGATTTTATGAATTTTAGGCTTATAGTTTGATCTCTATGATTTTTTTAAAATTGGTTATATATAGGCTAATTAACTATGATAGGACCCTTTGAAGGGCACATATCCTTTTTGTGTAGGCATGCCAAAAAATAAGTTGGTAGTCCTCCAAATGAATGCGTAGTATGAGCTTGAGTCCCTAGGGAATCGGTGAGCATGATTTGGGCAGTGACCAGCATGGTTTAGGATAGTAACTAAGGGGAAAGTTGTGTGGATTTTAAGCCAGACAGTTACCCCAATTACAGTCTTACGAGGTCAAGGGGTAATCAACAACTATTTACCCCCACGTAACCACACGGTCTTTATTTTTTAATCTATGTATTATATATATATATATATATATATATATATATATATATATAATTTACAGTTTTCTAAATTATGTGTTAAACAAAACCATAATCTTTTTTAAAGACTAATACTAATTTTATATAGTTGTTAGAGGCTAATGGAAAACCCATAGGTGGGGTGACTTGAAAGAGACCTATAGGAGTGAAGAGGAATAAAAAATATAGATCTCAACTACAAGCCATAACCACAATAATCAAGATAACACAATGAAAAATATACACAATATTATTAAAAAGAATAATAATATAAGATGCAAAATATAGATGTTGTATGTTGTGCTTTATGAAAAATATGCATAGGTTGAGGGAATAAATAGCCAAATAAGGAGATATCCCTCAAAATCTAGAATTTTCCATATGCTATAACATTCTTGATAAATTACAACAACCAAAAGTCACACTCAAAATGGCAAGTGCCAAATAAGTCAAGATCATTCTAGTAATTAGAATATTCTAGATGTTGACATATGTTCACATACTATATTAATAACTAATAATTAATTAAACTACCCAATTAATTAATACTACCTAAGTAAACTTAACTAACATGTGCATGAATAATTAATTGCACCAATAACTCCCCACCCCCCAAGTGCAATTTAGGGAGTGTATAACAAAAAAAAAGGGTCTCATAGTCCTTAGAAGAGAAAAGGTCCCAAAAACAAGGCCATTTTAGGTACCTATGTACAATCAAGAAAAATAACCCAAGTATACATTGCTCAATCACCCTTCCTCAATGAAAAAATGGGTGAAAGTGATGGCAAGTGAGGTTTCCAATAAGTGCTAGTGCTAAAATAGGAAATGAGTGAACAAAAAATAAAAACAAAAGTGTAACATAACTGTTTAACCCTAATTCGTATAAGGATACTATTTAGTGGTTAGGGTTAAGGATATATAAATGGTAGGGTACAAGGGTGCATATCAAATCTATAACAAGCCAATTAATGTGCTAAACTCAAATGTACCATATGTTAAATTTATAAAGCTGAGATAGGCTATTAATATAAAGTAAATTTATGTTAGATATATAAATGATATAAAAGAAAGTACTTAGCTTTTTATGATGCTAATATAATGTTGTATCTTATATAGGTGGGAAGCAAATAGGTAGATAGTTCTAGAATAGTTGTCAGATTATAGATCTAGTACCTCTGGCTCTCTTGACAGTTATGTCAGCTTGGGATAATTATGATGATGCTACTATCTAACCTTAATTCTAGTGTCTTTCACATAGTATTTTTTGAAATAAGATGTGACCACCTGGCCTCACCTTCACTCTGGTGCATTTAGATCTTGTTCATGGAATGCCACTCCTGGTGAAATGGAAAAACCCTAGCTTTGCATCTTCAATGCAACCTTGAGAAAAAATGGGTTAGCGGGCATATGATGTCGACCTAACCCATAATGACCCCACTATCAAAGGGCATTGTATACATACCAATACTCTATAAGATGGCTTCAAACTCATGTATTTCTCCCCTATATGTTGGCTTGTATGTGAGTCATGCAATGTGTAAAACAAGTACAATAGTGACCTAGTTTTTAACTTGGAAAATATGATCTTATGACCGGTCCTTTAATACTTCAAACCTGTAGGTGGGATATTCCTTTGAATGATATCAGAATAGGGCAAAATAGGAAAGATTTTGGTAACTTGAGTGCTCTTTTGTTTTTATTGTTAGGTGGTGGAATGAATGAGGGTTGATATTGTATTTATACCAATCTTATTATGGGATAACTCGCATTAAATCACTTAGGATGACCATTGTAATATGTTTTATTTAAAAATTGGATGACTTTTAGGGCACTGAACACTTACGTCAGGCTAGGATAATAACATTGATACGAATGTCTGACTTGGACATTAGTGTTTAGGGACAAGGAGAGTAGCCACAAGTTTAGAACTTGCAAAGGTGTAAGATAAGTACATTTTAAGCATTCTAGGCAAGATAGGATGTCTGTGTCATCAATATAAGGCTCGTTGGACTAAGAGATAGGCCAAGGGGTGTAAGATAGAGCATATTTTAGGCTTATGGAAGTAAGGCATATGTAGAACTAAGAGGAATAATTAGGGTCATGAGTTTGCCAAGCGTACAAGACTAAGATGCTACATAATCACGAAATATCATCTACATTCCTCCCATTTAATCTAGTAATGAAATTTCTAGTTTAAATGAAAGGAATAAGTAATTGGGTGTATATACATAGCTTATCTTTACTTATGTTGAATTTGAGTGCTTTATTGGAGCTGGGTTTGAATGTTTTGTTGGTGACTAACCTACAACCAAGAGCATGTTATAATTTATAATTAGTACATTTAATTAGGGTTAAAAGTAATTGAAATATATTAAAATTGAAAGAGCAAGGTTTAGGAGTACACCCATGTGTCGATGTAATCGCCTTGCTTATTGACAAGTTATTTTTATAAAAGATGTATCATTGTAAGTCTCTGAAACTAAGATTAGGATAAATATAGGTAAATATTGAAAGTACATATATCAAGGAGAGAGAGAGAGAGAGAGAGAGAGAGAGAGAGAGAGAGAGAGAGAGAGAGAGAGAGAGAGAGAGAGAGAGAGAGAGAGAGAGAGAGAGAGAGAGAGAGAGAGAGAGAGAAGGCACATGCCCCCAACTTAGAGCAAAATTGAGTTACCACTTGGTAGTTGAGATTATCTCAACTATGTAACCCATTGATACTTGTAACCTCATGAGTTTGGATGATCAATTATAAATTGAAAACTTGGTAAGATTGAGTGATTTAATCAACCTAGCCATACCAAAAGGTGAACCAACTACTGCGGTAGATTGGCTCTCTAAAGTCTATAAAAGTCTACCAGGTTTCAATTTGTATAATAATTTTAGAATCTGGCATTAATTTAAATTTTTTAATATTAGGCACATATTACATAAAATATGCACTTTAGATTTGTCTCATGTTGAAATTATGTGTAACAATGTTATCATGTGTAGAACTCTACCACAAATGTGTATCAAAATCATATAAATGTGCGCTTTGGCCAATTCAAAAAATTGTATAAGTGTGGAGGACATGATTCTAAAACATGTACCCACTATATATGGATACATATGAAACTGATACAAGTACCAATATGGAGGACATGTTTCCAAAACATGACCCCACTATAAACTGGAGATGTTGAAAATTGAGTAGGTATGGAGAACATGCTTCCAAAGCATGCCTCCACTAAATCTATGAATTATAATTACTATGTTGAATGAATGTGTAGAACATGCTTCCAAAGAATGCTACCACTGAATCTAAAAACTATGAATGTGTGGAATCTATGTCCATATGACATGCCCCACTGTATATACAAATTGGTGTAAGTACCATATACTATGTGAGTATGGAGAAAATGCTTCCAAATCATGCCCCCATTGTAATATGGAAACTATGAAAGCCATGTCACCATGACATACCCCCAGTAATATGCCTTCCAATTGAGGCAAGGAAAAAGTAGTACCTGGTAGTTAGCTCACCTCAAAATGGTAAGACAAATATAAATCTGTGAATGTAACCATGTAGCATATAGAAGGAAATATGTCTAGGTAGATGTAACATTAAAGTGCATAGAACTAATGTGATAACATGTAGGAATAATATTCATGATAAAGATCATGGCAACATTTAGATAGTAATAGTACAATCTCAACAAGAAAACAAACACACACATAAGAGAACTCAAAAACAAGTCAAAAGGCAATGGTCCAAGGAGACCACAAACAAGGGGCATGTTTAAAAGGCCATGAAATCGAATGAACATGACTTAGTCAAATGTACACAAAAGCAAGGAATGACATATTCAAATGTCCAAGAAATAAACATAGGCATATGGGCGACATATAATGGAGTGTATTCAAATTCTCAAAAAAATAAGACAATAACAAGGCAAAACACTCAAGGAAGTGTGTAAAGGAAAAGCATAAGCAACTGGCATAAACATGTCATAGTGGCCCATGGATCGAATGTGATAAAAAAATATCAGGTACATAACATATCAAGTACCATGTGTAATGCATAAGCATGGATAGTAGGAATGTGTAAGTACACATGTAAACTCGAACATGATATTGTAAAGTGATCATCAAATCATATAACATGTGTGTATCAAGATTATAGAAGATGGATTCCCTCAATGCCTTGATCATGTGAGTAGAGGGAAGGCCCACCACCCATAAGTGTATCATGTATCTGTGTATTCCCATTTATGTGTATGTGGGAGTAAATGATTTGTTAGTCCTCAACATGGAACTAACACATAGATGCAAAGGGGCCAATAGAATATGTAGGTGCTGAAATTATTTTTAGATTTTTTGAATGTTCTTTTTTTGGTATTTTTACATGCAATTTTTGGAAAATGGAAAAAAAATATCCATTTCTCCAATTTGAATGTAAAGAACTAACCATTTTCCAAATATGAATGCAAAGGAGTATTTGGTAATTTGATTTGATTATTCATACAACATCGTGTCTTTTGACTTATCATGGCACATGTTGTGGTGCATTTTGGTAAACATATTCTATCTACTATTATCATAGATGTATCATTGTACCCATAAAGTGGCACATGTATTTTTATATATTGTAATTGAAATCTAATAGACTAGTTTTTAATATCAAGCTTTACTTCCATATCAACCAACCAAGATTGACCTAGATGCAAAGTAAAATTCAGCTTCTGATTTGCTACCCATATCATAGAATATACAATATTTGGTTTGCATGATATAGGTATAAGTATTTATCCAAGGGAATATGGATTTAATGGAGATTTCATTAGTTCATTTGTATGGTATGCCATTTGTTCAAAAAATATCTTGCTACAAAGTGAGTCAAATTTTGTATTAATTGGAATATGGGTATGACATAACCCATCAATATTTGTAGAAATGGTTAGATGTCTACCTTTAAGTGTGTGTGAATGTTGGTCTTCTTTGAGAAGATGTGAAATATTGGACTTGCTTTGTTGTGGGAACAAAATTTTTATTTGTCTCATATTCTTGTATTCTTGAATTTTAGCCTTCAAAGCCCTGTATTGACTTGCATTATGACCTATGATCCCATGGTAATTAGAATATGGACATCCTTCTTGAGGAAGAAGGTGACTGCCTAATCTATGCTAAGTAGAATGCAAACAAATCATGTTATACTCAAGTAACATGGACAAAAGAGTATTGATCTTATCCTGTTGTGCTGTAATTTGTAAAATTTGTTGTGAAGCCTTTTGAGAAGACTCTGCATAATGAATGAGACTTAAGGAAACTAGGTTCTGATACAATCGATCTAATATGTTCAAAGAGGAAGAAGGCATAGAAAGATGAGCATTTATATCATTATCAATTTTATTATGGTACATTTTCCTTTATCTAATTTTCTATCCAATTTTTTCGTGCCATGTTGATGGATCACCAAAGGAAGGTTGACTATTTGATTCTCTTGGTTTTTTTTAACATTGGTTCCTTTATGATGATTCTTTATTTTTATGTGCATCTATATGTTTCTCAATGTTTAATTTGTTGATAGGCATTTGGTTATCTATGATTATTTTTGAATACCTAAGCCGTGTTGATTTGAATTAGGCTTGAGAGTTATAAGATGGGTTATACTTTGTTCATGTTTGCCTAATCCTTGTCTTTGATAGCCATATTTGAGAAAATATCGAATGCCAAAATTATGCAATATTGTACTTAAGGATTTTGAAGTATCTGAAGAATGTGATGCATCCACCATTGTCACATTGGAAAGTTTTGGAATATTATATTTGTAATGTTATATATGTGTAGGATATTTCCTCTTTCTTGATGGCTTAATATGACTTGGTAAAGATGCCTTCATTTCTTGGTTAACCTTTTGAAAAATTTCAATATCAAATGAAGGACAAAAAAAACTTTCACCCTTAATTAGAGTAATATTTTTTGGAAATATAGGAATAAGAGGAGTTTTAATCAATGAGCACAAAGGAACACCCCCTTTAATAATTGTTGATAATTTTGCCACCATTGGTTAAAGTTGTTCATGTGTAGATTTTAAAGAAGAATCCATTCATGGAGTGAAGATTCCAAAAGGTATCCAAAACATCATAAAACCTTCATTAGGCCAAAACCATTCTCAAGAACAACTTAGAAGTCCAAAATTTGATAGATGTTTCTTTTATTCCGCTAACTAGCTGCTACTTGGAAGCGAGTGAAGGAAATTTTCAAATGATAGGTACATGAAGGTGAATAAGAGCTGGTTAAAAAGGTATTAAGGGGAGTTTTGGGCCTCGATTTCCTTAATATTTCATTAATTGTTTTTAAGTTATAATGGCTTAACTTTATGAATAATCGTTTAGAAGAATATGTGCTCTAAAACCCTTTGTAAACCCCAATGGATCAATTTTAAGAGATATACTTGAATTTTTGAGTTAATTATTGAAAAATAAAAGCTGTATGATATCTTATGTGATAAAAAATGAATAAATACAAAGGTACAGGTATCAGGGTTTTAAGCAAGCAAAAGGGACAATAAAAAAAGGTAATTTTTGAGAGGTTTAAGAGATTGGTTGAGAACATACAATGGTTTGAATGATGAGACAGGTTATTAAAAGTAATAATTAAAAAATAATTAGGTTTTTTGGCCTCATAAAAATCAATAAAATAAAAAAACTTAGACCTATAAGCATTCAAAAATGAAATTATGCAAGTTAGGAAACACCAAAAGGCACATATTTTGAGTTTTATTAAATGAAATTTCATGAAATTTGACATAGAGGTATTTTTTGATGTAATTGAAGGTTTAAAAGTGGTTTAATGTTCATAATATACATTAGGAGAGATAAAATTCCAAAATATATGTCCTTTTAGCTAAATTTAAAAAGGTCAAGTCAACATTAAGAGTCTTCAGTTAGCCTTATAAAAATGGAGTTCAAAACATTCAAAAATGGAGAAGTTGAGTTCAAGTCTTGGTTAATATTTGAAGCCATATCTTCATGAAAGATAATTATTAGAAGGTCAACTGCAATCTCTCTCCTACTATGCCCCCCTTTGGGCTAAATTTAAAAAGTCAATAAGTCAAATATGCATGCAATTTGTAAGTGAGATAACTAAAGTTAAACTCTAAATTGTAAGTCAAGATAAGTAAAAGTCAAACTATAAGATAAAAATAAAGGTAAATAAAGTCAGACTTCAATATGCATGCAAGATTAAAAAAGAGTTAACTGAAGATAAAAATGAGTTCAATACAAGTTGCAAGTTCAAGAGGAGTTAACTGAAGATCTCTTCAAGATTGAAGACTATTAAAACACATGTAATAATATTTGACTTTTAAAACATTAAAAATACCTTCTCTCTCTCATTTACATGCCACATTCCAAGTATAGAAATCTTAATTAATATTTAGACTCTTAAAATATTATGTTGGTGTTCGAGAAGTGTGTTTGAAAGTTGAAGGTTCAGTTGAAGCAAGAGTGAACTATGACTAGCAGGAACTCATCTGGAGATTCTTGTACACTCTCTCTCTTATTATTTTATATATGTATATTAATTTTGGAATGATTATGATTAGATTATTATTTTTTATACTAAAACTTTGCCAAAATTTTTACTACCGCACCTTTGAAGCAATCAAGAGTTGATTTTTCCTCCATTTTCAAGTTGATCATGAAGTGTGTTCTTAATATTAATTGATGTAACTTAGTGAATGATTATTTTTCATGTATTTATGTCTAAATATATTACCTTTATGAAAAAAATGAAAATTATTTCAAGTCATATAAATTAGCTATGTCTTATTTCTACCTACTCTGGAAGTGAATTCAACCATTGTTCATTCCTTCCAAGCTAGTGTGAGTGTTTGTTAAGACCTATGTGTGAAATACTTATGCAAGAGTCATTTTATTAAGATGAAGTGAATTTATGTAGGCTATTTAGATTCTAAATTATGTTGAGTATAGGCATAATTAACCTTACAATTGATGCATCACCCTAAATTTCCAATTTTATGTTCATTTTTAGCTTTAACATTACTCTTTCTACCTTTTTTCTAGTCAAGAAAGCACCATCTAAGAGAATTTAGAGAGTTGTGGGTAAGTGTAATAAAGGGAACCAACCCCTCATATAAATATTCTATCCAACATAAGGTCACCCACACCTTGGATGGTTTCCATTGTATCAACAGGAGTGAGAACAAAACACAAGTTCTTGTTGGGTGCACTTCTAAGTGATAATAATTTTTTGCACACCCGATGGGATAATAAAACAAAATATTACTGAAGATTAGTGTTGGTTTTAACAATTTATGGCAAATACATTGCTCAAGTACTCAACATCTGGTGACTCCAAGTTATATACAACTAGTTTAAGCAGCTAAGTGCCTAAAGAGCCTTAGTTGGTATGTATTTCAATCTTCTATTTCTTGAAGATGAAACTTTTGAACCAACAAAATATAAATATTATCATGATATTTACCCACCTCCCACCCCTAATCATGTTTTCAATCAGCCTAAAAAAAGTGTGTAAGAGATAATATTTGACTTTGAGAGACAATGTATGGAGATGGATAGGAAAGAGGAATACAATATACATCAAGAAAAAATTTAATATCATGCCTATATTTAAAATCAAGAGATAGAGTCATTATAGAAATACAATGAGGCTACAAGATAATTAATACAATAACTACCCATGACAGTACAAAGAATTGAGTCCACATTTCCATTTTGGAAACAAGAAGAACTAGAACCTCTTGAATCTTCAAGAGAGTCTACTTGATTCAAAATTCCAAGTTTTAGGAATCCTAATACTAAGAAATAGCATCCTCCTATGACAATCCAAAATTAAGAGATGAAAAAAGTTATAAAAGCCAAACCAAGAGACTTTCTAAGTTTCTTGAGCCCTCTATCCATCCCTCAAGTTGAATTTGTCCATGAAGATCAAGAATGTGAGAGGTTAATTATTGAGTGGAAAGAGAAGTATGAAGCCCTAAAATAAGTTTCTTTCCCTTCTTTAAAATAAATATTGAATGAAACTATTACTTTCAAATATCAAAGCCTTCTTAATGCCCCTTCAAGCCCTTCATCTATCCTTCAAGTTGTTGTCATACATTAAGTTTAAGATACCTCTAAATTTGAAAAAATAATTGAAGAGTGGAAAGAGAAGAATACATCTTCAATTTATTTCTTTTTTCTATTCCTTCAAGAACGTCATAATTAGCCTAGTACTCCTAAAGTTCCAAGTTGGAAGGATACTCTAAGAGGTTATAAGCCACCAAATGGAACCTCTTATCATTTCACCATCTAATTTTTTCAAAGAGGACCTATTGTATGGAAGGAAAAAGCAGAACATGCAAGTGAAGAGGAGAATTTGTCAAAAAAAGATGATCAAGAGTCGTGTTGGTTAATTGAGCTTTAATTTGGCATAGAAAAAGATCATGTTGCAGCTATTGAAGAGTAGTCCAAACATTTATAAGTTTCAGTTCAATCCAATCAATATGAATGTGTATTAGGGGTTGTAATCTCCCCAAACAAATTAGAAGTTGATTACCCTTAAGAAAAGGTAATTTGTTTTTTGGAACTTCCTTTTTTCCTTCAAAATGATGAGCCTCTCCCTTACTACAAAGAGGAATTTTATGAGACATAAAAGGACCTAATCCATGTACAAGATAATGAAAAGAAGTTTGAAGAATTGTTTGAGGTAATTGGATCAAGTTTCACTCTTATGTAAGGAGAATATAGGCTGACAAAGATAGAAAAGGGCAATTTTGGCAAGCAAGACAACACACAAGAATGAGTTAGTCCTCAAATTATAACATTACAAGAGGTAATTCCACTTAATTATGACTTGTTTAATGTTCTTAGGGAAGGTTATCAACCTCTCAATCAGTTTGCATACTTTTTTTCACTCTTGAAATATGAGAAGCAAGATGTATTTCCTCTTGAATCCAATCCTACAAGTATGCCACAAGGTCCATCTCAGTTTATTCAGTTCGAGTAGCCATCTTATGAAGAGGTACATGTTGGTTATAAAGATAATATTGGTGAGCTACATACTAACAAAAGAGCGTGTCCTATCAGCTATCTAGCCCAGTTGGAGGCTAACAAAGAAAAACCACTACCTCTCATGTTCATTTCAAAACATGAAGAAGAGCCTAAACATGTTCAAAATCAAAGTGTGAAATTTAGGTTACTTATATTTTAATAAACATAGAGAAAGTATATAAATTTGATTTTTAAGAATAAAAATATGTCATGATCAGTATACAGTTACCTCTATCCCTTCTTTTATGACTGCCATCAAGTTTGATAGTCACATGAGCTTGGTGAAGAAGGGTAGTTACTTTGCACTACCAATTAATGGTTTTGTATAGAAATATCTCTAGTTGTTAAAGTATATTAGTATAGGTTATATTAGTAGTTTTATATTTCATTTTAATTCAATTTTTCTTATGCACATGTTATTAGTAGTTTTAGTTTCAACTTTCCTCTAAGTGTTATCTTGCACATTTTTAGTTGGTAGTTTTTCTAGTTTTCAATTCAATAAGTGCTTATGAAAAAGTGTTTTAATTTATTGAGAGAATTTTAAATTTTATATTTGGGTATATTTTCATAACTCCATATCCAAATGAATATATCTATTGGTCTTGAGTGTTTAACAGGCAAACATTCCAGCAAAGTCACCAAGAATGTTGATAATTTTGCCACCATTAGTCAAAGTTGCTTATGTGTAGGTTTTCATGAAGAATACATTCATAGATTTAATATAAAAAAAATCTCCAAAACATCATACAAAATTAATTAAGTAAAACCAATCTAAATAACAACTCATGAGTCCAAATTTTGACAGATGTTTCTTTTATTCTTCTAACTAGCTGCTACTTGCAAGTTAGTGAAGGCAATTTTTAAATGCTCGATACATGAAAGTGAAGAAGATTTGGTTTTATATTAGAGGGATTTTTTGTCCCAAATTATCTTAATATTATATTAATTAGTTATAGGTTACAATGAATTAATTTTATGAACAATCGTTAAGAAGAACATGTGCTCTAAAACCCTTCTTAAACCCCTATGGCTTAGTTTTAAGAGATATGATTGCACTTTTGAGTTCCTTATTTAAAAATAAAAATTATGTGATATATTATTTATAATAAATTAAATTAATAAGAATTAATAAATAAAAAATTTTATGCAAAAAATAAATAAATTCAAAGGTACATGTATCATGGTTTTAAGTAAGCAAGAGAGACAATTAGAAAAGACAATTTTTGAGAGGTTTAAGAGATTAATTGAGAACATCCAATAATTATAATGTTGAGAGTGGTTAGTATAGGTAATAATACAAAAATAATTGGGTATTTATGCTTCATATATATTAATAAAATGGTAAAATGTAGACCTACAGGCATTCATAAATGAAATTGTGCAAGTTAGGAAACACCAAAAAGTGCATATTTTGAGTTTTATTAAATGAAATCTCATGAAATGTGACATAGAGGTATGTTTTTATATCCTTGAAGGTTTATAAGTGGTTTCATATCTGTATTATATTTTATTATTGATAAAATTTTAAAATATAGGTCACCCCCTTTTGTCTTAATTTAGAAAAGGTCAAGTCAACAACAACAGTCTTTAGTTAGCTCTAGAAAAGTGGAGTTCAAAATATGCAAAAGTGGAGAAGTTGAGTTAAAGTATTGGTTAATATTTGAGAAATTATTTTTATGAAAGAGACTCCTTATAAGTTAAACATTAAATGTCTCTCCTATTACGCCCCACTTTGGTCTAAATTTAGAAAGTCAAGAAGTCAAACATGCATGCAAATTACGAGTGAGATAATTGAATTTGAACTCCAAATTTCAAGTAAAGATAAGTCAAGTCAAAATATAAGATACAAATAAAGGTAATTTAAGTAAAACTTCAAGATTCATATAAGATTAAAATAATTTAACTGAATATCAAAAGGAGTTCAACACAAGTTGCAAGATCAAGAAGAGTTAACTGAAGATCTCTTCAAGATTGAAGACTATTCAAACACATGTAAGAATATTTGACTTTTCAAACATTAAAACCAACTTCTCTCTCATTTCCATGCCATATTCCAAGGAAATAAAGTTGAATTAATGTTTATAATCTTAAAATTCTATGTTGGAATTTGGGAAGTGTGTTTGAAAATTTAAAGTTTTAGTTGAAGGTTCAGTTAAACATGACTGAACTAGGACTAACAAGGACTCATTTGGAGCTTCTTATATTCTCTCTCTTTTATTTTTTTATATGTATATTCATTTTTGAATGATTATGATCAGATTATTCTTTTGGATAATTTAAACTCTACTAAAATGTTTACTACCTCACCTTTGAAACAATAAAGAGTTGATTTTTCCTCCATTTTCAAGTTGTTCATGAAGTGTGTTCTTAATATTCATTGATGTATCTTAGTGAATGATTATTTTTCATATATATATATATGTCTAAATATTTTACCTTTATGTATAAAATAAACATTATTTTAGGTCATATAAAGTGTCTAAGTCTGATTTCTACCTAACCTAGAAGTGAATTCAACAATTATTCATTCCTTCCAAGTTAGTGTGACTGTCTGTCAAGATCTATGTGTGAAATACTTATGCAAGAGTCACTATATAAAGATGAAATGAATGTGTGTGGTTTATTTAGATTCCAAAGTGTGTCAAGTATAGGCATAATTGACCTTAAAATTACCGCATCACCCCAAATTTCCAATTTTATGTTCATTTTTAGCTTTAACATTGCTCTTACCCTTTTCCTAATCAAGAAGGCACTATCAAAGAGAGTTTAGAGAGTTGTGGGTAAGTGTAATAAAAGGATCTAGCCCTTAATTTGAATATTATCTCCAACATAAGGTCACCCACACCTATGAGAGTTTCCATTGTATCAAAAGGAGTGAGAACAAAGCATAGGCTCTTGTAGGGTGCACTTCTAAATGATAACACTAATAATTTACAAATCCTCCATGATTTCCTTATGGAGTTGACATAAATTTTCATGATTAAATTAAAGTAACTTATATCCATGGGGGATAAATTTTGGTATAAAAGGAAAGGGCATATGATTTGGATCATCTTTGAAATGGATAAGATCATATCTTGAAAGGATGGGAGCATGGCCCCGATTAGAGGGATAGTAACTACCACCATTCAAGGCTTTTATATTGTTTTCCTTAACACTTCAAGGAAATAAAGAGTAATGGATTTTTATCCCTAACTAGAGATATTATTGAAGGGTTTCATATTCATAATCATCAAAGCAATCAATGCCATCCATGATAATAGAAAAAAACAACACAAGGATTAGAACAACACGGCATATAAGCATCTATAAGAGAATGCTTATGCAAAAATGATGTTCAAAAATCAGGTTCAAAAATGTTTAACCCTATTTTGGTTAATGATCCTATTTAGTGTTTAGTATTAAGGATGTATAAATGATAAGGCACAAAGTTGAATATCAGATGTACATCAGTCTAATTAATGTGCTAAGCTTAGATGTACCATATGATGAATTTATAAAGTTGGGATAGATTATTAATATAAAGTATATCTATGGTAGCTATAAAAATGATATGAAATAAAGTAATTAGTTGTTTATGATGCTAATACAGTGCTAGATCTGATATAGGTAGGAAGTAGAGAGGCAAACAATTCTAGAATAGTTGTCGATTCTAGATCTAGTGTCTCTAGCTCTCTAGATAATTATGTTAGCTTGGGATATTTGTATTGATGCTAGCGTTCAACCTCAACACTAGTGTCCTATATGAAATATTCACTAAAAAAGGATGCAACCATTTAGATGCTTTTGGATTGGCTTTACCTTTACTTTGGTGCATTTAAATCTGGGTCATGGACTATCACTCCTAGTGAAATGGAAAAACCCTACCTTTGCATATTCAATGTGACCTTGGAGAAAATAGGTTAGTGGGGACATGGTGTTGAGTTGACCCATAATGACCTTATTGTCAAAGGGAATTGACTACAGAACCAAAACTCTAGAAGAGGGCCTCAGAATCATATAGTTCTTCCTTACGAATTGGCTTGTGTGTGAATCATGTAATGTGTAAAGCAAGTATAACAATGACCTAGCCTGTAACATGATAAATATGAATTTTTAACTACTCTTTTAATAATTTATACTTGTATTTGGGTTTTTTGTTTTATTGATATCATAATATATTGGAATAGAAAATATTTTAGTACCTTGAGTGCTTCTTGAGTACTCTTTTGGTTTGATTGCTAGGCCATGGAATGAATGAGGGTTGATATTATATTTATACCAATTTTATCAAGAGATACATTGAATTAAAACACTTAGGTTGACCATTGTAATATATTTCATTTATAAATTAGATGAATTTTAGGTCACCTTGTATTAGATCAGGATAGTAATGTTGATGCTGCTATCTAACTTGGATGCTAGTGTCCAGGGATAAGGGAGACATGCACAATCCCAAGACTTTAAAAGGTGTAAGATAAGTACATTATAAGAATTATGGGTAAGATAAGATGTTTGTGTCATCAATATAAGGTTGTTCAGACTAATAGATAAGCCAAAGGGTGCAAGATAGAGTAGATGTGAAGCTTGTAGAAGCAAAACATGTGTAGAATTAAATGAAACATATAGTGTCATGAGTTTGATAAGTGTACAAGACTAAGGTGATATATAATCACAAAATATCATCTAAATTAACCTCAAAAATGCTTCAATATCACTAAAAACTATCACCAAGGCCATAATATATTCAAAGAAGCAATTGGCTCATGAAGTAGTCCACAAACTCAATCTGCATGAGTGGTTTGGATAGAATACACTACTTGTGATATGTACCTAGGGATATGATATATTAATGTATATGGGTTGATGGTGATGCCAAAATGTGGCAAAAATCCCATTAGTTAGTTATATGGTCCAATATATTAGGATAAATACCTACATCAAGATTGTTATACCAAAACCTTTAGGCGTTAGTAAAATTTGAACATCAGAATCATACTAGCTTAAATACAAAAATAACTTAAAATGGGATTAACTAGACTAAATCCTAACTAAGAGGAGACTCAAGAGTGTCGAAAATGTAATATGAAGTTCTCCAATAGAAAATGCATTGCTTAAGTATTAAAAAAGACATGCATACACCTCCCCATAAATTAAAAGGGTGGAATGAGAAAAAATGAACGAGTCTGAAATTGAAATAGTGAAAATGATGCAAAAACAAAGCAACCACGCTTGAGGAAAAAAAGGCTATAATAATAATATTCTTGTGGAACTATCTCAAAGTAGCCAAAACATACCAAAGAATGAGACATACAATAGTCCTTGAATGGGTTCCAAAAAACAAACTACGTAATCATATACACATTTAAAAATGAGGAAATTAACAATGGTGATAAAACAAGAAAATTATAAAAGTATAAGGGTACCAATATAAGAGAAAAGTATATGGCCCTAATGGTGATGAGATAGTTAATAACTAAAAAAGTCCCATAAATAATTATGAAAAAATAGAAGGCAAAAAATAATAAAATTTGATCCTAAAATACAAGAGGAATAATGTGCAGATGAAGAAGCTAAATGGAAAATGTGCCTCACCTATAGAGTCTTCACAAAGAGCATTATCAATGCCATTAAGAATGAGTATATATCCATCCTAGATGAATGAAAATAGTTGAATATGTCTGTAAATGATTAGGTGCAAAGTGTAAAATTAGTCCAAGCAAATAAAAATCTAAAAGAGTGTCAAGTTGATCAGGCCCAACAACAAAAACCATAGAGCTCATATGTTTCTTAATGTCCTCACGAAGAGTATAACATAATAAAACTATAGATCTATCATCATGTAATCATGTAGATAGTGCACATTCAAAGTAGCCTGGTGTAGATTCTTATGAACAGATTAAATAAGAGAAATTATACCTTATGAATGTCTACTGATTTAACTATTTTAGTAATATTAAAGTCTTATTCCTAATTTAGTTAAGGGGTCTAGATTAATAAATTAGTAAATAATATTATAATAATTAAAATCTTGATTTGTATAATTTATTGTGCCTTTCAAACCTTTCTAAAAATAGTAATAAATAAGGAGAAATGTAACTTATCTTAAAACTGGGCTGATACGACTAAGACAAAGGCTGATACTAGTTGTGCAGGACTGGGACAGTGTCATGAATTTAGATTTGAATTTCATTTAGTGAAAGGATATGAACACCAAAAATAAGACACTTTGAGGTCTGATGATATAGTCCAGGTCCTACCGCTGTTGTCCAAAATAGTCATAGAGATCCGAGTTTTTTGGGTTTTGTCCGTTGTCCCTGTGTGAGCCTATTTATGAAATTTTAGATCCTAAATGTCAATGAAGCTTCTTGTAGATCTGATTTAATATCCAACCCTAGACCTTCATAGTAATTGAATAATACTTGAGAAAGAGGGGGGTTAGTGTGTGTATGATACACTGAATGTGTATCCACACCCCTTGCATGGGCACGCTGCCTACATACCAATACTTTGAAGAGGGATAAAGCCATATGTAGGTCTCCCACTTGATGTGCTTTATGTAATAGTGTTATGTAGATGCAATAATGATAAATCAAGTGTGCTTAAGGTGGCTAGGGACTGGTGTTAGGGTTTGAATATGTTGGTAGTTATATTGGATGGTTGTATGCAAAGAATAGGGAAATTTGCCTTAGTGGTCTTGCTTGATTTTGTAATATTTTCCAACATCTTCTAAATAAAATTTTGAATTAGATTTTATAGAGATCTATTGGTCATGGGTTAAATGTATTCACGCTAGGAAGACACAATGGAGAAGTGGAATTGAAAGGAAATGATCATTTGGGATCAAAATGTGATTGGATAGGAGCACTAAAAATGGGACACCCTAGGGTCTATCCCTATAGTCCAAGTTGGGTTCTATTTTCTTATAGGTATGAGACTTGGGGGTTGGAATTAGCATGGGAAAAGTAGCCTCATTGAGCTAGAATAAGGTCTCGTTAGTCTACAGATGACTAGGAATAAGTAAAAATGTGTCTAGAAGGGTCATGAGAGCATGTAAGAGGGACCTAAGGATTGGGTGTCACAAATCACACTCAAGCTACCAATTTTGAATTTTTATATGATTATATTTGTCCCCCTTTATTCTAGTGATTATTCAGAGTGAAATAATATGATAAAGGAAAAGTAGAAAATGTACCTGAACTTACCTGCAAGGGTGAAGCTCATGAAATTGTGTGATGCTGGGTGTGCATAGAGAGAACACATTGTGAAGTGTAAATCTATAAGAGAAAACAAAAAGTAGAATAGTTGTTACTAGATACACTATATCTAAAATAAGAATGTACAAAGCTAGGTAAGAGAGAGAAGATGAGAAAGGAATGAATATACCTCATTGGGTATGTGAACTAATACAAAACCTATTATGATGTTGAGTGATGTTGGATGATGCAGAGGAATGCTAGGTATGTGTTACACCAAGAGTAATATCATGAACAAAGTTGAGTGCTCAATTCCCTAAGAGTGGCTCAAGAATACAAAGGCTAGCCCTTTAGCTCTATCATCACCCACTAAGTGAAGCTATGTGATCATGCATATGTTAATCAATGTTTGGACTATGTGTCCAATCCCTCTGAGTAGGTGGCTCAAAAATGCAAAGGGTAGCTAGACCTTTGGCTTCATTGTTGCCCCGTGAAGTGAAGATATAAACTAATACCAGTATGAATGTGTGTCATATGAAATGGATCTTGAAGCCCATAAATGCTCTGTAATATGATAGTATGGCATGGATATTTGAGTGTGTTTTAAAAACTAGGCCAATCCTGGCTAAATCTAAAAGGAAGAGATTAGGCTTATATGAAAGCCACTCCAAAATTGGAAACTAGGCTTATGTGGAAGCCACTCAAGAATGTAGAAGTTAGGCTTGTATGAAAGCCATTATGACATAATTCCAACCACCTACAAATGGAATAAGGCATGCAATCACTGAGAATGGCTAGGAAATATACTAAACTCAAAAATAAAAGAAGTCAAATGTGTCATGCGCATTACCCCCAATCACTGGTGTTTATAACATGGATTTTGATCTGGAAGTTATACCAACTATGCAATCTATAACTAGAAGTGAGAGCCATCATGCCACACATGATGTCCCTTATATCTAGATTCTCTAAGAAAAACTGTACTAAAACTATTGATTCTAAACTAAACTATATTTAAAAAAACTATAGCTGAGCTGACCTTTCTACCTCTTTTTGGAAAATCTAGGTTTTTTGGTGTTTGGATAAAAGCACCAAAAATAGGACACCCTACTTCTAACATTATTTTCCATGTCTGATGTTGTTGTCTTTTGCTAAAACTGATGGCTATTCAATAATCATCACTATTTTTCTAGTTTGTTCTGCCTATTTTGACCTTTGATTGCTATTTTGAGTGTTCTAAAAACTAATTTTTTGACCAGTTAGGAGCTCTTATCTCTATGACAAAACCCCTATTTGTTTCTCCCTCTTTTGAGGGTAGGAATGGAGACCTTACAATGACTTCCCTTAGAAGAAAGAGCCCTATAAGCATGTTATACTGTGAAATACATGATATAACAATGATAATCAAAATGATGTCTCAAGATATAACATAGTTTGTATTGGATATTTTTAGATCAATAGGGGTAGGCCTAGATGGATATAAAAATGTAATAGCATGTGTATTATACTGAATTGAAACTAGAAATGTTAGTTTTTAGTTTTCAAGGAGGAATGGAACATGATGTCCATCATGGCATCTAAGAAAGCAAGATAATGCATGATGTGGATCATGGCATTGCAAATAGTTGAGAATTAAATAAGCAAACAAGCACACAAGGCAAGAAGCAAGAACCATACATTAGTGGTTAAGGGGCCAAGTAAACAAGGGACATGGACATATGTCACTCAAATTGCAAATTAGACATACAAGGCATGTTCAACTACTACATACATATAAAATTGAAAATAAATGAGTTTGGTACGAGGGTCACAAGCATATATAAGAGTACATGCAAAGGACATTGACAAATGTCTTAAGGTACACACAATAATATAAGTAAAGAACATTGGCAAATGTCGTAAGACACACATAAGAAATAAAATAGGAATTAAGAAATATAATGACATCTAGCTACATAAAGCAAGAAAAGAAGGCATGTAATATACTATAAATATAATCACATCTAACTAATCAATACAAGAAGTGAAATTATATAAGACATGGAGTACAAGACTAGGTATATACTAACAAATGCACAAGTGTTATACTAGTGAGTATCGATAGAGTAATTTATGTAGGTTAGTAAGTAATTTAAATCAACATGATAACTAGAGTGTGTAGTGTAGTAATGACATAACCTGGATGGTGTAGTCATGTAGAAGATGCCCCTAGAGGATAGATATATCGATATATGTCTTGTATGTAAAAGTAGGATGCCCCCTCAATAGGTAGAGTGAAGCAATTATGGATCTAGATATCACTGCACACACTCAAACAAGATCACATGAAGCATGGTAATGTAGATAAATAGATAAGAAATAGCATAAAACAATAAAATGTAACTCTAGCATGGTAGTAGAAATGTAAAGCATGGATAATGCATACAATTAAAAAGTTTTTGGTGTTTTTGATATATTTCAATGTTTTTGGTATTTTAAAATTTTGTATTGTTTTTGGATTTTGAAATTTTGTATTGTTTTTGGTATTTTTGACATATAAGCTATGTATAATCAATCATGAGAAGAATATGTAGAAGAAATACTAAGAAAGTATGTATAAGCAAGATTGAGAAGAAATAATACTAACTGATGAGGCTCATGGGAGACTCCCTATCATGGTATCCTGTATCAAGGAGAGGAATCGTGCATGATCCTGAAGCATGATGGAAGGGCTGAGACCATGGCTCTAAAAGCTATGTATGTTATAAATGCTTTGAAATATCTATATTAAAAACCAACTATGGGGTTCCCCTATAACTCTAAGAAGTGGATGTAACTGTAGGGCTCTTTAGGACCCATATGGTAGTAGGAGAAGCTCTATAAACATGTGCTTTATGTGTAGAGGCACGAGACCTCAATGATACTACCTTGGGTGTGAACATTGTAGTTGAAGGATATCTAAAATTTTAAAACTATTATTTCTCTAAAAGAGACCTCTATGGAAGTGTATGAACTCAATATGCTAGTGATGGAAGCCTTGACTATTCCCTGAATCTAATCTGGAAGAAGAATTGAAACTGGTGGAGAAACTGAAACTGGTAATAGAACTAAAACTGGTGACTGTAAAATAGTAGATGGCTTTGAAGTGGGGAGTGGTAACTCATATGAAACTCTAAAAACCTAATTAATGTGAATGAATTTCATGTATCTATGAACTGTAGAAGGTACTAAAAGTTTCTAAATCCATGGTCGACCAAGTAACATATCAAAAACTCATGTATTGGGAGTAATAGTAAATGGTGTGGCCATATGTGTTAGAAAAACCTATAAATGAAGTATAATCTCACCTAATTATATTTGTATGTGCCCACTAAATCCACCGATAACTATGTCCATTAGGGTAATATCCTGCTTTGAATATCCCAAATGCCATAGTAATTTCATAGTGCACATGTTCATGCTGGATCCATTGTCTATGAGAGTACTATGAATAATATGATTATGAATGTAAGATTTTATAAAGAGTGCATGATAATCTGAATCATCCTCAACTATTTCCTACTCTGAGAAGGAGATCGAAGGTCTAATTGGAACTTTGGAATTGTATACACCAATCATGTTGCTCAAAGGTTGTAACTCAACTAAAGGTGCCTGATATGTAGCTGGTGGAGGATATGCATGATATCCATCATGAACACCTAATGTATCCCCTATCTTTTATTTAGAATGTCTTGGAAAAATATTTGAAAATATTTTCAAATATTTTTCCTATGTTTGCTTTGCCTGAGGAGGCTCAAATGGAGTGCCAAGATCAATAACATTGCCATCTATGAAGTCTTGTATCTTGTGTTTCAAATTGATGCATTTTTTTATTGTGTGGCTTAGTGCCCCTGAAAATCACAAAATCATTTTGATCATATCCCCATGAAAGAGGCTTTGTTGGATCAACTTCCCGAATAGGAGAGAGATATATGATATTACATTTCAAAAGCTACTTTAAAATTTTGGCTAGGGATATTGGTAGGTTGGAAAAAGTTCAATGAGGAGGCATAAATAAAACCACTCATTGAGGGGGCTCTGAAGTCATATTAATTTCTAATTGATTTTGAATTTTGCTATCATTGACCTTTACTTTGTATGGGACTTTGCTGTTACTCTTGTTTGTTGTTTTGGATATAATCATGTACGTGAGTTTACCCATTGAAATTAGTTTGACTTACCTTTCCTTTACTTTGTGAAATAACTTAGTGAAGAAAGAGAACCTTTTGAAAATAATCGATTCATGCAAGGTTAGTAGAAGACTTTATTAAAAGAGATGTTGTAACTCTTGATCAACCATGGGGCTAGTCATCTTATCAAAGATAGTCTTATATCAAAGAACATAATCTGTGAGATGCTCATTTGACCTTTATTTTTGTTATGAAACTTAGGCATAGAAAACCTTATCACTAAGGTTATTTATGAAATGAGCTACGAACATGTTAGCTAAAAGGATTGAATGCATTGACCAACTAATTTGATAGACTATAGAATCATTGTAAAGCATAATCCTTGAGAATTCATAGAAATAGCTTGGTTAGTAGCCAGTTATTTAACACATAGTCTAAGCATGATGCATGAAAATATCTCAAGTGTGTCTCTAGATCACCCTTGCCATCATATAGAGTGAGTTTGGGTTGAACAAAACCTTATGGAAAGAGTGTCAAAGCAATATGATGTGTCAATGGTGTATGAAATAGAGCATAAGAATCTAAAACCTGTGTAGGCCTAAAAGCACCTCACTTGATATGTAACACTTTGGATTGAAGAGATTTTATCTCTTGCACAAGGGTAGCCACATCAGGAGATAAAGATGTACTAGCTGTAGCTAGTGGTGGCTCATAGGAAGGTTAGGCTGCTACAGAGGGTTGTTGAGATATAGTTGCCCTCATAGTGTCATGTCCAACTGGTTACTCTATGGTTTAAGAGGATTGACCATTGTTTGTTTTTTGTTACTCTTCTTGTAGTATTTTAAGCATATTATCTTTCATGTTAGGGTATTTAGTTAGGAGTTCTTAAAGTTCTCTTTTATTAGTTTCATCAAAATCAGTGTATTGGACCATTATTAAAGTAAGAAAACAAATTGAAAATTGATTGAATTTTTTGTAATAAACAAAGTGCTATGGAAGGAAAGTATTGAATATAGGAAATGTAAAGTCCTAAAAATAACAAACTGGAGAATGTATAAAAAAGATACGAAGCTCACAAATATGTAAAGTAATACTTCAAAAAGCAAAGGAACCTAATATATGCAACAAAGGCTTTGATATATATATATATATATATATATATATACTATAGAATTTTAAAAATTAATGCAAATTTTTGATTTAAATATGTAGGTAAAAAATCAAAAAAACATTAAAAAAATTCTTGATTTAAAGGGACCTAGTATATGCAACTAAGGTTTGGAAGAAAATATATATTTAAAAAAAAATTACTATAGAATTTTAAAAATTAATACGAATTTTGATTTAAATATGCAGATTAAAAAATTAGAAAGATATTGAAAAAATTAGTAAGGAATTTACCCTAAGGTTTCTAAGGTTTTTATGCACAAACAAAGTTAGTTGGGTTCACTAAATGATTTAATTATTTTATAAATATTGGAGTCTTATTCCTAATTTAGTTAAGGGGTCTAGATTAATAAATCCATAAATAATAATGTAGTAATTAAAATCATGATTTGTATAATTTACTGTCTTTAAAACTTTTCTAAAAATAACAATAAATAAGGAGAAATGTAACTTATCTTAAAACTAAGTTGATACGATTGAGACATAGGCTGATACTGGCTATGCAGGATTGGTATAGTGTTATGATTCTAGATCTGGATTTTATTCAGTGAAAGGATAGAAGCACCAAAAAACATGACACTTCGAGGTCTGATGCTATAGTCTAGGTCTTGTTGCTATTGTCTAAATTGGTTATAAAGATCTGAGATTTTTGGGTTTTGTCTACTGTCCCTATATGAGTTTGTCTGTAAATTTTTGGATTCTGAATATCGATGAAGATCTTTGTAGATATGATTTAATATCCAACCCTAGACCTTCTTAGTACTTGAATAAAACTTGAGAAAGAGGGGGGTTAGTGTGTGTAAGATGCATTGAACGTGTATCCACACCCCTTATGTGGGCATGCTTCCTACATACCAATACTTTGAAGAGGTATCAAGCTATATGTAGTTCTCCCACTTGATGTGCTTTGTGAAATTTTTATGTAGATGTAAAAATACTAAACTGGGTGTGTTTGAGGTGGCTAGGGACTAGTGTCAGGGTTTGAATATGCTAGTAACTATATTGGATGGATGTATGCAAAGAATAGGAAAATTTGACTTAGTGGTCTTGCTTGTATTCTTGCTTGTTTTTGTAATATTTTCCAACCTCTTCTAAATAAACTTTTGAATGGGCTTTTATAGAGATCTATTAGTCATGGGTTAAATGTATTCACTCTAGGGTGACACAATGAAGAAAAAGAATCAAAAGGAAATAATCATCTGGGTTCAAAATGTGATTAGATAGGAGCACTAAAAATGGGACACCTTAGGGTCTAACATTATAATCCAAGTTGGGTGCTATTATCTTATAGGTATGGGAGCTGGGGGATGATATTAACTTGGGAAAAATAGCTTGGATGAGCTATAATTAGGTCTTGAAAGTTTACAGATGATTGAAAATACGCAAAAAGGTGTCTAAAAGGGTCATGAGAGCATGCAAGTGGGACCTATTTTATATGACTACATCTACCAAGACCTCCATCAGTATATCCCATAGAACGGAGCATGTGAGAACCAAAACATTTAGTATATTTCTCAAAATATCAAAGAAAGTAATCAGGTGAATCAAAGATATGACAAGTAAAATGTGCAAAAATAAGAGCATAAAGCTCACAATTGAAAAGTATAGTGATAGAAATATTAGATACAAATGATGCAACATCAAAAGTAACAGATGTATGCTCATCAAATAAAAAATCAAAGTCAGCGGGCACAAGAGTATTGATTGATGATGGGTAAGGCATAATATAATATGGGTCCAATAGATTAAGATGATGCTTAAAATATGCAATTTGGTGATGTAGTGAATGTACGAGTGTCTCTTTATCAGAATAACGGTGTGAAGAATAGACTTTTTATTTTTTGAGTTTCTTGTTCTCTTCTAAAAATTTAACTATATTATTGAAGTGTATAAATTTCATAAAATAACATCTCATTTTATGACTTTAATGTGTGTATATTAGGGCATGAAGCTTTATTAGAAAGCAAAATAAATACTTTAAGTAAGAAACACACTCAATAAAATGGACCCCTATAAAATGGATATTAGGTACAATCAAAAATGCATCTATAGTTTGTTGATGATAAAAAATGTCACATCAACGAGTCATCCCTTTCACCTATCATGAAAGTTAATGTGGAATCGTACCGATCTAATAGTTAAGGTCTAAAAGATCATAAATGTTCTAAAAGATGCACAAAGAGATTTTAAATATTATGGAAAATAACAAGTACACCAAATATCGATCACTATTTAATTATAAAATTGAAAATCAAATATTCTCTTTAAGTTAGATGAAGGAAATTGATGTGAGTATATAATCTAACCTATCTGATAGAGAAGACCTATGAATAAGATAAACTCTTGAAGGAAAGATGTATGTTTCTTATAAATATTTATGTTTTGTTCAAATGCTTTGGAATCTTCGCGTTTCACTTAGAAAAGATAAAAAAAAGAAATAAAAATACCTTAAATATATGAACAATATATTAGAATGAATACCAAAGAATGAAATTGAGATAACAATTAACATAATCACACAAGACATTGAATCTAAAGAAAGAAACAACAAACAACTAAATTATAAATTAAATACTAACCTAAATCTAATACTTAAAATTAAATATAATCTGAAAATAAATTAAATAAATGATTTAACACTTTAATAAAACTTGATTTCATTTAATGTGAAGAGAAACTAACTATATTATAATATTTAAATTAAGCTTAAACTGATTTAAGAAAATAAACAAATAACATAGAAAATAAAACTTAAAGATTTAAAATTATAATATCTAAACTATTAAATAAGATCTAATTATTTAATAAAAGATTAAAGATCTAAGAAAACATGATAATTTATAGTAACGAAAGACTAAAACCTAATAATAATAACTAATTAATCTAAATGAAAATTAATTACTTGAATTAAACAACAAACAAAATAAAACAAGTAAAACAAAATAAATTAAAGTAAAATAAATCAATTGTGTGTCTTAGAAAAGAGACGTCTTAGCAAAGTTGAACTAAATTTTATTGAGAAACAATATTTTCAGTACATAAATCTTTGATATATAAATCAATATAATCTAAATGGATCAACAACATGTTGCATACAATGAAATATTAATCAGTATTTGGGTCAAGAAGTTTGGATTCTGCTTATATGATTGCAAATCTACAATCATCATAAGATATTAAACCTAACAAATTTTAGATAATTGATTTATAAAATAAATATGAAAATTAGATATACCTGTGTTAATTAAGCATATTACTTAATCATTAGAGAATGTGTCCTTGATCTATTTGAAAAAGTTATTCTATCTCAAAAATGTTACAGAGAAAAGAGTATAATGATGAACTTTGAAGCAAATCAGTCTTCAAGAATACCTGTGTAATGTTCCTCCTGTCATATGTCCCTTTGATCTTCTTTTATAATCATTTCCTTAAGATATGGTCGAGGAATAAGTTATAACTAACTTTAGTTAGTTATTAGTTAAGTCTTAATTGACTTTAATAAAGTCAATTAAATTTTAGTTATAACTTAACTTTATTTAAGACTTTTAAATAAGTCTTAAGATCAAAGTAAAATATTAATAGACCAAAGGGGACAAACTCTAAATAAGTAGGGCCCCTTAGATATCACAATCATCTAAAATAAATATTTCATGTTAAAACATTTAAAACAACATAAATAATTTAAATAAAGATTAAACACATCTAACATTAAATCCTATGCAATATCCATAAAAATTTGTATGTTCCACACACACACACACACACACACACACACACACACACACACATATAATCTAAGTGTTTTTATCACTGTCAAATACTAGAATAAAAATTTAGTCAATATTATAGCATATAAAGTATCAAAATAATAAAACTAAAGATCACTCAACATTTACTCCTCATCAGAATCAGATAGCATTTCAGTCAATGGATATCTTTTATCAATTAAATAATTTATATAATTAATTATTATAGTAGGAAATTTTATCATCTTGATACCATCTTCATTATCTTTATCATCAACCTTTAGTTTGACTTTCTTAACCATCCATGTGATAGTGGGTGAGGTTAAGGGATTTACTCTCATCTCTTATGGTTGAGAGGTAATGACATTTCTCCTTATAGTAAATGTGAAGGAAAATATGTGAGATTTAACTTAAAATAGGTTTCAACTAGATTAATAGGCTTAGGTGATGGACTTTTGGTATTAAGAGGTACTAAGGCTCAAGAATAATTTTAAAATTTGCTGCAAGTCATTTTCAGGCAAAAACTAATGGTGTTATGGAGAATGGTGAAAAATTAAATTATGCTCAAACTATAGGGTAATTTACATGTTTGAGTCAAATTACTTGGATTTTCACATACATGAGGATAATTTATCCAATGAGGCCCTTTCAATTATTGGTTTCCTCGAGTGTTTATAGGATTAAATGGAAAAACATAAAAAACATTGCAAAATGTGAGATCTGAGGCATCGAAATGAATTGACATATGGGTTCCTCTATTAAAAGGTCTAGGAAAATTCCTACCAGGTCTCCTACCTCTAAAATATTGTCCTTTAAAAGTAAATATGTGAAGAGGTGAATCTTCCCTATCCCAACTCTGATCATTCCTCCAAATATTACCATGAGAGTTATTATAATAAGGAGGTGTCCAACCTGACATCTTTTAAAATATGAAACAAATCAAAAACCTTGATTACTTGTAATGAATATGTTCTCTAATATATATCAAATCTATATAAAGTTATATATGAAAGTACATAAATTTCAATAGAAAGATTTAAATTTGAAAATCAACAAATCAACATTATTCAGATAAAATGATCAAGAGTTTTTTCTCACGAATCAAAATAAAACAAACTCTACTCAAAACCAACTAATTTTTCATTCAAAAACTATTATCTAACAAATACTATCAACTACTATGATACAAATATTCATATTGTTTATGTAATTTTAAAGTTGATTATGAATATCAAATTAAACTAAAAGAATGACATTATCAAACTAAAGAAAATAACCTCCACATATCCATTTTATAAAAATATAACCAAGCTAAATCAACATATCTTCCTCAACCCATAATTATTCATAGTACAGAAACAAAAATTTCAAACAAAACCAAATTTTCATACTATAACTTAATCCTCATCCAAAACAAATATAATTTTCTTATCAAGCCTTGCATGTAAAATAATATGAACCATCACCTAAATTTTTGTGTATGTATTACCACTTTATAACATTTTAACCATCTTTAATTTTATACACAAAGAAACCAAACCTATATCCAAAAACCTAATACATTTTTGAAATAAAGATCAATGTGTTACAACTATTTGCCATATCTAACTGTTGTTAACATTTTGAACCCAACCAATTAGAAACACACTTATATAAAAAAACCCAACATAAATATGAAAATAAGAACATACATGCAATGTTTGTCTGTTATCCTGTATTTACCAACCACCAAACAAAACCCAAAACTTTTCCAAACATTAGATAACTCATAAAACTAAATTTCATCTATACATTTTGCAAACTCATAAAATCAAATAAAACATTGTATGCATCAAATTATTTTTCAAACAGATAAACAATACATAAGTCTGCACTTATTTTTTAGATGAAACTTATATACATTGCATGGTCGAATAAAAATAACTTCATTGCAAATTCCTTATGTATATGTTCATCAAACCATCTAAATTATCATTTATCATGTAAAGACATTGCTAAATGTGATAAACTTCAAAACTCGTACCTAGTTTACAAGTTTCCCAAACTTTCTCCTTGCTTACAAAATGTGGCTTCTATAGTAATATTTATAAAAAATGATGGTTAACAGTGTAAAATGACTTTTTGTATAGTTCAGTATCAACACTAACTATCTATGCTATGTGTTTCCATTACATTAGTTGTTGAACTTGTCAGTACCTTACCACCAACTTATCTAACTCTTTTGACAACTCTTACTAAATTAATCATGACTAATGTTGCCATTAAAACTAATGCTAAATTCCTTCAAATGATGCATGTAACTTAGGAAAATTCCATAAAATCTACATGTTAAGAGCAATCTCCAAATAATCACTGTACCTATCAAGCATTAAAACCCTAAAACTGCTAGCTAGAATGATTTAAATCAATTGCTTCGAAATCCAAATCAATTAATCACCTAGGTCACTATTAGGTTCCATTTCTGCCACTTTTTAGTCTTTATTACCATTGCCACCAATTTCATAGGTCCACTAACATTAAAACATTAGGTCTTAGGTTCAAAATCCCTTAGATTTAAGTAATTCAAAACTAAATCAAATAATCAATAGTCATATTCAAATTTAAATCAAATAATCCATAGTTATATATTTGATTTAACAAATCAGAATACCCTTATAACATTATCCATTATAAATAATTATAACATAAATCATTCAGCTATGACATCATGATCATAATTAACATTTTATCAATTGATTTGTGTATCAAATCATGAATGCCTTTGAAAATTATGACCATTAAACATTGTATTCATAGGATCAAACAAATTGTTCTTTTGCTAAATTTTGTAGATACAGAATGTTTTCATTGAGTCCACTTAATACTTTTGAAACCATTTAATAATGTAGAGTAACAATTTCAATAAATGCAATAGTCATAATAAACATTCAACATAATAATGAATATTCAAATGATGCAATGAAATAAGACCCACATACCAGCAATTTTAGATGTCATGACATAAGTCGTCAATATGACATGACCACTTAATACACTTATTTTTAAAAAATAAAAAGAGAGGGTGTCGAAAATAGGCACAACATTGACAACTTTGCTAGCTAATTTCAAAAATGAAATGAGTTAACAAAATAAAAATTTGCCTATTTAAAGATATAATACCTGAGAGTGCGATTTAGGTTAATCATTTCTTAGGGAGCTGGACATGAATCCCTTTAATAATAAATTTATTTTAAGGGATGAAGTTTTAAGTTAGCATGAAATGAAGAAAACGATAGATTAGATAGGGAATTTTGAGATAGATATATAATAAAATGCAAAATCCTTAAACATAAATTCTAAAAATAAGTAATTCTTAAAACACATTAATAACTATCTCAAGCTAATTTATAAAAAAAATGTGAGTTATGCCATGTAGATATCTTGACATTATTGAATACTTATAGAAATATAGCAGTCTCTATGTACTTTTCCTTCATTATGGTGAATAACTTGTTGATGTAACCAAAATTGATCCAATCAAAAGAGAACAACAAAAGAAAATAAAATACAGGTAAAAAAGAAAACAAACAAAACTAAAACAAAAAAACAAAGGAAAAGAGCTATTGATAAAACACTTTAAAATGATGTTCATTGTCTAAATAGAGCAGCTAATTTCCTTCCATATTTTATCAATGAAAAGCATTTTTTCTAAGTATAACAACAAGTTTGTATGGTCTCAACCAAAGTGAATCAAACTTATGATTCTTACCTTGATCTTCATGGGCTTTATCCCAATAAAGAACAAGATCACCAACCTTAAATATTTTACTAGAAACCTTTTTATTGAATTTTTTTTTCAACTTTATTTTAGCTTCTTCCAACTTTTATAAAGCAAAAGTCTTACTTTCATCTAATTATATTAAATTGTTAAGTCTTTGTTTAATTAAATTTTAATTTTGATAAATATTTTAAAGGAGTATGAGTAGATGAGATTTGCAGTGCTATTGGTAATGTAGCCTCAAAACCATAGGTTAGCATGAAAGGAAAAAAATTTTTAGTTGATTTAATAATGGTTCGATCAATCCATAATACTTCAAATATATTAATATGCCAATTTCTTTTATTCTCACAAACTATTTTTTTCATAATAGAAATTAGATTTTTATTCGTAGTCTCAGGTTGTCCATTCCCTTGAGGGTAGTACTTAGAAGAATGACTAAAAAGAATAGAATAACTTCATATAAATTTTAAATATTTATTTAAAATAAATTGAGGACCCTTATCTGAAATAATCTCATAAGGCACACCAAATTTAAGAAAAAAACTGATTTTCAAAGAATGAAATAATTTCAGATGTAACTAAACTTTTTAAAGCTTTTGCTTTAGGTTATTTTATAAAATAACTATCACAATTATGATATATCTATGTTTGATGGAAGAAAGAGATGAATGTATGATATAAAATCAATTCCTTATTTAGTAAATATTTTTTCTAGAATTACAGGATTTAAATACATTATTGGTAATCTATCTCTACCAACAAATAATTGACAAGGCATGCAAGATTGTAACAACTTATAAGCATCTTGAAACAACGTAGGCCAATAATAAATTTCACGTAAAATCTTATAAGTAGTAGTTTTTATAGCATAATGAACACCACAACTACCTTCATGACATCCCTTAAGAAATTTTTGGATTTCATCATGAGTAAGACACCTTAGTAATGCACCATCATGATTTTTATAAAACAAAAAGTTTTCTAGCAAATAAAATTTTAAAGCCTATACTCTCAATGATCTTCTTTGTCTTTTATCCAAATTATCAGGCAAGTCTGATTTTGAAAATAATATACAAGATCATGATACTAATCACCCTTAGCTATCAAACAGTCCCAATCTTTTATTTCAATTCCAAACTTTAAAGTTTTTAAAAAATTGGTAACCTTCATAGACTGTAAATGAGGTTTTATATTTAAAGAATCATCAACAAATAAAATCAAAACATCAATACTAGAAGAAATATTCTCAGTCAAATGTTTTGCTAATTCATTTTTTTAAATAGTTTTAGATGTTTCAAATTCAAATTCAAACTTCTGGACTCTTAAAATCAACTTTGTTAACCTTCTTTGAATATTGGGTTATTTTAAAAGATAAGATAAAACAGGGACATTAGATCTTATGATAACTTTATTTATTATCAAGAGATGATACAATTTAATTAACAAAGAAACTAAAGATAAAATAAATTTCTCAATAAAAGGGTACTTGATTTCTCTGTCTTTTAAAATCTGACTCATATATTTAATAAGTTTTTAATCATTATTTTCATCTTGTTGTGTTATCACAACACCTATGGCTTTGTCTCTTGCATTGACATAAAGAATGAAAGGCTTAGACAAATTATGTTTAACAAGCATAGGTGCATTTACAATGGCATTCTTCACATTTTTAAAAGTAAAATCAATTCATGCATCGCACACATATGACTGGTTTTTCTTTTACAAATGTGCAAAGGATTTAACTTATCAACAAAAATTGATAGAAACATACACACAAAATTTATTTTTTCAAAGAAATACCTAAGACTAAACTGATCTTTAGGTGGATGTAGTTATTTGCTTGCTTTAACATGTTTAGGATCAATTAAAATACCATCTTTACAAATAACATGTCCTAATAATTTGCCTTCAGTAACACTAAAATAGATTTTTTAAGATTAAGGGAAATATCATATCTTCTACATATTTCAAATACTTCTTGTAAATGATTTAGATATTTATTTCTCCTTTTAGAATGAACTATAAGGTCATCTAAGTAGACTTGCATGATAATATCGATTAAATCATCAAAAGTTACATGTATAGCTCGTTGAAAGGTTGCACCTGCTTTCACGAGACCAAGAGGCATTATATTAAAATCGAAAGTTTCTCTTTGAGTTGTGAAGATTGTATTGTGTCTATCGTCTAAATTGACAAATATTTGATTATAATCATAAAACTCATAAAAAAAATACATTATTTAAGATCCTACAACTTGTTACAAAATTTGATCAATACTTGAAATAGGAAAATTATACTTTACACTAGCCTTATTTAGATCTCTAAAGTCTACACAAAGTCTAATATCTTCATTCTTTTTCCATATAGGTACTAAATTAGCTATCTGTTCATAATATTCTATAGAAATAATGACACCATCAGGCATCTTTTCAATCTCTTTGTTGATGGTGTCTTCTAGTAAAAGATTTATCCTTCGTATTTTCTACCTAACTGATTTAATATTAGGCTTAATAGGAATATCATATCTTACATAATTAGTATCATACCCTTTTAAATATTTATAGGACTAGAAAAAAATATCAATAAATTTTACCTTCTCATTAGGTGTACCTTGTATTCCCAAATAAACAAACTTTGGTTTTTCTTCAGTTTCAAGATTTATTGGGATAGTCTTCCTAATAATCCTTCTAGAAGGTTCTTTAGTATGTGAGATCTTAGGCTAATTATTTGAAGTAAACTTAGATTTTAAACTCACCAAACCAGCTAGTAACTTATTAGTATTTAGCTTTAAAAAGTCTCCATAATTAAGAACATAATTATCATTATCAAAATAATTATTTTTAATAAAAGCATCAATATGTTCATCACAATCATAAACATGCCATTTCATTTAAGTCAAGAATTTTAGGTCTGAAAATATCTAAAAATGAAAACTCAACAATAGGTTTTATGTCACTCATGGTGGGGTTATAAGTGAAAACAACAAGTTTATTAGCTTGTATATTGAATCCCCTAAGTATATGAGTGATATTAAAGGCTTCAAAATTTTCAATTAAGGACCAAACTTTTTGAGTATAGCGATGAAGATGAGTTTGGTTTGTTTTATAAATTTTCCTTACCTGTTTGATAACTAATTTAGAATCACCAATGACCTCTAATTGTTTAACATTCAATTTTATAGCCTTTTTTAACCCAAGACATATGGTTTAAAATTTTGCTATATTATTCACAGTATCCAAAAATAATTTATAAACATAAAGAAAAATTCTACCTAT
Source organism: Torreya grandis (assembly GCA_037957365.1). Taxonomy (NCBI): domain Eukaryota; kingdom Viridiplantae; phylum Streptophyta; class Pinopsida; order Cupressales; family Taxaceae; genus Torreya; species Torreya grandis. The sequence continues at coordinate 1,974,560 of JARHVA010001662.1, read as the reverse complement.
AGGAAAAATGAGATAAATTCTTGCACCACTATCAGCTTGTAAACAAGCACCATCAAAATACAAGGTCCATAAATCACTCCTAAAAAGGACATTTTGCTGTTGTTACTTAGATTCATCAAGGGTTAGTAACTCATACATACCAATTCCTGTTTCAACATAAGCAATAGTAGGAGGTATAGAGTCAATAAGATTACTAAACTAATCTTCTCTTCAAATAAAAACAATTTCATTTCCAATTGGATCCCAAGTAGTGTCCCTTCTAACAAATGCCACAATTGATTTAGACCAATCTCTACCCAAAAAAATTGCATAATTATTAGGGATATCTAGAATTTGAATGTTAGTCATACATCTAATCCTTTCATCCTATGCAACTTTGATTACAAGATCTTAGAACTTACCACATATTTTTGTTTGATGTGAATCAAGATGTGTGAGCTTCCTATTATCTATTTCATATGAGATTCCTGATTAATCAATGATAAATTTTATCATAATATGCTTTGATGCACCTGTATATAAAATGTAGTTATATATGACTTTATTGATAATTTTGATATATATATATATATATATAAATGACTTTATTAGTAATTTTGATATATATATATATCTAAATTACTATCTCTAAATTACTAATAAAGTCATATATATATATATATATATATATATATATATATATATATATATATATATATATATATATATATATATATATATATATGAATTTATTAGTAATATATTAATAAAGTCATTTATAATATATATATATATATATATATATAAATGACTTTATTAGTAATTACTAATAAAGTCATATATATATTATAAATGACTTTATTAATATATTACTAATAAAGTCATATATATATATATATATATATATATCAAAATTACTAATAAAGTCATTTATAATATATATATAAATGACTTTATTAGTAATTACTAATAAAGTCATATATATATATCAAAATTACTAATAAAGTCATATATATAAAAATGACTTTATTAATAATTTTGATATATATATATGAATTTATTAGTAATTTATATATATGTAATTTTGATATATATATATATAAATTACTAATAAAGTCATATATATAAAAATGACTTTATTAATAATTTTGATATATATATATATATTTATTAGTAATTTATATATATGTAATTTTGATATATATATATATATATATAAATTACTAATAAAGTCATATATATATATATATATATAAATTACTAATAAAGTCATATATATATATATATATATATATATAAATGACTTTATTAGTAATTACTAATAAAGTCACACACACATATATATATATATATATATATATATCAAAATTACTAATAAATCATTTATATATATATATATATAAATGACTATTAATAATTTTGATATATATATATATATGGATTTATTAGTAATTTTTATATATAATTTTGATATATATATAAATTACTAATAAAGTCATATATGTATATATATGTGGTATGTAATTTGTAGGGGATCATATATCTGAGCTAAAATTGTTGACTAACTTTGTTCATTATTTTATTTTTCCTCTTGAAATCATAAAACATCTTTAGAATTTAGATTTTTAATAGTCTCATTGATTTTGTCAAGTTGTCTTGAAAAATAGGCAGTCTGTAATAATGAAAATTGTACTTTTATAGTGGATAAATCATCAATGATATTATAAGCCCCTACATCTGAATGACTTATATGTGTATAATTTTTAGGCTTATAAAGAGTATTTTGGGGGTTATTAAAACATGTGGATAAAGGATCATTATGTTTAAAATTCATTACAACATTATTTGATGCATTATTCTGTATATTTTTACCTTTATCTTGATTTTGAAAAGAATTTTGATTATTTTTCATTGTATTAGAATTGGAATAATTTTTTATCTAGTATTAACAACATAAGCATTTGTTGTTTTGATGTCTGTTGTGAAAGTCTATGGGTGATTTAATTCAAACAAGTGTATGCATGGGATAAATATTTTTGCACTCAATATTTAAATACTCAATTTTATTGACATCAATCCGTATAAGGCACATGCCTTATGCGCTCACCTAAAACACAGTTGAGACAGAACTAGGGCTCGCATTAGACTAGTTGTGCCATGACACAAGGCTTCACTTAGGGGACTCAAGCAATAAAATAGAAACTTAACTCTAGGGTAGACCCATAGGCACAGGATTATACTTAGGGTAATCCTAGGGTCATATAGGTGCTTAATGGTCCACAAGACTAATTTGATTTAACTTACTCTCTATACTAAATAAATTCAAATTAAACATGGGTTGGGTTCATTAGCATATATCTATACTCATATTTCATGTAAAATGATGATGTTATAAAAATTATAGAGACTCCATTAAAATAGTGAAACCAACAAGACACATGAACTTTAATTCACATAATTGATCAAAAGTACAATATCACTCAAATACTTGCATCTCACAATAATACTACAAGACATGCAAACTAAAAAAACTCATGTACAATTTAAGGCAACACCAATTATCATTGTTCAAAGTATATAGCAAGAGTTTATATTTAAAATCATAATACTAAAAACCTAGAGGCTCACAGATGAGCTTGGGCACATACAATTGGAGCCAGAGTGGCCTCTATTTTGTATATAAGCCTCAATGGACACTAGAGGAAAGTTTACAAAGCATGGTTTCAAATTCATTTCTTTAGAGCTTCACTATAGTTCTCCCTCTTCTTTTCATCCTCTATTTTGAGCTCTTTATATAAGCCTTCAAGATCATCTTTTTCAGGGTGGAAGATGTATACTAAGTGCCGAGCTATAGTTTCATCATCATAACCACCATCTCCATGACCCTATGATTCCTATGCTCTATTTGGCCTTTGTCTTTAGATCTTCATTTATGCCCTAATTATCTAGGATATGGTTCAATGTTAGCCAACTAGTGTATGATATTCACTGCATCCTCTAGCTGGCTACCAAAACTATCATGATAACCACTTGTAAAAATATCTAGATGCATTGAGGTGGATATCAAGTTGGGAACTCCACTAAATGGGTTAGGGGCCCAACATTACCCCATACAAAATCCATAGTCTAACCTTGGATTAATCCATCAAACTCTTGGGAGCAAAAAACTCAGGCACATTCTCCTGGAGTTCTATGCTAAAATCCTCAAAGCCCTTTATGTCTAGCTTGATCTATTTTATGGTGCTATTAATCTCAATTGATGTATCAGTGAGTACAAGTGTATTTGTTTTATCTAACTCTTTATGGAAGGCTTCTACATTGATTTGTGCCTTTTCCACACTTCTATATAAGATCTCCCCTTACTCACAGGCCTTAATTTATAGAGCACAAAAGAGATCTTCCAAGGTTCTTTCTTGGTCTTTGATCTAATTTCTCAATGCATTCACACTACCCATGATCTGTGACCTTTCTACCTTGCCTATGGAATACACTTTAGCCATTATTTTCTCCTTCTCATCCTTTACTTGATTTAAGTGAGAATCTATCACCAAGGTTTGCTTGAAGAAGTTAAAAAATATTGTGTCTATTGTTTCCACACCTCCTTCAACTTTGTAGAGAGATCCTTCACTTATTAGAGCTTGTCTGATAGGTCTTTCTTCATTGGAATGTTGGGGTCTTCCTCTTATTCTTCTTCTTGTAATAGATTAGGTTGAAGTCTTGGGAGCATCTGCTTTAGTAATACACAAATACTATCAACCTCTGAAAGGTCTGAAGTGTTGACACCAACTAGAAGAGATGGCTCAAATGCTTCTATGTGCTCACAAAGATATTATAATTTGAACCTATTGGCCTACACTTACTCCTTGGCTTCTTTAAGGAGTTTCTTTAGTTTCCTCACCTTGCCATCATTTATGACATTCCAACATGTGACTTCTATGGCCATTTTTATTCAGGTATTTCTAGATTGGACTGGGTTCATGATGCTTGGGTTAATAAGAAGGGATTCATACCCTTATTCAAAATATTCTAGGCTCAAAGTAGTAGCCTTTGGTGCCTCGAATTGGGGCTCATCCATATATTGGTCCCACACAAATAAGAGTTGCTTGAACGTCTTTATCATGGTGGCTTGGGGGGTATATTTTCATATAAGTATAAATCTTCTTCCCCTAATTATTTTGCACCACTTTTGTAATGTTAAGTTCTCTATCATCCTTTTAGATGACAACCTTTTCTATGTGAACTTCTTCCCCTTCACTGGCACCACCACACTCTTTGATGTGCTCTTTCGAGGAGTTATTTATCTGGTATTTGGGGGTTACTTCATTGAACTTCTCCCCCTCATCCATTTACTCATCCTAGGGATTTTCAATATTTACCTCAAGGGTTATACCATCAGTGTTAGGGTCACCTTGTTGCTATTGGTACTCCTTAGGTATCTTCATTTGTTACTTCAAGGTGCTATTATCACCTTATTTTGGTCTAGACACCCCTTCACCACTTGGGTGTGCCTTAGTAGCTTCTGTTTATTGTCTAACAGGGTAACTTAGCGCTTGTTTGACCACATTTACTATTAGTTCTACACTTGAGGGTACTTTTGGGGCCCTCTTCTCAAACTTGACCTTCTTTTGTTCCAAGTCAAGTTTTTGATTCTCTTCAAGCACCAAATCTCAAATTATATCTTCCTCATTTATTCCTATCTTCTTATAGGCTACTCTTTTATCCTTCATAAATTGAGGGGCTACTAGGGAGGCCTTATCCTTGGATGTCAGCATCAATTTCCTCGATGGGCCCTTCAATGAGGTTATTTTAGATGTAAGGCTTGTCATTTCCTCAATTAATTTTAGCATGATGACCATGCCACTTTTTAGGGCCTCCTAAACATTTATAGTGTCAAGCCCCTCCTTACCTTCCTATATTTGTAGGATATAAGTTCTTGCCCTATCTTCTTCAGTCTCTTCTTCTATTAGGGGTGCTAGGGATGCCTCTTTTTCGATACCCATAAGGGTCTTGGTAGGGAATGACATAGGTCTTTTAGTCTTTTTTCTTGAATTCTTACTGGAATAATGACCCTCTTTCTTGAATGTCACATGCTTCTTTGGGGCAGGTGACATGATTTGTTCCTCAAAGGCTAGCTTCAGCTATATGCACTCAGTAATATTCTCTAATTTTTCACTTCGCTTCATCGAGAGTGACTTTGCCTAAACTTTTGGTGCATCCTTTCCTTCATCACTAGTTAAGAGGGTGCACTCATCATCCATGTTAGGATATCCACCCTTATTATGTGGCTTCATCAGATAGTATAAGATGAAAATTCTTCCATTGATTATTACCCTTCAGAGGGGATGGATGTCAGGCCTATCGCTATCATCCTCCTCATCCCTAGTTGCCTTAGATTTAGGGTGAATAAATTAGTGCCTCATCATCCTTCTATTACAATCCATGGCCTTGGCATGGATATTAATTTGTTGCACATTTGGGATTCTCCTTAGTGCCCTCATGAAGCATTTGGTTGAGAACGCGTAAGGTAATCAGAGCTAACCTGATAGATTTCCATCTATGAGCACTAGGTGCACTACACATAAGTGTTTCATCATGGTGAAGTTAGTTGTTCCCATGAATTATTGAGGGACTTTTTATTGGATGTGCCACTCCTTTATAGAGGCCTTCACATATCTATTGAACCACCTTACACTCTAGTTTTTTACTTCTACAAGAAGTTGGGGGGTAGATGAAGTCGTGATACATAATCTCCAGGGACTCTTGGTTTGGTAGAAACACCCATAGGTGGTCATCATCTCCATTTAGAACACCTATCTCCTCCATCACCATCAGGATAAACATGTATCCCCACTAGAAGGTCTCACACACCCAATGGCATTCTTGTGCATTCTTTATGATTTCCTTTGTGATGAACTTAGAGATGTTGAACTTTTCTCCCTATGTAATGCGGTGGGAAATAAAAAAGAAGGTTTTACTTATATCTGACCATTGACCACTAGGGTAGAGTTTGGTGCTTACTATGTACACTACTACCCTCATGCCTAGGTTTTGGATGTATTTGATAGGGAATGTTAATCTTGACTTATAATAGCCCAATAGTTTGTGACCCTCTTTACCTCTACATCATACTCCATCCTCTCCCATATATTTGATTTTAAACTAGGTAGCCCTATAGTTTTACTTATGTGGCTTGCATAAATTCTCATGCACCATCTAGTAAAATAATACTAGTCACCATGCACCCAAGATAAGGAAATATACCAAGTATTCTGGCTTGCTAAAACTTGGTGGATCAAAAATTTGTGTTGCACCCATGGTTTGTAACTTGTCTTTGATGGAGACATCAAAAAACATGGTACCTGCTTTGTTCTTCTTGCCTCTGTCCACCATCTAGTTTTTATTTAGTTCTTACATGTTACTACCTGTCCTATGGTTATAGTCTTTCAACTTGCACACATGGGTGAATGATACCCACTTTCCCCCACCATAACTTTTGGTAGGTACTCCATTTCTTGGTAGGTGAGCTTTGTGCTTACAGTTGGATCAATCTCCAAGATGTTAACTCCCTCTATGAATTACACCTCTAATTTTGTGATAGCTGCTTCCCTTATTACTTTTAATTTCTTTGCATCCCTATACACTTCTAGTGGTCCTATGCTTCGTATTTTCTTCCCCATCCTAAACCTGTTACTATTGAATCACAATTGATTAATCCTACCAAATCTTGAAATTGTGTCTAGTTTACTTTATAACTATAGGAAATATAACTGTACATTCGACTATTGAGATTCTTGCCTTGTTAATGGTAGACTGGTTGGTCTATCAAAATATCTAATTTTTTATTTTTCCTTCAAATTTCTTCTATTTGCCTCCTCTTCTCCTTAGGAAAAAATACAATCTCCTACTTTCTATTTTTCTCACACTTGGGAAGGATATGGGGAAATTTTTTCCTCTCTGATAGCATTTTCTCTTTTAGTGGTTTCGACTCCTTACTTTATTTTGATCTCTTGAAAATGACATGTAAACCTCTTGCCTCTGCCATCTTTGGTTTTATAGGAAATATAACTGCACATTCGACTGTTGAGATTCTTGCCTTGTTAATGGTAGACTGGTTGGTCTATCAAAATATCTAATTTTTTATTTTTCCTTCAAATTTATTCTATTTGCCTCCTCTTCTCCTTAGGAAAAAATACAATCTCCTACTTTCTATTTTTAACACACTTGGGAAGGATATGGGGAAATTTTTTCCTCTCTGATAGCATTTTCTCTTTTAGTGGTTTTGACTCCTTACTCTATTTTGATCTCTTGAAAATGACAAGTAAACCTCTTGCCTCTGCCATCTTTGGTTTTATATGTTGTTATTATATAACAAATTGATGGATGACATTATTTAGATCCTTGAAATTTGTTAAAACCCACAAAATTTGCTAAAATTTGCCACCATCTACTCATCAATGCAGATCTTTGTTCTTCTATCACTATAACATTAACTTTGATAATGGTTTCTTCAAATAAGTGATAAGTAATTGAAATGGTCACTTCCTATCGACTGTTGGGTGGGTGCCAACTATCAAAATGGTCACTTTCTTGCACTTTATTCATCTTGGTGTGATGTTTTCCTTTATTTTAGTTTTCTAGGTGCAGTGCTTCACATGTGCATAATTCAACCTCTTAAGTTCCATATCTTCTTTGGTGTTGTGCTTCCTTTCAAGAGTGCCTCACTGTCTTGGTCAATTTATCTACATTTTACTATCTATTGCTTAATCCTCCCCTACCCCATACAAATATTTGTGATGGTCCTCCAGAGCCTCACTATCTCCTCTTGGTCTCGTACACATGAACACCTTGTACACTTTACTCATCAATTTGTACTTATAGTTCACTTAGCCTAGCAGAATTCACATGCACCTAGAAACTTAGGTGGCTGGCCATAGGTGATTTAAAAAAAAAAATGATCAGACTCGACTCACGTGATTGGATTTATATGAGTATAAGTACCAAAAACATTCTACTATAGGTCTAAAAGCACCACACTTATTTTAAACTGTAAGAAAATAAAACATAGGGTAAAGAATTAGCTTGTGCCAATTTTATTATGGTTATAATACAAAGTGACCTAATTTTGACTAGAAAGCTGGTGTTAGATCATGCAAGCACCATCCTATTGATGGTATAATTTTAATATGTTATTATTGAAATATTTGGGGAGCATTACACCAGTTAATGTGTATAGTTTGCATGCACGAGTCTCTAAGATGCTGTGGATGACATAAGGTCCCATCTATCTGATCTATAATTTACTTGGGTGCCTTATGTACTTAAAATCATATAACAAGACTAATTTACCTTCTGTCAACACCTTGACCTTAATGTGCTTATCATGCCATGTCTTTTGGTGGGCCTTCTCAATCTATTGGCTCTATCATGCTTAGGGGCATGTCTCATCCAACCTTTCCAAATCTTTTAGGTGTATGCTTAATGACTCTTTGTCATCCAATCAACCAATGTATGTGATGCACAATGAGGGCACTAAAAACTCCATAGGTAAATCAACCTCTACACTAAACACTAATTAGAATGGTGTAGCCTTGTTCAGGTGCTTGTATGTTGTGCGATAGTCCCATAACAACACTAACACACTATCATCCTAGTCGTTGCAACTAATGTTAGATAATTTTGTGAGGCATGTCTCCAATATTTTACTGAATGCTTCTATATTACCATTAACTTAGGGTGGTAGGGTATCATTTTATGGTGCATAACCATATACTCAGACAACATGATCTAAACTATTTTATTGATGAAATGTGTGCCACAGTCACTAGTCAAGTTGAGCAGGCACCCATACCTACTGATAATGTTTTCCCAAATGAATCTTGCTACTATATTGGCTATATATTCTTTGGTTATCACTACTTCTACCCACTTAGTAAAATAATCTGTAGCTACCAGAATGTGCCATGAGCCTATTCACCTTGCATTGGGAGTAATATGCCCAACAAAATCAATGGCCCATTTTTCAAATGGCACCTATGTAAATATAGGGATGAAGGGCATCTTATTTGAGTAGTTTGTCTTCCTTGTACACTAGTTGATGTCACATATTTTGGTGTATTATTTTGCATCATTAAACATAGTTAGACACCATAATTATAATTATAGAACTTTTCATGTTGTGGCATTTCTTACACAATGGCCTACAATAATCCCCTCATGTGCTTCTTGTAATATCGGGTCCTATTCATGCTCTAAGATAGATCAGTGCATGATCTCATCATGAGTTACTTTATATAGTTCCCTACCAATGAGTTGAAATGGGGGGATGCAAACTATGAGTTACTTATTTGCTTTAGTTGTCATGTCCTAAGGCATAGATCCAGAGTTCAAAAATGTAGTGATCTCAACTAAGTCTTCCAAGATGCATTGGATCCTATAGAGTTATGTAATGGGCATATCATTTTCAATTGGTGCTATCACATCTATAGAATTGATGTGGGATAGATGGTCTAAGCCTAGGTTTTGCTTTTTAGGCTTGATTACAATAGAAAATTAGAATTCTTGAAACAAAATGATATATTGGCAAATGTGCCCATGCAAAATGGGCTTATTTATGAGGTACTTAAGTGCCTCATGATTAGTAAAGAAGATAAATGGGGTTACTATGAAATAATATAAAAATTTATGTAGGTCATAGACCATGACAAGTGCCTCATGCTTAGTTGTGGTGTAATTTTGTTTTGCCTTGGTTAGTTTCCTGCTTAAAAAATAAATAGGATGATCCATTTTACCTTCACTTGATTGTGTGAGAATAACATCGATTACAGTACTAGAGGCATCGATGTGGAAATGAAAGGGAGTTATCCAGTTGAGATATTCCAATATTGACACACTTACCAAATTTAGTTTCAAGGCCTTAAAATCATCCTCCTACATCATGCCCTAATAAAATGGGTCATCCTTATGCAAGAGTTCCTCTAACAATGCTACAATCCTAGCACAATTCATTATGAACTTCTTGAAATATCGACAATGTCCAAAAAAGGTGTGGACATATTTATACATTGATGGTGTTTGAAGCTGAAGGATGATTGTAATTTTGGATGGATCAATGAGCAGACCATCCTTGTAGATGATGTACCTGAGCAAAGTACCAAATGGCATCATAAAAACACACTTATTGAGATTCAAAGAGATTTATAACTATCGACACCTTTCAAACATTAGGCATAAATTGTCATAGTGATATTTTACCAATCCATACACTATCCAATCATCTAAATATACTTGGAGGAACTTGTGAATAAAGTATTTGAATGCAATGATTATTACTCAAGGGAAAATGGCTAGTGCATTCTTCAGCCCAAACATGATTATGTTATATGTAAAACATCCCCACTCAGTCACAAAGATGGTTTTGGGATTTTCCTCCTCCTCAATCTGGACTTGATGATATCCTAAAAATCCATTAGTAAATGTGTATATTTTGTAAGCTATGATACCGTCTAATACTTCATTAGTGAATGGTGTTAGGAAGGGGTCAGTCATGTATGCGACATTCAACATACCGTAGTCCATAAATTTGAATGCACCCATCCTTTTTGATGATTATGACCATAGGTTTGACCCATTTATACTCTTGCATTGGGTAGATAACTCTTACAACCAACATGCCATTGATCTTAATTTTGACTTTGGCACAAAGATTTGAGTTCATTCTGTAAGGTCGCTTCTTGATGGGTCTTGTACCATCAACTAGTTTGATGCTCATCTTCCTGAGGGATGGGTGGATGAATTTCATATCTTTATAGTTTTGTGAGAACAATTCTTCAAATTCTTTTAAGAGATCAATAATACATTTTAGTTTCATGTCAGTCTAATAGGCACCCAAAGTGACAATTTTGGGTTCCCCCTCTGAATTGATATCTATCTTGGTAGTTTTTAATGATGCCTGATAGGGTTTATGCTTATCTTGGTGTGAATATGTGACTTGTATGCTGACCTCAGTTGTCTCTAAATAAATATGGGTAGGGTCTTCTTCTTTTAGGGTACTATCCTCAACTTGGTGCACTAACTTTTTTTTCCCTACCAAATTATTCTAGTTGTGCACTTTCTAAGTGTCATCATCTTCATCACTAGAGTCATTATTCAAAATTTTTTCTTCAAAGAAGGTTGGGAGTGCTAACCATTTTTTGTCAATCATGTCCCTTAGGCACTCTTCTAATATAGTGGTGTCCTCAAACATTGACCTTTAAACTATCTATAATGGCTCAATTAGTTCAAGATTTTGCAAAGAGAAGGAGAAGGTATGAATAAGCTACTCCTTAAGGGCATCCCAGTTTGTTGTTTTGTGATTCCTCTCATTTAATATGTATCATGCGCACTCCAAAGTATTTTAAGGTTCTATATAAGGTGTGCACCCATAGATTTTTGGGGGCATTTTCACCATTAATAGTCCATGTTTCTTTGAAAAGTTGCACATGTACTATGGGGTTAGAGTTGCTTGAGTAAGCTAAAATGTCTAGGTCCTCATTGATTTTTCTAAATCTAGTGTGAATGGCCACCTTTACATCCTACCAAGTTGGTAAGCTATGCTTCTATGCTACCCACTGATGAGTGACAATGTTTTTCAATGTGTACACTAGTGCACCCATTTTATCCACCTCCTTTGGGACACATGACTCAATGTCATAGACATAGTCTTCTACATGATTACTTCCTTCATACCTTAGAAATGCAACAAGTTTTCCATTATTGATGTGGAACACTCTTTTCCCCCTTTTCCTAATATAAGGGATATATCTTTTAGGAGTGTGATCAATCTATATCCAACTTATCTTTACTGGTTTTGGCATCTTTGCTTTCACCAAGCGACATTGTCAACTAATGGTCTCATATGCTTCCTTGACCCATCAATCACAAATAACATCTATGGTGTCTGAGGTTAACTATCCATCTTCCCAAGAGAGGATTCCTTGATCATTTGGCTTTAGAGTCTTGACAACTTATGCTATGATGTTATAGATATGGTTCATTTCATCATATATGTCCATGTTCTCAACATAGGGGGGGTTCTTGGTCATTTGAAACAGGTATAACTACCCTCTCCTTGCCATTCTCAAAGTTCATATAGTGCCTTTTTAAGTGCATATTTTAATTATTTACATAACACCATGGCCTTCCTAGAAGTACCAAGTAGTTATCCTATTCCACTAACTCTATTACTTCAAATTCAACCCAAAATTCAGTGCCCATGATAACTAAAACTATGCTCTTCATAATTCTGATAGGCTATGCCCAGGTCTTATTATCCATGAAGATCATATGAGGGGAAGGACTCAAAGCTAGGCTACCCATTTTCTCTCAAGAAGTCTTTATCAAGATGTTAACCTTGATGCCTGTATCTATAAGAACCTCCCAAATAGACTATCTATCAATAGTGGCATCCACCAATAGTTATTCATCATATTCAACATTCTAAGTGTGTCAAACTTATTGTACCATCTCCATGCATGACACAGTGAACTCAACTTGCTTTTGACCTACATGTTTAAGGAGTAAGTTCTTCAATAGGGGCATCATACCTTTGATCTGTAGGAGGTGTAAGATCTCAATAAATTCTTCTACTTTAACTTCTCAGCTATCTTTCTTCTTTCAAGAGGTGGTAGCCTATGATTCTAGGTCCCACACTAATTATATCTCCCCTTGTAAGTTTTGGATTATGCTCATAGCCTATTATAATATGTCCTTCTAGCACGTTGGGTCTAGATAAGGCACAAATTTTGGTTTAGGCCATGTTATGCATTTATATCAACCCTTATCCCTATACTCAAGGCCTAAGTCAAGTACTAGCATAACTAATAGCTGAGTGGTGAATCCACTGTGAGTAGTTTCCTACACCTTGAATTCTACTATGTGTGAAGGTTGCACCTTTGGGGTCCATTTTTCCATTTTTTGCTCGTGTTTGATCATCCTTGTGCCATTGTCTATACTAGGGCTACCTTGGGTCAAATTTTTTTAAAGGTCAAGGCATTATTTAACCTTATGGGGCCCTTAATAATTTCCATAAGTGGGATGTGTAAGGTAGTCATTCTGATAATACTCTATTGAGCCATACTTATAACATGAGCACAATGAGAACCTTCTACCATTGTATCCTCCACCTCACCTTATGACACCTCACTACATCATGAAGCTTGTATTATATTGACCATAGTTTCCATTTCCTTGGTTTACTTACCCACTAATTGCTATTGTTGCTTGTCATGCACCTCTTTCCATGTTTTCATGCATTTCATCAATCACTAGGTAACTAGTAGTGGTATGGGTTTAGGCATCCCATAAATGATAATAGATAGTTGTGTTGAATTTTATGGTGTGTTGTAATAAATGATAGTTTTGCATGTCATGTGCTTCTTGACATACTTCATAGCTTAGAATTAGAGCATGCACATTCTTCCATGGGTAGTTAGTTATATTATGGCCTTCTACTTTGTATTCGATGTACCATAGTCCACTTCGAGCATCATGTAGAGTGATGGTAGTAAGCTTCTAGAGTTAGGATGTCATAGTTGTATTTTGTGCCTCCATAAATAGTCTGATTTTAGTGTTTTCACTTCTAACTACCTCAGATTTGAGCACAAATTTAAGTGCTTCTCGAGGGTCTATAAAAGTCTTCATGGAAAACACTCTCCAAAATGGTATGAGCAACCCCCCCAATGAACCATTGTGCATGTTGAGAAGGGTGAATTTTATATGAGAGATTTGATAGGTGAGTTTTGAACCATGCATTGTACAAATGTACACTCTTTGAGAGTACTTGGGTAATTTATTTTAGCATGATGATACTTTATTGTTCAAACTCTGGGGTATTAAACTCTTTAACTAATGCATCCTTTAAGGTATCATAATCAATCATGGCCTAGGTGGGATCAAACTTCCTATACTAGGTGTACACATGATCAATTAAGGTGGTTAAAAACTATGTAGCCTTGCATTTTGACTAGGTTATGCCTCACATGTGCCATATAGTTCATACTTCAGTATATGTTCTACAATATTTTCCATGTTATGATACTCTAAGAGGTGCATAGCCATTTTGGAGTAGATCTATTGTAGGGGGAAACTCATACTTATAATGCTTATCCCTACAATGCCTATCTTCCTAAAAGTGGTCCTCCAATGCCTCCAACCCTAGAGGTAGGCACTGGTCCCATCATTCTTGCTAGTGCAGTTGATGCCTTTGGTGTTATGCTACTTGTTTGTGGTACCAAACCACTTCCTCTAGTCTATTGATGACATTGTGTTACTAATATTGGCTATGTTGGTATGCTCACATTCAAGTTATGCTATGGTGAGCTAGTGCTCAATGGTTTATAGGTAGTTGTGCTCACCTCCTTATATGTAATAATTTGTTCAATAACAAAGTTACAATCCAAATATACAAAATGTCTAAGATCTGAGGCATTGGTAGGGTCAACAATCACTTTCATACTTTCTTCAAGTGGGGGATCTAACATGTGAGAATGCATTGTAGGCTCAAAGGGGGTAAGTGCATCAAGCGTATCTACATTCACCAAATTCTATAAGAACTCAGTGAATTCCACACCTATCAAGTGTTGAGTTTGGTCCATCACTTCATTATACCTCTCAACTTTACACTACTATTTTGTAAGAGATCCTTTCCCATGCCCTTCCCATCCACTATGGGTCTTCTCAACACTTTTAGGTTCCAGTTCTTCTATTGATCAACACTGTCTCTTATTATAGGCTTATCTTCTGAGCTCTCAAGTGTCAATTTACTTATCCCCTTCCATCATGCCTCACCTACACATCCATCTCTTCCACTTTGTATAGATCATATGCAAAAGGATTTTAGCCTTCCATCACCAAAGTTTCAAAACCATAATAAACCATTAGCTTCTTGAGCTTTGTGATAAACTCCTTCACGAATGTTCCTCTAGGGTCGCAAAAGAACTAGTACTCTACTTCCTCAATAAATGAATAAATTAATACTATAAAATTAAGTACATAGCTATTTAGAACTCCTTTCAACCATTTATCCACTGCTATATTCCAAGAAACATCTAGGGTCCCAAGTCTCTCTAGGCACTCCTTTTTCTAGTCTTATCACCATCTATAGCTTCTTGTTCTATGGGTTGAATATGCAACCAACCACTTGTATACATGCTCAAGTAACTCACAGAAAAAAACCTCATACAAAGCATCATATAAGTTATCCTAAACTCATTTTTTTGGATTTAGTCCTTTTAAGGTTGGGTGATTCTATGTAAAACTATTTTCTACCTAGTGTAATCAGCGCTCAATGTTTTTTAGAGAAAGTTGGTACATCATTTTGTCACACAATTGCAACAACAAAATTCAACACAGATTTTGGCAAAGGAACCAAAATGTTATGAAATTATAAGAGTGGTTTACTGCAAACAAACATAAATGCAAGATAACTCCTTTTGTGATCAATATTTAAATACTCAGCTATGCTGACATTAATCCACATAAGTCACAGGCCTTATGTGACCACTTGAAACACAATTGAGAAAGAATCAAGGCTCATATTGAGCTAGTTGTGTCATGATGTGAGGCTTCGAGACTCAAGTAATGCACCAAAAACATAACTCTAGGCTAGATCCATAGGCCCATGACTATACTTGGGGTAATCCTAGGGCCATATAAGTTCTTAATAGGCCATAAGACTAATTTGATTTAACTTACTCTCCATACTAAACATATACAAACTAAATAGGGGATGGGTTCACTAGTATAGACCTATACTCATATTGCATGTAAAATGATGATGATATTATAAAAATTATAGAGACTCCATTAAAATAGTGAAACCAACAAGACACATGAACTTTAATTCACATAATTGATCAAAAGTGTGACATCACTCAAACACTTGCATCCCCTAATAATACTACAAGACATTCAAACTAGATAAAATCTCATATAATTTATGGCAACACCAATTATCATTATTCAAAGTCCATAGCAAGAGTTTATATTCAAAATCATAATATTAATAACCCAAAGGCTCACACACAAGCTTAGGCACATACAATTGGAGCCAAAGTGGCCTCCATTATGTATCTATGCTTCAATAGCTACTAAAGTAAAGTTTACAAAGCATGGTTTTGAAGTCATTCTGCTAGAGATTTACTAAAGTTCTCCCTCCTTTTTTCATCTTCTATTTCAAGCTCTTTATATAAGCCTTCAGGAACATCTTTGCCATGTAGAAGATGTGTAAGGTACCTAGAACAACAAACATGCTCTGATACCACTTGTCAGGATCTTGCTCCTCAATAAGAGCACAAATGATTACCTTGTATAAGCAACTAAACACAGAATTATACCAGAATTAAAAAGTAACTAGAATTCACAAATGACACAGAATATGAGAGACAATACACAATCTTGTATTAATACTCATGCCAGAAGGAAATACAATGAAGATGCCACAATCTTCCACACCTCTCAGATGTACAGATCTCTTTCCCTCAAGAGTTCACTCTCCTACCAAAAACGGTCCCAACAAACAACTCAAACACAGAGTTGGTGTTCACCTCTAACCAGTCAGTAATAACCCTGCTAGTACACAAGTACTCAAAGTACTTCACTTATATCTCCCATGAACTTGCAACAACCTGCAACTCAAATGATCTTCCTTACCATGTAGAACTTCTCCCTGATCTTGTTGCCACCTGCAGATCAACCTATTCTTACAATTGGAAGGATCTACCTTGCCTTCCTCTATTTGCTCATATTACAATACATGCCAAAGAGTCTATAAATAGATCCCATACTAAACAATAACTTAGACTTCTAATTTACAATAATTAGACACGCAGCTCAAGACTCAAAATAGTCTTTACATGCAAACAATCAGTTCAACAAACTGACTGTTCATGCAACGAGCAGTTCTAGAACTACACTGGCGACCGACATTGGTCCCTGTCTGACTAGAGATGACCGACATTGGCCGAATCCTGCCGATGTCGATTGCCCTTCTGTTCACCCATGACTGACGTTGGTTGGCCTGATCGACACCAATGACTGTGACACTCAACAACTCCTTTATGTCTGCATATAGTAAAGCTTTTAGCTCCATAACCTAATAATCTCCCACTTGGAGATAAACAACTACACCTGTACCTATACCTATACATAATCTAGTTTGTTTCCTAGCTTTGTATCCCTCTTCAAGATCACTCCTGAAGAACAACCACCACAAATCTTGTGGTGCACCTCCTGTCATCCAAATCACTTGACACATCTGCATCTACAAACCCATGTAGAGAAGTGCTTGACCCTGCATAGCATGTATACCTACTACTAGTCCCTCTCAGATACCTGAGAATCCACTGAACTGCCCTCTAGTGCTTGTTTCCCAGATTGGCTCCAAACTTGCTGACAACTCCTACTACTTGGGAAAACTCAGGTCTAGTACATACCATGCACTCAACCTCATTATGTGAATCAGAACACTGTTCATAGAACTGTCCAACCATTGGCGTGCTAACCAATTTCACACAATCATCTGGAGACAAAATCAACCTGTGACCTTCCATGTCTCTATAACACACTCATGCCAAAGAATCTTGCTGCTCCCAAATTCCTCATGACACAACTCTGAACTAACTTTACCTTTAGTTTAGCAACTCTCTGTATGTGTAACCCTGCAACAAGCTCACAATACAGTAACAGGATAATGTAGCTAATATTATCCAACCTGGTAAAGAGAAACACAATGGTCAAACCTCCATTGTCCTGCAGCTTACTCAAGACCATATACCCTGACCTTTCATCTCACGTGTCCATTCCCACTCTTCTTTATCCTAAACATCCATTCATCTCTCAGTGCTTTCTTCCAACTGGCAACTCCATCAAAAAACTCCCGTTTGGTTCTTCTCCAAGGAATCACATCCTTCATCCATGCCAAGCTCCGACTATTTCTTGGATCTACCTGCTCTGCTTCTTTAATAACTTCTTGGTTCTTGACCATCAGTGAGTAACAAGTAGTGTAAAGAAGGGAAATAATGAATTTGAGGTTTACTTACCCTTTAAGTCCTCCATATGGGCATTTGAGACTCCTTGACAGCTTACTGTCTGCCCAAAATCCGTCTCAATGACCGATGCCGATCACATCTCAGTCTGCACCCGACTGACATCGGTTCCATGCGACTGCCTCATCACCGATGTTGGTTCCCACTGACTAACACCAGTGTTTATTTGTCCAGAGTCACTGAAGTTGGGCTACACAAAGCCAATGTCGGTCCCTGTCTGGATGCCGATGTTAGTTTTCTAACCGACATCGGTCTCTGTGTTTTACTTGTGAGTGATGATTTATACCCGCGAGCTCCTTTTGGATCAAAAACTTGTCCATATCAACCTTGCTCTACTCAGAATTCCTCAGCACCTTACACTGATCTCTATCTGTCATCTTTTCCTTGAAAACCAAGGCTTTCTTGTTCTTGTCACGAACATCAAATTTCTCAAGAAACGTCACTTTCTTATTCTGCTTATAGAAATATCGATCCATGCTTTTCAAATATGAAAGCATACCCTTTGACTCAAGAACATGCATCCCCTTCTTATTCATGTGACCAAGCCTATTAAGCCACATCTTCAAATCTATAGCTGAAGTAGATAAACCAGAAGGAGAATCAGTAATACAAGTAGATAGATAAAGCGTACCTACTTTATTACCTCTTGCTAAAACAAGTGCACCCTTGGTAACCTTCCAAGAGTCCACTGTGAGAGTTACTGTGCAACCCTCATCACCCAACTTTTCAACAAAAATCAAATTCTGCTTCAAGACTGGGATATGCATGACCTCCTTCAACACCCATGTGTTGCCCGTCTGCAATTTTAGCTTCACTTTCCCTTTGCCAACCATTTGACAAGGCTTACCATCCCCTAAATAAATTTATCCAAAGTCTCCCTAGAAATACTCATGAAAAATTTCCCTATTTGGGGATGCATGGAAAGAGGCACTAGAATCTAAAACCCAATATTCTACTTTATCCAAGGAACATACCAGAGCATCCTGTGCAGCAATACCTGCAACATCTGTAACATCTACTTCTTCAGTTCCTTCTTGCTGATCTTCATTCACCTAGCAATCTCTCTTTACATGCCCTTGCTTTCCACATTTTTAGCAGGTTATTCTGCCATACCTGGACTTGGATCTCCTGTCTATCTTAGACCTTGATCTCCCATGCTCGATCTTCTCTCTTTGCCTTCCCCTACTTTCAACACTCAAAGCATTCCCTGATGATTCACCTGTGCTTTTCCTGCAAATTTTTTCATTCAAGATTACACTCACAACATCATACACTTTTAAGATTTTTGAAGCAGACACAATATTACTAACTGCCATTACCAAACTCTCTCAACTTTCAGGTAATGAGCATAAGATTAAGAGAGCCTTAATTTCATCATCAAAAACAATATTGACTGAATTTAACTGGTTTACCAAACTATGGAAATCACTAAGATGACTATGTACAGATCCACCTTCCAACATTTGCAAATTAAATAATTGCTTCATAAGAAATACCTTATTCAAAGCTGAGGGTTTTTCATATAAATTTTCCAAAGATTCCATCAACTCTACCGTTGTCTTAGCCTGTGATAAGTTGGAAATCACAGACGATGCAAGACTCAACCTTATAGTTCTTAGAGCCTTTCGATCAAGAACCTCCCATTCTTCATCCTTCATATCCAGGGGCTTGCTGTCAACCCCACCCAATGGTAAGTACAAATCTTTCTGATATAGATAATCTTCTATCTGCATCCTCCATAATTGATAGTTCTTGCCATTAAAATTATCCATTCGTAGCTTACTTTCTTCTGCCATTGCTATACTCCCACTCAAATAGAAACCCCTGTGAGTGACCTGTAATCAACAAACACTAACTAGATCTGATACAACCTGTTAGTAACCCAACCAAAAGCTCTGATACCACTTGTAAGGCACCTAGAACAACAAACATGCTTTGATACCACTTGTTAGGATCTTACTCCTCAATAAGAACACAAATTATTACCTTGTATAAGCAACTAAACACAGAATTATACCAGAATTAACAAGTAACTAGAATTCACAAATGACACAGAATATGAGAGACAATACACAATCTTGTATTAATACTCATGGAAAAAGGAAATACAATGAAGATACCACAATCTTCCACACCTCTCAGATGTATAGATCTCTTTCCCTCAAGAGTTCACTCTCCTACCAAAAATGGTCCCAACAAACAACTCAAACACAGAGTTGGTGTTCACCTCCAATCAGTCAGTAATAACCCTGCTAGTACACAAGTACTCAAAGTACTTCAAGTAGATCTTCCATGAACTTGCAACAACTTGCAACTCAAATGATCTTACTTACCATGTATAACTTCTCCCTGATCTTTCTGCCACCTACAGATCAACCTATTCTTACAATTGGAAGGATCTACCTTACCTTCCTCTATTTGCTCATATTACAATACATGCCAATGAGTCTATAAATAGATCCCATACTAAAAAATAACTTAGACTTCTAATTTACAATAATTAGACACGCAGCTCAAGACTCAAAATAGTCTTTACATGCAAACAATCGGTTCAACAAACTGACTGTTCATGCAATGAGCAGTTCTGGAACCACACAGGTGACCGATGTCGATCCTTGTCTGATTGGAGATGACCGACGTCGGCCGAATCCTACCGATGTCGGTTGCCCTTATGTTCACCCCTGACTGATGTTGGTTGGCCTGATTGACGTCGATGACTATGACACTCAGCAACTCCTCCATGTCTGCATATAGTGAAGCTTTTAGCTCCACAACCTAACAAGATGCATGCTGAGTGTTACGCTGGAGTTTCATCATCATATGACCTCATTATTCCTATGTTCCACTTGCCCTCTATCTTCATATCTTATTGATGCCCTAATTATCTAAGAAATGGTTAGCCATCATTCAATTGGTACATGATTTGCACTGCATCCTCTAGTTAGCTACCGAAACTATTAAGCTAACTACTTACCAAAATATTTAGATGCATCAAGGTAGATATCAAGTTGACATAAAAACTCCACTAAATGGGTTAGGGGCCCAACAATGTCATCCAAAAATTCACTGATCCCACACATATTTATATTGTTAGCCAGATCAATTGAGATACTTTCATTTTCTTGAATATATCTTTTAAATTTTTGAACAACTATACACATATTTAAATCATGATCTAGTTCACAAATGTTGCAATAACAAAATTTTTCTTCAATTTTTTTTTAAATGACAACTTTCCTAATGAATATGGCTTATCATTTAATTTCCACTTGACAACGACCAATTCATTACTAAGATTATGAATGGATTTTAAAATTTTTGTATTATATAAATTTACACTTGTTACAATTCGATCATTAAAACCAACTCATTTTAATTTATTATCATATTCTATACATAAAGTTATAGTTTTATCATAATCCATAATATATTTCTCCTTTATATCCATTTTGTAATTTAAAGGTAAAATATTAAAAAAATATAATCTTGATAACTTTTCAGATGGTCTAATTTCAAGTGGAATTTTTTGGCACAATCTAGTAAATCTACTTATGAATCCATAAATGGTTTCACCTGGATCTAATGAAATATTAACCGGTTCATTGACTAAATATAAATTCTTTTTTGGTTTACCAAAAGATAACTCTAACCACTCTTCAATATCTTTCCAAGTGCTGATAATACTTGGAAGAGTGATAAATGCTTGATATGCTTTACCTTCTAAAGTCTGCAAGAAAAGTCTAAGAGAAACCTTTTCATTAATAATATCAAAGGTAGTGAAAACTAATTTGAAAGTATTTAAATGATCTTCTTATGAGTCACCAGGGCTTCCAAAAAACTTAGGAACATTGAGTCCTTTTAATGAAGGTAACTTACCTAGACGAGCACCAATATTGATTGGGTTTCCATGAATCCAAGGATTAGCTAGGGGCTGAGCAATGTCTTCTTCTAAATTATTTTCATCATTAGTTTCTTCTGTTTGATTTTTGTTGTTTTGAAGACCTAAAATCAGATCTCAAACCCTCTGCTACTATTCTTACTCTTCCTCCATCTAAAGTTTTAACTGCTTTAATCACTTGATCAAGTTTATTTATATTATGATCAACAAGAGCAATAAAATATTCAAGATGAATGAAATCTGAAAGAAAATAAATTTTAAGTTGAGGTTTAACAAATAAAATTTTTTTAGTATCAAGTCTAATTCTATGATTATTTTCTTGAATATGATTTTGTGTTTCACGTGTAATATTTATATGAATGTCAATAATTTCTACTTCTTCTAATTTTTCTTTAATTATATGATGTAAATTATAAGGATTATTAAAACAAACAAAATGAGTCAAAATAGAAGCAATGTCAACTTGATCTTAAGTAATATCAATTAAGGGTTGAATGACTGGGTGTGGACTTCTAATGGTCATAGGTAACTTAAAATAAAATAAACCAAAAAATAAAATTTTCAAAAAGGATCTCCAATAGAGTCATTAAATTTGTTAATGATAAAAAATGTCACATCAATGAATCACCCCTTTCACCTATCACAAAGGTTAAGGTATAATTGTAGCAGTCTAATAGTTAAGGTTTAAAAGATCACAAAAGATCTAAAATATGTGCAAAGAGATTTTAAATATTTTAGGAAATAATAAGTACATCAAATACAGATCAATATTTCATTATAAATTTAGAAATCAAATATTCTCTTTAAGTCAGACAAAGAAAACAAATGTGAGTATATAATCTAACCATCCAACACAGAATACCTATGAGCAAGATAATCTCTTAAAATATTTTTTTATGTTTTTAATAAATATTTCTATTTTATTCAAATACTTTGGAATCTTGACGTTTCACTCATAAAAGATCAAAAATAAATAAATAAAAATATCTAAAAGATAAGAATAATATATTGCAATGAATACTAAAGAATGAAATTGAGATAAAAATTAACATAATCACACAAGACATTAAATATAAGAAAAGACACAACAAACAACTAAATCATAAATTAAACACTAACCTAAATCTAATAATTAAAATTAAATCTAATTTGAAAATAAATTATATAAATGTTTTAACGTTCTAATAAAACTTGATTTAATCTAATGTGAAGAGAAACTATAATAGAACTTTACTTTATTCTAATATTTAAATTAAGCTTAAACTAATTTAAGAAAATAAACAAATAACGTAGAAAATAAAACTTAAAGATTTAAAATTATAACATCTAAACTATCAAATAAGATCTAATTATTTAAGAAAAGACTAAAGATTTATGAAAACATGATAATTTATATTAGCTAAAGACTAAAATATAATAATAATAACTAACTAATCTAAATTAAAATTAATTACTTGAAAAAAATAACAAAGAAAATAAAATAAGTAAAACAAAATAATTCAAAGCAAAACAAATAGATTGCAAGTCTTAGCAAAGAGTCATCTTAGTAAAGGTGAACTAAATTTTATTGAGAAACAATGTATTCAGTACATAAATCCTTGATATAACAATCGATGCAATCTGAATGGATCAACAACATATCACATACAATGAAGTATTCATCAGTATTCAGGATAAGTAATTTGGATTATGCTCATATGACTACAAATTAACAATCATCATAAGATATTAAACCTAACAAATTTCATATAATCGATTTATAAACTAAACATGAAACTTGTATATACCTATGCTAATTAATTGTCATAGAATGTGTCTTTGATCTATCTATAAAAGTTGTTTTATCTCAAATATGTTTCATAGAAAAGAGTATAATTATAAATTTTGAAGCAAATCAGAGTCTTTAAGAATACTTGTGTAATGTTCCTCCTCTCATATGTCACTTTGATATTCTTTTATAATCATTTCCTCAAGAGATGGTCAAGGAATAAGTTATAACTAACTTTAGTTAGTTATTAGTTAAGTCCTAATTAACTTTAATAAAGTTAATTAAATTTTAGTTATTTAACATTATTTAAGAATTTTAAATAAGTCTTAAGATCAAAATAAAATATTAATAGACCAAAGGAGATAGACTCTAAATGGGTGGGAGCCCTTAGACATCACAATCATTTAAAATAAATATTTCATATTAAAACATTCAAAATAACATAAGCAATTTAAATGAAGATTATATACATTTAACATTAAATAATATGCATTATCTATAAAAATTTGTATGTTCTACACTAAAATATATATACTGTCTAAATGTTTTAACCATCGTCAAATACCAAAATAAAGTTTTAACTAGTATTATAAAATATAAAGTATCTGAAAGTATCAAAACAATAAAACTAAAGATCACTCAACATTTAATCCTCATTAGAATCAGATAGCATCTCAATCAATGAATAAACTTTATCAGTTAGATACTTTATATGATTCATTATTTTAATAAGAAAATTTATCATGTTGACACCATCTTCATTATCTTCATCATCAACCTCTAGCTTAGCTTTCTTAACCATCATGGTGATAGTTGGTGAGGTCGAGGGACTTATCTCTTGTCTCTTATGGTTGAGAGATAATGACATTTCTCCTTTAAGTTAATGTGAAAGAAAATCTCTGAGATTCAACTTAGAACATGTTTCAACTAGATTAATAGGCTTAGGGGATGGAATTTTGGTATTAGAGGTACTACAGCTCGAGAATGTAATTTAAAAATTTATTTCAAGTCATTTTCAAATAAAAGCTGATGGTGTTATGGAAAATGGTAGGAAATTGAATTATGCTCAGACTATAGGGAGATTTGCATGTGTTGAGTCGAATCACTTGGATTTCTATGTTTGGCAGGATGATTTCTCCAATGAGGCATTCTCAATCCTTGGTTTCATTGAGTGCTTATGGGATTGAATGACAAATCATTAATATAATTTCAAAATGTGAGATCTGAGGCATCAAAATAAATTGACATACGGGTTCCTCTATTGAAAGGTCTAGGAAAATTCATAATATGCCTCCCACCTATAAAATGTTGTCCTTTAGGAGAAAATCTATGAGGAGGTGAATCTTCCCTATTCCAACTCTGATCATTCTTCCAAATATTAAGATGAGTGTTATTAGAATGAGGAGGTGTCCAACCTAACATCTTCTAAAATATGAAGCAAATCAAAAACCCTAATTACTTACAATGAAATTATTCAATGATATATGTCAAATCCATATAATTTTATATTTAAAGGTACATAAATTTTAATAGAAAGATTGAAATTTAAAAATCAACAAATCAACATTATTTTGATAAAATGGCTGAGAGTTTTTCCTCACAAATCAAAATAAAATAAACTCTACTCAAAACCAACTAATTTTTTATTCAAAAATTGGTAGCTAACAAACACTACCAACTAATATGATACAAATATTCATATTATTTCTATAGTTGTTAAAATAATTATGAATATAAAATTGAACTAAAAACATGACTTTATTAAACTGAAGAAAATAACCTCCACATATCTAAGTTATAAAAATATAACCAAACTAAATCAAAATATTTTCCTCAACCCATAATTATTCATAGTGTGAAAACATTTTTTTGGACAAAACAGTTTTTTCATACTATATTTAATCCTCATCCAAAACAAGCATAATTTCCTTATCAAACCTTGCATGTAAGATAATATGAATCATCACCTAAATTTATGTGTATGTATTATCACTTTATAACATTTTAACCATCTTTAATTTTATACACAAAAAAACCAAACATATATCCAAAAACCCAACACTTTCTTAAAATAAAGATCAATGAACGACACCCATTTACCATATCTAACTATCATTAATATTTTCAATCCAACCAGATAGAAAACACACTTATATCAAAAACCTAACATAAATATTTAAACAATATTAAACATGCAACATTTGTCTGTTATCCCATATTTACCAACCACCAAACAAAACTCAAAACTTTGCCAAACATCAAATAACTTCCAAAACTGAATTTCATCTATATGATTTGTAAACTCATAAAATCAAATAAAATATTACATGCATCAAATTATTTTTTAAATAGATAAATAATACACAGTCAAAGTCTGCACTTATTTTGTAGATGAACCTTATAATTAAACACTAGATACTCAAATAATAATAAATTCATTACAAATTCATTATGCATACATTCATCAAACCATCTGAATCATCATTTATTATGCAAAAATATTACTAAATGTGATAAGCTTCAAAATCCTTACCTCGTCTACAAGTTTCTCAAACTTTCTCCTTGCTTCCAAAATGTGGCTTCTATAGTAATCTTTATCTAAAATGATGATTAATAGTGTAAAATGACCTTTTGTATAGTTTAGTATCAATAATAACTATTTACACTATGTGTTTTCATTACATTGGCTACCGAAGTTGTCATTACCTTACCACCAACTTATCTAACTCTTTTGATAACTCTTACAAACTTAATCATGATTAATGTTGCCACCAAAACTATTACTAAATTTTTTCAAATGATGCATGTAACTTGGGCTTAAATTCCATAAAATATGTGGGTTAAAACCAATCTCCAATCAATTACTATATCTCCAAAGCATTAAAACCACAAAATTGCCAGCTAACATTATTTAAATCAATTGCTTCAAAATCTAAGTCAATTAATCATCCAGGTCACTATTAGGTTCCATTTCCACCACCTTTTAGTCTTTATTACCATTGGCATCAATTTATTATGTCCACTAACATTTAAACCTTAGGTCTTAGGTTGAAAAACCCTTAAATTTAAGTAATTCAAAACTAAATCAAATAATCAATAGTCATATTCAAATTTAAATCAAATAGTCCATAGTTATATATTTGATTTAACAAATTAGAATACTCTTAAAACATTATTCAGCATAAATAATGCTAACATAAATAATTCAACATATGACATTATGATCATAATTAACATTTTATTAATCGATATGTGCATCAATTTATGAATGCCTTTAAAAATTATGACTACTTAGCATTATATTCATAGGATTAAATAAACTATTCTTTTGCCAATTTTTGTACATACTAAAATTTTATCATAGTAATCATAATAAACGTTCAACATAATAATGAATATTCAAATGATGTAATAAAGTAAGACTCCCATACTAACAATTTTAGACGACATGACATAAGTCATCAATATGATAAAACCACTTAATACGCTTCGTTTTAAAAAAGAAAAAGAGGTGTTAAAAATACGCATAATACCGGTGACCTTGCTAGATAATTTTAGAAATGAATTGAGGTAGAAAATTAAAAATTTGCCTATTTAAAGACAAAACACTTAAGAGTGTGATCTAGGTGAATCTTTTTAATAATAAAGTTATTTTAAGGGATGAAGTGTTTGGTTAATGTGACACAAAAAAAGGATAGATTAGATAGGAAATTTTAGGTTAGATATACAATCGAATACAAAAACCTTAAACATAAATTCTGAAAATAAGTAATGCTTAAAACACATTAATAACTAGCTCAAGCTAATTTATGAAAAAAATCTAAATTATGTCATGTAAATATCTTACCATTATTGAATACTTATATAAATATAGTAATCTTTGTGTACTTTTCCTTCATTATGATGAATAACTTGTTGATACAACTAAAATCGATCCAATCAAAAGATAACAATAAAAAAAAAAAAAATGCAAGCCAAAAACAAAACAAAACAAACAAAATAGAAACAAACAAAGGAAAATAGATATTGATGAAATAATTTCAAATGATGTCCATTGACTGAATAACAAAGCCAAATTCCTTCCATATCTTGTAAATAAAAAATATTTTTCTCAAGTATAACAATAATCTTGTATGTTCCCAATGAAAGTGAATCAAACTTATGATGCTTACTTAGATCTTCATGGGCTTTATCTCAATAAAGAACAAGATCACCAACCTTAAATATTTTACTAGAAACATTTTTATCAAAAACTTTCTTTAACTTTCTTTTAGCTTCTTCTAATTTTTTTAAAACAATAGTCTTACTTTCATCTAATGCTATTAAACCATTAAGTTTCTATTCAATTAAATTTGTGTCTTGTGATAAATATTGTAAAATAGTATGAACAGATGAGATTTATAGTCCTATTGGTAATGTAACTTCAAAACCATAAGTTATCATGAGAGGAGAATATCCTATAGCTTTTTTAACAATGGCTTGATCAATCCATAATGCCTCAAGTATCTTAAGATGATAATTTTTTTAATTCTCACAAATTATTTTATTCATAATGGAAATCAAATGTTTATTCGTAGACTCATCCTATCCATTCACTTGAGGGTATTACTTATAAGAATGACTAGAAATAATAGAATAACTTCCTAGAAATTTTAAATATTCATTTGAAACAAATTAAGAACCATTATCTGAAATAATCTCATAAGGCACACCAAATCTAAAATAATATGATTTTCAAGGAATTAAATAACTTCATATGTAACTGAACATTTTAAAGCTTTTGCTTCAGGCCATTTTATAAAATAATTGGTCACAGTTAGTATATATCTATGGCCACTAGAAAAAGGAGGATGGATATTTGATATAAAGCTAATTTCTCATTTAGTAAATGTTTTTTTAAGAATTATAAGATTTAAAGGCATTGCTGGTAATCTATCCCTACCAATAAATAATTGACAAGGCATGTAAGAACCTACCAACTTATAAGCATCTTGAAATAACGTAGGCTAATAATAACCTTTACATAAAATTTTATAAGTAATAGTTTTTGAAGTATAATGACCACCACAACTACATTCATGACATCCCTTAAGAACTTTTTAGATTTGATCATGAGTAAGACACTTTAACAATATGTCATCATGATTTTTATAAAATAAAAAGTTTTATATCAAGCATAATTTTAAAGCCTATACTCTCAATGACATTCTTTGTCTTTTATCTAAATTATCAGGGCAAACCTGATTTTATAAATAATATACAAGATCACGATACTAATCATCTTCAGCTATCAAATAGTCTTAATCTTTCATTTCAAATCTAAACTTAAAAAGTTTTTGAAAAATTGGTAACCTTCATAGACTGAAAATGAAGTTTTGTATTTAAAGAATCATCAACAGATAAAAGCAAAATATTAATACTAGAAGAAACATTCTCAACTAAATGTTTTGCTAATTCATTTCCTTTAATAATTTTAAATTTTTAAAGTTCAAGGTCAAGCTCTTAGATTCTTAAAATCTACTTTGTGAACCTTCCTTGAATAGTGGATTGTTTTAAAAAATATGATAAAATAGGTACATTAAATCTTACAATAACTTTATTTTCCATCAAGAAATGACAAAATTTAATTAATAAAGAAATTAAAGATAAAACAAATTTCTTGATAAGAGGGTACCTAGTTTTTATGTCTTCCAAAACATGACTCATATATCTAATAGGTTTTTCATCATTATTTTAATCTTGTTGTGTTATCATAATACCTATGGCTTTGTCTATTGCATTGATGTAAATAATTAAATGCTTAAAAAAATTAGGTTTAGTAAACATAGGTGCATTTGTAATGGCATTCTTCACATTTTTAAAAGCAAAATCAATTCCTACATCCCACACATATGACTAGTTTTTATTTAAAAAAATCTGTAAATGATTTGAATTATTAACAAAATCTAATATAAACTTATTCACAAAATTTATTTTGGCAAATAAATACATAAGACCAGATTGATCTTAAAGTGGTTTTAGTTATTTGATTATTTTAGCACATTTATGATCAATTGAAATACCATATTTATAAATAACATGTCTTAATAACTTGCCTTCAGTAACATTGAAAACATATTTTTTAGAATTAAGAAAAATACCATATCTTCTACATATTTTAAATACTTCACGCAAATGATCTAGATGTTGATTTATCTTTTTAGAATGGATTTTAAGGTCATCTAAATAGACTTGCATGACAATGCCAATTAAATCATCAAAAGCTAAATGCATAGCTCATTTAAAGGTTGCACTTGTGTTCATGAGATCAAAAGGCATTCTATTAAAAGTAAAAATTATTCTTCGAGTTGTGAAGGTTGTCTTGTATATATCATCTGAATTGATAAATATTTGAATATAATAAAAAACCTTATCAAGCAAAGATATCATTTTAGATCTTATAATTTGTTGTAGAATTTGATCAATACTTGAAAGAGAAAAATTATCCTTTACACCAACCTTATTTAGATCTCTAAAGTCTACATAAAGTCTAATATATCCATTCTTTTTATACATAGGTACCAAATTAGCTACCCATTTAGAATAGTTATAGGAAAAATGACACCATCATCAAATATCTTATCAAGTTTTTTGCTGATGGTGTCTTTTAGCAAAGGGCTTATCCTTCATATTTTCTACCTAATGGGTTTAATACTAGACTTAATAGGAATGTCATGTCTTATATAATTAGTATAATACCCTTTTAAATATTTATAGGAATAGGAAAAAATATCATTAAATTCTTTAAAAAGTTTAATAAATTTTACCTTCTCATTAGGTGTACACTGTATTCCCAAATAAATAAACCTTGGTTCTTCTTCAGTTCCAAGATTTATTGGGATAATATCACTAATAATTATCTTACAATGTTCTTAAGTATGCAAGATCTTAGGTTAATCATTTGGAGTAAACATGGATTATAAAATCATGAAACCATTTGATAAATTATTAGTATTTAGCTACAAATAGTCTCCATAATTGAGAACATAATCATCATTATCAAAATACTTACCTTTAATAAAACCATCAATATGTTTATCACAATAAAAAAACATGTCAATTTTCATTTATGTCAAAAATTTTAGGTCTAAAAATCTCTTAAAATAAAAACTCAATAATAGGTTCTATGTCACTTATGGTGGGTTAGAAGTGAAAACAAAAAGTTTATCAACTTGTATATTGAATTTCCTAAGTATATGAGTGATATTAAAGGCTTCAAAATTTTCAAAGACCAAATTTTTTGAGTATATCGATGAAGATGAGTTTGGTTTATTTTATGAATTTTCCTTATCTATCTGATGCATCATTATTTGATGCATTATTCTATATATTCTTATCTTTATCTTGATTTTGAAAATAATTTTGATTATTTTTAGCTGTATTAGAATTGGAATAAATTTTTTTATCTAGTATTAAAAATTATAAGCATTTGTGGTTTTGATGTCATCCAAAGATTCACCAATCCCACACATGTTTATATTATTAGCCAAATCAATTGAGATACTTTCATTTTCTTTAATATATCTTTTATATTTTTTAATAACTATACACGTATTTGGATCATGATCTAGTTCATAAATGTTGCAATAAAGAACATTTTATTCAATTTTATTTTTTTGAGAAAATGATGATTGTTGCCAATCAGGAGAGTGAACTTGAGATAAAGTGTGCTATTACTCACTCTGATTAGAACATGTAATATTTTCAATGTGTGGGTGAATTATACTAACTAAAACTTACTAGTAACCTACTATCTACTGATTCTGGCAATGAAAAGGGTGAAAAAGTTACTATTTACAATGGAATTGAAAGATAAATTGAAATGAAGGTGATGCACCAATTATTTTATGACCACTTATGTTTGCAATGACACTCTTTTGAGAGGGGAAAACTTTCACACATTCACTACATTCATGTAAGATTTCTACAAAAGTGTTTCACAATAAGGACTTGACAAACACAATTTATGCAAGAAAGGACTGAACTCACATCTAATGCATAAACTTAAGCTGGTTTAGACACTCAAAATGACCTATATAACATCAAAATATCTCATGAAGGTAAAATAACTATACAATAACATAGGAAAACAAGTATTTTACTAGGCTATATCAATGGCAAACACATGCACTTCACTCAAAAAACTTGAAAATGGAGGAATTTAGCTTATTATTTCTCTCAAAAGGTGAATACAAATTTTAGAAACATTTAAGCACAATCCAAAATCAAAGAGTGGTCAGACATTCTGGAAAAAAATAATACATATAGCAAAAGAAATTCTTGGAGACAAAGCAACCCAAAATAGGGGACTTTAAACTTGGTCCAAACTCCTCCTTAAGTGATACGTATCATTTATTAGCATTTAAAATATTAATCCTTCATAAGGTGGCATGGAAAAAAAATTTTAAAATGTTTTATGGACTTTATAACTTGGTCATAATGTTTTGTCAAGCCTAGACTACTTGGAGAGTGCCTAAATTCTTGCAATAACCCCTAGATTTAAGCTCACATGTTTCCTTGATGAATGGTTCTTCCTCCATGGATGTATGCATTTAATTATATTAAATTATTTAGTTTTAACCCTTCCTAATGATCATGAATTATGCTTTAATGCTTGTCTCAAGTTTTTATAAGACTTATTCAACCTTCTTTTGACTTTGTCTTAAAATGGGGCATAAGAAGGAAGGAGAGACCTTTTCAAACTTGGAGACCTTTTCCAATCTATTAACCTTAAATTGAAACCTTCATATTAATTTTTTCAAGTCCAATATGGAGTATCATATCATATATTAACTTGTTAAGGCCTTAAGAAGAGTCATATGCATTGATTTATTCTTTTAACTCCTTAAATTCTCACTTTTCACTAAGGTGTAGAAGGATAAAGTTAATATTTTCTTAAAATTTTCTTTAAGTAGACATATATAATACATTTAAGACTTATAAAAATAATACAAAACTTTGATGAAGGTAATTTGGTCCATCAATCACTCAACAAGACTTGATTTGACACCAAAACTATGCATTTTCCATGAATTCCTTGTAGCCTTTTTTTTGACAAAGATCCTTTTTAGGGAGAAATTGGGGGTGATATTTATTAAATAATAACATTTTAAAATACATTATATCATCCTATATATCCATACAAATTTTTTTGGCCAAAATCCAAGTGTAGATATGTTTTCCTAGTCCACTCTTTCACTAAAATATGCCTAATTAGCCCTCCTAAGACTATAAGGTTAAAAAATTGCTCTTGAGACCCATCACATATGTGAAACTAAATAAAACCATTTGATTCAATTTTACCATTATTTCATAAAGATCCATATCAAATTTGGTGGTCTGTAACACTGTGGAGGTACTAGAACCATGAAATGACTAATGGAAAGCTTGCCTTTTTGAGGCATTTTCTGACTGGCCCAAAATGATTGAATGGTTTGGGAACATATGAGTGATATAATATATATTTTTAAATTTTATCAGGTAAATCAAGTCTCAATATATCTCCCCCAATTATTGGCATCCTTCTACACTCTCTAGAACCTTCTTTTTATCTCAAAAACATGAAAAAGTATAGTTTTTGTCCTGTTCTATACAAAGGAAAGTACAACAAAATTGAATGTGGAGGACCATGTGAAATTAAAATACAAAATATAATATTTTTTAAGAATATAATGTATCATTTTATGGGGTTTATATCTCAATCTATGCAAACTAGTCTAAATTGGGGTTTTCAGAGGGTTTTTGGTAGTTTTCACTCTTAAGGACGACTTATAAAATTTTGACGTCCAAATTGTGAAAAAATTTCAAAAAATTTAAGTTAAATACCCCTAATAACATATAATAACTCCTTTAGGTCCCATGAGAAACCTCCATGCTGATTTGAGCATCCAAACTTGGCCTATTGAGCTCCCCTAGGCATTCTATGCACCCTATTTTGATCTTGGGCCAAGAAATGGCTTATTAATAAACTTATATACAAAACAACATATTTAAAAGGAATAATAACTCCCCATGAAAATTTTATAATGATTTTTAATTTTCATTATGCCTTTTAAGTTATGTTAGACCCTTATTGGGCAGTAGGCCTAGTCTAGGCCTAGTTGAGCTTGAGTATAAACTTGTGAGTTTAGGACACTCTATAGGATTTGTTGACAATTTTCACCTCATAGGTAAAAATTTGACCCCTACCATTTAAAACTTTTCATATAATTCTATTTTGTCTTGTGAGTGAGTAGTTGGTCTCAAAAATTCCTTAAAGTGATCATTAAAAGCTATGATTAATAGGTCGATTTTGTTGTGCATTTAATAAGTGTACTTGGTAAGTTAACCAAAGTAAAAGGATCACATGAAAATAATGTATTTTTTCCATGAATATCCCATACAAATTTTGTGTCTTGGTGTGTCTCCTATCTCAATATATAAGCCTTCAAAAATGATCTAATAGTGTGGGATGTGCCAAGGGACGTCAAATTAAAGCTACCAGAAATAGTCATTTGGATTTAAAAAATACTATCATCATAGGGATATCAAGTGTTGAAGCCTTGATCAATCAGATCAAAGATTAAAATCACATGGGTGATCACTTAAAGTTAGTAATTTAAAGTCCTCAGATCAAGATCAATGGTGCATATTCTTATGTATAAATTCTGATTGATGATTCACATTAAAGACTGGGGTCAAGAAGTCAAGATAAATCAATGATGCGCATTCAATCATGCAGATCAAGATCTAATGGTGAGAATTAATTCAATAGGTCACAGGATTCAGAGATTGAATGTGATGGTGACATGTGTCAAAATTATGGTGAATTAGTAGTAGATCAATGGCCCATATTTGATTGTATGTTTAATGGATCAACAACGCATGTTAAATCATGTAGAAAGAGATTGATGGTGCGAATGAAGTCAATAAGTCAATAATCCTAGATTACATGTAAGGATACCATGTGGTGAATGAGTGTTAACTAAATGAAGACTAATAGTAGGGTACACTAAAGGCATGTGGGGCTGCCAAGTGTCACAATCTCAGAAGCCTAGATCAAAGATCAACAACCAAAGTTGAAAGTCAAAACCAAGAGACTCCTGAGGGGATAGATGGAGTGAATTTGATCAAGTTTATAGGGGGTCATGAGATGAAGACATGTGTCTAAAGTGACAATGGTCATATTTTAAAGTTAAATAAACAATGTGGAGGAAGAATATTTAAAGATACAGTGTTCATGGTTTCTTCACTAAAATACAGGAGACTTCAAGAAATTAGAGGGAAAAATGCAGGTATATGTTTGTTTCTAACCCTTATATGAGTTTTTTAGGTATCCAATGGTGATGTCCAAGATGTTCAAATGAAGAAAAGACAATCTCTTATTGACTTGAAGACTCCAGGAGGATTCCAACACCAAACAAGGTCTTCATGCATGCAACTTCAAGGAGAACTAAGACTAATGCTGATTCAAACTTTAACAAACTCATTCAAGAGGAATTTATGAGAAGAATTATTCATGTAAATACCCTATATCCTTGGAGAGAGAATATAAGAGGACTTTGACAGTTTTGAACGGTGACTTTTCCACTAAAATAGGCCTATTTGACTCCATCAACATGCAAATCAAGCTCCTCCAAAGAATATTATTCTATTATTATGATTGGAATACCTTCCTCATGTGGAGTCTCATGATAATTGGAAGTTTTCATGCATGCATTTTCAATGAAGAATCAATTTTGAGGTAGTTAGAGCTACTTATGAGGGAATTGATGAGTAGTTTACATGCTATTCCACTCCTCCTTCGTCATCATCTATATATAGATTCATTTTTTATTGTAATAAAGAGACTTATTCTTTTGGAATGCCCAGGATATGCTAATTTTTATACTCCAACACCTATTTGATGCAAAAAAGATTGAATTCCTCCATTTTCAAGCTGAATTGAAGTGTGTGCTATGAATTCATTTATGTGGTTAAGTGAATGTGTGATTTAATTTGCCTTTATTTGAGTTTTATCATCTTCATGAAGTGTTTTTTATCTTTCATAGGTCATTATAAGTGCCATAGATAGTTTTTTGATTGGTTTGGAAGTGAAAAAATCCTGAAATTTGCCCTCCCATGCTAGATTGATAGCTAGTTTGTGCCTTTTTGTGAAATAATTATGTGAAAGTTGATCAAAGAGTGGATGAAGTGATATTTTTATATTTTAAAGTGTCTGATAGTGTGTCATTTGCAATTAAAAGTGTACAAAACATGGTGCATCACCTTCTTTTACGCGTTCCTCAAATTATCAATTAATTTCCTCAAATTCCTCAAATTTCAGAGATTAGTGCATTGATAATGCCCCTCAAGTTCCTCAAATTCCATCTTTAGCTCTTATTCCATCCCCTCAATCCCAAGTTGCATCCCCTTCTAGTCAAGCTAGTGAAATTTTAGAGTTGAAAGGTTTCTTACAATCTTTTAGGAATGAAATAGTATAATTTAAGAGGCAGTAGTATCATGCTAATAGGCCTTATTAACAACAAAATTAGACCACCTATCATCCCTTCAAATATCAAAGGACTTCTTATCAAGGGTTTAGAGAGAATAGACCACCCTATCAAGCATAAGGAGCCATAACTCAAGCTAAACCATATGTATATCTTGATCTTAATGTACATTTCACTTCAAAAACTATTGTTCCCACACCACCTCAAAACAACTTGATACAAGATTTAGGTTGGCAACCCTCCAATCTCAATGATTTTTAAAACCTAGCCTTGGTGTCATAAAACATTACTATACCACAAATGACACAAGAAGATTTTTCTCTTCAAAGAGGTTAATATCAAGAGACAAGTCTGGTATCACAAAGAGATAATCAAAAATCTCAAAGGTAGCTTGATGTTATTAATGTGAAATGGCAAGTGGATGATCATGTTACTTTTAATCAGGGTGGTGAGACTAAAAATACAAATGGTCAAATTATAGCTATAACTAGAGCTAAAATAAGAGCCATTGATGAGGATCAAGATGTGAAAAATGATTCAATCACTCCTAATTTTGTTTCCAAGTGTGTCAAAGATCAACTTTCTACCCTTATAACATAGAAAAATTAGAATATAGAGGTTGGAAAGGTTCATCAAGTACCTCTTGTTCATGAGCAACCAGTGGTTTAAAAAGTGCATTCAAAGGTTAGTGGGGATAAATTTAGTATAGTGGATCAAATTACTAAGTCTAACATCATCATTATCATGTGGGATTCCCTCTCTATTCTAGGACAAAAATATATGCTCATTCAAAAGCTTTTAGCTCTCAAATTATCTCCAAAACTGGTAGAGAAAGAAGGTGTTATCCTAACTAATTTAGACCAGCCAACTAATTAACAAGTAAAATAGGTACATAAGATGGTAAAGGTGGAAAAAATTGAGGTATCATGAAATAAAACTCCTCCTTTATACCTCTCTTTGATAGTTGGTGACACTTTGGTTCATAATTGTATGGTAGATAGCAGAACCGATAACATTGTTATGCCTAAGCAAATTGCAAATAAGCTTGGTCTTATTTAAGAGCCAAAAAATAAGGGGTATTAAAATTGGATGGGTCATGAACAAATAAAATATGTATTATCAAATATTTAAATTTGACACTACATTCTTGTCCTAATGTTACCATTCAACATGATGTAATTGTGGTGGACTTGCCTCCCTACTTTGCCATGTGTCTTTCAATGGACTTCACCTCAAAGATTGGAGGATAATTATCAGCTAATTAGACATATTTGATGTTTGGAACCAGATATCATACTAGGGTAATAATACATTTTTAATCCATTGCATATTTTCATTTGGAGCCATATATGCCAAGTGTTATGAACACTAACTGTGTCATCTCGAATGAGGTGCTACAAACTAGTGGAGTGGAAACTGAATCAAGTTTATATGGAATAAAAATTTTATTACTTGATGAGTGGGCCTATAAATTACATGAGAATGATCCTTATAAGATAATTTAAGAAGAGGGACTTGGTGTTTATTACCTCCATGAGAATGATGCACCAATTCTAGCCATGATGAAGGATGACAAGTCTAATGATGGTCTATGGTAATTGTAATTTGATGGATCAAGAAATAATCATGGTACTAGGGCTGAAATGATATTTATTTCTCCATCAAATCAAATGTATTTCTCTTCTATTAATTTTTAGTTTGGTTTTTCAAATAATGTTGAAGAGTATGAGGCACTAGTTCATGGTTTGCAGTGGGCTAAGAAGATGAAAGTCGACACCTTGCAAGTTTTTGGTGATAGTGAACTTATAGTTCACCAATTTAGAGGTCTTAATGTATGAAAAAATTTGTTTCTTAGATATTATAAGCATAGGGTGTGGGACTTGAGGATTTTTAGGCTTTCAACATTTAGATAATACCAAGAGATGAGAACAAACATGTAGATAGGTTGGCTACCATTGGGGCACAATTTAATATTCTAGCTGATATAAAAAGTGAAAAAAATCAGTCACACATTAAGGTGGTTGTAAGGCATTCTATTATGGATAATCATGATAATTGGCACGTGTTTGAATATGATAATCAAAATTTCAGGTTCTTGCAAGAAGAGGCTGAGTTTTACTCAAGAAATCAATCAAAGTTCTTACAACAGTATGGTGATCAGATTGTGCAACTAAAAATAAGTAAGTTTCCCAAGGGATTGGTCATGCTTAAGAACATATAAAATTTTGATGATGCGTTGAAAAATGAAAAGTCATCTTTGTCAACAAAGGAGGAACACTATGCCAATGTGGAGATTGTAGCTATTAAGAACTTGAAGTTAGGTAAGGTATGCACTCCTTCACAAAAGGAAGCTCTCATTGAATTATGTACAAGTTTTATTGATGTGTTTTCATGGAAATATAGTGATCTCAGTGGATTTAATCTAAGTTTATCTCAACACACCATTGATTTAGAGGCTAAAACTAAACTAGTGAGACAAAGACAAAGGCCTATCAATCCAAAGCTTGAAGCTTTGATGAGAGCTAAGCTTCATAAGATCATAGAGTTAGCTATTATATTTTCAATCAATCACTCAACTTGGGTGGTAAACCTTGTTCCATTATGAAAGAAGAATAGTGAGATTAGACCATGCGTTGACTTTCAAAATTTAAACAAGGCTTACCTTGAAGATCACTATCCATTTCCATCTATGGAATAAATTTTACAGTTGATTGTAGGTTTAGAGAGGTTTTCTTTGTTGAATGGATATAGTGGTTACAATTAGATTTTGGTCAAGGAAGAGGACGAATTCAAAATAACCTTCACTATAAAGTGGGGGACATTTACATATAGAAAGATGCCCTTCAGTTTATCCAATGCTGGAGCAACCTTTCAAAGAGATATGGATATGGAATTCCAAGGCCTTCTTAAAATCTTTGTACTTGTTTATTTGGATGACATAATAGTGTTCTCAAAGAGTGCAAGTGAGCACATGGTTCACCTCAAGTAAGTGTTTGAAAGGTGTAGGCAAATTGGGTATCTCTAAATCCCAAAAATTGTGTCTTCTCAGTTCATGAAGGTAGGCTCCCTGGGCATGTGGTTTCAAAATATGGTTTGTATATATATTTTGAAAGGATAGATTCAATCGCTTCACTTTCCTTGCCAAAGTACAAAAAGGCTTTGCAAAGCTTCTTAGGTAAAATCAATTTTATAAGAAGATACATTTCAGATTTTTCCACTTTAGCTAAGCCACTTACAACCATGCTAAAGAAGAATCAAAGTTTCATCTGGTCCAAGGAAAGAGTAAAGAGTTTTGAAGAGATAAAAAAGGCCATAACTAGTTCTCCTACACTCATAAATCCATATTTCACAAAGGATTTCATTTTGTACACTTATGCTAACATAAACACCATTTCAAGCATTCTTATGCAACAAAATCATGGGGCTTTGGAGTAGCCAATATAATTATTCAGTCAAAGCTTATAAGAGTGTGAAATAAGGTAATATTTTATTAAAAAAAATGTACTTTAATTTATAAGGTCTCTTAAGAAATTTAGATATTTATTGTCTAACAATAAGATACACCTAATGGTTGCCCATCTAAGAATCAAAGAGTTTCTCTTGAACAAAGACATAAATGAGAAGAGAGTTAGTTGGATAACAAAGGTAATAGAGTATGATGTGGAAATCAATGTCAAAAAGATGATTAGAGGCAAAAAACTTTGTGATCATTTAGCCCAAGACTTGAAAGAGGTTAATGAAGTGGTTTTGGTTTTAAATGATGAAGAGGTTACAACTGATCATACCTCACCTTCCAACTGGTTTCATGACTTGGTAAGATATCTCCAAGATGGTATTTATCTCTTTCATCTACGTGCTTCAAAAATAAAATGTTTCATATTGCAATCAATTCCATTTCTTCTTGTTGATGGTGTTTTGCTCAAGAAAGATATCAATGGCATTTTGCTAAGATGTATAGAGCCAAGCCAAACACAAAGATTGCTTAAAGAGTTCCATGATGGACATGGTGGAGGGAATTTTTACATAAGGACTATATCCCTTAAGATCATGAGAGGTGGGTGTTATTGGCCTAACATATTTGGTGATTTTCATGCATGGGTTAAGAAGTGCAAATAATGTGCCATGTTTGTAGGAAAAGTGAAACTTATAACCTTACCTCTCTAACTAATTATGGTGGACCAGCCCTTTGTCCAATGGGAATTCAAATTTATTGGTCTCATTAATCCTCCTTCAAGTTCAAGACATAAATGGATGTTAACTATTACATATTACTTCATTAGATAGATAGAAGCAGTAGCATTTAAAGAATTAAATGAATCCAATGTTCTAGATTTCTATGAAGGTTTGCTTACTAGATTTGGAGTTCCTTCAACCATTATTTATGACAATGCCCTGGCCTTTTTGGGGACTAGGATCAACCAATGGGATGTTTAACATGGTGTCTATCTTAGCACTTCATCAAATTACTATCCACAAGGCAATAGACTTATTGAGTTCACAAATAAAAACCTATTAAAGGTCATAAGAAGGACTATTCAAGATAATTAGAGGTCACAGTATCTCAAGATTAAATTAGATCTATGGGATGATAAGATCACCTACAAAATATTAATAGCCAACTCTCTATACAATCTGGTACATGGTAAGGAAACAAGGTTACCTATTTCTCTTGAGTTTCCTACTGTAGAGATAATGCATCGACTTGAGTTATTAGAGTATGAACTAATGGAGATCAGATATGCTAAGCTTATGGAGCTAAAAGAGGTTCAAATCAGTCCATGTTAGCCATGGAAATCCACCAAACACAAGTGAAAAGAGCCTTTAACAAGAGATCTTCTTCATGAAGTTTTAAATAAGGAGATTTGGTCCTAAAATGGGATGCAAATAGAGTTAAACCAAGAAGGAATACAAAGTTTGAATCTCTTTGGAGTGGTCCATACACAATCTCCAGCTAAAAATCCCACAATGCCTTCAAACTTCAAAAGATGGATGGTGAAGAGCTTCCTATCCCAGTTAATGGGATACATCTAAAGCATTATTATTCAAGAGCTAAGTTCCTTGTACATAATTAGTTTGTTTATTTTCCTCCAAGTGTTATCTCAGCACATTAGTTTGTTTGTGTTTTACTCCAAATAAGTGCTTTATTTTCACACTTGATTTGTTTCGATTAGTTTTCTTATTTTGTGTTTCCTTCCTTATTTTGGAGGAAAAGATGTTCTTATTTCAAGTTAATAGGTTACTTGCAGTCATGGGTTAGATTTGTCATTGTTTATGAGTCCAAAAGTCATGTAAATGGTCTAGTTCTCAAGCATAGCAAGAATGCTTCCCAATTGAGTCACAAAAATATTGACAATTTTGACCTCATAGGTCAAAATGTCACCCCTACCATTCAAAACTTTGCATATCATGCTAGTTTGTTTTGTGATTCAGTAGTTAGTCTCAAAAATTCCTTAAAGTGATCATTTAAAGCTATGATTAAGAGGTCAATTTGGTTGTGCATTTAATAAGTTTACTTAGGAAGTAAACCAAAGTCAAAGGATCAAATGAAAATGATGTATTTTGTGCCATGAATATCACCTACAAATTTGGTGTCTTGGTGTGTCTCCTAACTCAAGATATAAGCCTTCAAAAATGATCTAATATGGTGGGACATACCAGGGGACATCAAATTAAAGCTACCAAAAATAGTCATTTGGATTCAAAAAATATAATAATTTTAGGGCTACCAAGTGTTAAAGAGGATCAATGACATGTAGGTGATTGCCTGAAGTTAGTAAGTCAAAGTCCCCAGATCAAGATTAATGGTGCGTATTCTTATGTACAAATTCTGATCGATGATCTACATTGAAGACTAGGGTCAAGAAGTCAAGATAAATCAATGACATGCATTAAATCATGTAGATCAAGATCTAATGGTAAACATAAAGTTAATAGGTCAAAGGATTTAGATATTGAACATGATGGTGACATGTGTCAAAATCTTGATAAATTGGCAACATATTAATACCCTATATTTGATCGTATGTTTAGCGAATCAATGATGTGCATTAAATTGTGTAGAAGGATATTTATGGTGTGAATTGAGTCAATAAGTCAATATGACAAATTTTCATAAAAGGTTACCACATGGCATAAGAGTGTTAACTGAGTAAATATTGATAGCAGGGTACATAAAAGGCATGACAAGATGCCAAATATCACAATCTCAGAAGCCCAGATCAAATATCAATGACTAAAGTTGAAATTCAAAACCATGAGACTCCCAAGGAGATCGATAGAGTGAATTTGATCAAGTTTATAGGGGGCACAAGATGAATAAATGTGTTTAAAGTGATAATGGTCATATTTTAAAATTAAATAAACAACATGGAGGGTAGAGTATTTAAAGATACAATGTTCATGGCTTCTTCAATAAAATATAGAAGATTTCAAGTAATTAGAGGGAAAATGTAGGTATATGTTTATTTTTGACCCTTATATGAGTTTTTTAGGTATCCAATGTTGATGTCCAAGATGTCCTAATGAAGAAAAGATAATCTCTTGTTGACTTGAAGACTCCAAGAGGATTCCAATG
Organism: Torreya grandis; assembly: GCA_037957365.1. Taxonomy (NCBI): domain Eukaryota; kingdom Viridiplantae; phylum Streptophyta; class Pinopsida; order Cupressales; family Taxaceae; genus Torreya; species Torreya grandis. The sequence continues at coordinate 1,931,752 of JARHVA010001662.1, read as the reverse complement.
CCAAACAAGGTCTTCATACGTACACCTTCAAGGAGAATTGAGACTAATGCTGATTCAAACTTTAACAAACTCATTGAATAGGCATTTATGAGAATACTTATTCATGCAACTACCCTACATCCTTGGATAGAGAATCTAGGACTTTGAGGGTTTTGAACGGTGACTTTTCCACCAAAATATGCCTGTTTGACTCCATCAACATGCAAATCAAATTCATCTGAAGTCTCTTACACTCTTGTTATGATTTTAAGACCTTATTCATGTGGAGTATCATGAGGATTCAAAGTTTTCATTCATGCATTTTCAATGAATAATTAATTTTGAGGTAGTTAGAGCTAATTATGAGGGCATTGACGACTAGTTTACATGCTAGTCCCCTCCTCATTCCTCATTATCTACATAAAGTTTCATTTTTTATTGTAATAAAGAGACTTATGCTTTTGACATGCCCAGGCTATTAAAATTTTTGTACTCCAACACCTATTTGATTCAATAAAAGACTGAATTCCTCCATTCACAAGCTAAATTGAATTGTGTTTTATGAATTCATTGATGTGGTTAAGTGAATGTATGATTTCCTTTGCCTATGTGTAAGTTTTCTCACCTTCATGAAGTGTTTTGTATATTTCACAAGTTATTTTAAGTGCCATAGATAGTTTATTGATTGGTTAGGAAGTGGAAAAGACTTGAAATCTACCCTCCCATGCTAGATTGATAGCTAGTTTGTGCATTTTTGTGAATTATTTATGTGAAAGCTGATCAAAGAATGAGTGAAGTGATATTTTAAGGTTTGAAAGTGTTTGATAGTGTGTCATGTGCAATTATAAGTGTTCAAAACATTGGTGCATCACCTTATTTTACATGTTTTCATGAATTATTGTTAATTTCTCTCCCTTTTCCAAGCAAGAGATTAGTTTAGGTTATATATCCAAGGGAACTAGCCCTCTCTCTAGGTTATTCTCACTTTAGAGTCACCCACACTTTGAGAGGATCCCATTGTATCACCTGAAGAGAAGGTTTGCTTGAATTTATTTAAACATGGTGTTTTTTAGATTTAACAAGTTTTTAACACATGTGGATCATATTTCATGCTTGTTCATGCCTAACATATCTCATAAAACCTCTTTTCTAGGCTCCAACACTTTCCAAGTCATCTTCTTTCCAAATCCTACTAAGACTGCAGTCTTATGTTACCTGAAAGTGCCCTACATATGAGATAAAAAAAATGATATATTCTCTATTTAATCATGAAATAAAATGATATTAGGGTCTTCATTGGCTCATGAGTACCTTATATACAAAATTTTAGGTCTAGATAATGTTTCTAGCACCTTTAAACATCAAAAAACTCCAAGGCAGACTTGTAGAAAACCTCACCATGTGTAGTGTTTAGTAAGTTGACCATATGTTGCTCTAAACACCATACCTATAGATGAACACTAGTATATCAGACCTTTAATTATTTCATCATCATATTTTTGAAGTATCCAATGCCCTCCTTTAGTCATTTTGATCCTTTATACCATAATCATGCTAGACCATTCTCCTTTCACCATGATTTAGTGGATTGTCATGCCACAATCAGTTGTAGATGTAGATTTTGAGAACCAAAAGGGAACTTGAAAGATTATATACATAGTTAATTTCGTGTCTAAACTCTCTTTAAATCCTTTAGTCTAGTTGAGTGAATGAAATATACTCACATCGCTTAAGACTTAAACCAATGCACTCATTGTCATCTCTAACATGTTCCCCTTCATTAAAACCTATAGATGTATCTTTTTGGGCCTAAAGGGGAATACAGGTGAAAATTAATACTTGATATAGGTGTATATAATCGAATTTAAGGCTCCCACACTCTTTGGAAACTCTTATTCATCCTTTGAAAATAATCTCAGTCCTTATAATGCATTAGTGATCTTCCATTCCATCAGATATCTTCCTCAAAATGCGAAGGTGGCTATAGGTGGGTGTTTGGTTGATATGACTATGTAATTATGATTTTTAATTATTAAATTTACCTTATTTAAACTCATGATCATTAATAATCTCTAAATAATCTATTTGCATTGGCTATGACCTATAAATATCACTAACCCTCAAACCACATGATCTAGTCTTAAAGGATGACTGTACTCTCATGACTGTAGGGTTTGATAGAGTGGATATGACTATAGCTATAGGTTTTTTAGAACCCTTTCAAAATTTTCTTAATCCCACAACTTTTAATGTTCATAAAACCTTCATCAACTAGTATCACTAGCAAGAAAGCCTTCATAAATCAATGTGTTTGAAAACCCTTGGATTGACTCTGTTTGCTTAACATTGTATGGATGTAGGGTTTCATTGTGCCACTTGATGAATGTATCTTGGAATTTAGAGCTCTCTTAAAAATTTATTTGATGACTCTTAACAATTTTTATCTTGAAAAATATCCTCAAGAATAAATCACCTCTTTGATGACAAACCTTGCCTTAGTGACTTGACTACACTTCCTACTTCCTGTAGGCTCATGTCACTATACAAACTAGGGTTGTATGACTGTAGATTATTCTTGGGATTTTATTTCATGACATTTTAGTATAATTAATTTATATGTTACTCCTATTATCCTTCAATACTTCATAAAACCTTTTGTTAGACCATTAGCCCTTAGAAAACTCCTTATGACTTTGGGGACTGTGTATATGTGTGGTTGTAGGTACATAATTTTATGGTATGACTATATAGGTACTTAAAATATTCATGTAGCCATTTTAAAAACATATAATTATATTTTAAACCTTAAATTATCCCTTTTATAACATTCATTCTACCATATTCAACTATTTATTCTTGTTCACAGACCCTCTATTTGGTATTTGACTATACTTTCATGCTTGTACAAACTAGGGCTTTGATTTAGGATTTGAATGAGTTTAAAATATTATGACAATAAGTGTGAAGGTAATTTTATTGTATATTCTAGTAATATAGACACCACATCATCCTTTTAAGGTTTAAACCATGAAAACCTTACTACACTTGTTGTACACCTAACTGGCTGTAGGTGTCCTTTTTTAGAGTTGGTTGTAGGCTATCATGTAGGTAGTCAAGAACATTGTACTCCAAATCCTCTCATGTATTCCTTTAGTCACTAATACACCTTCATACAAAATAATACACTTGTGTATGGAGGATATCATCATGATACCTTAAGTAATTTTTGAAGCCATGAGAGACTCTGTTACTGTAGATATCATTGAAAAATGTAGGTAAGGAATGCATAGATTTGAGGTCTCATTTCCATCACTTACTAGAGTCAAACACCCTCTTTCTCTAGTTAAAACCAATTTCATATATGAGGGATACATGTTAGGATCCTTTAGATATATCTTAACTCCATGTTACATAATTATATGAGAGCCTCAAAAATGACCCAGGCCCTATTTTGGAAACTTTAGGGAAACTTGTCCCTAAAGCTCAATTCCTTAACCTGAACATGAATCCTAAAGCCTAGTGATTATTGATAGATTAATCATGGTTATTATGGTATCCTCATAAATATATTAATTTAATGAAAGGTCTTAGACATGTTTAAACATCCCTATGCAATCCTTTCAAACTTCTATGAGGCACACCTATAGGTGTGCTTGCAAGATGCAAGACAATGAATAAGACATATAGGTATGTGCACCTTGTATGGGAATATAATAAAATATAGACATATTTAAAGTCTCCAAATATATATTTAAAACCTTGGAATAAGTGTAAACCAATTTAAAACTTAATTCAAAATGCTTAGTCTCCTATGGGTGGCCTGCATATGGCATTTTAGTGTTCTCCTATTCCTATTCATGGCTTTATAATGACAAATTTATCTTACTAGAGTGTCCTAAGTCACATTTCTCTATGAGAGTATGTTTTGAGGTAGTTTAGGATATCTCACATCACCTCATAACCTATTGAAACCTTAATTCAAGATCATCAAATGCATTTGTATCCTATTGAAGAAACTAACTCAGCTTAAACCCCCTCAAAGGAGACGCACTCAGAATGGAGATATATGAACCCTTAATTGGATGAAAAAGGTGTGTCATGAATTATATATTTATTTGATAAACTTTGAATATGAAAACATTTTTTGAACAACTCAGGTTTTACTCCAAAATTGGCCCAAAATACCATTCTCAAAGATAGAGAAGGAAACATGATTTTATGCTATAAATACATTCTTGGAAATATTTATCAGATTAAACTAAGATAAAAATGAGATTAATGACCCATAAAATAATCCATAAAAACCATTCCTCTCCATCATTTTTTGAGATTGAGAAATAGGTCCAAGAATAAACCCCTCTTATATGCATGGACTATAGTGACCTGCTGTCACTCTTAGTAATTATTCATAAATATGATGCTAAAAATACATGAAACAATGGAAATAATTTAAATATTACTTAGACACATAATAATTTCTGAAGTTTTGTGTCATAACTCTCTCTCTTCTTTCCATATTAAGCATTTGAAAACTGCCCTTCTAGAGCTGTCAAGAAGGTTACTATAGGAGCAAAGTTGGTTTTTGCCATTTTTTCACCTAAAAATTCCTCAAAAACATTTATATAAACTTTTTGAGACTTAATTAAGCCTATAATATGATTTTATCACAAATATCCTCTAAAAACTAGAATGAATGCCTTAAAAAGGCCTATTTTTGCACTGAAAAGGCCAAATTCACTAAAGAGATCTGATTGAAATGCTATAAAATGTGTTCATAATTATGTAACATGTCTGATAATGTGAATCAATATGGAATTGATCTTCTTCCTAATCAAATACCATCAAAACCTTCTCTAGAGGGCACAAAATGCTTAGAATTGCATATAAACGAGTCATGAAGTTAGTCCAAAATATGATCAACATAATTATTAATATTTTAGGAATTTAATGACCTTGAAACATGATATGAAACTCATAAAAACACTTTATACTCTTCTCATCATTGAAAATGGCTCAGAAAGGCCAAGTAATGACTAGACAAACACAAGACAAATGAAGGACAAGACCTTAATTCACCTAATCAACCTTAAAACCTAATAATAATGGTTTATAATGACCAATTTAAGGAATTTTCAAGGCTAAAATATTTACCCATGAGACAAATTGATATGATATGCAAAGTTTTGAATGATAGGGGTGATAATTTGACCTGTGCGGTCAAAATTATCAACATTTTGGTGACTCAACTGGGAAGCATGCCTACTATGCTTGAGAACTAGACTATTTACATGTCTTTTAGACTCATAAAATAGTGAAAAATGTAATCCATGACTTCAAGTACCCTTTTGAATTGAAATAATAAGACTTCTTCCTCCAAAATTAGGAAGGAAACACACAAAACAAGGGAAACTAACTAACAAAGCAAATGTGCAAATAAAACACTTATTTGAGACAAAACATAAACAAACTAATGTGTTAGGACAATGCTTGGAGGAAAACAAAAAAATAAACTATGTACAAGGAAATTATCTCTCAATAACAGTGTTTTAGATGTATCCCATTAACTGGGATTAAATGCTCCTCACCATCCATCTTTACAAGTTGAAAGGCATTGTGAGACTTGTAGTTGGAGATTGTGTATGGGCCACTCCAAAGGGAATAAAAATTTGCTTGCCTTCCTAGTTTATCTCTATCATCATCCCACTTGAGGACCAAATATCCTTCTTTGAAACTCCATGAAGAAGATCCTTTATCAAATGCTCTCTTCACTTGTATGTGGTAAATTTCCATGACTGGCATGGACTGATTTATAACTTATTCCAGCTACATAATCTCAACATACCTATAATCCATTAGTTCATTCTCCAACAACTCAAGTTGATGCATTAGTTCTAAATTAGGAAACTCAAGAGAAATGGGTAACCTTGCTTCCTTACCATATTCTAGCTTATATGGAGAGTTGGCTATTGAAATTTTGTATGTGATCCTATTAACCCATAAAGCTAACTTCAACTTTAAATGCCATGATATATGATTATCTTAAATAGTCCTTATTATGATCTTTAGCAGGTTCTTATTTGTGGACTTAATAAGGTTATTTCCTTGTGCATGGTAGTTTGATGAAGTGTTGAGATAAATAACATGTTAAATAACCCATTGGCTAATCCTAGTTCCCACAAAGCCATGGCATTGTCAGAAATGATGGTTCAAGGAACTCCAAATCTAGTAAGAAAACCTTCATACAAATCTAAAACATTAGATTCATTTGCCTCTTTCAATGCTACTACCTATCTATCTTGTGAAGTAATCCGTAGAAATTAGTATCCATTTAAGCTTGAAGGAGGATTGATGAGGCCAATAAAGTCTAATCCCCATTGGATAAAGGGTTGGTCCACCATAATTGGTTGGAGAGGTAAGGCTAAAAGTTTCACTTTCGCTACAAACATAGCACACTATTTGCATTTCCCAACCCATGAATGATAATCACCAAATATGTTTGTCCAATAATACCCACCTCTCATGATCTTAAGGGCTATAGTCCTTGTTGATAAATGTCCTCCACCATTTCCATCATGGAACTCTTCAAGCATCCTTTGTGTTTGGTTTCACTCTATAACATACCATTGATATCTTTCTTAAAAAAACACCATTAACAAGAAGAAATTGAATGGATTGCAATCTAAAATATCTTATTTTTGAATCACATAAATGATAAGGATAAAGACCATCTTGGAGATATCTTACCACATCATGAAACTAGCTAGAAGGTGAGGTATGATCAACTACAACCTCTTCATCATTTGGCACTAGAACCTCTTCATTAGCCTCTTATAAGTCTTGGGTTAAGTACTCACAAAGTCCTTTACCTCTAATCAACTTTTTGACCTTGATTTGCACATCATACTCCATTACCTTCATTATCTAACCAACTCTCATCTCATTTATGTCTTTGTTCAAGAGGAACTCCTTGATACTCGGATGGGTAACTATTAGGTGTATCTTATTATTAGACAACAAGTATATAAACTTATTAAGATACCTTATGATTGGAAGTACATGTTTTTTAACAAAATATTACCTTGTTTCTTACTAGTTTAAGCCTTGAATTAAGAAGGCTATTAGTTGCTCCAATCCCTCATGATTTTGTTGCATAAGAATGCCTGAAATGGTGTCCATGTTAGCATAAGTGTACAAGATGAAATACTTTGTGAAATCAAGATTTATGAGTGTAGGAAAACTATCTATGGCTTTTTTTATCTCTTAAAAACTCTTCACTCCTTCCCTTGACCAATTGAAACTCTGATTCTTCTAACATGGCTGTAAATGGCTTAGCTAAAGTGGCAAAATCTAAAATGTATCTTCTTATAAAATTGATTTTTCCTAAGAATATTTTCAAGGTCTTTTTGTTCTTAGGAAAGGAAAGTAAAAAAATTGAATATATTATTTTAGAATCTATACTTAAACCATACTTTGAAACCACATGCCCAAGAATCTTACCTTCATGAATTGAGAATACACACTTTTTGGGTTTAAGAGACAACCCAAATTGCCTACACCTTTTGAATACTTGCTTGAGGTGAACCATGTGCTCACTTGCACTCTTTAAAAACACAATTATGTCATCCAAATAAACAAGTACAAACCTACTAAGAAGACCTTGGAATTTCATATCCATGGCTCTATGAAAGGTTTATCTAGTATTGAATAAATTAAAGGGCATGCTTTTATATGCAAAGGTCCCCCACTTTATAGTGAAGGCTATCTTGAATTGGTCCTCTTCCTTAACTAAGATTTTATTGTAGCTATTAAATCCATCCAATAAAGAAAACCTCTTTGAACGTAAAACCAACTGAAAAATTTGTTTCATGGATGGCAATGGCTAGTGATCTTTAAGGGAAGCCTTGTTCAAATCCTAAAAGTCAACACATAGTCTAATCTCACTATTATTATTCCATATTGGAACAAGGTTTGCCACCCAAGTTGAGTGCTTAACTAAGAATATAATACATGACTCTATGAGCTTATGAAGTTCATCTCTCATCAAAATCTTAAGCTTTGGATTGATAGGCCTTTGTCTTTGTTTCACTGGTTTAGTTTCATCCTCTAACTCAATGGTGTGTTGAGCAATACTTGAGTCAAATAATTTAAGATCACTATATTTCCATGCAAACTTATGCATAATTCAATGAAATCTTACTTTTGTGAAGAAGTGCATACCTTACCCAATTTCAAATTCTTACCAACTGCAATCTCTGCATTGGCATAGTGTTCTTCTTTAGTTGACAAGGATGAATTCTCTTTCCTCAATTCATCATAACCACTAAAAATGTTCTCAAGTGTGACTAATCCTTTGGGTAAGTTATTTATTTTTATTTTCATAATCTGATCACCATACTACTGTAAGTAATTTGACTATTTTCTTGAGGAGAACTCAGCCTCTTCTCATAAGAACCTGATTATTTAATTGTCATCTTCAAACACTTGCCAATTCTCATAGTTATATAGAATACAAGGCCTCACAACCCCCTTAATGTGTGACTAATTTTTTTCATTTTTAATATCAGCTGAGATACTAAATTGAGCTGCTATGGCAGCCAACCTATATGCATATTTGTTATCATCTCTTGGTATTGCTTGAATATTGAAAACCTAAAAATCCTCAAGTCCCACACCCTTTGCTTATAAGATATAAGAAATAATTTTTTGCATACATTAAGACCTCTTACTTGGTGAACTATAAGTTCACTATCACCAAAAACTTGCAAGGTGTTGATTTTCATCTTCTTAGCCCATTGCAAACTATGAACTAGTGCCTCATACTATGAAACATTATTTAAACAAAAAAACTAAAACTTAATGGAATAGAAATACCTTTTATTTACTAGAGAATTCAAAATCATTCCAGCCCTAGTACCATGTTTATTACTTGATCCATCGAAGTATAATTGCCATATACCTTCACTAGATTCATCATCTTTCACCATGGCTAGAATTAGTGTATCATTCTCATGGAAAAAATAAACACCAAGTCCATCCTCATCAATTATCTTTTAAGGATCATGATAATGTAAGTTAGAGGCCCATTTAATCTAAAGGTGAATTTGTTTCCACTCCACTAGTTTGTAGCACCTCATCTGAGATGACATAGTTAGTGTTTACAACACTTGGCATAGATGGATCCAAATGGAAATGTGAAATGTTTTTATAATGAATTGTTACCTTAGTACCATACCTAGTTATGAACATCAAATATGTTCAATCAGATAATAAGTATCCTCCAATATTTGAGGTGAAGTCTCTTGAAAAACACATGGCAAAGTAAGGAGGGAAATCCACCAAAACTACATCCTATTGAATGGTAACATTGGGACAAGCATGTAGTTTCAAATTCATATCTTTAATGATGCCTAATATCTTTGTTGGTGACCCATAAAATTGTAATAATCCTTTAGTATTTGGTTCATAAACTAGACCAAGCTTATCTACAATTTGATTAGGTATACTAGTATTACTGGCTCCACTATCCACCATGAAGTTATGAACTAAAGTGTCATCAAATATCAATGATAGGTAGAAAGGAGGAGTTTTATTTATTTATACCTTAGTTGTGTCCACATTTAACATCTTATGTACCTATTGTACGTATTTCTTCATTGGCTAGTCTGAATTATTTAAGACAACATATTCTTTCTCAACTGATTTTGGAGACAACTTAAGAGATAAAATCTCTTAAATGGGCATGCATTTTTGCCCTAGAATAGATAGGGAATCCCACATGATTATGCTGATGTTCAAATTCTTAATTTGATCCACTATACTAAATTAATCCCCACTAACCTTTAGATATAATTTTTGAACCATTGGTTGTTCATGAACTAAATGTACTTGATGAACCTTTTCAGCCTCTATATTATGATTTTTTTTGTGTTACAGGGACAAGTTGTTCTTTGGTACCTTTGGAAACACTAATAGGAGTACTTAAAGTATGAATCACATCTTGAGCCTTATCAATGGCTCTTATTTTAGCTCTAGTAACACCTGTAACTTGGCCACTTGAAGTGTTATTCTCACCACCTTGATTGAAAGCAACATGATAATCCATTTGCCAATTTACATTAATGGCATCACGCTACCTTTGAACTTGTTAATTTTCTCTCCTTGTGGTACCAAACCTATTTATTGGTATTGACCTCATTGAAGAGAAAACTCTTCTTATGTCATTTGTGGCATAGTCATGTTTTGTGACACCAAGGCTTGGTTTTGGACATCATTGAGATTGGAAGGCTGCAAACTTGAGTCTTGCATCAAGTTATTTTGAGGTGGTGTGGGAACAATAGATTTTAAAGTGGAAGGTGCATTAGGATCAAGAAATGCATATGGTTTAACTTGAGTTATAAATCCTTGAGCATGGTAGGATGGTTTATTCTCTCTAAATCCTTGATAAGGAAGTGTATACACTTAATATTTTCAACATTTTATTGATTACTGAAACTTTATATCTTGCAAGAACCCATCGAGTGTCAATCTCTTTGAGTGCACACCTTAAGGGGTGCACTAGGAAAGGGGTGGGTAGACCATTGGTGTTTTGTAAGATTGTTGTCCCTTTTGATGCTTACCATCTACACACTTGTCTCCTAAATACATTTACCCTAAGCTTATTATTATCAGTCTTACCCATTCCATTCATTTGTCACATATTTATCCTACTTTTTATTGCCTTGATCCCCTTTCACCAGTTGACTATACTAGGTTGATTGGGTCAACCTTATATATATTTTTAGCCTCTAATTTCTATACAGGGTCAACTAGGTTGAACCTATACTATTTAAGGATATTTTTCACTTGGAGTTTTGTTATCCCTTCGGCTAACCTAGCTCAAGACCAAGTAATTTATCTCCCAAAAACATACAAGGTTGATTGAGTCGACCCTATACAACTGAAATATTTGGAAGGATTTAGGGAAAGATCCACCTATATATACAAGTTCATTTCCAACCATTTGAGAATAGATAAGTGAAGAAGCATAAGTGTGAATGAACATCTATTTATTAGCCATTATACTTGAGAAATAAAGCTTAGGGTTCCATACTTTCTTTGGAGATACAAATCTTGTCTTATATAGAAGTATTTTGGATGCATAGATAGGTTGTGTAGCCTAGAGATGATTTGTATTTGTTATCTTTACATACCACAATGATCTCTTGTGAAACACCTTGGACAAGGGAGAGATTGAGGCTTGGTGGGTTCATCTTCAAAGGTAAGTATTCCTAAATTTGTTTATCCTTTGTAAGAATAGATAGATAATGTAGTTGTGCTTCTCTTCAATGCATTAAGATTCCATATACATTGATGTGAGTATATATATTCTATGCATGTTTATTTTAGTTTATTTTTTTTTTAACCCCCACTTTGTGCCATAAGCTTTGGTGTGCACTAGATTGGATTTACTTTCTTGTTTATGAGATATAGAGTGAACATTAAACCTTGGACTCTTTTAGGGTTGTTGCATGATTATGTTAGACTATAGGATTTGGAACCCTTCCTAGCATGGTGTATTATGATAAGTGATCCCCTAATTAGATCTAGAAGATCCCCATATTGGTCATGGTCCTATTTAACAAATGTATTCCCAATCGAAAGTGTAGGTATACTCTATCTTCTCCAAGCCAGGATTGATTTATAGACATGATGCATTTATAATTGCATACATTCTGGTGAACCCAATGTTAAATAACATTTGTAGGATTTGCTCACCTTATTTCATTCTTTCATTCTTTATCATCATTATTTTTATCATATATTTTCCATACTCGATCGACTGCATCGACCCAGATCTGACTTCTATCTGTATGTTTTTAGGTATAGTCTACTAGATCAACCCTATTAACTTAGTACAAGTTTTTAGACTTTCAAACATCTATTCTAGACTACTAGGTCGACCCAATCAACCTTATACATTTTTAGACACTCAAAAATAGGTTTTTACAAAGCTTGATCGACTCGATCGACCTAATTATTGAAATTTACAAACATATATCAAGGTTCTTGAACAATAATCTTCATTCTTTGTATCTCTGATCCACCAAGGTTTATTTTTATCTCTATATCTCTTTATTTATAGTCTTTCCTTGTAAAATTTATAGTCTTTAAAACTACCCCTGCACAGTCAAATAAATCAACCATATTGACCTAGTTTTATGTTGTGTGTTATCTGGATAACTAGGTTGATTCTACCGACCCTGTTCATTTTTAGACCTTACTTCTGTAGTATAAGATCAACCCTGTCAACCCTATTATATATTATGTGCTTAAAATATTAACTTTATCAACATTATACCTTGTTTCAAATTTATAATTAACCTTAAATGCTAGTAATTAGTTCACACTTTCTTTTCTTGTTGCTTGCATGCTTAAAATATATCACATAGTTTAATTAGGTGGTTTTAATTAACAATTTAGTTTCAATATTTTTTATTTTATGCACACATGACCAAATAAAAAAATATAAACAAGCATTTCAACATTTGTCTACCCAAGGACAACCTACTTGGATTTCATCACCAAGGGGGAAGCCGAGTTGATATTAAGGTCAGATATAAAGCATGGTTAATAGTATTTTCTAGATAAGCACCCAATACCCTTATCTATATGGTGTGCAAAGTGAGGGGGTAGACCCCAATACCAAGTCTATATCATTACCACTCTAGATCCATTTTAGCCCAAACTACCTGAAATCATCCTTAGATTGCCTTTTAGTTCCTTACTTACAACTAACTTCCCATCACATTTAAAATCATATTCTAATAATATAATAAACATTTAAGTTGACCAATTAGTTATCTCTTTAATTTTAAATTTGATTACTTGATTTTTGGTCAATTGTATTTTTTATTTCAAAAACTTGCATTAGCTAGTGTTGGTGTAAGGTTTTATGCTGTGTGCCTCAATTGGGTTGGCCAACATTAATCAACTTGACTATTTATTTCCATTTAGTTATTTATTTTCAAACTATTTGTGAAAATTATATTATTTTAATTCGCAATCTTTTATAGGCTTCTTAATTTTCCCTATTTACCATACTAGATCGATCCAGTCAACCCTATACCTTTTTATAGCCTTCGTTCACTATACTAGATCGACCCAGTCGACCCTATGCTATTTGTAAACCCTATTTTCTCTTTTTATAGCCTCTATTTATTGTGATGGATTGAATCAATTGAACATGTACTATTTGTAGACCCTATTTTTGTGCTAGGTTGACCCAATCGACCCTATACTATTTCTATCATTTTTTATTTCCTTGCTTTCTCATCTATCTTTCTTTCCCTTCATCATGGACTTTCTGCTTGATCACAATACTAAGTTTTAGTCAATAGACATGATAAATTTTACCAACCCACATAGGGTCTCCAATAGACAAAGTAGGGTTCCTCTCTTGGATGTTAGTAATGTTCATATTACCACTTGCATAATGAACTATGGGACTCCTCCTAATACCTCTTCACAACGTAATCCTCTCTTCTCATTAGAAGACCAACCCAAATTAGAGAATATCCCCAAAATGCTCTTCATTATCTTTGAATTTCCTCAACATAGAGGAAAAGATCCTTCTACTATTTACAATCTTATGATTAGCGGTGAATCCAAAGAGTCTCATTAACCTACTCCTACATTCTCAACTAGATTTGGGGTTACCACTTTCTTTGATTCTCATTCTCTTCCTTTGATTATGAATCCTTATCATACCATGACCTCTTCTTATCTAACTTCTTCCACCTCCATGCATAATATATCCACTAACATGATAAATTATACATCTATTGGGCCTCTCATAAGATCCACTATACTTAATCCTTCCACTAGTGCATCATTTGCTACCCAAGGTAATCATACTACTAGTGCTTCTTCTTCTCAACCATTCATTAGTCCATCTTTTTCTACATAATAAAATTTTGCCACTAGAGCCTCACATTATCATAATTAATCTCAAGCTCCTACCAACACCAATAGTGGTACCAAAGCCATGAATACCAACTCTAATGCTTCTAAAAATGCTAATCAAACACATTAACTATTGTTACAAACACTCGATAAAATTAATACCTTTGAAGCTCATAACATAAATCAAATGATGAGAATGAAAAACCACCTTATTCATCTTCAATATCATCCTCAACCAATTGATTGGGGAACACATAACCAGAATGTTCCCCCCCCTCCTCTTCAAGATTCTCAAGGCAATCTCATTCCTCAACCTTATTTAGTCAAAAAAACCATTAAGCACCTCTAAAATGAACTTCTCACTACTCAAATTGTTAACATTGATATAGGAGGTACCACACCTACAATTTCTTATAATGGATCAACCAATCCCACCCTTCATCTTAAGACATTTGGAAATAGTTATAAGGATTGGGTCATATTGAACACCTTTGCCGCTACAAAACTCTTAGCGAAAACTCTCACAGGTGATGCCTTGGATTGGTACAACAAAATTATAACTCATTCCATTAATAGTTTGGAGTATTTAGTGAATGCTTTAGTTCAAGAATTTAAAACTAGTGATCTTCCCGAAAACACTTTGATCCACTTCATAAATTACAAACAATTTGAAAATGAAACTGCTCAAGCCTTTATTAAAAGATGGAAAACTTTGTCAAACAAATGTGAACATAAAATGGCTGATGATAATATTTTCCATCTCTTTACCAATGTCCTTTTACCTAAAATTCAATATCAGGTCCACACTCTCTCTCTATGTACATTGGAGGAGGCTATTGACCAAGCTAAATGACAAGATTTCCTTATGCATCAATTCGAGCCACCCCAACCTTCTGTGGGTCCTTATCTCTTACTTAAGAAAAAAAATCACAATGTTAGCAATGATGGTGTTATATATTCTTATGATACCATTCATAATGTTCAAGTTGTCATTCCTACTCCTTTGTCAGAACCAACTCCCCCTTCTCAACAATATACCTATTTTCACTTATCTTCACCAAACAACATTAATGTTCATAAAACTCTATCCTTAGCTAAATTTCTTAAGCATCTACCTATGCCTTTTCCATGAGAAATTGACCTTACCCATCCTTTAAAATCTTTGTATGATCTTAACAAGTTTTATTGGTTTCACGCTAGTTGGGGTCATTTTCATGAGACCTGTAGACAACTATATAATTTAGCTATGGAATTTCTTCTTGGTCCTAATTTTGATAATGATTTTACCATTCAAAAGAGTCAAAAATCTTATGAAATTGATTTTAAGGATTATAAATCACATGATAAAACTCAAGCCTTGAACCAAGCCAATGCTCATTTGGCTATATATAAAGATCCTCCTCCTAATCATTAACCTATCCAAGACAATAAAAACAAAGCCACCCTTCCACCAATAATGTATAAAGTCTTATTGAACTAAATTTTGAAGAGAATGTGGCTAATATGACTAATATGCAAAGGGTGGTTGTTTTTATCGATTCCTAACCTATCTACACTCCATCTAGAACATATCGCATTATCCAAGATTCTTCCCCAACTCATTTAAATGAGTTGGGGAAAGATGAACTTATTATTTTTGATGATTCAATTTCTGATTCTCCCTTGGATAAAATTTCCTGTTCTATTTATACCATTCTTCCATCATCTTTGAACACTAATGATACTCAAATTTATACCAACACTTCTTATACCAATTCTCAAAATCAACTTGAATTAGATAATTCATCATCACAACATGATTTACAACCTTGTTCCAAACCTTCTTCTTCTTATCAACATAAATTCCAATGCACTTCAGTGATCTGAAAACTAAAAATGCAAGTGTAGCTAATTCGAATAACACTTGTTGCTTTTCTAAGATCTACTATTTTCTCGACTTTTCCTTTAAATTTTGCATAAAGAAATTAAAACCAGAATTAAAATGAAGATCAGAATTATAAAACAATAGATAAAAATTAGAAGAAATCACCAGCAAATTGATAACGGAGTTCGACTTCAATAGCCTACGTCTCTGGGTCCATTCGAAGTGAGGACCGTTTCCATTAATTTTGTGAAACAAATGGATTATAAAATCAATACAAGTCTTCAATTCACCTTCTTTGATCTATGCTTGCCTATAATAATATCTCTTAGACCTAAAAATAATGGCCCAAGGCTGTACAGGGCTTAAATGAATCTCTGACCTTCTTGATTCTTTACACAGTCAGCTGGGTATTACCCCTCAAATGGAAATTCGCTCCCTTTATAACACTTACAAGCCCATGGCTCAAGTAGTCAAGGCTTATCAATTTTTCATGGGAGGTGTTGGGTTCAAGCAATCGACATCCCTTTAAGCACTTTAGTCTTATCTCATTATCCCACATTGGGAGTTTGAAAACTGTTTTCATTCCTTTTAAGGTTGGCAGCCCCCTTTTTAAATGCTGACGTCCCTTTTGGAGGAGACTTAGGCACAAGGCTTAGCCGATTTTCAAACTTAGGAACTGTTGGATATTTCCTTGGGTAGGACATGGTCTTTGCGTGGCAAGGTGGTTGATGGTTTATAGCTCTGCCACGTGGTGGTTTGAAAAGTCTTATTTCAAAGTGGAAAATCATTATCCCACATTGGTGGGGTTTGAACAGGGTTTGTAACTTAAATACAATATTCAATACAATAACACATGAAGAATAGGAGGCCAAGGCACCCCTCCACAAGAGTGTGTTGACCCTCGCTGAGGGTCCCCAATGAGTAAATAGCGGGGCCCACGAATCCTCATATGACCACCTGTCAAAGATCAGAGGCTAAAAACAAACAATAAACCAATTTTTTTGCACCAATTCATATTGCCATGTGTCAATTGGTTATTGGACCACTTGGCGTCTTTAAATAGTGCCACATCACTTTTTGACACCCATTATTTGCTTGTCATAAGAATACTTCAGCAAGGTATATCTCAAGCATCTGAACTCTATTTTGCATTCTAGAAGAAGCGCCATAAAGCTCTCAATGAATTCTTCGATGTGCAAATGGTTTGACTAGAGTTTGAAGACTTTTGAAATGGAACAGTACATGGATCCACCTGGATCACTCCTCCCCACTGGGAACTTTTGGACCTCCAAAAGTTGAAATTAATTGGTAATGAGGTGAGGGTATTTCTCCCTCACCCTTTCGGCTTCCATCCATTTGGCCTTGTTTGTGTGCATCCCTTTTAGACCAACATGAAGATACTCAACATCACCTCTTCATGAAGTTCACACATTCTTGTCAAGAATAGTATCCTCCTACAATTCTGTTAGATATTTAGGAGCAAAATCATCAATAAAAGGAATGGATACACTTTCATCATGATCAATAATCATTGGAGGCTCATACAATTTTAGATTTTCCACTTTTACAACTGAATAAATCTGTATGTAAGATGGTAAATCTAACCGAAAAGCATTTGTACCAATTTTTTCTGTAATCTGAAAAGGACCATACTGGATTGGTTTCAAATTTTTACCTTCACTTGTCAGTCTTTCCTTACTGATGTGAAGCCATACCATATCACCTACGACAAATTGGTGATCAACATGATGTTTGTCATGTCTGGCTTTATACTTGGCTTGAATTTTCTCCAATTGAGTATGAACAGTATGATGTAGGAGCTGTATTTGTTTAATGAACTTCTTAGCATGAATGACTTCTTTTGGTTCACCAACAACTATATCCTGTCCATAAAAAACATCTAGAGGAGATTTAGGCAAGTATCCATAACAAACTTCAAATGGAGATTTCATAGTAGAAGAATGAAGTGCCCGATTATATGCATGTTGTATGTAACACAATTGTTCATCCCATAACTTTGGATGCTTATTACTATAACCCCTAAGCAAATGTATCACAGTACTATTCACAACCTCTGTTTGCCCATCGGTTTGTGGATGAAATGTTGTGATATTTTTTAATTTAGTGTCCATTAGTCCCCACAAAGTTGACCAAAACTCCCCAATAAATTGAGAATCCCGATCAAAAATAATTGAAGTAGGCAAACCAAAATGAACCCATACATGTTTAAATAACAAGTGTATAGTGCCTTCCCCAGTAATTTGCTTAGTGCAAGGAATCAAAACACACATCTTGCTAAATCTATCCACAACCACATATAAATAGTCATGTTTTCTTTGTGTCATAGGCAAACCCCCCATAAAATCCATGGAGATACTTTCCCATGGGCGAGTAGGAACAGGCAGAGGAGTGTCAAGTCCTAGTTTCCTGTTACTAGGTTTTCTTGTGGCATAAAGAGTACATCCCTTAATATATTTGGCAACATGTTCCTGCATATGGGGCTAGTAATAATACATTTTCAAATGTGCAACCATTTTAGCAACTCCAAAATGACTAGAAATAAGATAAGTATGTGCTTTTCTAATCATGTGCACCCTCTCATTTTGAGGAATGCAAAGTTTACCCAAATGATACAAAAGATCATTGTGTACATGATATTCCAATTCTTCTACTTGTCTACTACTCATCAAGTCTTTATAGACATCCTAAAAATCAAGATCATTAACATATTGTTCTTTTTAACTTTCATGAGACAAAGAACCATGTTGTAAAAGAATAGATGCAACAACCATAGGAGGCCTAGATAGCATGTCTGCAACCTTATTCTGAATACCTTTTTTATACTTAATCATAAGATGAAATTGTTGTAAGAAACCCATCCAATGAAAATGTCTAGACTGTTGTAGTTTGGTTTGTGATTGGATATACTATAAGGGCTGATGATCTGTATGTATTATTGTTTCTTTGCCCATTAAGTAATATTTCCATTTTTTAACACTTTGAACCAATGCATACAATTCCTTATCATAAGTTGGATATTTTATTACTACACTTGTGAAGGTTTCATAATGATAACAAATTGGTTTCTTACCTTGCATTAAAATAGCTCCCATAGCATACTCACTTGCATCCATCTCGATCTCAAATGGTTGTTGTATATCAGGAAGTGCCAAGACCAGAGTAGTACTTATCTTTTCTTTCAAAGTGTCGAAGGCCTTTTTATGCTTGCCTCCCCACTGAAAGACCTGTTTCACACTTGTCAAATAATGCAAAGGTGATGCAATATATGAAAATTGAGCAATAAACTTTCTCCAAAATTATACTGCACCAAGAAAACTTATAACCTCAGTTGTATTAGTGGGTATAGTCTAGTTAAAAATGTTTGTCACTTTTTCAGGATCAATTTTCAATTCACCATGTCCTACAATGTAACCCAAGTATATCAAAGATGTCTTTCCAAACTCACATTTTGACATTTTTAAATAATTTTTTTCCCTTCATAATGTATCCATGACTTTCTTAATGTGGATCACATGCTCTTCCCAAGATTTTCTAAAAATTAATATATCATCCAAGTAAACTATAAAAAAATCATCAAAGAACTTTCTAAAAACATCATTCATCAATCTCATGAATGTAGCTGGGGCATTACACAACCCAAAAGGCATAACAAGCCATTCAAACAATCCTTGTTTTGTTTTGAAGGCAATTTTCCACACATCACCTTCATTAATTCTTACTTGATGATATCCACTTCTCAAATCTAGCTTAGTGAAATAAATAACATGTTTTAATTGATCCAAAAAATCATCAATATGAGGAAGAGGGTAATGATTCTTAATAGTAATTTTGTTTAAAACACGAAAATCAATACACATTCGCCAAGTGCCATCTTTCTTTGGCACCAAAATAATGGGTGAACCAATAGGAGATGAACTTGGACAAATAATACCTCTATCCAATAGATCATTAATTATTTTTTGCTTTCCTTATTTTCCACCACTGATAACCTGTACATGCCAATGTTAGGGAGAGGAGAATCTTGCAATAGCTGAATTTCATGTTGAAATCCCCTTTTAGGGGGCATACCCTTAGGATCTTGAAATACATCATCATAAGTAGAAATTATTTCAACCAATTTATTATTGTGTTTAGGATCACAATTTTCCAAAGCCTGAGAATATTATTTTTCCTTAGAGTTAATCAACATGAGACAAAAAGTATTGCTTGAATTAACTAGTCTTTTCATTTGCCCTGCTGTAACCAAGGAAAGACTTGTTTTAATGTGATGTGCTCTGACTATATATTCAATTCCATCCTTAACAAGAAAGTACTTATTCTCCTCTCTATAAAATATTTCTTTTCTATCATAAAGATATGGGCTTCCTAAAACAATCCCACATATGTCCAATGGGACAACATCCAACTCAACCTCATCTATGAACTTGGATGTGATGGCAAACCTTAGCCTACAAGTTTGTGAGACTTGTAGCTTCACATTTTCACACACCCAACCTAGTGGATAAGGCTTTGGATGGGGATTAGTTTGTAAGCCTAACTTCTTAACAACCTCTTCAAAAATTAAATTTGCTTGTGAACCACTATCAAATAGAGTGTCAATCTTAGTATGTTTTGAAATAACTCTAATGTGGAACAATTCATTTCTTTTCTTATCAACATGCACATAATTTTGCTTAGAAGAAGATGCATCATTTGATGACTTAGTGCTAGAAACTGAAAGAGAAGAATCATTATGTAATTCCATAGCTGTGATCTTAGTTTCATCCCCTGAATTTGAACCTAAGTCCTGAACCATAACATTACTCTTCTTTTCCTTCTTTTGAAACCTATTAGGCCTTAACTCAGGGTGTAGTTTCCAACACTTAGACTCATCATGATTTTTCTTACAATGATTAAAAAATGGTTTTCCTTCTTTTTTAATAGTAAAAGTGGATTTCTATTTACCCTTTCCTGATGAACTTTCCCCTTTGGATTGCTTAACATTAGATTTCTTACTTTTAACTTTAGGAAAAGATTATTTTGATTGTTTTCCTATAGCCTCTAAATGAGTGGCTTGTACACATACTACA
The DNA here is from genome assembly GCA_037957365.1 of Torreya grandis. Classification (NCBI taxonomy): domain Eukaryota; kingdom Viridiplantae; phylum Streptophyta; class Pinopsida; order Cupressales; family Taxaceae; genus Torreya; species Torreya grandis. The sequence continues at coordinate 1,910,878 of JARHVA010001662.1, read as the reverse complement.
TCTAAATTAGTGGGATTGAACATAAGAATCATGTCTTAAGTAACTATGTAGCCCACCTATATATTTGAGCAATGTTTCTTGTGTGTAAAGAGGAACATTCAAAAGTAAAGATTTATCCTAAATTATTGTATATAATCTTGAAAATTTTGGCCTTTTCCTTGTCTGAAACCTTGCCAATCCATCATGGCTTGTTGCATATAGCCTAAAGGATAAAATTGCTTTCTGAGTTCTTCAACAAATTCATTCCAAGTAGAAATCGAGTTACCTTTTTGAAGTTCATCTTCCTTCAACTTACTCTCCCACCAGATGAGAGCTGTGCCTCCCATACGAAGAGTAGGAAAATGAATTTTTGATTCATCCCCTGAAATCTTTTAGACCCTACAATAAAATTCTATCTGCTTGACCCAATTATCCAACTTTTCGGCATTAACTTCACCATTAAACATTGGTAATTCAAACTTAATATCCAATTTTAGTTAAGGGAGAGATTCCATAGTTTTTTTACCATCATCAGATGAAGAAGGTTTTTTAGTTTCCTTACCTTTCAATTCTTGTGAATCACCTTTCTCAATCTCAGATTTGTTTTGTTTATCATGGTATAGTTCCTCAACCATGCTTCTCATCTCCATGAAGGCTCAGCGGAAAGCTTGTTTGGATTCCATCTCTTCTTCGGCCATCCTTAAAGCACACCTTGAGCCAATTTATGGATTATGCTCAATGAGTTTTCCTTCACCCTTTTGGGATTTAGACCTTGTCAACATACACTAGCAATCACTATTAAATAACAACCGCTTTGATACCAAAAATCTGATCTAAAAACTGAAAATGCTAGTGTAGCTAATTCGAATAACACTTGTTTCTTTTCTAAGATCTACTATTTTCTCAACTTTTCCTTTAAATTTTGCATAAAGAAATTAAAACTAGAATTAAAATGAAGATTAGAATTATAAAATAGTAGATAAAAATTAGAAAAAATCACCAGCAAATTGATATGAAGTTCAGCTTCAATAGCCTACGTCTCTAGGTTCGTTCAAAGTGAGGACCATTTCCATTAATTTTATGCAACAAATGGCTTAAAAAATCAATACAAGTATTAAATTCACCTTCTCTAATCTCTACTTGCCTATAATAATATCTCTTAGACCTAAAAATAATGGTCCAAGGCTGTATAAGGCTGAAATGAATCTCTAACCTTCTTAATTCTTTACACAGTTAGCTGGGTGTTACCCCTCAAATGGAAATTCCCTCCCTTTATAACACTTACGAGCCCATGGCTCAAGTGGTCAAGGCTTATCAATTTTTCATGGGAGGTGCTGGGTTCAAGGTGTTGGCCTCCCTTTAAGCGCTTTAGGCTTATCTCATTATCCCACATTGGGAGTTTAAAAACTATTTTCATTCTTTTTAAGGTTGGCAGCCCCCTTTTTAAATGCCGACGTCCCTTTTGGAGGAGACTTAAGGCACAAGGCTTAGCCAGTTTTCAAACTTAGGCACCATTAGATATTTCCTTGGGTAGGACATGGTCTTTACGTGGCAAGGTGGTTGATGGTTTGTGGCTCTGCCACATGGTGGTTTAAAAAGTCTTATTTCAAAGTGGAAAATCATTATCCCACATTGGTGGGGTTTGAACAGGGTTTGTAACTTAAATAAAATATTCAATACAATAACATATGAAGAATAGGAGGCCAAGGCACCCTTCCACAAGAGTGTGTTGACCCTCACTGAGGGCCCCCAGTGAGAAAATAACGGGGCCCACAAATCCTCATATGACTGCCTGTCAAAGATCAGAGGCTAAAAATAAACACCAAACCAAATTTTTTGCACCAATTCATATTGACACATGTCAAATGGTTATTGGACCACTTGGCATGTTTAAACAGTTCCACGTCACTTTTTGGCACCCATTATTTGCCTATCACAAGAATACTTTAGGAAGCTATATCTTGAGCATCTAAACTCCATTTTGCATTATGGAAGAAGTGCCAAAAATCTCTCAATGAATTCTTCGATGTGTAAATGGTTCAAATATAATTTGAAGACTTTTAAAATGGAATGGTACATAGATCTACCTGGATCATTTAACTTCTCCTTCTAAGGACCTCCTTAATCATTATGTACGTATATCTAACAACCTTATGATGGGTCATGATGAGTGGAATCCCATCATAGAAATTAGTAATATCCCATCCAAGATTCTATTCTTTGAGCTTATGAAGACTTCTCCATATCATAAAAACCATCTTATACAACTATTATCTAAGATAAATGTCCCTCATCCTCTCCTAGCAGGATGAGAGGCAGCCTTATCTATATCTATTTATAGTATATTACAACAATGTGAATAGATGCCTATCAACATTGATGAAACTATGAACACTTCTCTTTCCTTAAAATTTCCTATAAATTTTATGATTCCCAATAAGATTCTTCTTCATGTGAATGATCTTACCTTATTCATTAGTATCCAAATAGGCAATATCCAAGTTAAGCATGCACTAATTGATGAGGGTTGTAACACTTGCATTACCTCTCTCAACTTTATCAAAACCCTTGGATATTTAGAATGCAATCTCAAGTATACATGCAAGACTTGCCAAGGATATGATAAGAGGAAAATGCCTTCTCTAGGTTGTGTGTGGCTTCCCATTACCATCCCACCTATCATCATTTGTGTAAAGGTGATGATTTTTAACTTTCCCCTTTCTTATAACATCTTACTTAATAGGCCATGGACTCACTGTATGAGAGCTATTTCTTTTTCTACCTATTAATGCATTCAATTTCCTCATAATGGAGCCATTTATAGGATTTAGGGTGATACTAACACTTGAAATTTCTAATAGTTCCAAGACTGTGGTGTCTTCAAGATTCCTAATCTTGAACATTTGCCTAACATTCTATTCTATGAGTTTTAGTATCTTAAATTTCTCACTAATTTAACCCAAGGTTATAATGGGAATCTTGAACTTATTGGGGACAATCCTCTTAACCTTTTATATTTTGATGATGATGATCTCAATGAGATTAACCTAAAAATTAAAATTTCTAATCTCTTGCCTCACCTCATCTCACAACTTCCTACTTCCTTGTAGCCTCATTCTCAAAGCCTCCTTACAATGATATTCCCATAGTCTTGACCAAAACTCAACATTCTATTCACCACACTTCTTTGGATGACAAGGTCATCCCTACTTGTGTCATTAATCTTCACACCCTAGATTATGATGATGGTTATTCCCTAGATGATCTATTTTTAAGCAGTCTTGTGTAAGCCCATGATGTCAAAATTATCCATTATCATTCTTTTTACTTGAGTATTTTTGTGTATCTTCCCATTTTCCTTCATTTATAGTTCCTAATTTTAGTATTTTTCCTCTTTATCATAGGGTAGAGATGGTGCCAACACCTCCAATTTTTGAGGACCCTTATAGGAGTATGCTCATAGATCATGCTATAATTGGGCCTTACCATTTTTATAGGTACCTTGATCACCATAGTTGATTTACTCCTAAGGTTAGTACGACCCTCCTTAGACCTTATATAGATCCCGCTCCTCCTTTAGTAGAGTCCTTATTAGATCCCATTCTCATTCCTATTATAGTTGAGCCTATTCTTGCTCCTCTTATAGTTGAGCATATTATCACTCTTGATATCATTGATCCTAAGCCCATATTTCTTCCTCATCCTTAGCTACACCTATAAAATCACACCCAAATAGATATTATATCACTATTATATATCATAATATCTATCTATCTATCTCTAGTTTTTATTTTAAAATCAAAACTTAAGCAATAATTTAACCATCTTTATTACTTGTCTATGTTTCAGCCACTATGGTCCCGCCATCCATGTGACTACCTAACATAGTCTCTCTATCTATGTAACCTCCTAGCACCTCTTTTATAGGTCACTTCCTTAGTATAAATTTAGCTACCACGGCTTGCATTTACCTTAACTTGCACCTAAGTGGCTTTTGTATCCTCCAACTCTCCTCTAGCTTACTCGCTAGGTCATTAGGGATGGAAATAGTCTCCAATCTCTCTTGCTCCTCCTACATCCATTGATGATGTTTCCTCATTGGTCATAGATCATCTTGATGTGGAGTTAGTGGTGGTATCTTTGATGTTACTACTTATGTACCCCTCTCGTCCTGCTCTGCTCCTTGTCATGTTCACCTAGTCTATGGTCACTCATGATGTGGTCTGAGTATCAACCTCATCATTGGTGTCCCTAGTCCCCTCTTCCTCCCTCGTGGCTCTCTCACATGTGAATCCCACTACTTGAGCATCAATATTGATGCCACTAGATGAGGTAAGCTCATATATTTTGGTACCCATACTAGTGGATGTGGCTCTTTCCACTAGGTGTAGTGTTTGACCACCTCTATCCTCACTATAATTGGTGTAACTATATCCCAACTTGGCCATGTAGTTGATATATGCCCATATAGCTACCACATTATGTCTATGTGTCTCATCATCTATAGTACTAGCACATAGGGCACAACCCATGCTACTTGGTCCTTTCTCTATTTTCACACTTGAGGTGACCTATCATCGACCGTATGGGGTAACCCAATGTGATGATATATCTAAAACCTCTCATATATCTAAGCCATCAATAATACGATTAGTCTTATCAACTTCTAACCTCTAACCAACACCTCTTACATATCATGCACAACCTAAACCCAGATGATAAAGTTGAGATCATATAATACTCCCTCCTTTAGGATCATCCTACTCAAGCTTACCACAAATAGTGGTACCTTACCATCCAAATTATGACATAACACTCATTGTGTCACAATTCCTATCATAGCTTTCTACATATCTAAAATCTATGATGTATATATGTCATACATACTAACTCTCCTACCCACCAATACATCTCTAAGCATGTAGCCCACACAACTAAGACTCTCCTCTCCTCCATACTATCTAATATACTCCTACTATCAGTAACCCTAATATGGTATGAACATCTTCTAGAGTGATAACTACCTATACCACATCCCCATCCACCTCCCATCTAAAGGTGTTAATCAGTCATTCCCAACATCTCAAGAACATGACTAACACATCAACACTCAAGGGAATCTTACACATAACAGTTATCCCTCCTAGGCCTAAAAATGCTAGTCTACCTCTATCTCTAATTATTAGATGCTCCAATAGATCTAGTAGCTATGATGCATCTACCATCACCAAAATTTGGGTCATTTTTACAGTCAGGAAATAATAAAATATATATTAGATCTTCCATGCCATGTATAATCAAAATACATTATTTTTATAATTTCAATAAAAAATAAGCCTAAATCACTTTAATTTATTCATTTTAACCTAATTTTAGCCTACTTGGTCCTTTTTATCCTTACTTGGTCATTTTGGGCCATTCTAGCCTTCTTTCAACCTTTTTCATGTATTTTTGTACCATTCTAGTTCTTTGGTCAACCTAATTTGACCAAAATTTCCCTATTTTTGACTTGGTTGAATTAATAATCTAAGTCAACCCTCTTCTTTTCCTCTCCCTAGTACTGTGTTGTCATTCTAGGCTTTTTAGATCAATTGGCAAAACTGTACTAGGTTGGCAGTCTAAAAAACATACAAGGTTAGCACATACCTAATGGGTTGACAGTGTGGATTTTGCTCATTTTTAGCCTACTAGGTCAACTAGGTTGACCTAGTTATTTTTCATTGCTGACCCTTTCCATTTTCCTAAAAAATTGCCTTTTGGTAGTTTTCTCCCTAAATCCTTTAAACCCATTTATCGTCTTGGTTTTTCCTACCTATAAAATCTTATTTAGCTTCATTTTGACTTCTAGAAATGCTAAAAATTAAATTTTTATAAAAATACACTTAATTCATTAAATTACTCCAAAATTGACTTAAGATTCATTGTTTCATACTTGTAGTGCACTTATTGCTACTCCTGGAGCTCCCCCTCATCTAGCATGTCTCCTCACCATCCTAGCTTATTTGGTCTCCATATCTCTTTTTCTCTCCTTCACAAGTCAAAATAAATAAATGACTTATCTTTCCCCTATTTAAAAACACTTTTCAAAATTCAAATCTTTCAATTATTTTTATGGAGATTCCTTATTTTGATTATATATTTTTTTTTATTCATCTAATTTTAAAATCATAAAATGCATTGGAATCGTGATGCGTAGAGAATATTTTTCACTATCATATGCCCATTTTCCAATTTTTTTGATTTTTTGATTTTTTTTTGCTCTAAATTCTATAGGTTCACCTAGTGTTATTCACAATGGATGCCTTCAAATCTCTTGCAGTCTACTTCTTTATCTACAACACTAAGGTAAGTAAAGGTATGTATTTCTCAATTTTGTCCTTTCCTTTATCTTATTTGCTACTTACTTCATTGTACTTGGCATCAACATTGTGTATTATCATGTTTTATTTCCTGAAGCACCATCCCATGTTGCAATTACATGACACGTGATGAGATTTGAGTGAGGCATATGTATACACATTATATTTTCAAACTTTTATTGATTATTGACACTTTATATCTTGTAAGAACCTATCGAGTCTCAATCTCTCTGAGTGCATGCCTTAAGGGGTACACTAAGAAAGGGGTGGGTAGACCATTAGTGCTTTGTAATATTGGTGTCCATTTTTCCACTTAACATATACACATTTGTCTCCTAAATAAATTTATCCTAAGCTTATTCTTCTTAGGCTTACCCATTCTAGTCATTTGTCACATCTTTATCCTCCTTTTTCTTGCCTTGACTCCCTTTCACTAGTTGACTGTACTAGGTCAACTAGGTCAACCCTATATAATTTTTAGCCTCCAATTATTATACAAGGTTGACTGGGTTAACCCTATACTATTTAAAGATATTGTCACTTAGAGTTTTGTTATCCCTTTGATTGACCTAACTTGAGATCTAGTGAATATCTCTTGAAAACATAGAGGGTGGACTGGGTTAACCCTTTATAGCCAACATATTTGAAAGGATTTAGGAAAAGATCCACCTATATATATAAGTTCATTTCCAACAATTTGAGAATAGAGAAGTGAAGAAGAATAAGTGAAAATGAACATCTACTTATTGACCATTCTACTTGAAGAATAAAGCTTAGGATTCCATACTTTCTTTGGAGATACGGATCTTGTCTTGTAGAGACATTTTTTGGATGCATAGCTAGGTTGTGTAGCCTAGAGCTCATTTGTCTTTTTTATCCTTACATAACATAATAATCTCTTGTGAAGCACCTTGGCCAAGGGAGAGATTGAAGCTTGGTGGGTTCATCTTCAAAGGTAAGTATTCCTAACTTTTTTTTCTCCTTTGTAAGAGTAGATAGATTATGCAGTTGTGCTTCTCTCCCATGCAATAGGATTCTGTATACATTAATGTGAGTATATGTCTTATATGTATGTTTAGTTTAGTTTATTTTTTTTCTAACCCCCACTTTGTGTCACAAGCTTTGGTGTGCACTAGATTAGATTTACTTTCTTGTTTATTAGATATAGAGTGAACATTAAACCTAGGAATCTTTTAGGTTTGTTACATGATTGTGTTAGACTGTAGGATTTGGAACCCTTACTATCATGGTGTATTGTGATAAGTGATCCCATAACTAGGTCTAGTATATCCCCATATTGCTCATGTTCCTTCTTAAAAAATGTATTCCCAATTGGAAGTGTAGGTATGCTCTATCTTCTTTGAGCCAAGATTGATTTATAGACATGATGCATTTCTGATTGCATACAAAAAGTATTTGATCTCTGAAGGGATGATAGGTGATCTAATTTGGTTTTTGATAAGGTTTATTAGCCTAATATTTTTTCCTCTTCAATTGTACTATTTAATTTCCAAAAGACTATAATAAACCTTTCAACTCTCTAAGCTCACTAGCTTGACTAGAAGGGGATACAACTTGGGTTTGAGGAGGTGGAATGTGAGCCGGTGATGGAATTTGAGGAGCTTGAGGGGATGGTATAGAATGTAATTCTAGGAAGATAGGCATTGGAGGCCTTGGAGAAATCTTACCAACTTGTATCAAACTATTCTCTATTCTTATTACAACCTCATAAGCATTTGGTAAGGTATTACCACCCATTAACTGTATCATTAGACTAATGCCAAAGTTGAAGGTTCTCAGATAGTACAAGAAGTCATATTCTAGGGATGGTTTACTCAACATAGGGATCTTGGTCCATGTCTTTTAGAATATGAGGTTGAAGTTAGTTATGAACTCATGAGGATCTCTCTTTATGGTAGTCAGCTATTCAACTAAGGATAGGTGATTAGATTTATCCTCAAATTGTCTAACTAAGGTTGATCCTAAGTCATCCTAGGAAACAATGGAGTTCAGTGGGAGGTTTCTAAACCAATGTAGTTATTTTCCTTTGAAGTAAGTAATAAGTAGTCTAATAGCCACATTTTCTTGAATAATATTATGGACTGAACAGAGGTTAGCTACATCCTTGATGTGTTCAATATGAGTTATTTGATCTTATCCTAAGAGTAATGGGACATTATTAAGAGCTAACACATGAATGTCATCAAAATGGGCTAATTTTAGTAGAATATCTCTATTGAATGGAATAAACACTTAGTTTTTGATGGCCATTTGGATAGTGGGGATTGCACTATTTAGGACAATAGGATGACCAAGAGAAAAATATTAATTTTTAGGATATGGATTTATCCTATTAAATCTTGCTCTTTTGTATGAAGTAGAAGGCAACTTAATGAACTCAAGAGGAATACCTTTACTAGCTGACCTTGTGGTAACCTTTGGTATAAATTTTTTTCTTGAATGCTACTATGAACTTTGAAACTTGAATAAATATTTATATTATAATGATAATGAATGTCCTCTGCTACTGCAAGTACTCTTCAGCTCAAAACTTTAGCTATGCAAAGGAGAATGAGTCCTACTAGGTGTGCCAAAAACTGTTATCAATCAAGAATGTGCCCTTGAGAGAAAGTGTGTTATTACTCAATCCTCTTGGAACATGGAATCTATCTAAAGTGTTGGTGAATTTATAAGGGAGAGAATCTCTAGAGAGGGTTAGTTCCCTTGGTGCTCTCACTAAAGCTTACTATTAACCTAATATCTACTGATTCTTGTAATGAAAAGGGTACAAAAATTATTGTTTGGAATTGAAAGATAAAATAAAATGAAGGTGATGCATCAATTATTTTTTGACCACTTATGCTTGTAATAAAACTCTTTTGAGAGGGGAAAAATTGCACACATTCACTACACTCAGGTAAGATTTCTACAAAAGTGTTTCATAATAAGGACTTGACAAACTCAATTTATATAAGGAAGGACTAAACTGACATCCAATTGTTAGGTTGTGGAGCTAAAAGCTTCAACTATGCAGACATGGAGGAGGATGCTGAAGTTCTAAAAGTATCGACGTCAACAGTATGACCGACGTTGATTATGATGTATGCAAAATCCAACCGGCATCGGCAGGGAGTCGGTCGACGTCGGTCAGCACCAGTTAGACAGGGACCAACGTCGGTCACCTGTGTGTTCCAGAACTATTCATTGCATGAACAGTTAGTTAGTTGAATGGATTGTTTGCATGTAAAGGCTATTTCGAGTCTTGAGCTACATGTCTATTATTATTAAACTAAGAGTCTAAGTTATTGTTTAAGTATGTGATCTATTTATAGACCCATTGGCATGTATTGTAATTATGAGCTAGAAAGGAAGGCAAGGAAGATCCTTACATGGTAAGATCATTGAGTTGCAGGTTGTTGCAAGCTCATAGGAGATCTACATGTGTAAGTATGGTCTGTTGAATTGCAAGTTGCAGGTTCATGAGAAGATCTACTTGAAGTACTTTTGAGTGCTTGGTGTACTGGCAGGGTTATTACTGACTGGTTGGAGAGGTGAACACCAATTCTGTGTGTGAGTTGTGTGTTGGGACCATTTTTGGTAGGAGAGTGTTTTGAAGAAGAATTACTGTACACTTGAGGTGTGGGAAGCCTCTATAAGGTGGAAGAGCATGGCGTCTCTTGATTCTATTCTTTTCTGTACGAGTATTAATACAAGATTGTATATTGTCTCTCATATTTTGTGCTATGTGTGAATTCTAGTTACTTGTACTTTTGGATATTTTTGCATGTTTAATTGCTTGTATTTGGTAATCATATTGTGCTCTTTCTGAGGAGCAAGATCCTAACAAGTGGGATCAGAATAGGTGTGTTTGTTCTTGGATTCCCCATCAACTGGTATCAGAGCTTTTGGTTGGGATACTAATAGGTTGGATTAGATCTGGTTAGTGTGTTTTGATTACAGGTTACTCACAGGGGTTTCTATTTGAGTGGGAGTAGAGCAATGGTAGAAGACAGTAAGCTAAGAATGGAAAAGTTTAATGGCAGGAGGTCCAAGTCTAGGTATGGCAGAATAACCTGCTAGAAATGTGGAAAGCAAGGGCACTTAAAGAGAGATTACAGGTCAGGTGAAGATCAGCATGAAGGACATGAAGAAGAAGTAGATGTTGTAGAGTTCGTTGCACAGGATGCTCTGGTATGTTCTTTGGATAAAGTAGAATCTTGGGTTTTAGATTTTGGTGCCTCTTTTCATGCATCCCCAAATAGGGAATTTTTTCATGAGTATGTCCAGGGAGACTTTGGAGAAATTTGTTTAGGGGATGGTAAGCCTTGTTAGATGGTTGGCAAAGGGAAAGTGAAGCTGAAATTGCAGACAGGTAACACATGGGTGTTGAAGGAGGTCATGCATGTCCCAATTCTGGAGTAAAATTTAATTTTTGTAAGAATTTTGGGTGATGAGGGTTGCACAGTAACTCTCACAACAGACTCTTGGAAGGTTACCAAGGGTGCACTTGTTGTAGCAAGAGGTAAAAAAGTAGGTACGCTTTATCTATCTACTTGTATTACTGATTCTCTTTCTGGGTTATCTAATTCAGCTGTAGATTCAGAGATGTGGCTTAATAGGCTTAGTCACATGAATAAGAAGGAGATGCATGTTCTTGAGTCAAAGGGTATGCTTTTGGATTTGGAAAGCATGAATCAAGATTTCTATATGCAGAAGAAGAAGGTGATGTTTCTTGAGGAATCCGATGTTTGTGACAAGAGTAGGAAAGCCTTGGTTTTCAAGGAGAAGATGATGGACAGGTATCATTCATAGGGGCTGAGGAATTCTGAGCAGAGTAGGGTTGATTTGGACAAGGGTTTGATCCAAAAGGAGCTCGCGGGAAAAATTTAGTTCTCACAAGAAAAACACAGAGACCAACGTCGATTAGAAAACCGACGTCGACATCTAGAAAGGGACTGATGTCGACTATGTGTAGCCCAATGTCGGTGACTCAGGGCAAATAAATGCTGGCATCGATTAGGGGGAACCAACATCAGCAGTGAGGTAGTCACATGGAACCGATGTCAGTCGGGTGCAGATTGAGATGTGACTGGCATCGGTCATTGAGACAGATTTTGGGTGGATAGCAAGCTATCAAGGAGTCTCAAGCACCCATATGGAGGACTTAAAGGGTATGTAAGCCTCAAATTCATCATTTCCCTTATTTACACTACTTTTTGCTCACTGATGGTATAGAACCAGGAAGTTGTTAAAGAAGCAGAGCAGGTAGATCCAGGAAACAATGGGAGCTTGGCATGGATGAGGATGTGATTCCTTGGAGGAGAACCAAATGGGAGTTTTTGGTGGAGTTGCCAGCTGGAAGAAAGCACTGAGAGATGAATGGATGTTCAGGATGAAGAAGAGCAGGAATGGATATGTGAGACGGAAGGCCTGGGTATATGGTCTTGAATAAGCTGTAGGATAATGGAGGTTTGATCATTGTGTTTTTCTTTACTAGGTTGGATAATATTAGCTACATTATCCTATTACTGTATGTTGTGCTTGTAGCAGGGTTACAAATACAGGGAGTTGCTGAACTAAAGGTAAAGCTAGTTTAGAGATTTGTCATGAGGAATCTGGGAGCAACAAGATTCTTTGGCATGAGTGTGTTCTAGGGACATGGAAGGTCACATGTTGACTTTGTTTCAAGATGATTGTGTGAGACCGGTTAGCACGCCGATGGTTGGACAATTCTATGAACAGTGTCTTGATTCACATAATGAGGTTGAGTACATGTGTACTAAACTTGAGTTTTCCCAAGCAATGGGAGTTGTCAGAAAGTTGGAGCCAATCTGGGAAAGAAGCATTGGAGGGCAGTTCAAGTTATTTTCTACATGGGTTTGTAGATGCGGATGTGGTAGGTGATTTGGATGACAGGAGTTGCACCACAGGATTTGTGGTGGTTGGTCTTCAAGGGTGATCTTGAAGAGGAATACAAAGCCAAGGGAACAAACTAGATGATATATAGGTATAAGTACAGTTGTAGCTGTTTATCTCCAAGTGGGAGATTATTAGGTTGTGGAGCTAAAAGCTTTAACTATGCAGACATGGAGGAGGATGCTAAAGTTCTAGATGTACCGGCATCGGTAGTATGACCGACGTCGGTCATGATGTATGCAAAAGGCAACTGGCATCGGCAGGGAGTCGGCTGACGTCGGTTAGCACCAGTTAGACAGGGACCGATGTCGGTTGCCTGTGTGTTTCAGAACTGTTCGTTGCATGAACAGTTAGTTAGTTGAACGGATTGTTTGCATGTAAAGGCTATTTCGAGTCTTGAGCTGCGTGTCTATTATTAGTAAACTAAGAGTCTAAGTTATTTTTTAAGTCTGGGATCTATTTATAGACCCATTGGCATGTATTGTAATTATGAGCTAGAAAGGAAGGCAAGGAAGATCCTTCCATTGTAAGATCATTGAGTTGCAGGTTGTTGCAAGCTCATAGGAGATCTACATGTGTAAGTATGGTTTGTTGAATTTCAGGTCGCAGGTTCATGAGAAGATCTAATTAAAGTACTTTTGAGTGCTTGGTGTACTAGCAGGGTTATTACTGACTAGTTAGAGAGGTGAACACCAATTCTGTGTGTGAGTTGTGTGTTGGGACCATTTTTGGTAGGAGAGTGTTTTGAAGAAGAATTACTGTACACTTGAGGTGTGAGAAGCCTCTGTAAGGTGGAAGAGCGTGGTGTCTATTGATTGTATTCTTTTCTGTATGAGTATTAATACAAGATTGTATATTGTCTCTCATATTTTGTGCTATGTGTGAATTCTAGTTACTTGTACTTTTGGATATTTCCATATGTTTAATTGCTTGTATTTGGTAATCATATTGTGCTCTTTCTGAGGAGCAAGATCCTAACAAGTGGGATCAGAATAGGTGTGTTTGTTCTTGGATTCCCCATCACCAATGCATGAATTTAAGCTGGTTTAGACACTTAAAATGACCTGTAGAACATAAAAAAATCTCTCATGAATAACTAGACAATAACATGGGAAAACAAGTATTTCACTAGGCTATATCAATGGTAAACACATACAATTCACTCAAAAAGCTTAAAAATGAAGGAACTTAGATTATTATTTCTCTCAAAAGGTGAATGAATTTTTTTGAATCCTTTAGGCACAATCCAAAAGCAAAGAGTGGTCATACATTCTGGAGAAAAGAATACATATAGCAAAAGAAATTCTTGGAAACTAAGCAACCCCAAAATAGGGGACTTCATACTCAGTCTAAACTCCTCCTTAAGTGCTTCATAACATTTATTAGCATTTTAAATATTAATCATTCATAGGGTGGAATGGAAAACAAAGTTTCAAATGTTTTAGGTACTTTATAACTTGTTCATAATGTTTAGTCAATCCTAGACCACTTGGAGAGTACCTAGATTCTTGCAACAACCCTTAGATTTAAGCTCACATATTTCCTTGATGAATGGTTCTTCTTCGATGGATGTAGGCCTTTAAGTCCTTTAAAGTATTTAATTTTAACCATTCCTAATTCTCATGAATTATTATTTAACACTTGGCTCAATTTTTTATAAGACTTCTTCAACCTTATTTTGATTTTGTCTTCAAATGGGGCATAGGAAGGAAGGATAGACCTTTTCAAACTTGGATACCTTTTCCAACCTACTTACCTTCAATTGAAATCTTCCTATGAATTTTCACAAGTATAATGTGGTGTATCATATCATATATTAAATTTTTAAGGCCTTAAGAGGAGTCATATGCATTGATTTAGTTTTTTAACTCCTTAATTTCTCACTTTTCACAAAGGCACAGAAGGCCAAAGTTAGTCTTTTCTTAAAATTTGATTCAAGTGTGAATATATCCTCTATGTAAGACTTATAAAAATCATTATCGACCTATATCAACTCAATTTTTTCCATCAATCACTCAATAAGAATTGTTTTGACACCAAAATTATGCATTTCCCATGAATTCCTTGTAGCCTTTTTTTATGCAAATATCCTTGTATAGGATAAAATAGAGGTGATATTAGGAAAATAAGAACATTTTTAGATACCCTCTATCCTCCTATATCTCCATACAAAATTTGGTGGCCAAAATACAAGTGTAGATATGTTTTATAGTCCATTTTTTCAATAGAATTAGGCCTAATTAGCCCTCCTCGGCCTAAAAGGTTAAAAACGTGCTCCTAAGACCCCTAACACATGTTAAAATAAATAAAAACATTTTATTAAATTATATAATTATTCCATAAATATCCATATGAAATTTGGTGGTTTGGAACTCTATGGAGGTACTAGAACCATGAAATGGCTATTGGAAAGCTTGCCTTTTTGAGGCATTTTTTGATTCACCCAAAAGGATTAAATGGTTTGGGAACCTATTAATGATATAATATGTATTTTTGAGTTTTATAAGGTAAAAATGTCTAAATATATCTCCCATAGTGATTGGCATCCTTTTACACTCTCCAAAACCTTTTTTTTAGCTCAAAAGTACATTTTTTGTACTATTTTTTACAAAATAAGGTACAAAATAATTGCATGTGGAGGAACCTATAAGAGTATAATACAAGATATTATAGTTTTTAATAATCATCTCTATCATTTGATGAGGTTTCCAACTCAATCTCTACAAATTAGTCCAAACTAGGGTTTTAAGAGTGTTTTTGGTAGTTTTCACCCTTAAGGATGATTCATAAAGTTGTGACATCCAACCAATGAAATTTTTTGAAAAAATATAATTTAAATACCATATATAACCTAACATAACTCATTTATGTCCCATGCTAAACCTCCATACTAGTGTGGGCATCCAAACTTGGCCTATCGAGCTATCCTAAGCATTTTATGCACCCTATTTTGATCTTGGGCCAATAAATGGCTTCTTAATGAAATTATATTCAAAAAAATAGATTAAATATGCATAATAACTAAAAATTAACATGTTTAAATTATTTTTAATTCTCATTATACCTTGGAAGTGGTGTTAGACCTCTATTGGGTAGTAGGCCTAGTCTAGGCCTAGTTGAGCTCGATTGCAAACTTGTGAGTTTAGGATACTATATAGGTTTATAAAAAATGTGGATCATATTTCATTATTTTTCATGCCTAAAATATCTCATAAATCCTATTTTATATTCCCCAGCACTTTTTAATTCATCTTCTTTCCAAATCCTACTAAGACTGTAGTCTTATATTGCTTGAAAGTGCCCTACCTCTAAGATAAAATAGAGGCTATCTTCCCTAATTATTCATGAAAAAAAATGATATTGGGGTATTATTTAGGTCATTAGGACATTATTTATAAAATTTAAGGTCTAGATAATCTTTATATCACCTTTGAACATAAAAAAACTCAAAGGCAGACTTGTAGAAAACCTCACGGTGTGCAAGGTTTGGTAAGTTGACTGTATGTTGCTCTAAACACCATATTTTTAGATGAAAAATAGTATATCATACCTTTAATTGTTTCAAAATAATATTATTTAAGTCTTAAATTCCATCCTTTAGTCATTTGGATCCTTTATACCATACTCATGCTAGACCATTCTCCATTCACCATGTTTTAGTGGACTGCCATGCCATAACCAACTATAGACGTACATTTTGAGAACCAAAAGGATAATTTAAATATGATATACATATTTAATTTCATGTATAAAATATATTTAAATCATTTAGTCTAGTTTAGTGAGTGAAATATACTCACATCATGCTTAAGACTTAAACCAATGCACTCATTATCATCTCTAACATGTTCCCCTTCATTAAAATCGGTAGCTGTACCTCTTTGAGCCTAAAGGGGACTATAGGTGAACATTAATATCTGATGTATGTGTATCTAAGATCATTTAATTCTCCCAAACTCTTTGTAAACCCTTATTCATCCTTTTAAAATAGCCTTAGTCCTTATATTGCATTAGTGATCTTCCATTCCACAAGGCACCTTCCTCAAAATGGTAAAGTGGCTGTAGGTGGGTGTTTGGTTGATATGACTATGTCATTGTGATTTTTAATTATTAAATTTACATTAATTAAACTCATGATACTTCATAATCTCTCAAGAACCTCTTTACATTGGATATGACCTATAGAGATCATTAACCCTCAAACCACATGATCTAGTCTTAAAGGATGACTGTACTCTCATGACTGTAGGGTTTGATAAAGTGGATATGACTATAGCTATAGGTTTTTTATATCCCTTTCTAAAATTATCTTAATCCCACAAATTTTAATGTTCACTAAACCTTCATGAACTACTATCACTAGCAAGAAAGCCTTCATAAATCAAAGTGTTTGAAAACCCTTGGATTGACTGTGTTTGCTTAACCTTGTATGGATGTAGGGTTTCATTGTGCCACTTGATGAATGTAGCATGGGATTTAGATATATATTAAAAATGTATTTGATTAATCCTAACCATTTTTCTCCTGAAACATATCCTCAAGTATAAATCACCTATTTTGATGACAAACCTTGCCTTAGTGACTTGACTACACTTCCTACTGCTTGTAGGTCTATGTCAGTGTACAAACTAGGGATGTATGAATGTAGCTTGTTCTTGGAATTATATTTCATTACCTTTTAATCTAATTTATTTATAGGTTAATCCTATGATCCTTAAATACTTCATGACACCTTTTTTTAGACCATTATCCCTTAGGAAACTCCTTATGACTATGGGGGCTATGCATATGTGTGGTTGTAGGTACATAATTTTATGGTATGACTATATAGGTAATTTAAACCTTAAATTATACATTTTTACAACTCATAATTCTATTTTAAACCTTTAATTATCCCCTTGATAACATTCATTCTACCATATTCAACTATCTCTTCTTGTTTACACACCCTCTATTTGGTACTTGATTGTACTTTCATGTTTGTATGGACTAGGGCTTTGATTTAGGCTTTGAATGAGTTTTAAAGCTTTCAAAAATAATTTTAAAGGTAATTTTATTGTATATTCTATTACTATATCTACCACATCAGCCTTTTCAGGTTTAGACCATGAAAACCTTACTAAGCCTATTGTACACCTAATTGGTTGTAGGTGTCTTTTTTTTAGAGTTGGCTGTAGGTTGTCATGTAGGTAGTAAAAAAAATTGGACTCCAACTCCTCTCATTATATTCATTGTGTCACTAATTCACCTTAATACAAAGGAATCCACCTATGTGTGTAGGATATATTCATGATGCCTTAAGTCATTTGTGAATCTATGAGAGCCTCTATTACTGTAGATATCATTGAAAAAAACCATGAAGGAATGCATGGATTTGAGGTATCCTTTCCATCACTTACTAGATTCTAACACCCTCTTTATTTGGTGAAAACCCATTTCATATATGAGGGATACATGTTAGGATCCTTTATATGCATCTTAACTCTATGTTACATAATTATATGAGACCCTCAAAAATGACCCAGGTCCTATTTTAGAAATTTTAGGGAATATTGTCCTTAAAGCTCAATTCCTCAACCTAAACATGACTCCTCAATCATAGTTCTTATTGATAGATTCACCATGGTTGTTATGGTATCATAATCACTTTATGACTTTAATGGAAGGTCTCAGACATGTTTAAACATCCCTATGCAATCCTTTCAAACTTCTATGAGGCACCCCTGTAAGTGTACTTATAATATGCAGGACAATGAGTAAGACATATGGGCATGTACACTTTGTATGGGCCTATAATCATATTTATACCTATTAAAATTATATAATTAGATCTTTACAACTTTGGAAGAAGTGAAAACTAGTTTAGTGCTCTCTTAGTCTTATTCATGGCTTTATAATGACAACTTTGTCTTACTAGAGTTTCCTAAGTCAAATTTATCTGTGAGAGGATGTTTGGAGGTAGTTCAAGTTATCTCACATCACCTCATAACCTATTGAAAACTAAATTCAAGCTCATCAAATGCATTTGTATCCTATTGAAGACACCAACCTAACTTAAACCCCCTCAAAGGAGACACACTTAGAATGGAGATATATGAAGCATTAATTGGATTAAATATGCATGTAATGAATTATATATTTATTTTGAAACCTATGAATATGAAAACATTTACTGAACAACTTAGGTTTTGCTCTAAAATTGGCCCAAAAGACCATTCTCAAAGATAGAGAAGGAAACATGATTTTATGTTATAAATACTTTCCTATAAAGAATTATAAGATTAAAGTAATATTAAAAGGATATTAATTAACCCTAAAATCATCCCTAAAAACCATTCATCTTCATTATTTTATAATCTTTAGAATAGGTCTAAGAATAGACCCTTCTTAGATGCATAGGCTATAATGACCTACTATCACTCTTAGTGATTGTTCATAAGTATGAGGCTACCATACAAAAAAAAATTCTAATAATTTTAAGCTTAATTATATCCCTAATAATTTCTAAAGTGTTAGGTCCTAACTCTCTCTTCTCTTTCTGTACTAAGCATTTGAAAATTGCCATTCTAGAGCTGCCAAGAAGGTCAATATAGGAATAAAGTTGGGGTTTGCCATTTTAAACCTAAAAATTAATAAAAAACACTAATATAATCATAATAAGACCAAATTAATCCTATACTATTATTTTTCTCATAAAAATCCTTTGAAAACCAAAATGAATGCCTTAAAAAGGCCTATTTTTTACACTAAAAAGGCCAAATTCACTGAAGATATCTGATTTAAATGCTATAAAATGTGTTAATAAGTATTTAAAATGTATTATAAGGTGAATAAATATGTAATTAATATTATTCCTGATTATATACCATCAAAACTTTACAAAATCTTCTCTAGAGGGTAGAAAATGGTTAGAATTGCATAAAAATAAGTCATGAAGTTAGTATAGACTATGATCAACTTGATTATTCATATGTTAGGAATTTAATTACCTTGAAATATGATATTAAATTCATAAAATCACTTTATACTCTTTTCACGATTAAAAATGGCTCAGAAAGGCCAATAAATGACTAGACAAACATAAGATAAATGAAGGACAAGACCTTCATTCACCTAATCAACCTTAAGAACTGATAATCATAGTTTTTAATGACTAATCTAAGTATTTTTAAAGGCTAAAATACTTACCCAAAATAAAAAATGGCATGATATTCAAAGTTTTGAATGATAGGGGTGACAATTTGACTTGTGAGGTCAAAATTGTCAACAATGACTTTCTTGATGAAGATGGATTATCATTTAATTATCAATTAATGGAAACCAGTTCATAACTAAGATTATGAATGGATTTTAAAATTTATATATCATCTAAAATTACACTTTTTATATTTATATCCTTAAAATTAACTCATTTTAATTTCTTTTCATATTCTATACAAAAAGTTACAATTTCATCATAATCCATAATATCTTTATCCTCTATAATTATTTTATAATTTAAAGTTAAAGCATTAAAAAAATATAATCTTGAAATTTTTTTAGATGGTCTAATGTCAAGTGGAATTTTTGGGTGCAATCTAGTAAATCTACTTATGAATTCATAATGATTTCATCTAGATCTATTGAAATATTAACCAGTTCATTGACCAAATATAAATCCTTTTTTGGTTTATCAAAACACAACTCTAACCAATCTTCAATATCTTTCCAAGTGTTGATAACACTTTCCATAAGGTTAATAAATTCTTTATATGCTTCAACTTCAAAAGTCTATGAGAAAACTCTAAAAGAAACCTTTTTATTAATAATACCAAGTATAGCACATACTAATTTGAAAGCATTTAAGTCATCTTCCCAGGACTCACTAGGCATTCCAAAAAAATTAGGGAAATTGAGTCCTTTTAATGAATTTAACTTACTTGGATGAAAAACAATATTGATTGGGTTTCCATGAATCTAAATATTAGCTAGGGGCTAAAAAATGTCTTCATTTGAATCATTTTCATCATCAATTACTTCTGCTTGATTTCTATTGTTTTGAAGACCTAGAATCAGATCTCAAACCCTTTGCTACTGTGCTTGCTCTTCCTCCATCTAAAGTTTTAACTGCTTTAATAATTTGATCAAGTTTATTTATATTATGATCAATAAAGCAATACAATATTTAGGATGAATGGAATTTGAAAGAATTTGAATTCTAGGTCAAGGATTAGCATGCAAAATGTCTTGAATCTCAGTTCTAATTCTATGATTATTTTTTTGAATATGATTTTGTGTTTCACGTGTAATATTTATGTAAATGTCAATAATTTATGCTTTTTATAATTATTATTTAATTACTTCAATTATATGATGTAAATCATAAGGCTTATTTTAGCAAACAAAATGAGTCAAAATAGAAGCAATGTCAACCTGATCTTCAGTAATATCAATTAAGGGTTGAATGACTAGGTGTGGACCTCCAATGGTCATAGGCAAATTAAAATAAAACATAAAATAAAAAAAGACTTCTAAAAAGGATCCCCAAGGGATTCATTAAATTTTTTGATGATAAAAAATGTCACATCAATAAATCATCCCTTTCACCTATCGTGAAGTTTAAGGTGGAATAGTACCAATCTAATAGTTAAGGTCTAAAAGGTCACAAAGGATGTAAAAAATTCACAAATAGATTTTAAATATTTTGGGAAATAACAAGTGTGCCAAATACTGATCAATACTTTATTATAAATATAGAAATCAAATATTCTCTTTAAGTCAAATGAATAAAATAAATGTGAGTATATAAAATAACCTATTTGACAGAGAATACCTATGAACAAGATAATCTCTTAAAAGAAAGTTTTTTGTTTATATAAATATTTCTATTTTATTCAAATACTTTGGAATCTTCACGTTTCACTCAAAAAAGATAAAAAAAAAACAAAAACAAAAAGACCTAAAAGATAAGAACAATATATTGTAGTGAACATCAAAGAATGAAATTGAGATAAAAATTAACATAATCACACAAGACACTAAATCTAAAGAAAGAAACAACAAAAAACTAAATCAAAAATTAAATACTAACCTAAATCTAGTACTTAAAATTAAATCTAATCTAAAAATAAACTAAATAAATTATTTAACACTCTAATAAACTTGATTTAATCTAATATAAAGAGAAACTATAATAGAAGCTAACTCTATTCTAATATTTAAATTAAACTTAAACTGATTTAAGAAAATAAATAAATAACATAGAAAATAAAACTTAAAGATTTAAAATTATAATACCTAAACTATCAAATAAGCTCTAATTATTTAAGATAAGACTAAAGATTTTAAGAAAACATGATAATTTATATTAGCTAAAGACTAAAACCTAATAAGAATAACTAATTAATCTAAATTAAATTAATTTTTTTGAACTAAACAATAAACAAAATAAAATGTGTAAAATAAAACAATTTAAAGCAAAATAAATAGATTGTGAGTCTTAGAAAATAGTCATCTTAGCAAAGGGGAACTAAATTTTATTGAGAAATAGTGTTTTTAGTACATAAATCCTTTATATAACAACCAATACAATCTGAATGGATCAACAATATGTCACATACAGTGAAGTATTCATTAGTATTTAAGTCAAGTAGTTTGGATTCTACTCATATGGTTGTAAATCTATAATCATCATAATTAACCTAACAATTTTTAGATAATCAGTTTATAAACTAAACATGAAACTTATATATACCTATGCTAATTAAGCATATTACTTAATCATCAGAGGATGTGTCTTTGGTCTATCTAAAAAAGTTATTTTATCTTAGAGATGTTGCATAGAAAAGAGTATAATGATGATCTTTGAAGCAAATCAAAGTCTTTAAGAATACCTGTGTAATGTTCCTCCTCTCATATGTCACTTTGATCTTATTTTATAATCATTTCCTAAAGATATAGTTGAAGAATAAGTTATAACTAACTTTAGTTAGTTATGAGTTAAGTCCTAGTAAACTTTAATAAAGTCAATTAAATTTTAGTTATAACTTAACTTTATTTAAGAATTTTAAATAAATGTTAAGATAAAAATAAAATATTAATAGACCAAAGGGGACAAAATCTAAATGGGTGGGGGCCCTTAGACATCACAATCATCTAAACTAAATATTTCATGTTAAAACATTTAAAACAACATAAGCAATTTAAATGAATATTAAATACATCTAACATTAAACTATAGGCATTATCTATAAAAGTTCATATGTTCCACACCAAAATATATATACTGTCTAAATGTTTTAACCACTATCAAATACTAGAATAACATTTTAACCAATATTATAGCATATAAAGTATCTGAAAGTATCAAAACAATAAAACTAAAGATCACTCAACATTTACTCCTCATCAAAATCGAATAACATCTCAATCACTGGATATTCTTTATGAGTTAGATACTTTGTATAATTTATTATTGTAGTAGGAAAATTTATCATCTTGACACCATCTTCATTATCTTCATCATCAACCTCCAACTTTACTTTTTTAACCATCCTGATAATAGTTGGTGAGGTCGAGGGACTTATCTCTCATCTCTTACGATTGAGAGGCAATGACATTTTCCCTTCAAGTAAATGTGAAGGAAAATCTATAAAATTTAACTTAGAATAGGTTTCAACTAGATTAATAGGCTTAGGGGATGGAGTTTTGGTATTAAGAGGTACTAAGGCTTGAGAATGGAATCTAAAAGTTTGTTACAAGTCATTTTTAGGCAAAAGTTGATGGTGCTATGGAGAATTTCATGAAATTAAATTATGCTCAGATTGTAGCGTAGTTTGCAAAGTTGAATCACTTGGATTTCCATGTCTGGGAAGATGAGTTATCTAATGATAAACTCTAAGTCCTTAGTTTCCTTGAGTGTTTGTGAGATTGAATGAAAATGCATCATAAACATTCTAAAATGTGAGATCTGAGACATCAAAATGAATTGACATACGGGTTTATCTATTGAAAGGTCTAGGGATATTCCTACCAGGCCTCTTACCTTTAAAATGTTGTCCTCTAAGAGAAAATCTATGAGAAGGGGAATCTTCCTTATCCTAAATCTGATCATTCCTCCAAATATTACTATGAGACTTATTAGAATGAGGAGGTGTCTAACCTGACATCTTCTAAAATATGAAACAAATAAAAAATCCTAATTACTTACAATGAAATTATTCTCTAATATATGTCAAATACATATAAATTTATATCTGAAGGTACATAAATTTTAATAAAAAGATTGAAATTTGAAAATCAACAAATCAACATTATTCTAATAAAATGACCCAGAGTTTTTCCTCACAAATTAAAATAAAACAAATTATGCTCAAAACCAACTATTTTTTCATTAAAAATTTGGTATCTAACAAACACTGCCAACTAATATGATACAAATATTCATATTATTTCTGTAATTTTGAAATTGATTACAAATATCAAATTAAACTAAAATCACAACATTATCAAACTAAAGAAAATAACTTCCACATATACACTTTATAAAAATATAACTAGGTTAAATCAATAGATTTTCCTCAACCCATAATTATTCATAGTACGGAAACAAAAAACTCAAACAAGATAGATTTTTCATAATATAACTTAATCCTCATTGGAAACAATTATATTTTCCTTATCAAGGCTTGCATGTAAGATAATATGAACCATCACCTAATTTTTTGTGTATGTATTATCACTTTATAACATTTTAACCATCTTTAATTTTATATACAAAGAAACTAAATCTATATCTAAAAACCCAACACTTTCCTGAAATAAATATCAATGTCAACACCCATTTACCATATCTAATTGTTGCTAACATTTTCAACCCAACCAGACAAAAAAATCACTTATATCAAAAACCCAACACCTATATGAAAATAAGAGCAAACATGCAAAGTCCATCTATTATCCCATATTTACCAACCACCAAACAAAACCCAAAACTTTTCCAAACATTAGATAACCCCAAAAAATAAATTTTATTTATACGCTTTGCAAACTCATAGAATCAAATAAAAAATTGCATGCATCAATTTTTTTTTCAAATAGATAAATAATACACAACCAAAGTCTATGCTTATTTTCTAGATGAACCTTATAACTAAACACTGCATGCTTGAAAAATAATAAATTCATTGCAAATTCCTTATGTATACATTCATCAAACCATTTGAATCATCATTTATCATGCAAAGACATTACTGAATGTGATAAGCTTCAAATTCTTTACCTAGTCTACAAGTTTCCCAAAAGTTCTCCTTGCTTATAAAATGTGGCTTCCACAATAAGCTTTATCCAAAATGATGGTTAGCAGTGTAAAATGACCTTTTGTATAATTCAATATCCACAATAAATATCTACATTACGTGTTTCCATTACATTGTCTATCAAACTTATTAGTACCTTGCTTCTAACTTATTTAACTCTTTTGGCAACTCTTACTAACTTAATCTTGACTAATGTTTCCACCAAAACTACTGATAAATTCCTTCAAATGATGCATGTACCTTAGGATTAAATTCCATAAAAATATATGGGTTAAAACCAATCTCCAAGCAATCACCGTATCTCTAAAATATTAAAACCACAAAACTACCAGCTAGCATGATTTAAATCAATTGCTTCAAACTCCAAGTCAATTAATCACCTAAGTCACTATTAGGTTCCATTTATGCCACCCTTTAGTATTTATTAGTATTGCCACCAATTTTGTAGGTCAACTGACATTTGACCCTTAGGTCTTAGGTTCAAAAACCCTTAGGTTTAAGTAATTCAAAACTAAATCAAATAATCAATTATCATATTCAAATTTAAATCAAATAGTCCATAGTTATATATTTGATTTAACAAATCAAAATACCCTTATAACATTATCCATTATAAATAATGCTAACATAAATAATTCAATGTATGACATCATGATCATAATTAACATTTATCAATTGATCTATGCATGAAATCATGAATGCCTTTAAAAATTATGACCATTAAGCAATGTATTCACAGGATCAAAAAAATTGTTCTTCTACTAATTTATGTACACACTAAATGTTTTTATAGAGTTCACTTAATGATTTTGAAACCACTTAATAATGTAGGGTAAATTTTTTGTTAAATGTAGTATTCATAATAAAGAGTCGACATAATAATGAATATTCAAATGATGTAATAAACTAAGACCCCCATACCAACAGTTTTAGATGTCACGACATAAGCTGTCAATATGACAAGACCACTTAATACACTTGGTTTTAGAAAATAAAAAGAGGGGGTGTCAAAAATAAGCACATCATAGTTTATAATAATAGTGGGAAATAAATCAAGAAGATAGAAAGTAAAATAATGAATAAGGAGGCGTTGAAAAAGGGACCTTACTGTGACAAAAGAGTTTAATCTATTTTGAATTGAAATGAATCAAACTAATAGGTCTAAACTATTAAAATTGAAAAATAATAAATATACAAATTTGAAAGTAAAATATAGAATTTATATAACTAAAAATGATCTAAAAATAGTAAATTTACACAAGATATGAAAATCTCCCTCAAACATATTTTATGTTGAATGTGTAGGCTGAATGTGATTGAAAATTACTTTAAAAGACAAGTGAATTGTGTCACAACTGAAAATAAAATTATAAACTATGCTAGGATAAGGTTGAATTAAGAAGACAAGGGTGCATTATGACAGTGTATCTTGACTATATCCACATCCTAGTTGACTATGCAATTGGTTTTTTAATCTGGGTGTGTGTGTTTATCTGTAAGGGTTTACTATATGTTTCTGTGTGTTGATTTGATGCATGAAAGACCTACAAAATGTAAAACCCTTGATCTTGAAAAATAAGCATGATATGGAATTCAAAAAGGGGGAATAAGTTAGGGGAATAACTGAGCTACCCTAAAAAAACCCATGTAATCTAAGTGTTTCCTAAATAGCCCAAAAGGGCCTAAGGCTGATGCATTTCTCCCTCTTAGAGTGAGTATGTGAATCTTGAATTTTTATAGATGAATGTAATTAGATATATTACTTTCAAGCTTGAAAATACATTCCCTTGACCTAAAATGAAATATATTCAGACTTGACTTATGAATATTAGAGTAATTCATAATTAAAATTGGAAGAAATAATGTTCTTTTGCTCAATGTGCAATATTATTATCAAGTGATGTTATATGTGTTTGAAGAAGCCTTGATGTGCTTATATATGGGAATATCTTAAATATTTTTACTAATCGACCTTGTTAAAATCATAGGAGGTGTTAAATGCAACATATTGAATTAAAAAATTTACCATTTGGGCATGAGGGATAAGGCTACACTAGTGGATAAGGTTGCAATGCAACCATGTTTGACTTACCATGAACCTATTCTAAAAGGATAAAGATTGTTGGAAATGGTTTTATAGGAGTCTATAAAAAAATAGGGATGTTTGAGTGGTGTTCTAAGTAGTATCAAGATAATTTTTATAATAATAAATGTTCTTGTAGATATTTTAAGCTAGTAGAATGGCTAAATGGACAAGCAATGTAAATATGTGAAGTTTAAACTTTTTCAAACACTTAATGATTAAATTTATTTGTTTAAATTTTCACCCACTTTATTCTAGTTATGCGATGAAGATAAATTACTAGAGTAAAGTATATGCCAACCTAAGTGTGTATCCACACTTAATCTTTTGATGTGAAGATTGGTTGTGTAATATTCCTTATATAATCACCTAAAAGTGGTAATTAGATGCCAAGAGTGTCACTTGAGTTTCCCTAACACTAGGCTTGCCATAAACCTATTCTAGAGCCTTAGACTTACATTTAAAACCATTCATTAGACCTTGTTCATTTACAACTAGTCAATATACAATCCCTAAATTATCACCTCTGACCCTAATCCAACTTTCCTAGAATTCTACCAAAAGGACATTAACGCCACATTTGGGACACTACATCCACATGGAACTAGTGTCCCCAACTAGGTACTACTATCCTTCACCCTAAATATTCCCAATAGATACTTTTTCAAATGTGTGCCCCTCCTAAGGTCGACTTACACTCATTTAATTATCCAAACAAGTAATAAAACCTATAAATATAAGTCTAATACACCTCTATTCACTTGATGGAAATTAGATGCAAAAGCTATTCAAACAAAAGACAAAGCTATGTAAAATAAAGGAACATCATTCCTATTCTTCCCTATTTTCTACATACTAACATCTACATCAACCTTAAGTCTAGTTTTCAAGTGTTCTAAAGCTTAAGCACATTTAAGGCATCCAAGGCCACTCTCATTCTAGCATTCACTTGCACACACATAAAGCACTAGGTGGGATAACTATATTGGAATTGATCTCTCTTTGGAGTATTGTGAACTAGGGTTTGCACATAAAATAAATATTTACAAGTACAATACATAGCTATAGGTTTCAGTCATGCAAGATTAAAACATATAGACATAGGCACAGGTGCTCTTTGAAAACATGAACAATCTCGTAAAGATGACATTAGTGCTACATTGAGGACACTACACATGTATGGTGTTGTTGTCTAAACTAGGCACTACTATATATTGAATAGATGAATATCAGAATCCTACTTACAATACTTAGAACTACTTAGATTTCCAATTTCAAAATCCAGATCATTTGTGACAATCTATTTTCAACTAAGTCTATGTTTCTCCTTATTTAATGCTATTATTAGAAACTTAATCAAGTTCAAATTCATTTACAAATAAGTAGGTTAATTATTGACTTTTATTTAACTAATTTCAACATCTCAACCTTTTAACCAAACATAGGTAATTACACTTGTAAAACCCTAAAAGGTTAAATCATTTGGTAAACCCATCTTACTTTAAGCATTACATAAAACCCTAGCTTGCATTAATTCCTATTTTTGTGTAATAAATTTAGGGATACATACTTCTAATTTTATTGAGACAACCTAACAAATTAAAATCAATTTTATATTAGGGTTTCAATTTATTTTACATATAATTTAAATTGTTGCAAAGAAACCCTAGATTTTGTAACCCTAAACCTAGATGCTTTTAGGGTTTGTTTATTTTTTACTCCTATTTTTATTAGCTACTATTAATTATTCAAAATTCATATATTATTTTATAGTAGCTCTATTTCAATTTATTTTATATATGCCATCTAGAAAATCTTTCTCTTCCCTTAATAAAAAGTGCTAGACTAGGTGGCAATCCTATAGATCTTATTTAGATTCTAGCTACTCGATCTTATAACAAGGACAAGGAACCTATTAAAACTCTAGATATGAATCCTTCACAACCTGATTATTTGAAATTCAATGAAAATGCATCTAAGGATGGGCAATATAATCAAGAACAAGATCAGGCCATGTTAAGGATCAAGACACACTACCTCCACTTAATGACAATGATATAGTTATGAATAAATATGAGGTATTATAGGGCTTCTGAGATAGAATTTAAGAATAACCCCATGATCATGCATAGATTTTATAGGCCATATTATAAATCAAGAATAAGAAAAATAATGGTCAATCTTACACCTCTTTAGTTAATGATGTTATTACACCTTCAGTGGGGCCCACTCAACTAACTTAAATAACACAACTAAAACTTGTTATTCAACCATCAATGACAACTACTCCACTTGTGGCTAGTTCTTCTCT
Organism: Torreya grandis; assembly: GCA_037957365.1. Classification (NCBI taxonomy): domain Eukaryota; kingdom Viridiplantae; phylum Streptophyta; class Pinopsida; order Cupressales; family Taxaceae; genus Torreya; species Torreya grandis. Next base: position 1,881,934 of record JARHVA010001662.1, on the reverse strand, counting down.
TCCTAATGTACAATCCCTCATATAATAGGTTCTTTCTCTACAATATTAGGTGTTACATCTTGATCAAGGAGTAGCTAAACCTTCTCATGCCTTGGATTCTAACATTCTATTACATACACCATTGACACATCACATTATAGAAACTCATTTTCCATCCAGTTCTGTAGCACCCAAGCTCACATTATATCATGGCAAGGGTGACCCAAATCATCACCTTTGATCCTTTCATAAAACATGCTTGGACTATTTGTCTAAAAATTGCCTTTTTACAAAGCTATTTCCACGTAGTCTCAAGGATTATGCCTTACAGTGGTTCTATGATTTGCCTAACCAATATATTACAACATTCATTCTTTTAGTAGATATATTCTTAACACACTTCTCTATCAATATAAGTGACAAGATATCATATGCACAAGTGACATAACTTAAACAAGGGTCAAATAAGCCCATAACTAATTATGTCTTATAGTACAAGATCATCTTATCAAAATTGACTATCCCCATGACAGATAGAGAGATTCAAAATATATTAAAATAGAGTATATTACCAAAAATTAATGAAATAATATTATTCAAGAAGTTTCCCACATTTATAGATATGTGCCACATAATTAAGGAAAGAGAGGTTAAGATCTTAGTAATGGGAAAACTCAAATTTACAAATGGATCAGATTCAACTATTAAGAGTTCAAGCAAACCTCCATATAAGATCAAAATCATAGAGAAAAAATAGATCAAAAGATAAAAGTCAACATAGCTTTAGAGCCTTATCCCAGATTGGTTTTTTCCCCAACACAAAGTATTCACTAATCTACCGAAGTCACTATCATGAGTTACAACAACTACTAGAATGTAATGTCATATCTCTCTCTCCCATTAAAGAGGTTGATACAACATGACTTCTTCTAAAGAGTTATGATTCAAATGCATTCTGTGAGTATCATAGGGCACTAGGCCACACCATAAATAAATTCATTAGCCTAAAGCACAAGATACAAGATCTCATTGAGGTAAACATTATTGATGTAGGCACACCCACTGAGGCACTGAAGTAAAAAAACAAAGGCAAAGGCACTTAAGATATTTTTGGATCCTTTTCCTAAGCATACAACTAATGAGGTACGGGGCACATTAGGTGTTCATTATACATACCAGGCTAATCAACTTCCAGCTTCCTATCACATAGCTACAAAGGAAACACATCCCCTATATAATATTATTGGTATGTATCACATTATAGTTCCACCTAGACCACTTATAAAATTTTTAGAGTAGGAAATTATGGATGACAATGGGTTAACAATGGGTTAAGCATAAGCATGTGCACCATGATAGTCCTATAAAATGTAGACTACATAGAGTAGGGTATATTCCATATAGATATAATTATTATTGGTTTTAGTGGCCACATTTATAGCTCCATTAGGGAGATAGTACTTGCATTATAGGTGGTACTAGCACACATAGCCACTTGATTTCTAGTAGTACCCAGTGTGGGTGTATTTGACATCTTATTGGGTAGGCCATGGTTATAGTAGCTCAGAGCCATCCCATCTACAGTACATTAATACCTCAAGTACATACATGCTAACCAGGTGGCTAACATTGAGGGTGTCCCATATGAGTATCTTCTTCCCATCCCACAAGTAGTTCTTCACAAATTCTAATCACACTTCTAACACTGATACCATTTTTAATTCTAGTTCTACTACCAAATATTGTACAACTATCCATTTTAGTATAGAGTACAACACCTATGTATACATCATAATATTTAGTAGAGTCCTTAGAGTAGTCTAGGTATACTTCTATAGTCTCTGCACACATGTATAGTCCCCTTTATAGACCATTAATAGAGAGACCATTACATTATAGATATGTTACAGATTCCAGAGGACCTCCCTCTATGAAATTCACACCAAGATCAATTATATTGGGGTCTAGGGGTTCTCAACACAGGGCACCTACATCACCTACATCTTCTACATCTACCAGATGGGTCCCCAAGACCATTGTAGTTCAAAGGTAATCACATTCAGTGACACAACATCATAGCAACACTACTCAAGCAGCTTTAGGTTCAGATTCTACAACACACCAGATCATGGGCTCACAACCACCCTTTCATACCACATGTAAAATCACTATTCCACTCTTTGACATAGGTCATGGTGATGGTAAGTCTCCCATGAGATTCATTGGTTAGTATGGTTTCTACCCTTGTACATACTTCCTTCTCTCTCTCCTTGTATATAGTTTATTTTCATATACTTATACATAACTTATACTCAAAAAACACAAAAACAATCTAATATCTCAAAAACTAAAAACATTCAAATATTTCAAAAAATTTAAATTTTTTACCAGTTATATGCATTGATTTGTTTACATTTATACTAATTTTTAGATATTGCATATTGTTAGCTATCTTAGTGTAGTTAGTTTTATCATACACATATACTTCACTTTTTCTTGTCGAGTGCTTGTAGATTCTAGATAGGACTTCGATCCACTACATTGATCTAGATCATATATCATCTACCCATTGGGGGTATTTACACTGATCTAGGTTTATACATTGATACATCCACCCACCAAGGGCATCTCCTACATAGTTTCTATAACTAGGTTCTATCTTACATACTATACATTCCAGTTACACATCGATTTATTTTGATATTAATCATTGCTCAATTTTTTTGTTGACTATCACTAGTTAGCTTCAGTTTATATATACCCTATAATTTACATATTTTTATATTAAATAATTATATATGCTTTCATTTCTAGTTCATAGATTAGACTTGGTTGTATTACTATGCTTCTTACATATTTGAGGGCATTTGAATATGCCACTGTTATTTGGATGCTATGCCACTTCTCTATTTTTGTGCCTTAGACATGTGCCCATGTCCCTCATGTGTGTTCTTTTATGCTTCTATATGTATACATTTGAACATGTCCTTCTTTGTGGCTCTACTCCAAATTACTTGTTGTTTGCATATGTGGACATTTGAACATGTCCTTATATGTCTTCATTCTTAGATTTAGTGACATGTGCCCACATCCCTTTTATTATGGGCCCTTGGCCTACTTTTTACATGCCTCATGTGCTTTTATATTTGCTTATTTATATGCTTCTACACTATGACAATTGTATTTTACTTGTTACACACAAACATCAATTTTCGATGCCATGAAATCTCTCATGTATTTACCTATCCTACTTGGGATCCTTGATGGACATTATACCCCATCCCCCTAGGTAGTTACTCAAATTTTATTACTATTATACATTTATTACATTTAAATTGACACCCTTATCTAATGCTAGATTACAACATACATCTTTCACTTCCTATTGGTCAGATACATTTAAATTTTGATGTTATGTTTGTACATTATATTGGAATATCATGCTCTAGATAACACATTTTGTAGAGCTACTTTTTTAGAGGGTAGTTCTTCCACATATTTCACAACTATCCTTAAATGAGGGGGCATTTATAGGGGTTGTCATAGAGATTAGGTGTATGAAATAAATTTAGATGTGCAAAGAAAGTAGATTAATTATAATCTAAGATAAATTCAAACTATGGTATAACAACAAACAAAGAAAACGATAATCACAAAATTTATGCTTTTGAATGCACAAGATTTATCCATTATGATATACATTTTATTTTCTCTTTTAAAATATGTGGTACTCACTCCTCCAATGCAAAATATAATGAGTAACATTTTTTTGCAAAAGGAAGTCCTTGATTCACCTTGATTCGTTTGTGTAGAGCTTTGGTTTCCTAATTAAGATATCAAGATTTTATGATGTGATGGGATCCTTGAAAATGGAGATTTATAGGTTTATTTATATGTTTGGAAAAAAATACAATGATGGAGGATGATTTGGACTTTTTCAGTGATCTAAATGATCAACGATGGCTAATGAGTCGTCACCCATAAGGATGAAGACCATTTCAAAATAGGTGAGAAAAGTATGGGGTTGGTTAGCTGAGTCAACATGACTACATCAATTTTCTTGAAAACTCAAGGGATGAGTCATAAGAGGTTGATAATTTTATGGATTTGGTTGGGATGAGGGAGAAAAAGGTGGGAGATGTTTGGATGAGGTGCAAAATCTAGATTTTATTATTTAAAATTAAAGATATAAGTGTGCATAATTGACTAATTTGACTTTATTTAATTATTTATATTTGGGAGGAAATGTAATGAATTAATTTAAAAATAATTATTAAATAGATTTAGGTGTGTTTTGACACTAAATGAAATTTAAGTGTTTACATTTTCCCCTTTTTAAAAAAGTGTTACGAAGCAATATTGTTTCAAAGAATAGTAGAAGTAGAGTGTTGATAATTAAGAAGGAAAAATTTGTCTCAAATGAATGTGATGATGCCCCCTCGAAGGTTTGCGTGAGAAAATGGAAAAATGCTCGAAATTGATGAAAATAATAAGTGAATTAAGAGACATGGAGAAATGATAAATCAAGTTAAGTTAGAATTCATGTCGATTTTGTAATGTTTTTGTTACGTAAAAAGGTTGCCCCTAGTTAATTAAAACTAGAGTATGGATTTGAAAACAATAGTTTAACCATTCAAACATTGCATGCTTACTATTGTTGTTAATGAAGTAGGGGTCAATTGAGTGGGTGTGAGAATCATATATCCTAGTAATAATAAACTATGGATCTATAAATAGAAAAAAATATTGAATTTGCAAATGATTTTATGGAATTCACATTGAGAGTTTGTTTCAAGATTTTGAATATAAATTTAGAATAAATTTATTTAATGTTTCTATAAATTTGAAAAATAGATGAAGTATGAGTATATGGAGGGATGTAGATGAGAAAACTATCATCAATAATACATATACTTATCCCAATACTAATGTTTTCAAAATTATAGAGGGTACATGTAAAAGTATTTACCCCTACTTGTTAAATGTTAGATAAGATATTGGAAAAAGTACATTTACCACTTTATACACTACACGCTTGGATTGTGCTCAGACTTAGGGGTCTCATAAGCATATGTGGGAATGATATATCCCAATGATGATAAGCCATAAAACAAAAAATTAAAAATATATATTGTTTGGTTTGTGATAAAGATTTACAAAATTGATATTTACAAGCATTGATAAGGAGTTATATCACTTTGATTAAATGATAGTAAAAAATTTGGATGAAATGGCTTGGATAGATGATGGTGGCCAAACTGACCCTAGAGACGTTGTGTCTCTAAGGGTTGCCTACATAATCCACTGTGGACAAAGTCTGAGTGGAGATATCAGGCCAGATGTAGTTTTCCCAACATGGGAAGAGAAGTGATGATTTAATGTAAGGTTGACCCATGGATGGTATTAACATACTTAAGTTAATGACTACACTTTATGATTAGATGATGGATTGATTTTCCCCCAAGCAATGATATAAGCTAGAAGTGGATTAGGAATTGATATATCTCAAGAGAAGCTTCACACTTTGAGGTGACCCATGAATTGGGGTTCATAAAAAAGGATGTGGGAATGATATATCCCATTGTAACTTTGTGAGATTATATAGGTAGACTAATTGATTGATTGTTTGAGCTAAATTTAAACTATGGTAGATCAACAAATAAAGAAAACAACAATCACAAACTTTACGCTTTGAATAAAAAATATTTATCCATTACATTATATATTTGATTTACTCTTTTAAAATATGTGGTGCTCACTCCTCCAATGCAAAAGAGAACATGAAACCTTTTGGTGCAAAAAGAAGTCTTTGATTTGCCATAATTCATTTCGATTTGCTTATGTGTAGTGTTCTAATTTCTTGATTATGATTGTGATCTCAATATTTTATGATGTGATAGGATCCTTGAAAATAGAGATTTACACATTAATTTATAAATGTTTAGATAAGGATCCAATGATGGAGGATGATTTGGACTTTTTCAATGATCTAAATGATCAATGGTGGCTAATGAGTCCTCACACATGAGGATGAAGATTGTTGGTCGAATATTTTGTCGATCAGCGTACTGATAAACAAAATAGGTCTGATCAGCCAAAGTAGGAAGATTGGTCATCCAAATGTGTAGGTTTACCACATGAAAAGGGGACTAATCTCTCCTCTCATCAAGGGGAGGTTCCCTATATATATATATATATATAAACAAAAAATAATACTCAAGGGTAGGATAAACCATCCATCTCTCTTTTTTTAGAGATGATGCATGTGGATCAAAGGAGAAATCTCAAGGGAAATGATAGAAAGCACTCCTCTTCTTTCAGAAGTACTATTCAGCAAACCACAAGAATACTCCTGGTAGTAATTGCAAAATGTAACCAAAGACGTAGTAACCAACAAATTGAGATGTAGCACAAAGTCTCCACCTAAATTGCTCAAGAGTGAGACACGAAGGACAATGAGGGCACAAAGTCATCCCAAGGTCCTTTACATGGAAACAAAAAGAAAACACACTAAAGGCAATTATGGGGGCACAAAGTCTCTCCACAGTTGACTTCAGGACACCTTCCTGACTACTTTCACTAATTTTGCTTGTTGAATTAAAGGAACAAAAAATATATTAAGGAAAAAGACATAAGAACAGTTTCCCCAAAAACAAAGATATCACAACACAAAGTCTGAAAAGTCACTTTCTTTCTTATTCCAATAACAAAATATGATCAACAATCTGAGCTCAAAGTCTCAGTAATGCCTTTCAATTTGGGTAGAGTTTCGTTTCTTATTGTCAGAGAGAGATCTATTTACAATAAAAGAGAGTCCCTTATATAGCCTCTTCAAGAAGGACTCAGGAACAGTGACACATCATGTTTCATTGACATTTGTTAAGAAGACAGGCTAGAATTTAGGGGCATCTACCCATTTGCTTTTCTCAATGTAGAGAAATGGGTCACGCTATTGAAAGTTTGTATTTTTCAATGTCCACCTGGCGATCTGATCCTTCTTCATCGTTCCTCCTTTTTTGGTTAATTGAATCGGGTCCTGGATTCAATTTGATGCTCTGTTCCTTAGTCACTTCCTACTGATCTTGGCCTTAAAGACTTTGAATGAATTTAGGTCCTTAGATTTAAAACTACAAGGATCAACAACTATTTCATTTTCGTAACTTTGACGTCTGCGGGCACGTCACTTTCTTCGGCAATTCCTTCGTCTTTATCGTTTGAGTTTTCCTAGAGGGGACCTGCCCTTCAGGCCTTGAGAAATGATCTGATTTGGGTTGGGAAGAGCCCCCCACAAGGGTATCTGCCCTTTAGGCAGTCTTCAGATGGCCTTCAGGCTTCTTTCTTTTGGTGGGTCACTAAGTTCTTCCTTCGGATTTCTTGTTTTACATCCTCTCAAACGGAAGGTGACCCTTCAGCTTCGGGGAAGTGTCCTTCAATTTGGCAGCCGAGAGTCCCCTGCAAGGGCACCTACCCTTCAGGGTCCTTCGGAGCTTTCCCATAGACATTTCCCTGCAGACTTTTTTCATGGACTTTTTCTCGTGGACTTTTTCCGCGAACATTTTCCTGCAGACAAAAGTCCGCAAGAATTATTGCTTTTTTATTTGGCCTTGAGAAAATCCTTCAAGATTTCTTCCTGCAACCTTTCTAAATTTATTTAGACTTTTTGTCTGAAGGAATTCCTTCAGACAAAAAGTCTGAAGGAATTATGCCTTTGCCTTTCGAATGCCTTAAACAAAATTATGAAAGAATTTACCTTTATGGCTTCTTTGAAAATGACCCTTCTGAAGGGTGCTTTTGTCAACCAAGTGCCTTCCATAAGGGCACTTGTCCTTTGGGAGGCTCTCTTAAACTTTTGCATTGAACTGATCCTTTGAACTAAGAAGCTTTGATTAAACCAAAAGTTGATTAACTATTTGATGAACCGACTGAGTGACCCGAAGCATTGAACCAACCGTTGAACCAACTTTGAACCAAGCTTTGAACCAAGTTGATGAACCAAGCCAATGAGCTGACTGAGTGAACCAAAGCATTGAACCAACCTTTGAATCAACTTTGGTTCAACGGTTTAATGGTTCATTCCCTTTGATTTGGCTAAGTCTTTTTGATCTGCATTGAACCAAACACGTTGAACCTATTAAACCTTGAGTCCATTGAACCTTTGAACCAAAGTGGTTCAATGGTTCAATGATTCAATGGTTCAAGCATCGAAAACTTGTTCTTTTGATTGAACCTGCTTGTAGAAGCATTTAAATCTAGAAGCGATTAAACTCTTGCTGCTGATGTTGAACCTTTGAACCTGTTGAGCTCATTGAACCAAAATGGTTCAAGGTTTAACAGTTCAATTCTTGCTTAGAATCTTGCTAATGAACCAAACTTTGATTGAACCAAAAGCTGATTAACCATTTGATGAATCGACTGAGTGACCCAAAGCATTGAACCAACTGTTGAACCAAGTTGATGAACCAAGTCGATGAACTGACTGAGTGAACTGAAACATTGAACCAACCTTTGAACCAACTATGGTTCAAGGTTCAACGGTTCAATCCTTTCTTAGAAGCTTGCTGATGAACTCTTTTGGTTGAACTTGGTCATTGAACCAACTTTGAGATCACCCAAGTGTTGAAAGCTTGCTTCTTTCTTACAGAGTCTGTAGAAATCAACCTGTGAAGCTTGTTGAACTTGACCTGTAGAGTTTGTAGATTTCTCTTCCTGTAGAGTTCATAGATTCAAGCCTACAGAGTCTATAGATTCAAGCCTGCAGAGTCTGTAGATTTTTGAGAAGCTTGAAAAATGAGGAATTTGAATGCCAAGGACAAATTTTGAAAAGGGAAGAGACAATTTTGGTCTGTAGGACCAAAATTGTTCAAATGTTGTCCCAAAAATGAGTGATATTTTTGGGGGACAATAGCTGGCTCAAGTTGGGGAACTTCTATCAATTATAAAAAAGAATTGAAGGGAGTAGAATCCAAAATCTCCAGTGTCTTCATGTGTACCATTGGGCTACAGAGTCATGTTACCCAAAAATGGAAGGCATAAAAAAAAAAGAAATAAACAAAACAAAATAGAATTAAAAACTATACAAATATACATATGTACAGATGTAATAATCTAATACTTCAAGAGTTGAAGTGTTTTAGATGTTGCTTCCTGAGAGGCAGTGAAAATAGTGTGCCATCTTGGTAAACCATTAGGAAACCATTTTGCCCCTAGACATGGTGACGGGCAAATGGAGCTCTCCACCAGGAAAATAATTTTCTACATCTTCCTCTTCACCTTTTCCTCTTCTTGCTCCATGGCAGGACACGGTCTTCAAAATGAAAACCATAACTCCTTGCTCTCCCTGTGAAGAGATCCTTTTGCTGACTTTGGAATACAGTAGTATGGTCCACCATCATAACTTACTATTCTACTAGTTCAATCTAACACATGCTTTGATTGTCAGCATCAAACTCTTGACAAACCATCAGCTCAACACCTCCTTTGGTGTGAAGGAGTTTGATCTCTTCATCTTGAGTAGTCTTCAATACGAGCAACAAAGATCTTTATCCAGCTGTGGAAGAATTGCTGCCATCAGATTCTAAGATCCAAGCATCATCAGAAGCTGATCTTCTATCAAATTTCTCTTCATCAGAGATGGAAGATCCTTCTTGATTTGTATTGTGCCCTACTAATTCTTTTGATGCCTTGTTTAGATCAAATCCTAGATTGCCAGCTACAAGACTTTCATCAGATGAGACATGAGCATCCTCTATGGTCAAGAAGTAATTACCCCTACCTGAAGGCTCAAATAGAATTTGAAATATAAGGGCTGATGATTGGGTGACCACAATTTTTGCCTTAGACACATCCGCACCTGGTTCTCCATCAATGTCTAATTGCTCAAGATTGGCTTGCAAGGATTCAAACTTAGTCATCTGAATTTTGGATTTCTTGACATGATCAATCATGGCAAATGACTGAGATGGACTTGGAAGAGAGGATGGGAGTTCATCCTTTTGGTTTTTGGGAGGGAGAGGACTGATCTGTGAATTTGAAGTAGAAGGTACAGAGATGTTTGATGTACTTACTTCTTTGGCAATCACTGGGTCCTTTGACTAGAAAGAAAGAGGGGTTCTCTGCTCAACAATTGAAATTACTGGTTGGGGTCGCTCCTCTATCTTCTCTTTATCAGCCTGCTGGGCTGATTGGTTCTTGGACCTGGTAAACACTGCATATGATCCTTCGACTGCTTCACCTTCACTTCTGGGTTCATCCTAGAAATTTAGGAAACTAATGTGGGAGTCACCATCTGATTCTTCTAGATCCTCCCTGAAGATATCAGTGCCATTTTCTTTCTTGAACTCAGGTTGGAAATAGGAAACATGCTCTGTTTATAGATATCCAACTACTGAGTTGGTTAGAGGTGCTTCAAGGGCAAGGTTCCTCTATGGGGGAGGAAGATGATTTTGTTGCCCTTGACTTCTAGCAGCATTGCCTTGATATGGTTGATTAGGGAATGTCTTCCTTGGTATATCTTTATATAAAGGAACAAAAGACATACCTTGTGCCATTTGCCTTTTCAAGGCTAGCAATTCATTTGCCAGCTTTTGTACCATTGGGTCAGTGGTGACTGTGGGTGAGTATTCAAAAGATGAAGAGGGTTTGCCTCTATTTAGGTCTCTCCTTATCTTTCTTGCCAAGATAAGGTCATATTTTACCTTAGTAGCCAGGTCTTGAGTAGTAGCAAGGTCTATGTGGCTAGCTCGTCTCAACATAAAATTCACTTTAGGCAGTTGTGAATTGATGAAGAAGCATTTGAGGTTTTGAGGTGTCGGCTAGGTAACCATGGGAATCCTGTGCCTCAGCTTGTCAAACCTGGTAATAAAATCCCTCATAGGCTCATGAGGCTCTTTCTTCATCTGAATGAGTTGGGCCAGCAAGGCATGTGCATCTTCTATGGGCTTGAACCTTGCTTTGAACTTTGCTTTAAGTGTATCCCAGTCAATCACTGATCCAGCTTACAGATGGTAGAACTAGTTTGCAGCAGCACCTTGTAGTGTCTCCATAAAAAGCTTGACTGCCACATCTTCAAATTCCACCCCTATAACACCATAGGCTATGCTGAAGGCTGCAATGTGTTCATCAAGGTGAACTATCCCATCACCAAAAAAATTGGGGAAATTATTTCTTGAACTACGTGGGAGTTCATGCAGAGGTGGAGTCAAGTTGAGTGGGCCAAAAGAGTTACCCTAGGGGCCTTGAACTGCCATGATTTAATTAAGAAAAATAGAGATAACAAATCTAGATGGAGTGGCCAGATTACAAAACAAAAATTGAAAAGGACTGGCTCAGCTTCAGCTTGAGGCTTCAAACTGTGCACTCTTTCCCAGTAGCTCTGGTTTTGTAGACCAGATAAAATAATGAAGGTGGAGGAAGATGGTAAGGCTATAAATGGATAATGGGTAAGACATGAAACAGATTCACCAGAGTCTGTAATGGATAAGGGTTATAATGATAATGGGTAAGATACAAGTGATGTTTCAATCTGAAACTTGAGGTTCCAAATTGCACAAAATTATGTATATCCCCAGCGGAGTCACCAAAAATTGTTGGCTAATTAGACCTATTTTGTTTATCAGTACGATGATTAACAAAATATTCAACCAACAAAGATAATTTCAAAATAGTTGAGAAGATCATAGGGTTGGTTAGCTGAGTCAACAAGACTAAGTCAATTTCCTTCAGAACTTAGGGGATGAGTCATAAGAGGTCAAGCATTTTATGAATTTACTTAGGATGAGAGAGAAAAAGGTGAGAGATGTTTGAATGAGGTGTAAAATATAGATTTTATTATTTAGAATAAGGACTTAAGTGTGTATAATTGACTAATTTGACTTATTTAATTATTCATATTTGGAGGAAGATGTGATGAATTAATTTAAGAATAATTATTTAATAGATTTAGGTGAATTTTGACACTAAATGAAATTTTGGTGTCTACATTTGCCCCTCTTTGAAATAGTGTTGCGAAGTAATACTGTTTCAAAGAATAGTATAATAAGTAGAGTGTTGATGATTAAGAAGAAAAAATTTGCCCCGAATGAATGAAAATGAGTGTGATGATTCCCCCTTGAGGGTTTGTATGAGAAAATGGATAAACACTTGAAATTGATGAAAATAATAAGTGGATTAAAAGATATGGAGAAATGATAAATCAAGTTAATTCAGAATTTATGTCGAATTTGCAATGTTTTTGTTTCATAAAAAGGTTTCCCCTAGTTAACTAAAACTAGAGTATGGATTTGAAAACAATAGTTTAACCATTTGAATATTGTACACTTACTATTGTTCTTAATGATGCAGGGGTCAATTGAGTGGGTGTGGGAATGATATATCCCAACAACAATAAACTGAAAATCTATAAATAGAAAAAGATATTGAATTTCTAAATGATTTTATGGATTTCACATTGGGAGATTATTGTAAGACTTTGAATATAAATTTAGAATAAATTGATTTAATGTTTCTGGAAATTTGAAAAATGGATGAAGAATGCATATTATGGAGGGATATAAATGAGAAAACTATCATCAATAATACATATACTTGTCTCAATACTAATATTTGAAAAATTATAGAGGGTACATGTAAAACTATTTAGCTCTAGCTATTAAATGCTAGAGAAGATATTAAAAAAGGTACATTTCCCACTTTATAGACTACAAGCTTGGATTGTGCTCAGACCTACGGGTCTCATAAGTAGATGTAGGAATGATATATTCCAATGATGATAATACACATGCCATAAAATTAAAAATATAGATTGTTTGATTTGTGATAAAGATTTACAAAATTGATATTTGCAAGCATTGATAAGGAGTTATAAAACTTTGATTAAATGACAATAGAAAATGTGGATGAAATGGCTTAGATGGATGATGGTGGCTGAATTGACCCTAGAGACCCCATGTCTCTAATTGTTTCCTACATAGTCCACTATGGACAAAGTTTGAGTGGGGATATCAAAAGTTCTCCCAATACGAGAATAGAAGTGATAATGTAATGTAAGGTTGACCCATGGATGCTATTAACATACCTAAGTTCATGACTGCACATTATTATTGGATGATGGATTGATTTTCACCCAAGTAATGATATAAGCTAGAAGAATATTTGGAATTCATATATCTCAAGAGAAGCTACATATTTTGAGGTGACCCATGAATCAGGGTTCATAAGAAAGGATGTGGGAATGATATATCCTGTTGTAAAGATGTGAGCTTATATAGGTTGACTAATTGATTAATTGTTTGACTGAGTAATTGATGGGTTGATGGATAGAGGATGGATATTGTGATTTTGTCACTACTAATCAAAAAGTGTGGGAGATTGAACATAAATACTAGGAAATGATTATGGATGATTGATATGAAAGCATTAACAAGGAAATAAAGCTACTACATAGATTAATGATGATGGATCAAATGATTCGACAACATAGATGAGATAAGGATGGATGGAAGAGAGATTATGAGACAAAAAATTTAGTTTTATGTAGTTAAATGCTTATAAAAAGAAAATAAAATGATTTCACAATTATTAGAATGATGAAATTGGTATGAAAAATTATGAATTCATTGAAGAAAGTGGTGAATTTGTTGAGAAATAATGTCTCAAATAAAATGAATTTGTCTAAGATGACACACATATGCTTCATATGAGAATGTGAGATGGTTTGATAGCTACCTTGTGTTTATTTTTTTATTTCATTGAATTTCCAATAATAATTCCAACTGAGTAAGAGTTGAACAATATGAGTTTTGATATTGTGCATGATAATATGCACCAATGGTATAGAAAAATTATGATGACTATTGTGTGATTCACATAAATACTATTGGATTCTCAAGGAAAAAAATTAGTGCATCATAGGGAAGATCATAATAACACCATTAGTAATGCACATAGTGATCTAGTCAGAAGAAATAACAATAAAACTAAGATAAAAAGATATGGTTTCAACAATGAAAATGATGTAAGTAAAACAAACATAGAAGTAAATAAACAACGTGGAAGCAAGTAAATACCCATGATGTAAAAAAATTAAATGACTATACAAACAAGTAAATGAATAAAATAAGTAAGCAAATGAACTTTTTGGATGTCCTTGGCTAGAGTAGAACCCTTTGGCATATGTGATTTTTATTTTATAATGTTGAACTGTCTGATGAATAATATGAATAGAGGATGACTAGGGTACATAACTAAGGAAAAGGGCTTTTTTAATTATTTTTTTGGATTTTTTTTGTGTTTTCTCATTTTTTTGGAGTTTGTAATGTTTTTTTGGATTTATAGTGTATATACAAGGAATAGTAGCAAAGGGAAAGCCATATTCTAGCATCAAAGAGTGAGTGGTAGGGGATGGAAGGAATACATTATATATGGAGTATGGATGGATAGGAATGGATTGTAATTAAGATGATAAATCTAGGTAACACATGACATAATAACCAAGTGTCTAGTCATCAAAATAATATTGCAAGGATACACCAAGATGTTTCTAAGAACATGTCTTAAGACATTTACACTTCCTTATCAAGTTTAAAATGAGAATAAGGATGGTTTGATTATGGAAAATATTGGATGGGTTTTGATGGGTCTGGTGTTAAATGGATAAGGATGGGTTTGGATAGGTAAGAGTAGTCAATAATGGTGTATGATGGTTGAGGATGAGTTTAGGATGGATTGGATAGGTGTAGGATGGGTAAGGATAGAGGAATGATTTAGAATGCATATGATTAAAATGGAATGAGTTTGCCCCCAAGTGTAGGGTACTTGTAGACAATTGATTATCTTAAGCATGATGTCAAAAATTGGTTTTCATTATTGTACTTGCCCAAGGTGCCATATAAATGGTTTTTATCTTTGGACAAATTTATTTCTCTTTTTATTTCTGATTGTTTTATTTTTGTTTGCTATTTTTTTTGGCATCTCAATTATAAAAGGGTTAGAGATGCATGATGCTTAACACTATTGATATTTTAAGTATGCACTTCAGAGATGTCTTTAGTAACTTCATTGATTTCTAAGTTGGCCTCTTCTAAATTTACCAAGATATAGTCATAGCCCTTATGATAGAGGGTGCTACTAGATAGGTTGAAACAAAAAGTATGTTGGATGAAGGATGTTTGTTGAGTGCATGAAGGATTTTGAGGGATGGAATTATATTGGGGATAAGTAATGTAAAGGATGAATGGGACTAACAATATTACGTTCAACAAGACTAGGAGTAACTACAAGCTGGATGATTTGAGAATTTAATGTTTCATCAATGATATATTCAATTGTGATGGGGATCCATATTGAAACTGTGCTAGTGCAAAGGATATATTAATTTTCTCATCCATTAGTGCCATAGAAATATTTTCACCAAAGGATTATTTTTAATTGTTTTGATTGGTATTTAGATTTGGATTATCCAATAACACCTCAAAGAGGTTTTCATTAGATGACTCATATTTATTGATTATATATATTTTGATTTAGATTTTTACTACAATTTATAATTTAATCATCTGGTGGTGCCTCAAAGAGGTTTTCACTATGGGGTGTATATTTTAGACTTGAATTGTAGGATTCATTTGATTGAGGTAAACTTATTGTTGCTCAGAATATACAAATGTTTCTTGATGCTCTTCTAATGGGAGACCATCTAGGAAGTATGCAATTATTTTATTATCATGGAAGGAAATTAACTGTAAGTAAGATCATTAGTCCCAATCAAAAGGTGTAGGATAATAGCTTGCAAGATAAAAGAAATGATTGGTGATGTTTATGAAAGGAGTGGTGGTAACACAGTCCTCATAGAGACTATGAATGGATCTTGTTTTGATTATGGATTAAGTTCCCTTAGAAACATCAAAAGTATCACTAACATCTTTACATTGACTTTCAAATGGTTTGTAGACGATGCCATGGGGTCCAGTGTTTAATTTAAAATGGATGAGTTTGATAATTCCTTGTTCATGGATTGTTTTATAGACAAGTACCTCTATCATTTGGGGTGCATGTTATGGGATGATGGGATATTCAATAGGTGATAAAGGTTTAGTTGTTTGGCTAATGGGTGAAAGGTTATGTTGGTTGAAGGACATTTTATCTAAGATAGGATCTTGGTTAGAAATGGGATCTTTGTCAAAAATGGGATCTTGATAAATTAATGGTATCTTGATCAAAGATAGGTTTTTATTCGAAGATATGCTCTTCAATAAAGATGGGTTCTTCATCAAAAATGGATGGAAAACTATGGTTTTCAAAGGTAGGTTGATCGATTATGGATTGGTTGAAAATGGATGTGTCAAAAATAATATCTTAAGAAATGGATGGAAGGTTATGAACTTGACTTGGAAGTGGTGTGGCTTGATTAGAATCAAGAAAGACATCTTGGCATAACCCAAAGCTATGATTTTTAGACATGGATACACTCAAATTTACTTTGATGTACCCTTTGTTAATCAAATCTTGGATATAATGCTTTAGTATCATACATCAATTTATAGAATGACCTTCAATTTTATGATAATTTAAATATTCATTAGGTATATACCACTTAGGTTTTGGGACATTTGGCTCAAAGTATTTGGTGTTTAGAAATATGACTAAGTTTGTAGTGAACAATTTTTGAAAGAATACATCATAAGGTTCCACTAAAGGAGTGAATTTTTTTTAATAAGCACGGTAATATTTTTGATAGGTTGGGAGTTTTAAAGTTGTTGTAACTTTGGGGGTGGAGTAATATTAGATGGTAGGGGTGGTAGAATTGGATTCCATTTGTTAGTGTGATAGGGGATGTTAACATCAAGGCTATAACTAGTGGAGGGGAGACTTGGTTGATTTTGTAAAATATGTTTACTAGTGGTAAGGTGATGTTGATGTGGAATGTTTTGGGATTCCCTATTAATGCAATGGGCTAGAGAGGTAGCTTGATCTTGGAAGGATGAATTTATTGGATTTGTGTTGAAGGTGAAAGTATTGGATTTGGTGGATTTGTGAAGGTTGATGGACTTGAGTCTATTGGGTTTGTGAACAAATGTGAATTTGATGTAGTTTGGTTCAAGTTTAGAAATGGGTTTGATGTAGAGCTTAATGGTTGATTTTGATGAATTTTTAAATGTTGGTTTTGATGGGTGTAGGAGTTGAAAGATTGATTTATATGGAAGATATTTGGATTTGCCTAAATTTGGGTTTGATTTGTGAATGGGTTTTGGTTCAAATATAGATTTGAAAATGGTGGTGAAGGTGAATCAAAAGTTTGATTTAGATTGATGTTAAGGTTAGGACTAGATGGATTGGTGAATGCATTTTGATCTATGATTGGTGATTTTTGATTTGTGTATTTGGTGGCACTTGTAAAATAATTTAAATAATTTTGAATGTCAATACTAAAAAACTGATTTGATGTTGTCCCTAAAGTCAAATTTGGATGTTGATCTATAGGCAAACATGAATAAGTATTAAAGTTTGAAATTGATTGGTTGTGGTTTGGGTTGAATTGGTTGGTTGGGAAACTTGACTGAATATTCAAGTTCAGATTTGATTGATTGATGGATGAGAATGAATACATATTCAAACGCAGATTTGGATTTGTTGGATGATTAATTTGATGTTGATTCAAATATTTGTTTGAATCAAAATTGGTTGGATATAATCTTAGGTGAAGATAAGGATTATTTATAATTAGATTCTTGACCAAATTGATCAAGTTATTATTAAACATAGCCATGTCTCTTGTAATGAGTGATGTTTACTAAGGGAAAAACTTGACTCAATAAACAAAAAATAATTGAAACTAAATCAAACTACCAAAGTGACTAAGATTTTGATTGTCAACTAAATACTTTTTGAATTTTTAGACAAATTTGGATTTAAGATGTTTGGTACCTTTAAGATTCAAAAGGACTTTGTTTTAAATCAAGAATAATGCAACACATGGTAAACACAAGGAAACAATAAACAAATTTCTATTTTAAATAGTTAATAAATTACACAAAAAGGTGAAAAACTAGGATGAGGGTCATGAATAACTATTGGGCCTTCTGATGTCACTGGCTCATCTATACTCTTAGTTGTGGCCTAATATTTAAAGGCACATATTGTAAAAAAGGGTGCACATAGTTGTCTTAGTTAGTTCTTGGCTTATTACAACCAGGTGCAAACATGGGATATTCCCTTAGAATTTCAACATTTTACACTTGACTATGCTAACATAAATTCATATAAGCACAAGCCTTATGCATTCACCCAAAGCACAATTGAGAAGGAATCAAGGCTCACATTGGGCTAGTTGTGCTATGACACAAGACATAAATTATAAGACTTGGTCAATTCAAAGGATTTAAGTAGATCCATAGGTGCAAGCCTTTCATTAGCTAAGCCTTTAGGTGTGTTACTCCTAGAGTTATATGGGTATAAGTCTTTGTTAAACTAAACCTATAATCATATAGGCACTTCAAGGGTCTAATGGATACTTCTCTTCAAGTACTCATACTAGGCTCACATTTTTAGCAATGGTAGGAAAACTTGGTGCATGATCTCTACTCATACTCTCAATAGATTTATGATGAAGTCACCAATAACTACAAGGACTCCATTAACAATGCAAACTAGAAGCTCATAAACATTCATTAACATAGACATATTGAAATTAAAACATTTAACAATTACATATTTGATTTTCAAAGCAAAGACACTCAAACTAGAAACATTATATGTAATTGCAATAACCTTCATCATTAATAAAGTTTAAAATAGAGTATGTAGTCATGGTAGAGTCTATGTTAAATTCCTTCTACTTAACGACCCAGAGGCTCACATATGATCTTGGGCACTTAAAAATAGATCCTTCATGGAATATAAGATATTCTTAAGTCTAATGGATATTAGATGCATGCATATGGAACAACTCCATTTCACCAGAGCTTCACTACAATTTTTCTATCTATTTGCATCAACTAGTTAAAGATCCCTTTATAACCTTTTAGAGAAGCTCTGCTAGGGTGGAATGCACATGTCAAGTGTTGAGATAGATCCTTGGTGATCATTCCTGCTAGATCCATCACCTTACAAACTCTATACTATAATTTCCATGTATTGCCAATCTTAGAAGATGCCTTAAAGATCTGAGAACTAGTTAATTGCCTATCAGCTAGTGAAAGGTATGCACTATAACCTCTAATTGGTGTGAAAATACCAAAATGTCATTATTATGTGTAATTATCACCTTACACCGATGTAGATGTTGATCTAGAATGAATCTTTACTAAAATAAGGGGCCCAATATTACCCCATCCAAAAATTATAATCCTTCCTTAGACTAGATTGTCAAGGCCTTGGTGGTGTAGAACTCGAGTGCGCACTCCTTAAGCTCAGTGTTGAAGTATTCAAAACCCTTAATGGTGCTTTACACTTATTCATAGTCATAGAAACCATGATTATGTCTTTGGATCTTGAGATTCATGCACTGTTAATGGTGGCCTTAGTGTTTTATAGAACTTATACTAGTCTGTTTCTATCTTAATCCTTCTCCACTCACCTCCTATTCATTTCCAAATAAAACACAATCTTGCCACAGTTTAACTATTCTTGCTTGAGGGGTTGTGGGTGATCTATTTTTAATTGTGGTAGTGTTTTTATAGTTTGGGTGGCTTTGGCTCTATTCAACTCTATTTTATATATTGAATTCTCTCAAAGGTTTATAACCTATTACAATCTATTGCTCACCCCTTTATACCTTATTTCTAGCTACCTCATTAATGGATATAGATTAAAGGCTTGGTGGTGCATGGATTTATTTAAATCTACCAAACCCATTAAATCCACAAAAATCTACCATGAAATTATCATTTATTTTAGATCTTGGTGTTTCCATCATCACAACATTAAATTTTCTTAACGATTTATTTGGTGAAGTGATAGGTGATTCAAACGGTCATTTCTTACTAATCATTGGGTGGGTGCCAACTATCCTAATGATATTTATCTTACACTTTATTCACCTTGGTGTAAACTTCACCATTCTTATAGTAACCTAGGTGTAGTACTTCACATCCATGTGATTTAGCCTCCTTGGTTCCATCTTTTCTTAGTGTTGTGATTCACTTCAAGTGCACCTCTCTTTCTTGGTTGATTTCTTTGTGCTTCCATGTCTCTTGCTTCAGCCTTCCCTACCCCATACAAACCCTTGTGTTGGTCCTCCAGTGCTTCATTATTTCTTCTCAATTTTTTGCACATGAGCATCTTGTGTGCCTCCCTTTGTTAACTTGTACTCATAAATTTCTAAATTTGGAAAACTTCATGCACTTCAAACTTAGGTGTCTAGCCTTAGGCACTTTAGAGAGCATCCATGCTCGACTCACCCAACTAGATTTATGCATGTAAGTGCTAGAAGAGTTCTCCCATGGGCCTAAAAGCACCATGCTTATTCACCTAAAATAAACAAAATAAATGTAAATAAATATTTGGCTTACACCAAATTTTATTATGGTTAACACAAAGAAACTGACTTGTGACCAGGAAATCAATGTTTGATGGCAATCTTATTGAATATAAGGATTTAATTTGTTATCATGAAATGTCTACGGAGAATTCACCCATCAACATGCATATATTACATGCACTAGTATCCAATATACTATGGATGATATAAGGTCTCATCCACCTAATCTAGAATTTACCTAGGTGCTTGAGGTACTTTGAATCATATAACAAGACCAATATACCTTTGATAAAAAACTTATGCTTAATGTGGTTATCATGCTATAGCTTATTATGTACCTTTTCTATTTGATGGCTTCATCATGCTTGGGTGCATGTCTCATCCAAGTGCTCCAAGTATTATAGGTGTACATTTAAAGACTCTTGGTCATCTATTCGACCAATATGTGTGATGCATAATGAAAGCACTATAAATTTCATGGGTAAAACATCTCAGATCTATGTTAATAACAAGGTCAATTATTAATTCTATAATTTCTTCAAGTGGGGGATCTATCACATGATAATGTACTATAGGTTCAAAGGGGGTAGGCATGTTAAGTGTATCTTTAGTCCCCAAATCTTGTAGGAACCCATAAAATTATACACTTGTCAAGTGTTGAGCTTGTTTCATTGCTTCATTATATCTCTCATTTTTATGTTGTATTTTAAGAGATCCTTCCCCATGCACTTCTTGATTGATATATGTTCTCTTGGTACTTCCAAGTTCCATATCTTCCATCATTCTATGTCATCTCTTATTATAGGTTTGTCTTTTGAGCTTTTGGGTGTCAATCTACTCATCCCCTTACATTACACTTCACCTACACATCACCTTTTACCCCTTTACACTACTCATACATGAAAGGACTTTAGATTTCTATTCCCAAATCTTCAAAAACATAATCCACCATTAGCTTTTTGATCTTTGCACTGAATTTCTTCAAAAACATGCCTCTAGGGTCACACAAGAACTGGTACTCTACATCCTTAGGGCATGAATATGTTGAGACCATGAAATTAAGTATGTAGCTATTCAGTGCTCCTTGCCACTATTTATCCACTACTCTAGACCAAGTGGAATATAGGGTCTTAAGCCTCTCTAGGCACTCCTTTGTCCACTCATAACATTGTCCATATATGTTAGGATTGTGGAGCTAAAAGCTTCACTGATGCAAACAGGAGAGGAGGTTGCTGAAGGTTGCTGAGTTGCAGAAGAAGTTGGGGTCGGTCTGATCAGCCGACGTCGGTGGGATAGCACAGAGAAGCAACCGACGTCGGTCATATATCGGCCGACGTCGGTCACCTCCAGGCGGACAGGGACCGGCGTCGGTCGCCTGTGTGGTTCGACTGCGAGCTATTTACGGGCAGTTAGCTAACGAACCAAGAGTTTGCATGATGAGCGCTAATTTTAGACTCATAGCTGCGGATCTAATTATTGTAATTAGATGTCTAATCATTGTTTGGATGAGATCTATATAATAGACTCATGGTTGTATTGTAAAAGTGTGCTAGGGAGTAAGAGAGCATAATTATAAGCTCCTTCTGTGTGTGAGGTAGAGCTATGGTGCGTTCCTCCTAGTGCCACAGTACCAAGTGTGTTGGTGCTGGATTGGAGAGCCAGCTGGGTTCTTCATGAGTGTAGGATCTTGGTCACAGTTGCATGGCCTATATAGGAGATCTACATGGTAAGTAAGATCATTGATCTGCAGGTGTGTGTATGCGAGGTTCAGACAGAGATCGGCGGTTGGCCTGGATCCAAGGTGACAGCACCACTACAGGGAGCAGTATCAGGCAGGATCTACTTGGAGTACAGGGGTGTACTCGGATAGAGCAAGAGGAAGGCAAGGCAGTTCCTTCCATAAGTATGGTCTGTTGAATTGCAAGTTGTTGCAGATTCATGGGAGATCTACTTGAAGTACCTTGAGTACTTGTGGAGTGCGTGGAGCACTTGTGTTGTGCGTGGAGCACGGGGAGGTGAACACCAACTCTGTATTTGAGTTGGGTGTTGGGACCTGTGAGAGGGAGAGCTTTGGGGAGAAGAATTACTGTTCACTTGAGGCGTGGGAAACCTCTGTAAGGTGGTGGAGAAGAAGTGGCATCTTCTTTATTGTATTCTTTTCTGTATAAAGTGTTAATACAATTTGGTATTGTCTCTCATATGCTGTGTTATTCTGAATTCTAGTTACTTGGTGAATCTGGTTAATTTCCGCATATTAAGTTGCTTGGTATTAGTAATCAAATTGTGTGCTTCCGGTGTACACCCTCTCCCAACAAGTGGTATCAGAGCATGTTTGTTGTTCTAGATCCCCAACAAGTGGTATCAGAGCCTTGGTTGTAGGTTCTTGAGCTTGATACCAACAGGTGGTATCTGAGCTGAGGTTGGAGGAAGCAGGTTTTGTTTTTGGTTACAGGGCACTCTCAGGGGTTTCTGATCGAGTGGGAGTAGAGCAACTGCAGATCAAAGTAAGCTAAGAATGGAGGAGTTGAAAAGCACAGATGGTCACTCACGGTCCTATGGAAAGAAAGAGCAGGTAAAAGATTATTGTTGGTTGGTAACAGATCAGCATGAAGAAACTGAAGATACAGACGTAGCAGGTATTGTTGCACAGGATGTGTTTGCAGGTTTCTTGGATAAAGTTGAATTTTGGATAAAAGATTCGGTTGCCTCTTTCCATGCAATTCCAGGTAGAGGAGCTGGTAAGCCTTGTCAGATTGTTGGCAAAGGCAAAGTGAAGCTGAAATTGCAGGCGGCCAACACACAGGTGTTGATGAAGGTCATGCAGGTCCCAGGTTTGGAGATATGGCTAATTTCTTCAGAAAGATTGGGTGATGAGAGATGCACAAGAACTCTCACAGCGGATGCACTTGAATTAGCTGGTGGTAAGAAAACAGGTATCCTTTATCTACTTGTTTATATTACTGATTCTTCTTTTGTTGCGGAGACGTGGCTTCGTAGGCTTGGTCACATGAGCAGGAAGGAGATGCATGTTCTTAAGCGGAAGATAGATATATTTGACAGGCTTAAGAACTGGAAAGCCTTGGTGTTTATGGAGGAGATGGCGGACAGAACCCAGTGGATATGGCTGGATACTTCTGAGCAGGGCAGTTTGGACATGGATATTGATTCAAAGAAGCTCGCGGGTAAAAAGTCATCACTCACAGGCGAACACAGATACCGATGTCGGTCAGGAGGAACCGGCGTCGAACAGACAGTTGCCGATGTCGGTCATGTGCAGACCGAAGCCGGCGATGTCGGGCAGGGTAAGACCGATGTCGGTCATAGGACCGACGTCGGCAGTATGTAAGACCGATGTCGGTTAGAAGAACCGACGTCGGTAGAAGGGACACCAGCACAGGCAGGTTGGTAGTCAGGTACAGATGCATGGAACCGACGTCGGTCGGATGCAGACTGTGGAGTGACCGAGGTCGGTCACTGTAACGGATTTTGGGTGGACAGCAAGCTGTCAAGGAGTCTCAAACACCCATACGGAGGACTGAAGGCATAAGTAGGCCCTCAAATTCGTTGTTCCTCTTCTTCATACTTGTTGTTGATTGTAGAGTAGGAAGGATCCAGGATACAGGTGTGAGCTTAGCATGGATGAGGATGTGATTCCTTGGAGGAGAACCAGACAGGTGTGTTTTGGTCGAGATGCCAGCAGGTATAAAAGCACAGAGACGAATGGATTCCTTAGTAGAAGAATAGAGAGAACGGATACATGAGACGGAAGATCAGGTATATGATCTTGTGGAGCTGCAGGACAGTGTTACAGGTTTTGACAGGTGGAGGACGAAGCATGGCTTCAGTCAATGTCAGGGTATCTACTGTGATTTGACTTACCAGGGGGATGGTGATTGCAACATCATTCTGTTGCTGTATGTGGATAGTATGCTAGCTAGCAGGGGTGTACATACAGGTTTTGCTGAGCTAAGGGTAAGATTAGTTCAGTGGCATGTCATGAGGAGTTTGGAGCAGCGGAATTCTTTGACATGGGAGGCATGGAGATCATAGGTTGATTTTGTCTCGAGTGGGAGCTGATGTGAATCAGGTGTTGGCGAGGTTCGGGATACAGAACCAGAGCACACTAAGGGCTGGACAGGTACAGTGTCCGAAATCACATGAGGTCTGGTATAGACCTGAGTATTCCCATGCAGTGGGAGCTGTCAGAGAGTTAGGAGCCAATTCGGGGAAGTGGATTCTCAGGTTTTCTGAGAGGGACCGGCAGCAGGTGTTGCTATGCAGGGTCAGGACTTCACTACATGTATTTGTAGGTTCGGATGTGGCAGGTTACTCGGATGACAGGTGGTACACCACGGGATGTGTGGTGGGTTGTCTTAAGGTGGGAGCTTGAAGAGGGATACAAACCAGGAAACAGATTAGACAGAGTACAGGTACAGGTACAGGTACAGTGCAGCTGTTTATCTCCAAGTGGGAGATTGTTAGGATTGTGGAGCTAAAAGCTTCACTGATGCAAACAGGAGAGGAGGTTGCTGAAGGTTGCTGAGTTGCAGAAGAAGTTGGGGTCGGTCTGATCAGCCGACGTCGGCGGGATAGCACAGAGAAGCAACCGACGTCGGTCATATATCGGCCGACGTCGGTCACCTCCAGGCGGACAGGGACCGGCGTCGGTCGCCTGTGTGGTTCGACTGCGAGCTATTTACGGGCAGTTAGCTAACGAACCAAGAGTTTGCATGATGAGCGCTAATTTTAGACTCATAGCTGCGGATCTAATTATTGTAATTAGATGTCTAATCATTGTTTGGATGAGATCTATATAATAGACTCATGGTTGTATTGTAAAAGTGTGCTAGGGAGTAAGAGAGCATAATTATAAGCTCCTTCTGTGTGTGAGGTAGAGCTATGGTGCGTTCCTCCTAGTGCCACAGTACCAGGTGTGTTGGTGCTGGATTGGAGAGCCAGCTGGGTTCTTCATGAGTGTAGGATCTTGGTCACAGTTGCATGGCCTATATAGGAGATCTACATGGTAAGTAAGATCATTGATCTGCAGGTGTGTGTATGCGAGGTTCAGACAGAGATCGGTGGTTGGCCTGGATCCAAGGTGACAGCAACACTACAGGGAGCAGTATCAGGCAGGATCTACTTGGAGTACAGGGGTGTACTCGGATAGAGCAAGAGGAAGGCAAGGCAGTTCCTTCCATAAGTATGGTCTGTTGAATTGCAGGTTGTTGTAGATTCATGGGAGATCTACTTGAAGTACCTTGAGTACTTGTGGAGTGCGTGGAGCACTTGTGTTGTGCGTGGAGCACGGGGAGGTGAACACCAACTCTGTATTTGAGTTGGGTGTTGGGACCTGTGAGAGGGAGAGCTTTGGGGAGAAGAATTACTGTTCACTTGAGGCGTGGGAAACCTCTGTAAGGTGGTGGAGAAGAAGTGGCATCTTCTTTATTGTATTCTTTTCTGTATAAAGTGTTAATACAATTTGGTATTGTCTCTCATATGCTGTGTTATTCTGAATTCTAGTTACTTGGTGAATCTGGTTAATTTCCGCATATTAAGTTGCTTGGTATTAGTAATCAAATTGTGTGCTTCCGGTGTACACCCTCTCCCAACAATATATTCTTCTTCTATGGGTTGAATATGCAACCAACCATCGGTATACATGCTTAGGTAGCTCACAAAAAATTCATACAAAGCATCATATAGGTTATTTTTAATCCATTTTCTTGGCTTCTATCCTTTGTAGGTTGGATGCTTCAGTGAAAATTTATCTTCCACCTATTATAGCAAGCACTCAATGTTTTTAAGGGAGAGTCGATACATCATGTTACCATCCTAGTTTAAAATAGAGTATACAGTTCATGGCATTTAAAATAGAGTATGCATAGCTCATACTACTCAATGAAATAGAGGCTCACAAATGAGCTTGGATGATTATAAATGGAGCCTTAATGGTATCCGTACTACCCCCAAGTCTAATGGCTACCATAATAATGCATACATATCATTTCCAATCCACTAGAGCTTTGATACACTATTTTTCATGTGTGCTTAGATCAACTGGTTTGAGCTCCTTTTATATCTCTTTAGGATCATCTCTACCAAGGTGGAATACACACATTGAGTGCTAATCTGGAACCTTAGTGATCATTCCTACTAGATCCATCACCTTAAAAATTGAATTCTATAGTCACCATGTATTACCAATCCTAGAAGATGCCCCAAAGATCTAGGAACTAGTTAACTACCTACCAACTGGTACAAGGTATGCGTTGAAACCTCTAATTGGTGCCAAAATGCTAAAATATCATCATTGAATAAAATTATTACCTCATGTTGATGCAGATGTCAAGCTAGTGTGAATATTTTACTTACCAAAATAAGGGGGCCCAACATTACCCCATATAAAAATTATAGTCCATTCTCAGACTAGGCTGTCAAGGCCTTGGTGGCGTAGAACTCAGGCACACTCTCTTTGAGCTTAACCTTGAAGTCTTCAAAGCCCTTAATGGTAAGATTAATTTATTCATTGACACTATCTATTTTTGTGGATGTAACAGTAAATACAAGCACATAATTCTTATCCAACTCCTTCTAGAAGGCCTCTACATTTACCTTTGCCTTTTCCACACTCCCATCTACGATTGCTCCTTTCTCACAGGCCTTAGTCTATAAAGTGTGAAAGAGTGATTCCAAGTTTTTATCTTGATCCTTTATCTAATTTCTAAGTTCATTAATTCTCTCCATGATATGCACTCACTCTAACCTGCTTATCAACTATACCTATGCCATTAGCTTTTCCTTCACCTCCTTTACCTACTTTAGGCATGCATCTATGATTGATGCTTGGTTGGAAAAGCTCAAGAAAATGGCATTATCTGCATCCATGTCCTCTTGTAGTTTTGTAAATAGGTCTTTTACCTCTTTGAGCTTACCAACTAGCTCCTTCTATAGTGTGGTTTAGGGATCTTCTTCTTCATCTTATGTCAACTCAGGTTTTAACCTTGAGAGCATTTTCTCTACTAGCACATAGATTTTTTCAACCTCAGAGAGGTTCAAAGTATTAACAATGAAAAAAGGGATGGTTTGGCCATCTCTATATACTCAAAAAGTTATTATAGCTTGAATTTGGTGGCCTAGACTTCATCTTTGGCTTATTTATGGGGCTTCTTCCATTTTCTTTCCCTACCATCATTGATGATATTCTGATGCATAACTTCAGTGGCCATTCTAATAAACATATTCCCAAACCAGACTAGGTTCATGGTGTGAAGGTTTATAAGGAGGGAGTCATGCCCTTCCTCATGCTCTTCTAGGCTCAAGATAGCCTTTCTTATCACCTCAAAATGAGGCTCATCCATATAATAATCAATCACAAACAAGAGTTATTTGCATATCATAGTTGGGACAGCTTGGGGGGGGCACAGTGTCAAACATATAAATGTCTTTATCCACCCATGGCTTTTATGCCTTCTCCCTTATGCTCATCTCCTTGTCATCCTTTTTGATGATGACTATCTTTGTTTGTTCTTCCTTTTCTTCACTGGTTCCATTGCTCTCTTCAACACTTTCCTCAGAGGATTCACCTACTTTTTCCTTAGGGGTTTCTTCCTTAGACTTTTACCCTTCATCCATTTCTTCTCTCTAAGGATTCTCAATGTTTACCTCCAGGGTAATTCCTTTGGTACTAGTGTCACCTTATTATTGTTGGGGTTCTTTCACTATCTCTATTTAATATCTTAAGGTACTAGTATCACCTTCTTTTTTTAGGTGCCCCTTCACTACTTGGGCATTCCTCTTATGTAGCTTCTTTTGCCTTATTGATGGGGGCACTGGGTTCTTGCTTGATTGCTTCAATGGTTGGTCCTACATTTATGGGAAACTTCTTAGCCTTTATTTCTACCTTGGCCTCTTATTTTTTCCTTTTCAAGTCCGTGCTTCTCTTCAAGTACCAATACCTTCTCAATATCTTCATCGCTTAAGCCTATTTTCTTTCAAACCCTTCTATTTTCCTCTTCTATTTGTGGAGGTGGTGTGGAGCATTATTCATAGGATGAGGAGTTTAATGGCTCCTCTAATTCTTCAAGCATGGTATTTGTGCCACTTTGGAGGGCCTCTTTTACATCCTTAGTGCTTAGCTCCTCTTCTTCTTCTCTTTGCAGGATGTATGTCCCTATTATTTCTTCTTCAGTATCCTCTACTTCAGGCACGAGGGTCACCTCTTTCTCCATCTCTACCAGAGTTATAATAGGGAACACAACTGGTCCCTTTGCCTTTTTCTTATACTTATTGCTAGAGGAAATACTCTCTAGTGTAAAGGTTATGTGATTTTTTGGAGTTGGAGGTGTAATTTTTTCTTTGAAGGTAATATTCAACTTGATGCACTCTGTGATCTCTTCAAAATTTCTCATTTATTTTGGAGAGTCTTCTCTTACATATTCGGTGCAACCTTCCCTTCATCACTAATTAGGAGGGGGTGATTATCATATTTTTTAGGATTGACCCCTTCTTACATGGTTTCATTTCATAATAGAGGTTGAAGATGCACACATTTATTATCTCCCTATAGAGGGGATGGAGGTCCATCTTATCAAAGTCATCCTCTTTGTCCTTGGTGGCCTTAGCTTTGGGGCACACAAAATTTCACCTTAACCTTCTCCTATCTTGATCCATAGTCTTCATCAGGATCTCTAACTGTTATACATTGGGATTCCTCATTAATGCCACTATGAAATACTTGGTAGAAAATACATAAGGCAATGTAATCCATCTAGATAGGTTCCCATTTATGAGTGAAAGGTACACTACATATAAATTCTACATTACATAAAGGTCGCCTTTCCTACTAGATATTGGGGGAGCTCTTGAGGGATGCACCATTCAATCCCAAATGCCTTAATATACCTATTTTACCACCCTTACACCCTTGTATTTTACTTCTACAAGAAGTTGGGTGGGAAAATTAAGTCTTGATACTTCATTATAAGGGACTCATTATGGGGCGGGAACACTCATAGGTTGTTGTCATCGCTATCCAACACACCTATCTACTCCATCATGATCAAAATCAACATATACCTCCACTTGAAGGTCTCACACACTTGGTGGAACTCTTGCACATTCTTAATAATCTCATCAATAATGAATTTGGAGATGATGAATTTCACCCCTTATGTCATTTGGTGGGTAATGCACATGTTGATATTGATAATGTCAGACCATCATCTACCAAGGTATAATTTGGAGCTAACCAAGCTCACCTTGGCCCTCATGTTGAGGTCCTAAATATTATTTATAGGTAACATGAATCCTGACTTGTAGTAGCCCAAGAGGTTCATGACCCTCTCCACCTCCACTTTATCCTCCATTATTTGGTAGATGTCTACCCCTATGCCTGGGAGTCCCATGATCCTACTATTAAGGCATGTTGAAATCTACATCTATCATCTTATGAAATAGAAGTGGTCATCATGAACATGTGAGAGGAAGAATTATACCAATTCCTCTAGCCTACCAAAGCTTTGGTAGCTCAAATAATTGGGTCACACCTATTGTTTCTAGTTTGTCTTAGATGGAGATGTCAAAGAGAATGACACATGGCTTCATCTTCTTTCTTGTGTTAACCATGTAGTCCTGGTTGAGTTCCTATGTATTGCTCCATATCTAATGGTTATAATATTTTAATTTACACATGTGTGTAAATGATACCCACTTCTCCCCCAACATGACCTCTATGGGAACTTTATCTCTCTATAAGAAAGCTTTTCACTTACTTCTAGGTCTATCACTAAGACACTGATGCTTTGTACCAGATACACCTCTCATTTCATGGTAGCTACTTCTTTCACCATCCATGCTTTCTTGGCATCCTTCTATGCCTATGGCATACCTGTACTTAACCTTTTCTTACCCATTTTGAACTAGATATTATTAAAGCATGATTGGTTGATCTTTTTGAATCCATTAATCATGCTTGGTTCTTCTTTAAAGTCATGGGATCTATGACTATGTCTTTGTCTCTAGAGCTTCGTGCACCATTAATGGTAGCTTTGCCATGTTATATAACTTTTCCTACCCTATTTATTTCTCAATTCCTCTCTACTCACCTTCTATTCAATTCTAAATGGAACATAATCTTGTTGTGGTTTGATCATTCTTGCTTGGGGGCTTTGGATGCTCTGGTTTTCACTATGGTAGTGTTTATTGGTTTTTAGTTGGCTTTGAATCTGTTTCGCTCTATGTTCTACTCTGAATTCACATAATGTTTATAACCTATTATAGTATATCATTCACCCCTTTATACCCTATTTTTAGCTACCTTATTAATGGCTAGTGATTAATGGCTTGGCAACACATGGATTTCTTAAAATCTACTAAACCTATAAAATCCATAAAAATCCATCACCAAATTCTCACTTATTATGGATCTTGGTAATTTTACCATCACAACATTAAATTTTCTTAAAAATTTATTTAGTGAAGTGATAAGTGATTCAAATGGTCACTTCCTACCGACCGTTAGGTGGGTGCCAACTATCTCATCAATATTTCTTTGCACTTTGTTCACCTTGACATGACCTTCTCCCTTCTTATGGAAACCTAGGCACATCACTTCACATGTGTGTGATTCAACCTCCTTAGTTTCATCTCTTCCTTGTGCTGTGCTTCCTTTCAAGTGCACCTCTCTTTCTTGGTCAATTTCTCTACACTTCCATGTCTCTTGCTTTCACCTTCCCTACCACATACAAATCCTTGTGCTAGTCCTCCAACACTTCATTATTTATTCTTTTTGTCTCATGCATGAGCATCTTGTGCACCTTTCTTATCAATTTTTTGTGCACAAGCATCTGGTGTGCCTTTATTTATTAACTTGGTACTCACAAATTTCTAAATCTAGAAAACTTCATGCATCAAAAAACTTAGGTGTCTAACCTCAGGGGCTTAGAAAGTGATTGTGATTGACTAACCCAACTAGATTTATGCATGTAAGTACCATACAAGTTATCTTATAGGTCTGAAAGTGCCACACTCATTCACCTAACACAAATGAAAAAACATAAGGAAAGATTTAGATTGTGCCAAATTTTATTATGGTCAACACAAAACAACTGATTTGTGATGAGGAAGTTAGTCTGATGGTGCAAGTGCCATCCTAGTGACAATAGGGTTTCAATCTATTACTGTTGACTCATGACATTAATTATGGGACTTGGTAAATCTGAAGGCTTTAAGTATATCTATAAGCACAAACCTTTCATGGGCTAAGGCTTTAGGGGGTTACTCCTAGATTCATATGGGCACAAGTCTTTGTTAAACTAAGCCTATCATCATATAGTTACTTCTCTTCAAGTACTCATACTAGGCTTGCACTTTTAGCAAAGGTATAAACACTTAGCACATGATTTATAATCATAATCTCAACAAATTTATGATGAAATCACCATTAAATACAAGGACTCTATTAATGATGTGAACCAAAAGCTCATAACCATTCCTTAACATAAATGTATTGAAATTATAACATTATAAAAATTATATATTTAATTACCAATGAAAACACAATCAAACTAAAAAAATTATATGTAATTGCAACAACCTTCATCATTAATAAAGTTTAAAATAGAGTATAAAGTCATGGTAGAGTCTATGTTAAATTCCTTCTACTTAATGACTTAGAGGCTCAAAGATGAGCTTGGGCACTTACAAACAGAGTCTTCATGGTGTCTGAACTATTCCTAAGTCTAATGGTTATAAGATGCATGCATATATAGTAACTCCATTTTGCTAAAGCTTCACTATGATTTTTTTGTCTCTCTACATTAACTAGTTCAAGCTCCTTTTATAGCCTTCTGAAGAAGCTCTACCAAGATGGAATGCATACAGAAAGTGCTAAGATATAGCCTTGGTGATCATTTCCATTAGGTGCATCACCTTAAAAAATCTATGCTATAGTTTCCACATATCACTAATCCTGGAAGATGCCTTAAAGATCCAAGAAATAGTTAATCACCTACCAGATGGTGCAAGGTATGTGGTATAACCTATATCTTGTGCCAAAATTCTAAAATGTCATTATTACATGTAATGATCACCTCATTCCAATGGATGTTGATTTGGTGTGAATCCTTACTTACCAAAATAAGGGGTCCAATATCACTAACCATAGAGGATCCTATCATTCCCATAAACTACTAAGTCTAGTTTTGAGGGTGTGTGAAAGGTAGCTTCTTGATGCTAATCATTAACTGATGCACTAAAGTTGAATGGTAAAAGAGGTTATCTTAGGCTTAAGGTTTAAAAAATCTTATTTAGGGGAAAAATCATGGAAGAAATTGATAAAGTAGACACACACTATTGGGTCTTGTCCCAAAGTGCCCATCATAATCATAGGGGTCTCAGTGTGTTGACAATCAATGATATCGTATTTAGAGGTAGTTGTTGAAACCCTTGGTATTGGAGCATGAAACCCCCTTACATCATGGTGTACTTAAAACACACAACCATTTAGGTAATTAAAATAACCAGATCTCAATTTATATACCCCACCAGTAAAAGGGGTTTGGCCTACTACATGGTGGTGAAATCCACGATCAATAGAGCACTTAAAAAGAAAAATAAAAGTAAATATTCATTTATAATTTTCAAGTATTGTCACCAATTTAATGCCAAGGAAAGAGCATACATAGGTACTACTTAGGTAACATAGATAATTATGGAAACATTTTTGATTTTTGAGTCTTGTCACCAATATGACACCAAGAAAAGAGCATACGCAATTTCCATAATAAAAAACAAAATACTAAAATGAAAAGTGATGTAATTAATAAAAACAAAACTTTTTAAAAATCATTACTCAAATAAAATTGGCTTTTGTATTCAAAATTATCAAACAACATTCTTCTTATCCAACCTAGCATTTATGATTAGTTTTTAACTTATTTTAATGATTTATTCTTAACAAAACTAATATATGTGTTCATATTTGCATTCTCCATATCAATACCTTCATTTTGGCAAAAATGAAAGCTCAAATAGAGTCTTGAGTTAAAATTTATGCCCTTCAAAAAATGGTCACTTCTAGTGTAAATGAATTTGTTGCTAACTTTAAAAAATTTGCCACTAACTTTAACAAATTTGCTATTAACTTTAACAAATTCACTGATCACTTTAACAAATTTGCTACTCACTTAAACAAATTCATTGGTAAAAATGACAAATTTGCTATTTCAAAATGAATTCACTATTGAACCTGTAGACATAATAGAAAACATATAAATATAATTATTTCGCTATATAATTTAACAAAATCATTGTTAAGGTCTATAATTTTGATGTTGAAGCTTTCAAATTCATTGTTATGTATAGGATTGCACATAACTAAACAAAAAATGTTTGACAATAACCTATAGCTCATACCAGCACTCAAAAAGGCAAGATCAAATGAAAATTCACACATAAACAACAAAAATCAAATGAGAAAGCTATTTGGATGCAAAAATAATGATCAAAAGATAAAAAAGATGAAAAAGATGAGGGAAGGTCCCACTGAGCATGCCATAAATATATGAACTAAATTTAGACATGAAAATAAAGTAAACTAATTCAAATATAAGATAAATTCAAACTATGGTAGAGCAACAAAAAAAGAAAACAAAAATCACAAACTTTATGCTTTTGAATGCACAAGATTTATCCATTGTGATATACATTCAATTTACTCTTTTAAAATATGTGGTACTCACTCCTCCAATACAATAGAGAATGGGAATTTTTTTGGTGCAAAATGTAGTCTTTGATTTTCCTTGATTCACTTGTGTGTAGAGCTTTGGTTTTCTGATTGAGATCTCAAGATTTTGTGATGTGATGGGATCCTTGAAAATGGAGTTTTACAAGTTTAGTTATAGATGTTTTGAGAAGAACACAATGGTGGAGGATGATTTGGAATTTTTCAATGATCTAAATGATCAATGGTGGATAATGAGTCCTCAGTGATGATGATGAATATCATTTCAAAATGGTTGAGAAAATCATGGGGTTGGTTAGCTGAGTCAGTAGGACTAAGTCAATCTCCTTGACAACTCAGGGGATGAGTCATAAGAGGTTGATAATTTTGTGGATTTGGTTGGAATGAGGGAGAAAAATGTGTGAGATGTTTGGATGAGGTATAAAATCTAGATTTTATTATTTAAAACAATGATTTAAGTGTGTATAATTGACTAATTTAACTTTGATTAATTATTTATATTTTGGAAGAAATGTGATGAATTAATTTAAGAAGAATTATTAAATAGATTTAGGTGCATTTTGATTCTAAATGAAATTTAGGTGTCTACATCAGGATCCTATTTTGCTTTTCATAGATACATTTTAGCACACAAGCTCAGTTGTAGGGATCAAACTTAGGGTAGACATAAAACAAAATAAAGGTTCAACAATTACTACATACCACACATAGATCAAACCAAGCAATCATTAGCACCCATATTGGGACACTATCACCATAGGGTGCAACTATCCACTACAAGGTGCTACTCTCCACTAGCCTTAACTTCATGACAATCTAGATCTTTTAGACCAGTACACCAAGTACAATACAAATTTACATAGATAGAATCAAAAGTTTGGTAGTTATGTTTAGATTTAGCTCAGATTCAATCATTTAAATATAGATTCATACTATTTATCTATATTTGGGGGCATCATGCATGGCATGATCACTCATACATTCAAATCAATACATAAATTTAGCTATTACATACTTGATTTAGATTTAATATACTCAGATACTAGATTGGGGGCATATATGTGGCACATAGTTTATATATACTCAGTTTCAAATAGGTTGATCAGATGGAATGGCAAAATCCATGTCATTATCTATGATATATACACTTGTTATCACATTCTAGGTTATAACTAGATTCATTCTTACTCCATCTATAGTGGTTTGCATTCTTGAGTGGTCATAGAGCTGAATACATAATTAGATTACTTAGATACTTTTATTACTATGTGTAATACAATTAGATATACATCTACTTCACATAGGGGGAAATTATGGAGTCATGGCCTAATTTATTTCTTGATCCACCTACATGAGAGGGTTTGACACACATACAATCTTATCCAAGTTATTCACAGATATCAAGATCTACCAAGTAGGGGTGGGCAATGATGGATTCAAAATTAGATTGAGTTCTTGAGCCACTCATATGAGGATTGAGCAAGCCATCATCTCAATTCAATTTATTTAATGATATGAATACTATGCACATTCACACACACACACACACACACACACACACACACACACACACACACACACACACACACACACACACACACACACACACACACACACACACACACACACACACACACACACACACACACACACACAGGTTATTGCTAGGTTCATGCATTGGTTTGCATATCTAATGAGATGTATTCATTTCTTTCATCTCTTTTTACTCAGTTATTTCATTTCAGCATAGTCTCTTTCTTTTGATTATCTCATTAGTAAGGACTAATTTTTGCATGTTTCATTATAAGACATTGTTTTGAAGCATGTTTCACATACGTAAACCTAGATTCACATATTCAAACTTAGCTACATGGGATTTAATTCTAAGGCAATTCTAGGTACACTTCTTTTTCATTTATACTAGTCATTTCACTTTACTACATTACTATCATAAATTGGGGGCAAATGTAATCACCTAAAAGTGGTAATTAGATGCTAAGAGTGTCACATGAGTTACCCTATCCCTAGGATTTCCATATACCTATTCTAGAGCCTTAGACTTGCATTTCTATCCATTTAGTAGACCTTGTTCACTTACAACCAGTCAATACATAGTCCTTGAACTATCACCTCTAACCCCAATCTAACTTTCCTAGAATTCTACCAAAAAGATATTAATGCCACATTTGGGACACTACAACTACATGGGTAATATTGTCCCCAACTAGGTGCTACTATCCTTAGCCCAATCTTGCCAATAGATACTTTTTCCAAATGTGTGCCCCTCTTAAGGTTGGTCTAAGCTCATTTTATTATTTGAACAAGAAATAAAACCTATAAATAAAAGTCTAATCCACCTCTATTCACTAGATGGAAAATAGATGCAAAAGCTATTCAAACCAAAGATAAAGTTATGAAAAATCAAGGTACATTATCCCTATTCTACCCTAATTTCTATATACTACCATCTACAACAACCCTAAGTCCAATTTTTAAGCATTCTAAAGATCAAGTACATTTAAGGCATCCAAGGCCACTCTCATTCTAGCATTCACTTGCACATACATCAAACACTAGGTGGGAGAACTACATCAGACTTGATCCCTCTTTAGAGTATTAATAACTAGGGTTTGTAAAAAAATCAAGCATTATAGGTATAATACATAGCTAAAAGTTTTGGTCATGTAGGAACATAACATATAGACATAGGCACAAATGCTCCACAAAAATAGGAATAGTCCTGTAAAAAGGACATTATTACCATATTGAGGACACTACACATAGATGACACTACTATCCAAACTAGACACTACTATCAAGTGAATAAACAAATATTAGAACCATGTTTGTGACACTCAGAACTACTCAGATCTCAGATTTTAGAACTTAGATCATCCATGACAGTCTATTTTAAGCTAAGTCTATATTTCTCCCTATTTATTACTATTATTAGAAAGTTAATCAAATTCAAATTCATTTATAAATCAATAGGTTAATTATTGTAATTTATTTAACTAATCTATACATCTCATCCCCTTAACCAAATATAAGCAATTACTCTTGTAAAACCATAAAAGGTTAAAGCACCTTAATGCAAAACCTATAACAATGTCACTAAAATTAGTTATTGTTTATATTTATAAATTAAAAATATAAACTTTACAATTTGAAATTTTAAAATAAGCATGGAAAGTATCCACTTGAATTAATATGTAATTTAATTTCCCTGTAACTTGAAAATCAATAAATATATGTCCCTTGTTGAGGCATTTGGATAAATGTTGAACCTGTGGTGAATTGAGAGTGATTAAGTCTGAATTTAAAAATTAGTGAAAGCCCTTGAGTTAAAAATATTATATGCTCCACTCTCATTTGATTCTATAGAGTACTCTATAACATAATATAAGGGTGGTTTAGCTCCAAGAATCTAAACAGAACCACTAGTGTTTGGTAGGGGGTACACATGATACTTAAACAAATGACTAGAGGGCTAGAATGCTCAAGGCTTCTATGGGCTACTAGAGATCTATAGAGGCTATCCAGTTTTACAGCTTGAACCAAGATATAGAAAGACTCATAAAATAGGTTAGGGATAGTGTGATCAAGCACATGAAGGATGCATGTATCTTTAATTGGTATAACCATAGTAAAGTGAGCAGCTAAGACTAGAAATCTACTTGCATATAAATTGTAGAAATAAAAATGCTGAATAAAGAGAGCTATAAAGTAATATGTAAACTTAGATGAAAAGGAAATTTCAAGATAAATGAAAGATGTTTTAGGAATTAAAGATGTTTTTAATAAAGGGTGAAATATCATGCCTAATCTAAGTCTAAGTTAACTCTTTATTCTCAACACTAATGTTTTCTAATAATGCAGCTTTTTGGTTTAGCAAAAGAGGAAATTATTTATGCAAATTGTATAGATTGTTTTGAGCATTTAAGATTATAATATGCAATGAGAAATTATTTCAAATAAAACATTACATGTAATGGAATATATTTCAAACAATTAAAGATAATCAAAACCACATACACATGCAAAAAACTTCAAAAATTATCCTAGATAATGCCCTAAACAAGATAAACCACTAAAATAATCAAAACCTAGCATATATACTATTGAAAAAAAATAGGAATTTAACTTTGCATATCAAATTTACCTCATATAAAACTCAAAAGTATTGTGCAGACTTTTTATGAATTGATTATCCAAGCTAGGAAGTGATGAAGGAGGAAGATCAAGCTGTGTGTGAGATGAGTCCAAACCAAGAGCCAAAATTAGTGGAGGAGGTGAAGGACAAGCTAAAAAATGTGAGAGAAAATGTAAGGAGCACAAGAATAGGTGTAATGGAGTCTTGAAGGGGCTAGGAGAAACCAATAAGCTTCAAGAACATTGTAGAGATCAATGTGAATCACCAAAATGAATTGTAAAGCAGTAAGGCATCCCTTGTCACAATGAAAGCTAAGTGTGCCAAGAATGAACCAGATGAGATTTAAGAAGGCACAAAAGATTTTAGAGAGAGAGAGAGAGAGAGAGAGAGAGAGAGAGAGAGAGAGAGAGAGAGAGAGAGAGAGAGAGAGAGAGAGAGAGAGAGAGAGAGAGAGAGAGAGAGAGAGAGAGAGAGAGAGAGAGAGAGAGAATGAAGAAGCATCATATAAGGTAACACTAATTCACTAAAGGCCAAAAAGTGACCATTTCTAGTTGTTTTAGCTCCTTTTTTGCACATTCTACCTAGGCCACAACCTAGGATGCAACTTTTATGAAGGAAACATGTATTTAAGGCATGAGTTTCCTCCCTAATCCATGGCCTAGGTCAAAAGGCCACTCTGGGTGGTCAATAAGCCTTTATAAGGGCCTCAAGAGGCATCTAAAGGGCCTTTGAATGCACAAAATGGAAGTAAGATGCTAAGGATGTATAAGGGATGGATGTATGATGTGGGAAAGGTCCATACAAGTGAAAAATGTCTTAAATTAAGATAACTAAGGTCAATAGTCTGCATGTGAGCTGATGTGTAATCATAAGGAGGAGTATGGTCATGAGAAGTATGATTATATATGCCCTCGAGGTACAAGCAGTTGGTGTTTAAATGAAAAAGGATTGTTGTGTAGTACATGGAAGCCACACAAAAGTAAAGGAAAGAAATAATTAAAAATATAAAAGAGAATATTAACTACACTTACCAGATAATGATGGTGGTATAAGAAGTTGAAGACACAATCCATGGGTGAGAGTGAAAATGCTATGTAATATAAATCTAATTCCAGCTCCAACTCTAACTCCTATAAAGAAGGGACACAAGTGATATCAAATCAAATCATAGAATATAGAATGACATTCACAAGGGCATCAACCCTAGTGTTCTCCTTATGAGGGATATGAGTGACTTAGATGTCCTCAAAGAAGGAGAGTAGATCGAGGGCCACCTAAAAGAGAGGGATAAACTCAGAGCTAAGGATGACCTAGGCACTAGTGAGTTAAGACATGACAAATAGTGATTCAGAGAATAACTACGCATAGAATGCACCTAACCCATAGGCATCAATCAAGGAACCAATGATTACATGATACTTGATTACATTATTTGTCTCACTGGTAAGGATGAAACTAGTTAAAATAAACTCATGGCCCCATGGATCATCGATAACCTAAGCCATAGTAATAGGTCTTGGGTTACCCCAACTACTACCATCCATGTGAATCACCAATTAGAGGTACACCATGATGGGGGTCAAGGATACATGACTAACAACTATGGAAAGGTGATCTCAAAATGAGGTAGGATAAGTTACATGAGGGAAATGGATAAGAAAACCAAGGCATAAACAAAGTGGCTAACCAATGCTATCCATGGTAAGAGGTAACAAAGGAAAATGGGGGAAAGTTTATAGAAGATGAAGACTAGTCAGTAAGTTTAGAGCAAGTCTTAAACTACCAAAAATAACTAATGACCCCACCTACAACCATGATGAAATAGAGAAAATGAGAGTTATAATAGATTGACTGTATACAATTATAGAAATGACTAACTAAAAGAAGCATGCCAAGCAACTTCTATCCCTGGGTGCCCATGAGATGGGGCACTAGCCAAGGGGGTCAATGGGGAATCGAAAGGGGTCTTAAGGACCAAAATAGGGAAATAACAAGCCCAAAGAAGCCTTGATTTAAAAAATAAATACCACTAATGCACTAAGAATAGGCCAAAACCCCTAAGATGGAGGTTTCATGGTCTAGAATGTGATAAAGGGTAAAACACCCAAAAAGGGCATACCAAAAACAACAAAAAGGGATAAAAAGAGGAAAAAAGAGTGAAAAGTGAATCATTTTCACACTTATTTTCACTTTGAGAGAGCCTGAGGAGAGCCCACCAACCACCAAAGCCCAAACAAAGCAAACGAGGATGCAGGAGTACACTATAAACACACAAGATGGTCAGGGTAAGTCTTCTGATCAAAAGTT
The DNA here is from genome assembly GCA_037957365.1 of Torreya grandis. NCBI lineage: Eukaryota > Viridiplantae > Streptophyta > Pinopsida > Cupressales > Taxaceae > Torreya > Torreya grandis. The sequence continues at coordinate 1,841,284 of JARHVA010001662.1, read as the reverse complement.
TGTCAAATTTTGTCCATTTTAGAGGTTTAGGAGGCCCAAAATCCATTTTGATTGAATTTTAATGATTTAGTGTATGAATCAAATGGACTAATAGGTTAAAATGATTGGGAGGCCAAGGGAAACACACTGGGTATGATGGGAGGTCAAATAGTGGTCTCCACGCCCTAGGGCTTTTTAAAGGGCCATGCCCCAGGCTACGACCTTGCTAGGAAAATCCATGACCTAAGACACTACCAAGATATGGATGTCATGTCTTGAGCCACTACCAAGATATGACTTTGCCCAAAAATCCATGACCTAGGCTAAAAAGGCCCCAAAATAGGCCTTAGGGAGCCTGAGAAGGCCCAAAAAGGCTAGGAAAAGGTCTAAGGGAGGGGGAAATAGACAAATAGCTTAATACACTTGTTATTTACTTGATTTACCTATTTCATGGCTAATATCACTAATCCATTTTCCTGTTACTTAGTTTTGTAGACACATGGAGGAGTTAGTGTACCAATAGAGGGAGGGCCTTCATAAGAGGGTGAACAACCAACACAAAGAGAGACCTTGGGAGGTGACCAACTAGGAGAAAGTTCCATCATGGTATGTTAAGGAGGTAGATACTCTACCTATAGAGGGATAGGATCACTTATAAAGTGCAATAATTTAGATACTGGTACATGTACCTTTACTATATTACTTTAGGGCTCTAGTGAATGCATTAATGACCACATGGGTATTTGAGTGACATGTATTCCAGTTGGGGCCTGAGCTAGAGATCATCATAAGAATCAAGGATGTATATCAGTTCTATAGGGTAGAGCCTATAAGGAGGGAGATAGAGCTTCCATAGGTTCAAGACATAGCCATAACGGAGCTCTATCTAGTGGGACCCTACCAAAAGTAGAACAACCATGGATTACATATCACATAGTTATTACTAGGGGTTCCACTGCTATGGATAGTGATAGTAGGCACAATATTTGGGAGGCTATACACCATCCAAAGTATGGGGAGACTACCACTATCTTGGATAAGAGTTATCTAATGAGTAGAGGGATGATAAAAATATGTGTGGGGCTACTGTATCTTGGGTGGACTATACCAACATTTAGATCACATCCAGTACATAAGGGCATGAAGATTGTCATAGCCCAGCCTAATTCTATCTTGGGATTATGAGAGACTCTCATTGACATGATCAAAGACACCATAGGGTAATAAGGCATACTGTGCACTAGAGGAGGGTACTATATGGGTCATGTAGTTCATAGATAGGGCTAGGCCTATATGGACCACCTTAGATCAGGATGTAGTGGGTAACTACATCTGAGATCCATATAGATCTATGGTATGGGTAGAGGATGTCAAGGTGGAGATTCATGTGGGATAAGAGGAGTTTTAAGGTCTGCATCAACCATATTAGCATCTAGGGAGAGGATCTAGTGGCACAAGAGAGATGGGCACAACCCATACCAACTAGGGGTGAGCATGGAGGTTAGCTGAGATAGAGTGAGCAGGCCAATGGTAGAGAGAGTCAGCCATGATGAGGGACACCACCATCAAAAGGAAAATGACCTACTAGAGGGGCATAGAGGCCATCAAAATGACTAGGTAAGAAAATTTTACTTTTTAGATAACACTTATCTTTTATACTCATCTTTTAGCAAAAGCCAATATGTGACCAACATATTTTCTCTATGTATGTGTATACAAGAGACTAGCCTAGCTAGACTAGGCCTTAGGTGGACCTAATACTGAGGGAGTTATTCCTTGATGTGGTGACAACACCACTTGTAGAGTAGGTGAAACATCTAACAATGGGGGTAGAACCACATACTCACTTTTGGTGGGTGGGTGTATAGGCATTGCTTGAACTGGCAAGAGCATGACACCAGATACCATGCCAAGAGGTAGAGTCAGTACAACATGAGGTAGACATGGCACAAAATGAGATAGCTATAGTGTGATTTGAGGCACATATAACTAGAATGGAAGCCGAGATAGATTGATTGTGAGCTGAGCTAGCTTGAGACTAGGCCAGAGGAATAGAGGCACTTGGAGAGAGGGTAGACTGACTAGCTACCCTGGAGGAGATCATGGCTCAATTGGTCAAGAGGTTGAGATTGAGATCTCTACTTGGAGTAGGGATACCATAGATAGAGCCTAGTCATAGGCTAATTGGGATAGTATCATATATGTAGCCATGCATGTGGTAGTTTTGGGGACTATGAGCCCAAGCTTAGAGAAATCCATGTGATGTACCTAGAGAAAAAATATGTATTTTTTACAATATATATATATATATATATATATATATATATATATATATATATATAGTCATTTCTCATTATTAGCACATGTGTATATGATTTTGTGTGTGATGTTATGCTTTATCTGATATAGACTACTAGATACATGTGATTAGATAGTAGGATAGACATAAAATGTCTTAAGGTAAAACCTTTTGATTAGGTGCCATAGGGGATCACCTTCAAGGGTCAAGAGATGATAATTCCCATTCTCAAAAGAGGCAGTGATAACAAAGGAGCCAAACCACTTATGCATGAGTTTCCCTTCTAGTAGTGCTCCTTATCTAAGATGAAGACCATATCACCTACCTTGAATATATGAAAGTGCACCAATTTATTGAATGGATGGCATTGACAGTGCTGATAAACATGGTTATACTCAAGAGCATCAATATAGTGCTCATCTAACTACTAGAGATGGATCCAAATGTCTTAACCTATAATAAATGGATTAAGACCTCTAAAAGAATAATATCCTTATACCCATACATGAATGCACATGGGGTTTCCCCTGTGGTCATCTAGAAGCTAGTCTTATAGGACCAAAGGGTAGGATAGAGCATGAGGTGCCAATCACACTTAGACTGGGCAACAATGCGAATAAGCATCTTCTTCAAAGTCTTTTTTTAAGATTAAAATTTCCCATTTCCATAAGGGTAATGGGTGGATGAGAAATAGAGATTGAAGCCAAAGATTTCAACAAGTTCACATATTTAGATTCTTTGAAATCTTGGTCCATGATTGCAAATGGGACCCCAAACCTATAAATGAGTTGGTTGAGGATAATCTTGGCTACATTCTTCCCACACATGCCATTAAGAGGCATGGCCTCAACACACTTTGTAAAATAGTTAGTGGTGGTGATGAACCAACAGTGGCCATCAAAAGAGGCGAGTTTGAACTCACTGACAAAGTCAAGAGCCCAAATTAAGAAGGGCTAAGGGGCAGAAAAAAAATGTAAGAGGCCTGTAGGGGTATTGATAGCATCCTTGATGACTTGGCACATCTTGCATTTCTTAGTATATTGGATGACATCCTTAATAAGAGTGGGTCAATAGTAACTTATCTTGATAATACATTGAGTGTTGGCTTGCCCTTCAGGTGGCCAACATAAACACTCATGTGAGACTCCTATAACATGATAGAGGTGTCCTCAAGGGATAGGCATTGCATCAACATGCCATCTAGACCTATCTTGAACAAGATGTCCCCTATGATGACATAATGAGTGGTGAACTTGAAGATCTAATAACATTCCTATAAAGGAGCATTGATGGGATAAGAGTGAGTCTCAATGTAACAAACAATGTCTTGATACCAATCACATTTAGATACCTCAATCTAATTGATTGAGTAGACCATCTCATCAGGAAAGGCATCATCAACCAATTTTGTGCTAGGATTGGGTAGCAGGTATTTAATGAGTTACTCAGCTATAACTAAACCCTTGGTTGATTTTTGGTTAATAATACAAAGGTCTAACTCTTGAAGAAGCATGATTCATCTTATAATTTGATCAACAAGATGTGTCTTGTTGAGAAAATAGTAGATTATATTAGATTGGACAATCACATTGGTCATTTGGCCCAATATGTAATATTGGAACTTCTTCATGGTGAAGATGAGGGAGAGGCATTGCCTCTCAAAAATAGTGTAGTTGAGCTTAGGGCCAACTAGTGTGCGATAAATGTAGTAAACAACTCTCTCTACCAGTGTCATCCTTTTGACACAACATGGACCTAATGGTAAGATCATTAACAGAGGTGTACAAGATGAACTCATGACCCTCAATGGGTACCATCAGGATGGGAGGGTTATGAAGCATGCACTTCAATTCATCAAAATCCACTTGGACTTTAGAAGACCACAAGAATGGTATGTAAATGCATAAGAGATGTATGAGGGGTATAGATTTATGAGCATACTCCTTGAGGAAATGTCTAAGGAATTTGAGTCTTCTAAGAAATGACTATAGTTGAATGAGATTGTATGGGGGAGGCATCTCAAGGATTGCCTTGATATTCTCAAGATCCACCTCGGTACCTCTCTACAAAATGAGGAATCCAAGAAGCTTTCCAATAGAAACACTAAAAATCACTTCTTAGGGTTAAGGCTGATGTGATACTCCCTGAGATGCTCAAATATGATCCTGAGATCTTGCACATGATCACAATGCTCATAGGATTTACTGAGGAGGTCATCAACATAACAATTCACAATCTTATGGATGAGGTCATAAAAAATGTGGGTTATGGCATGATGATATGTGGTCCTAGCATTCTTCAGACTGAAAGGCATGATGACATAACAAAAGGTATATCATGGGGTAGTGAATATCATCTTGTGATAGTATTTAGGTGCAATCTAGATTTGGTTTTACCTTAAGAATCCTTCCATGAGGGATGTGATCTCAAAACTAGTTGTGGAGTCCACATTTTGGTTGATCAAAGGAGTGGGAGAATTATCCTTTGGACAAGCCAAATTAAGATATTTAATGTTGATGTGGATGTAAATGGCTTAATTATTTGTGATAATAGGGATGATGATGTCAACCCATCATGGGTAGTTAATGACTTGGATGAAACTAACTTGGATGAGCTTTTCAATATCAACCTTAACTAATTAGGAAACTTTGACTACCATTAGTCATTAATTTTAGTGAACAAGATGGGCTCCATCATCCATAATGAGGTTATAGATAATGACTTTGGGGCCCATGCCCTTCATATTAGTGTCTTCCCAAGTGAATACATCCAAAAATTCTTTCAAAAAGGCAACCAAAACATCCCATTCTTCTAAAATAAGGCTAGCACTGATCTTGATGATATTTGGCCTTGAAAAAGTGCTAAGGTTGAAATCTATAGATCCTTTAACATCCATAGCATTTCCTTCCTCAAAATAGTTAGGCATGAGAGGGATTGATAGGTATAACTCCTCAAGCTCAACTACCAGGATATGCACTATGGAGATGCGAGGGGTTGGGCCATCAGTGAGAGAAATCTCCAAACCTAACTAATCAAGGGGATAGTGGTACTTGTGATAGGATCTCATGAGCTCAATGTATGATTTTCTCTCCTTGAATAGGTTATGTTTTATAACATGAATGAAATATCACTCAAGATCAAACTTAACTACTCTAGTGGTCTCTATGAGAGATGTATTGAGAGAGCCTATACTTCGATGGGAGAAGCATGATGCGAGGGGAAGCTCAAAATTTAGGGAGACATATTGAAAGAGGTATCTAATAAGGGAAGATACAACTTGGCATTGTAGATCCAGAGAGGGAGTCAGTCAATGCATGCCAAACTTCAAATGTGTAAATGTTGATTGATACTCAGTAGGATCACAACATTCATTCTTGAGAAAATGAGACTCAAAAGTAGGGGGCATGTGGGAGTCTATAGAACCCCATGAGGAGATACCCAAAGCCTCACGTAAGGGCTTTATTTTTTAGTAAAGCAATGCCTAGGGATATAGGTCAGCCTCTATGGTGTGATCCTCACCTTCATGCATGAAATGAACTATGTGAAACATGGTCAATGTGATGGCTTGCATGAAAATAGTCTAGGGATAACCAATAATCATATTGTATGAAAGATCCAAGTCTAACACACAAAACTAAATCTTGACTATCTTGGGGCCAAAATTGACCTAGAGATTCACATTTACCACTAGTGCAACCATGTCATTATTCAAACCGACACAGTTGTGGTGATAATTAGAGAGATTCTTTTGACTAATCCCAATCTCATTAAACACATGCAGGGGCATGATATTCAATGTAGTTCCTTCATCAATGATTGATATCTTAACCTAAAAATCATCAATGGAGGTCTCAATATAGAGGGAGAAGTGGGTCTTCTTTGTAAGAACCAAAGTTTCTCCCAAATAGGTAGGATCAAAAGATAATGTGAGAGGATGGGGGTGTACAAACACATTAGAGTTAAATAAAACTTTGACAACATCCCACAATGGGCCCTTTTGAGAGAGACCAAGCTCATCAAATATGAGGCCCCTTTGCTTAGGGAAAAGGTGAAGAAGGTCCCAAATTGATATCCTACCTAAGAGGCCCTATAAATCCTCTATGATGGAGTAAGGACACTATCTATCCTAGGGAGGGATGTTCTATAGAAAGCCAAATCTAACTTTAGGGTTCCCTACCCCTATGGGCTAGACAAGAGGCCCAACACCACTAGTATCTATAATGGGGTCAATGACCCAACCCCAGTGCATGTTGATAAAACACTCATACCCAATAGAGGCTATGTCAATAAAAGTAATGACCTTGATACTCTCATGATTGGCTTTCCCTCTCAGGTCATCTTGGGAAGAGGATTCAGAAGAGGTAGAAGATCAAGAAGGGTAATGATGGGCCTTAGCCATGGATTTATTATTTTTCTTTTTCTTTTTATTCTTCTCCTTATCATGGTTAAGAAGAGGCTCCTTAAACATATTCAATTTTTGGTTGGGTTTTTCAAGTGGAGAACTCTGAGATAGAGGTGAGGCTTGCACACTAAATTTTTGGGTAGCATAATTAGCATCATAATGGCCCTTCATCTGATGGAAATTTAAAAACTTGGTGGGGTCATACAGAAAAACCATCCTTAGTTTTACTATGCTTGGTTTGGAATCCTTCTTTTTAGTTGGCTTCTTGCTCAAAGTATTTACCTCATAGCTATCTTTCTTGTCCTTCTTATCATGAGGAGAATTTGTGAAACCATCATTGGTCATGTTACAATTATGATCATGTGAAGAAGATGAATTTTGGGTTGGCATAAGGTACATGCCCACATGTTATTTAAAAAATTAAATCTTTATACACTCATTAACATCTTCATCATATGAGGTGGGCTCATGTTTGAGGACCTCAAGGTGAACCTCCTGCCTTAATGCTCATGTGAACATTTCATAAAATTGATCATCCAAGAACCTTATCCTGTACATATGGATCGCTGAGCACCACCTATGCATAAAATAAAAGTTATACTCACCCTTGGCCTATGCCATGGAGGTTAGTGATTGGATGTAGAGGTTAAATGATCTAGAGATATCAAAGTACTAGAGGAAGTCATTCAAAAGGAGCTAGAAATTAGAGAGAGAATCTAGAGGCAAATTCTAGAACTAAATGAGAGCTTTAGCTCATAAAGAATGAGTGAAGAGCTTTAACATCATGCCTTAATCCTATTCCCAATCCATACACACCATCATAAATTCCATGACATGCTCCATGAGACTAGAGTCCCGAGTCCCATTAAACTTAGGTAGTTTAGGGACAGGAGTAGGAAGGGCAATAACATGTACCCAAGGGGCTAGATGATTCTTATAGAGATCCTCATAGCTATAATTGATAACGGGTTGGGAATGAGCTCCAAGAGGGGGATCATGGTGGTTATGATGTTGTCTATGCCAATATACCTCATCATAACCTTGATCATGGAGGGGATGATGTTGAGGTAGCTCCTGATATGGGACATGCCCCTATTAGAAATCATCCCTACCATGGGGTGGGGAATGACCATAAAAAGGGTATCATTCCCTACAAGGATGATTGGATTATATGGAATACTCATGAAAATGGTCATGGTGGCCTAATTTTCCATGATGTTGATCACATGTCATCAGATGAGGGTTAACTTGAGGGTGATGATTCTCAGGATAGGCATCCCATGGATCTCTGGTCTGTAGGTGGTGATCAAAATTAGAATGCTCATTTAAGACTCTAAAGGATGGACTAGGAGGATAGGAGGACTCCATGTGATAGAAATGCCTCTCTGAGTTGGAGTACCTATGTTCCATAACATGGAAATGAGGGGGTTCTTACTATAGAGTCTCTTTCTAATAAAGAGGTAGGGAACTCACATGAGAACTGGTTGAGGCACTCAAAATTGAACAGGTGTGAACTCTATCTCTAGAGGAATCATATCACCTAATCCTAGGGGGAGAAGGGTGCACTTCATTCATTTGAAGGCATATATGGTAATAATCAATGATCACACATAGATCATCAGGTCTTAATCATATAAGGGGGTCTCCATCACCTTGAACAGGCGAATGAATCATGGCATGAGGCCAAGGGGAAAGATCCTTAGATGAATGAAGCTCAGAATGGTTAAAAGAGGATTGAGTCCATTGGTTATAGACCTACCAATATTATTCCTTATAGAACATGAGAGGGTCTAAGCCACCATTTTGGGTTGAGGGAACCTCTTGGATCTTATAGTATCTATAGCATTCCATTACAGTCACATCTTACTCATGAGTGAGTCAGGGATAAGGCCCTAAATCTAATGGGGTTGGTATCCCAAGGGTGGGAGTCTAGACATATATGTAATCAATAAAGAGCAACATAAGAGATAAAAGAAAAGGTAAATATATGAATAATTAATAGGGAGAATGATACAAAACCAAAATAGGATAACACAACCAAAGTGAGAGCTGAAACACAACTAAAAGAAAATTTTAACAACTAACAGAGGGGAGTTGGCTAGGAGAGTTCTCAATGGGATAGAAATTTCATTATAATGTACATGAAATAACACTAGTCATGCTGAAATATAGCTCCAAGAATTTGAACATAACCACTAGTGTTTGGTAGGGGGTACACAAGGTACTTAAACAAATGACTAGAAGGCTAGAAGGATTAAGGCTTCTATGGGCTACTAGAGATCTATAGAGGCTATACAATTTGTTGGCTTACACCAAGCTATAAAAAGACTCATAAACTAGGTTAAGGATAACATGATCAAACACATAAAGGATGCAGGTATCTCTAATAGGTATAACCATAGTAAAGTGATCAATTAAGACTATAAATTTACTTGCATATAAATTGTGGAAATGATAATACTGAAAGACAGTTATCAAGTAATGCATAAATTTAGATGAAAAGGAATTTTTAGGCCAAATAAAAGATGTTTAGGGAAGTAAATATGTTTTCAAGAAAGGGTGCAAGAGCATGCCTAATCCAAGCCTAAGTTAAGTCTTTATTCTCAACACTATTGTTTCCTAATAATGCATTTTTTTGGTTTAGCAAAAGAGGTAATTATTTATGCAAATTGTATAGATTGTTTTGAGCATTTAGGATTATACTATTCAATGAGAAATGTTTCCAAAGTAAACATGACATGTAATAGAAGATATTTAAAATAATGAAAGATATTTTTAACCACATATAAATTTGAAAACTTTAGAGACTATCGTAGATAATGCCCTAAATAAGCTGAATCACTAAAATAATAAAAACCTAACATATATACTACTATAAAAAAATAAGAATTTCACTTTTCATAGTAAATTATCCTCATATAAAACTCAAAATTATTGTTTAGACTTTCTACCAACTAATTATCCAAGCTCGGAAGCAGTGAAGGAGGAGGATCAGGCCGTGTGTGAAATGAGTCCAAACTAAGAGCCAAAAGTAGTGGAGGAGGTGAAAGAAAAGCTACCAACTCTGAGAGAGATAATGTAAGGAGAATAAGAATAGGTGAAATGGAGTCTTTAAGGGGATAAGATCAACCAAAAAGCTTCAAGAATACTGTAGAGAGCAATGTGAATCACCAAAATGAACTATAGAGTAGTAGGGCATCCCTTATCATAATGAAAGCTAAGTGTGCCACGAATGAACTAGGTGAGATTAAAGAAAGCACCAAAGATTTGAGAGTGATTATCAAGAGAGAATATTAGAGGAAAAAATTAGGAGAGAGAGAGAGAGGAAAATGAATGAAGTGTCATATAAGGCAACCCTAATTTGCCAAAGGCCAAAAAGTGACTATTTCTAGCCATTTGGGTCAAACTAGCTCCTTTTTTGCACATTATACCCAAGACATAGCCTAGAACATGAGTTTTGTGAAGGAAACATGTGGGACAGGCTATAATTTTCCTCCTTAATTCTTGACTTAGGTCAAAAGGCCACTCTGGGTGGTTAACATGCCCTTAGAAGGGTCCTAGGAGGCATATAGAGGGCCTGTCTATGCACAAAAGGGTAGTAAGCTGCTAAGGATGTATAAGGGATGTATGAATGATGCAAGAAAGGTCCATGTAAGTGGAAAATATCTTGAAGTGGGATAAACAAGGTCGACAGTTTACATGTGAGTTGATGTGTAATCATAGGGAGGAGTAGGGTCATGGGAAGTATGATTACAGGTAGAACCACAAAATGTGACTCAATACATTGAAAAAATGCAATTATAAATGTTGAGTGTCACTAGACTCTAACATCACCCACTTACAAGATGAATACAAATTATACTACTGTAAATGAATCTAGATTTTGTTTGAAACTTTAAAACTTTTGAAATTGAGAAATTTTAAATCACCATGTAGTAACTTGAACATGAATGAGTATCATTCCTCATGTATTATATTGAATGGATATTTTAATTCCATTTAAAAATTTTAACTCTTAAAATGTGTAACTTGTAACTGTTTGAATCCTAAAACTATTTTGTACATGCCCATGCATATGCATCTAAAAATTATGAATCATGTTGTAATTTTGAAAACTATATAATTCCAAAAATCTGAAATTTTGTTACTCGTGAGGCTTGAATTATCAATACAAACCCATTGCGATGCCCCCATTTTGACATGGGAAACATATCCTGTAAGTTAAAAGAAAACATATGTGAAATATATAATCATTATAGATCAAGAATCTAAGAGAACTCTACTCATTTTTAGAGATATCCAATCAAAACAAATTAATAAGTATGCATCTCAATCTCAATCCCTATGGTTGGACAAGGTCTAAAAAAGCATAAACAAATAGAAAAGCATGCTAAAAAAACAATACCTTTCCAATGGATTACCTTCCAATCCGGATTGTAAGAATAATAGGCCCAAATTTTAAACCTAAGGAGTCTTCAACAATGTTGTTATATCCAAAATAGGCAATACTTATTTTATGAATGAATTTATTAAGCAATTGATAATTGAAAGAATAATAAGCTTAGGATAATCAAACAACCAAGATTCATGAACCTCTGGAATGGAAGATGAAGCTTGTATTTATAAATTTATCAAAATAATGAGAACCGTTCATCTTGATTGAGATGGAGGTTTAAGAATGAGTCCTCACATCTCCTTGATGAACATGCAAGAGTTTGAATTGATTATGGCTTAGAATGTGTAAATGAATTTTACATGTTATGAAATTGAGTGTGTAAGTGAGAGTTAAAATATTTTTAACTTGCACACTTTGCCTAGTGATAATATCAATGTGAGGCAATGTTTCATTGTTTGATTTAATAAAATAGATAATTCCAAAAGATCCAAAATTATTTTATTAGAAGAAAAATAGATTAATTAATTAGGAATTAATTTAATTATTAGAAGAAAATAAATATATTAATTAATTAATAATTAGAAGAAAATAAAGAGATTAATTAATTAGAAATTAGTTAATAATTATAAGAAATAGATTAATTAATAAATAATTAGAATAAAATAAATAGATTAAGTAATTAGAAATTAATCAATAATTAGAAGAAGGTGACATTTATAAGGTTATTTTTTAGATTAATATTTTATTTAATTGGCCTTAGAATAACATTTATAAGTCATGGAAATGATTCAGGACATTATAGAAGAAATAAATTATATTAAATAGTGTATTTCTGTAATTAGGGGTGCATCAAAGTGATTTAGAATGTGCAAGGTAAATTATGTGCCTAGTTTGGATTAAAATGATATTTTCATGTATTATTGGAGAAATTCATTTCCATGTGCAATTTTGACATAGAAGTGATGAAAATGAAGAGTCTAAAATTTTCCCTTATTTGAGAAGGCATTGTGAGACACAAGTCGAAGTAATGACTTTTTAGAGAATGAAAAAAATGCTATAATAATTTAAGAATGATTGGAAAATGATTTGTTGATAATTATAATATTTTTTTTTACATTTTATAAATAAATAGGTTCAAATTGATGCCCTAGATAATTATAGATAAGCCCTGGATGTCCACTCAAGGGTGCAGTCAAAAAAGAAGAATGAACGAATGGGCCCTCAAAAAGAAGAAATAACACAATCTAGAGAAAAATATTGAATGAACGGGCCCTCAAAAAGAGGAAACATCATGGTCTAGAGAATAAAAGTGAGCAAATGGGCCCTTGAAAAGAGGAAACAACATGGTCCAAATAAGAAGAGTAAATAGGGTGACTTTCAATGACAAAGAAGGTTTGATTTATCCCAAGCAAAGTAGAATCAGGAAGGATACATCCCAAAATATGTGACACATTTTGAAGTGCCCCAAATAGGGTGAAAGTGGTGAGTTTAGAATGGTAATTTGATTCAAACAAGGTGGAATTGATGGGGCAGGATCATGATTTGTCATGGGTTTATTGAAATTTTATCATGATGTAAAATGGGTTATGTATGATTATATATGCTCTATTAGTGATAAGTACCATGAGTGTCATAGATATAACCATGTGATGGAATTTATCTTCATTAGATCATTGGATAATAGAGAGTTTTGGTGGATTTCTTTGTGTGACATTACTGTGAATACTCCAAAACTTCATTTTTAATTTTGCATGTGACAAAATGCATCATAATTATAAATAAATCATAATAATAATTTATTACATAAGCATATGGAGTAGGTTATAAGAAAATATTCATAACTTAAGATCAAGATATGACATATTAAGACCTAAGGAAAAAACACAATGCACAAAACCAAGAGTATTTCATATACAAAGACTCATGAATGAAGATCAAGACATGAAAAATCAAGACTTGAGTGTAAATTATGATGTAATAAAATAAAATAAAATAAATAAAAAATACCAAGATTTGAATAAAATAAACATAGCAATAGGCAAACAAACAAGCACATAAAAAACACAAATGGAATAAACAAACAAGTTTATTAAATCAATTGTGCTTTTATGGTAATAAGGCATTACTCTTAGATGTTGCCCCAAAGTCTAAGGGAAGTGAAAATATAAAATGTGACAAAATTTAATCTTAGGGAGAATCAAAGAAAAGTAAGGAAGTGGCTGAGCTGACCCTAGATGCCCTATGCATCAAAGTGCTACCTACAAAGTTTGTTGTGGACTTTAGGCCAAATGTAGTTCTTTCGAGAAATGGGATATAATAAAATTGATGAAAGTGAGGAAAGATAAGCATGATATTAGAAAATAGGGATGAAAAAATGGTAAGAACATAGTATAAATGGCTCATGAAATGGTGAGGACATGGATTGTCTAGCAAAATAATGAGAGCATGGATTGGCTCACAAAATGGCAAGAGAATGGATTGGAGAAATTATGAAACAAGTGGATTAAATGTGACTGAGCAAGAGGGTTTCTCACCAATGAAATGTGCATTTGTAAAAAAGGAGTCAATCATTTTGTACTCAAATGGTGCTATGTAGAACAGAACCAAGAGGGAGACCCATTAGTTGACAAGATGTCAAAAGTGTCAAATATTTTGAGGCAATAAAACTCTTTTGGGATTATCAAATGTTTTGATTATATATATTGGATTTTATAGCATTTCAACTCAATGGAGGATGATGAGATATTGACTATTTGTTGGGTTTTTGGCATATTTGAATGTTTTGGGATTTTTATGGAATAAGGTCCAAAAGGGGACATAAGTAAATATACAAAGAACCATATAGCAAAAGGAAAATTACACTTGGGTAAGGAATTAAATGAAAAAAATTTGGCCATAACTAGGCATGCTTATAAAATGGTGAAAGCATGGAATAAAAAGCTCACAAAATGATGAGAGTGTGATGATAGGGGTAGCTGAGATGACCTTAAAAATTGATCATTGACTATAAAGTCTGAATGGACCTCAAGCCACTATAGTACAACTATCATGAAATGACCAATCAATAACATGCTAGGTATATGAAAGGTATCAAAGAAAAAATAACAAATAATATTGGTCAAAAGTGAAAGAGATATTATCAAAGGATCTATTGCATAGGAAAACCATGTTGAAGGATACATATACATTACTTGTAAGAATGTGTTGATGATGTCCAAATCATAACTGCTTGCTAAATCTCCTTTAGAATGTGTCGTCAGAATGCACCTATTGTACCTATACACTCATAATAAAGATCAATATGATTGAAGGAATGGGGAAAAAGTATGGGATTGACTCAATGGAAAAGACATGAAGGGAACAAAACATGACTTTGCCCCTAAGTAGGTTCCTCATAGATAATGTTCAAGAAAATCAAGCATAAAATGACTTGAGATGCATTATCTTTATGGGCTCATCTATCTCTTTCCCATTTGGTGTATACAATATATATGCTTCAAACCATAGTTTGCTATGATAATGAATAGACTGAGTCAATTTGGCTCAAATTTACCTTTATCTTCTCACTCTGCATTGGTATTTTTTAATTCTCTTTCATCATAAGGCCACCAACTTCTTTATGGATTTTATATGTTTTTTTTATAGATATGGCATAACCAGTTTTGATAGGCTTTGAGATTATTCAATATAGATACCTGTATCTCATCTAGGAGTTTTAGTTCTTATAATTGAGCTATCTCATTCCCAAAGCTTTTCATATTAATTAAAATAGCTCAATTATAGGAACTGAAACTCCTATATCTCATCTAGGATTGCCCTAAAATGTAATTACAATAATATCATCTCTAGATCTGCAAGAGGTGAAAGAACTATTAAAGAATAACTATCACTATTGTGACTCACTAGAAGATTCATCTAGGGTCAAGATCGACTCATCTAAGAAACCAAAAGTAAGTGGCTTAGTGCATATAGTATTGGTGCGTCTATAATTTGATCTACTATAACTTGGAATTTTATTTCTTTATAATGTGAATATTCAATGTTGAAATTACTCTACAACATTACCCACTTGGCCATGTATCCATTCAATGCATATTTCGAGAGGAGGCATCTGAGTAGATCAATATCAGATGTAACAATGGTCTTATTATTCAATATGTAGTGTTAAAAATTTTAATATGTGAATACCATTGCTAATTAGACTTTTTTAGTTAGCATATAATTATTCTCATAAGAAACTAATGTCTTTTTCAAATAGTAGATTACTCATTCTTTTCCTTGATGATCATGTTGGGAAAGAATATCCCCCAATGCATGTTTTGTCACTAAAAGATAGAGCATTAAGGTTTCCATATATAGGAGGAGATAATATTGGGGAATTGGCCAAATACTAATTTAATTTCATTAATACTTACTATTAGTCAACATTCCATGAGAAAGTGATGCCCTTCTTCAGGATGTAGGTAAAAAGATGGTATCTATCGGTAAGCTGAGAAATGAAATACCGAATAGATTGTATTTGGATTTGAAAAATGTGGAGCTACTTTAGATTGGAAGGAGGAGGCATTTCCATAATGGATTTAACCTTATGTAGATCAAATTAAATGCCTTTGTGAGAAATAATGAAGCCTAATAATTTTATTGATGTGAATCCAAAGACACATTTCCTGGGGTTAAGATGGACTTTGTATTCACAAATCCTTTCAAATATCCTCCATATAATTGTTGGATGGTCTGATCTAGTCTTAGATTTTCCTAGAATGGTATCCACATAATATTTAATGATGTCATGCATCTTTTAATTGAAAATGATATTCATGTCATAGTGATACGTAGCAATAACATTTTTGAGACCAAATGGCATCACTTGATAATAAAATTTCCCCATTAGAGTGGTGAATGGTATCTTGTGCTAGTCTTTGAGTATTATATTGATTTGATTATACCCTTAAATACATCCATAAGGGACAATATCTCAAATCTTGCTATGAAATATATAATCATATTAATGTTTGGCAAAGGAAAATCATCCTTTGGGAATTCTTTATTGATATCTCTAAAATCTATACACACTCATATTCCAATCAACTTTTTGCTGAATAGAACTATGTTAGATATCCATTCTAAATAGTTGATTATCCTGATAAAACCTATTGCTAGTAATTTTTATCTCCTTTTTGACAAGTATGGTAATTCATATATGCATTTTTCATAGTTTTTGTTTGATTGGTTTAGCATCTAGGTGTATAAAAAGTTAGTGTACAACCAAATAGGGATCTAAACCTGGCATATCTAAATAATATCATGTGAATATATCAATGAATTCCTAAAAAACATCAATAATGAGATCCCATTCTTATGCATTAAGGGATGCACCCAACTTAATCCATTTTGGATCATCTATTATGTCAATGTTGATTTTTATTGTGTCCTCCACAAGAAGTGTGGATCCATCGTGTAACATAATTGGAAGTGAGGAAAAATTATCTTTGCTATCAGATTGTGAATCATTAAGTTCACCCATGAAATAAGAATCATAATCATTCATGTCTATAAATGGTTATTTAACATCTATCCATGGATTTCTTAGGACTATTTTCTTAAATGTTTTATGATCATCATGATTGATTTTTTCTCCAAGAGACAAGTGTGGAATTATGGAACCTTGTGCTTCCTATGAAGGAGAGAAAACTTCACCATCCAAGGGCACCTAGAATAGGTTTTCACCAATGGACTTGTTTTTTTATTTACTATTTCCATAGTCTAAAAACACCTCAAAGAGGTTTTCAATTAAGGATCTCAATGTTTAATTTTTATTTTTATTGTGACCAAGGAAGTTAATTTTCTCCCTAAAGTAGGAAACATGGTCTAATGTAATCACAAAAACTTGTTTTTGATCTTTAATTAGAATTCCATCTCTGAGGCCCGATAAATCTAAAAGTGCCTCTTCATTCTAAAATTCATCCAATGGTATATTATAATCTTGTTAGTCTCGACCAATCAACTGAGGATGATGGAGGAAAAGAGGGGAATTATAGGTATATGAGGAAATGGTATAAACAATATTAAGATTGAATATATTGGTATTAGTTAACTCATCATATATGCTATAATATCACTTCACATCATTATTGGCATCATCATCACTAGGCATGAAAGTTGTGTCACTCTCAAGATTGGAGGGGTCACCCCTAAGTGGTTGATATATAATACATTGGATGCCTTTGTGTTTGGTAGTTGATACAAGCTTAAGAATTCCATGTTATTCCACCCCCCCCTAAGCCTTTGGCTTTATGATTTTGATTATCCATGATTCAATTTGGAATATGATACTTATCATTCTAATAACCTGAAGTAAAGTCATCATTGTATAACCAAAAATCATCATCGACCTTATGTTATTGAATTGTTGAGTTGCCTTTGACAAAGACATGAATTCCTTTGGGGTGTATGGTAACCTTTTTATGCCATTACATCTTGGGCCTACCATGGCATTTAGGAGATTGGGGTAACTTGGATACATGAAAAGCATTACCAATCTTATATTCTCCATGACCCTTATCTTGAATGGTAAAATGATAAGAAATCGAAGGAGGTGGATCAGAATAAGTTGACACAAGAGTGCTCAAGTTAACATAGATAAAATTAGGGGACTCAAGAGCTATCTCTTTTACCTTTTTGATGGTATGTACTATTGTTTGTTTAGATCTCACCCTAGCTGAGAAAGGGGATTGTTCAGGTCCTCTTGCTCAAACCTAGTCCAACATGGGATTGACCTTAGGCTGTGGGTCACTTAAACTTTGGTAAGACCTTTTGAGAAGGTCAAATTCCTTTTGTATCTATCACCTAAGCTAGACCTAAGATAACTCTTACTTGGAAAAGGGAGAGAAAGATTGAAAATAATTATTAAAATAATGTAAAATGAGGTGATGCACTCAATGTTTTGATCCTTATATTTGCACAAGGCACACTATAAGACATTTTCAAGACTTATAAAGATCACTTCATTCAATATTTGATCAGTTCCCACATAATTATTTCATAAAAAGGCATGGAATAGCTATTGACCTAGTATGGGAGGGCAATTATCCACTTCCACACTGACCAACAGACTATATATCCACATAAAATGACCTGTGATAACTACCAAAGCACTACATGAAGGTGAAAAGACTTAGATAAAGGCAAGGAAACATACATTCATTTAGCCGCATCAATAAACTCATAAGACACACTTAAACTTAGCTTGAAAAATGAAAGAATTCAATCTTCATTACATCAAATAGGTGTTATAGTATAAATCCTGGTAGAGTCTAGTCATGGCAAAGAGAGGGATCCATTTCAAGGGTTAGAAGCCAATATTTATAGAAGAAGGGATGAAAGAGATGGAGACCAATGCATATAATGATGGAGAAGGGGTCATTATGATAAATATTTCCAATCATCCATCATTGATTCAGTTAGAAAGGATCATCATGCTAAGACTACTTCTGAAAAATGGCCATGATAATTATATCAGTCCTTTTCAATCCATTTCTGGCTTGCATGATGCTCCCTTACAGTTTCAATGGTATAATCAAGTCATTTTCAAGCTTAATTCTAACATCAAATCCATTAAAATAGTTGGATCAATATTTTATAATCTCTTTTTAGCATTGATGTAGTTATAGTATCTTAACCAATCCATTTTGATCTTGTTCTGGCATCGATTGCTCATCACTAGTTCATTTTTGGCATGCAAGAATGAAGAAAAGGGTTATAGTCATGTTGCTAGCCTTGGAAATGAATACATCAAAATTGATGTGTCTACCTTAATGGAATACCTTTAAAATATTTTATTTGGTTTGATTTTGACCATATTTGCTTTGACTTTTGGCTTGAGAGGCTTTCCAAGATGCATATTCAAATATGCAACCAGATGTACCCATTTATTCTTGCAAAAATTTTGATGATAACCTGGTTCTTCTAGGCTTGCTCAAGTCATTTATTGATCATCTTTAAAGGCTTATATCTATAGATATAAATTAAAAAAAGGCACCAAACTTGAAAGGAATCATTAGGGAAAAAAAACATCATTTTAAGGAACTCTTAAGACCTAACTGACTCATAAGGCAAATTAGCATGATATGCTAAGTTTCAAATGATAGGGTGATAATTTGACGAATGGGGGCAAAATTGACAATATGTACAATATTGGTATGATAGTTATAACCCTCACATTTATCCTCAAGGTGTTTACAATATTGGTATGGCTACAAATTTCCAAGAATAGTGATCTCCATTCTAGAATGGGGGAATTTTAGGCATTGATATAAGGTAGATAGAACTGCATTAAATTCATGAATCCAAAGTCACCCAAGGATCAAATTATATGACAACTATAGGTTAATGACATGGTAAAGGGTATTGTGAGTGACATGACCAATAATAATAGGCAAATAAATGGTTCTTGAAGAATCTCTCTCTTCATTGTCATATGCATCGATAATGATTATGTTTGGCTAGAGATCTATTATATTATATCCCAAGTGTTTAATAAACTTTAGAGATTTGATGTTTAAATATAAACCATTGTCTACAAGGACTCTCTTGATATTATGGTGGGAAATGATTATTTCAATGTATAAAGGATTTTTGTGATTAGAACTAAGGGATGGCATATCAATTTGGTTAAAGGATAATTTTTGACCTAGTGTTTAATAACCCACAAGTGCTTGAAAATTTCTAAGAGCTATGTCATTTGAAACCTTGGATTAGATCAAAAGCTCATTTAATATGTTCTTGTAAAAATTTGATGTATATTTAACCCCAATTTGGATAAGAGGCTATCATACTTGGGTAAAAGGGTTAAGGATATATAAATGATAAGGAACAAGGGTATATATCATATCTACAATATGCTAATTAATGTGCTAAACTTAGATGTACCATATGTTGAATCTATAGAGCTAAGATATGCTCTTAATAGAAAGTACAACTATGCTAGATATATAAATGACATAAAATAAAGTAATTAGTTATTTTTAATTCTAATATAGTGTTAGATATAATACAAGTGGAAGTAAGTAAGAAAATAGTTTTGAATCAATCATTAGATTCTAGATCTAGTACCTCTAGTTCTCTACATAGTTACGCCAGCTTGGGATAGTTGCATCGACACTAAAGTATGGGTTTGATGCTAGTGTAATATACAAAATATGCACTCAAATAGGATTCAACCACCTGGATGCTTCTAGTTTTAGCTTTACCTTCACTCTAGTGCATTCATATCTGTGTCATGGACTATCGCTCCTAGTGAAATGGAAAAACCTTATGTTTGAATCTTCAATGTGACCTTGTAAATAAATGGGTTAGTGGGAAAATAATTTTACTCTAACCTGTAATGACCCTATTATTAAAGGGAAATGCATACATATCCAATACTCTAGAAGAGGCCCTCAAAATCATGTAGTTATTCCCTACTTGTTGGATTGTGTGTGAATCATGTAATGTGTAAAGCAAGTACAATAATGACCTAGCTTATAACTTGGTAAATATGAACTTATTAATACTCTTTTAATAATTTATACCTATAGATGTGTTGTACCTATGATTGGTGTGTAAATAAGGAAGCTTTGATCAATTAAGTGCTTTATAGAGTGCTTTTTGATAAGTGCCTTGGTCTCTTTGGTCTTTTCTATGTGAGAAATGAATGAAGGTTGATATTATATTTATACCAATCATATAAAGAGATAACTCACATTAAATAACTTACGCTAACCATTATAATATGTATCATTTTCAAATTGGATGACTTTAAGGCATTGGACACTTGCATTGGGTTAGAACAGTAACATCGATGCTACTATTTGGCCCAAATGTTAGTGTCTAGGGAGAAAGAGAGGAGGCATAGGTTAAATACTTAAAAAGGTGTAAGATAAGTACGTTTAAGCATTCTAGGAAATATGGGATGTTTGTGCCATCAATAGGCTAATCAAACTAAGATATAGGCCAAGGGTCATAAGATAGAGTAGACACAACATTTTCAAAACCAAGGCATATGTAGAACTAAGAGGAACAACGAAAGTCATGAGTTTACAAAGTGTACAAGATTGATGTGCTAAATAATCATAAAATATGATCTATATTTTCCCCCTTTTAATCTAGTAATGAAATTTATAGTTTAAAGGAGAGGAATAAGTACCTAGGTGTGTATACACACCTTGTCTTTACTTCGGTTGAATTTGAATGCTTTATTAGAGCTAGGTTTGAGTGCTTTGTTAATGACTGACATACAACCAAGATCATGTTACTTTGTATAATCAATGAATATAATATAGGTTAAAGGTAATTGAAAAATATTTAATTTAAAAGATCAATGTTTAAGAGTACACCTGTGTGTTGATGTAACTGCCCTACCTATTGGTAAGTTATCTTTGCAATATATGTATCATTTTAATGCTCTAAAACTAATATTAGGATAAATATAGATAATTATTTAATATGCATATATCAGAGAGAGAGAGAGAGAGAGAGAGAGAGAGAGAGAGAGAGAGAGAGAGAGAGAGAGAGAGAGAGAGAGAGAGAGGCACATACCCCCAAATTTGGAGCCAAAGTGAGTTACTACATGGAAATTGAGATTATCTCAATTATATAACCCAATGATACTTGTAACCTGGTGAGTTTGGATGATAAAGTCCAAAATAAAAAGTTTGGAAATATTGAGTGATTTAATCACCATAACCATACATAAAAGTGAATTAACTACTATAGTAGATTGGCTCACTAAAGTTTGTAAAAGTTTACTGGGTATTAGTACATGTAATAGTTTTGGAATCTAAATTTTATTTGGATTTTTCAATATTAGGCACATTTTTCATATCATATGCACCTTAGATTTGTCTCATGTTGAAACAATGTTTAACAATGGTACCATGTTTAGAATTTTACTAAAAATGTGTATCAAAATCATATAACTATGTTTTTTCCAATTCAAAAAACTATGTAAGTGTGGAAGACATGATTCCAAATCATGCCCCCACTATATATGGATAAATTTTAAACTTATATAACTACCAATGTGGAGGAAATGTTTCCAAAACATGCCCCAATTGTAAAGTAGAGATGCTAAGAATGGAGTAGGTGTGAAGAACACGCTTCCAAAGCATGTCCACACTAAATTTATGAATTATAAGTACCATACTAAATTAATGTGGATAACATGCTTCCCAACCATGCCCCCAGTGAATTTAAAACTATGAATGTGTGGAATATTTGTCATCATGACATGCCCCACTAAATCTACAAATTGGTGTAAGTACCATATACTGTGTGAGTGTGGAGAACATGCTTCCAAATCATTCCCCATTTTAATTTAAAAAATATGAAAATTGTGGATGCCATGTCACGATGATATACCCTCAATAAAATTCCTTCCTTTAAGGTGAGGGAAACATAGTACCTAATTGTTAGCTCACCTCAAAAGGGTAAGATAACTACACATCTACTAATGTAACCATGTAGCATATATAAAGAAACATTTATAGGTAAATGTATCATTAAAACACATAAAACCAATGTAATCACATGTAGGACTAATATGCATGATAAATATCATAGAAATGTCTATATAGTAATAGTACAAGATCAACAAGCAAACAAGCACACACATAAGAACACTCAAAAGTAATTCAAAAGGTAATGGTGCAAGGATACTGCAAATAAGGGGCATGTTCAAATGTTTCAAAATTGAATGGACATTGCTTAGTCTAATGTCCACAAAAGTAAGGAATGACATATTCAATTATCCATAGAATGAAATGGCATATTCAAATGTCTAAGAGAAAATTATAGGCACATGGTCTGTATACAATGAAGCATATTCAAATGTTTAAAAGAGGAAGTCAATAGCAAGGCAAAACACTCAATGAAGTGTGTAAAATAAAAACATAAGTAATTGACATAAACATATCATAGTGGTGATCGAATGTGTTAGAAGAAAATGTCAAGTACATAACATATCAAGTACCCTATGTAATGTATAATCATGGATAATAGGCATGTGTAAGTACATATGTGAGCTCAAACATGATAGTGTAGAGTGATCATCAAATCATATAACCTATGTGTGTTAAGATCATAGAAGATGGATGCCACTAAAATCCTAATGACGTGAGTAGCAGGGCACCCCAACACTCATAAGTGTATCATGTATGTGTATGCCTATATATGTGTATGTTATATTAAGTGATATGTTATTCCTTAATATGGAACTAACACATAAATGGTAAGGATCTAATAGAACATGTAGGTGCCGAAAGTGTTTTTGGAATTTTAATTGTTTTTTTATTTTTTTCGTATTTTTCAAATAAATTTTGGAAAATGGAAAAAATATCCATTTCTCCAATTTGAATGTAAATAAATAACCATTTTCCCAATTTGAATGCAAAGGATATTTGGAAATTTGATTTGGTTATTCATATGATACTGTGTCTTATGACTTATGATGGCCCATTTTGCAATGTATTTTGGTAAACATATTCCATGTGCTATTATCACAAATGTATCACTGTACCCATCAAGTGGCACTCATATTTTTATATCTTGAAATTGAAATGTAATACATATAATTTTCATATCAATATTTGCTTCCATGTTAACCAACCAAGATTGACCTAAATTCAAGGTGAAATTTGGTTTTGGATTTGTTACCCATATCATAAAATATGCATTATTTAGTCTACATGCTATGGTAAAAGTATGTATCCAAAGGAGTTTAGATTTAATGGAGATTTATTTAGTTCATATGTATGATTCCCCATTTTTTCAAAAACATCCTACTACAAATTAAGTCCCATTCCATGTCAATTAGAATATTGGTACAACATAACACATCAATATTTGTAAAAACTATTATATGTCTGCCTATAGGTATGTTTGAAGTTTGGTATTCTTTAGGAAGATGTGAAATATTGGACTTGATTTTTTATGGGGATAAAAGGTTTATTTTTAACTTACTCTTATATTATTGAATTTTGGCTTTCAAAGCCCCACATTGAATTGCATCATGACTCATGATCTGATGGTGATTATAATATGGAAATCCTTCTTGAGGAAGAAGGTAACTACCTAATCTATGTCAAGTGGGAGGTAAAGAAATCATGTTATACTCAAGTAACATGGACAAAAGAGTATTTGTGTTATCCTGTTGTGTTGTGATTTGTAAAATTTGTTGTGAAGCTTTTTGAGAAGACTCTGCATAATGGATATGACTTAATGCAACTAGGTTATCATAGATTGATCCAATGTGTTCAACGAAGAGGAAGGTATAGAAGGAAAATAATCTATTTTATCATCAATTTTAGTTATTTTACCTTTCCCTTTATCTAATTTTAAATCCAATTTTTTCATGCCATGAGGATGGATCACTAAATGGAGGTTAATTGTTTTATTCTCTTAGATTTTTAATAACATTGGTTCCCATTATGATGATTCTCACTTTTTATGTGCATCTATGTGTACCTCAATGTTTAATTTGTTGATAGGATGTTGGTTATCCATGATTGTCTCTGAATATCCAAAGCCTCATTGATTTGGATTTCACTTGAGAAATATAGGATGAGTTATACCTTGTTCATGTTTGCCAAACTTTTGTCCTTGATACCCATATTTGAGAAAATATCAAAGGCCAAAATTATATGCAATATTTTACTAGAGGATTTTGAAGTATATGAAGAATGTGATGCATCCACCCTTGTCATATTGGAAAGTTTTGGCATCTTATGTTTGTAATGTTCTATAGGTGTAGGATGTTTGTTTTTTCTTTATGGCTTAACATGACTTGGTAAAGATGTTATAATTTCTTGGTTAACCTTTTGAAAATTTTCAATATCAAATGAAGGCCAAGAAGGAATATCACCCTTAATAAGGGGAATATTGTTTTTAAATGTATTAATAGGAGGAGTTTTGATCAATGAACCTGAAGGAACATCCCATTTATTAATGATGTGTAAATACTCCATGATTTCCTTATGGAGTTGACAAAAATTGTCATGATCAAATGAAATTACCTTATCTCCATGGGGGATCAAATTTGGTATAGGAGGTAAGGGCATATAATTTGGATCCTCCTTGGGATGGATCACATCATGTATTGAAAAGATAGGAGCATGGACCTAAGTAGAGGGATAGTATATACCACCATTCAAGGCTTTTATATTATTTACCTTAGAACTTGGAGGAATGAAAGAGTAATAGATTTCTATCCCTACTTAGAGAGATTGTTAAAGGGTTTCATAGTCATAATCATCAAAGAAATCAATGTCATCATGATAAAAGAGAGAAATAACACAAATATTAGGACAAGGTAGGTGATAAGCATATACAAGAGAGTGTTTATGCAACAATGATGTTCAAAGATTGGGTTCACCAAATATTTAACCTTAATTTAGATAAGCTATCCTGATTGGGTAAAAGGGTTAAGGATATGGAAATTATAGGGTACAATGGTGAATATTAGATCTATAATAGGCCAATTAATGTGCTAAAATCAGTTGTACCATATGCTAAATTTATAAAGCCGAGATAGGCTATTAATAAAAAGTACAACTATGATAGATATACCAATGACATAAAAGAAAGTGCTTCGTTATTTTTTATGCTAATATAGTATTGGATTTGGTATAGGTGAGAAGCAAGAAAGAAGACAATTATGGATAATGTTGCCAAAATTGGATACCATAAGGGAGTCTAATTCAAAACTTGGTCCTTTCCCTTTTAACTTTGTTGATATCCTATAATAACCCTTAGTTTTGATGTCTTATTCATGAGTCCTTAAGCTATGTCAAGGTAAAGTTGTTTTTATGTTGTTTAATCCTTCTAATGTATTATTACTTACAAAAGTCATTAATGCCAATGTGAGGGGGATTTATTGTGAAGTATAAACATGATTTAGAGGGTCTTTTGGTGTTTTATAAGTCTTCATGTTATGTCCAAGGTTAGTAATTCATTTTAAACCTTCTCAATGCATGGTGAACATGTTTGAAGTTGTGAAAGACCAGTTTAGAGTCCCAAAGGGGAAATTATATAGCATAACACTTGGAAATGACTTGTGGAAAAGTTTTTAAGATGGAGTTGGATGGTATAGCTCATAATATGATAGTTTCAAGTCAAAAGAGATAGTGATTGTACTTTCAAGTAATTATAACACATCTAGAATGGATTATCAAAAGAGTAAAAATATGTTTTCAATAGTTTTTAGATGTATGGTAAATTGTCCTAGGTGTGTCAGGGCCAAATCATGCTTGATCAAGCTTACAGAGATCCAAATAATACAAAAATTATTTCATCTCCTTCATCGAGCTCTTTAAAAGCTAGTGAAGGCTAGTTTTAAATGTTTGGTTTATGAAGAAGGGAGAGATATAAGACCATAACTCTTATGGGAATATGAGGAACCTAATGGAATTATAAGTCATATCCATATTTATTGGATTAAGGCCCAAGTTATATGAATAAATGTTAAGAGGAAAAGGTGTCATTAAACCCTAATAAACCCCAAGGCTTCTATTTCTTCCTTAAAAAGGTAGTTTGAAGCTTGGTAGGTGCTTCCCAAGAGTTGGATGATGTTTTTGAGTGTCTTTAGGATCCATACAATGCTAAATCTAAGATGAACACCTATGATTAGGTCTTTCATTGGTAAGCAAAATGCATGATCTATTGTGTGTTAGTGCAATAGTTAGGGTTTTGAGAGATTTGGAGGGTAAAATGCATAATTAAGGCTCATTAAAAGCTCTCAATTAACCTACAAAACTTTTTAGTAATTCACATAACTACTAGGAGGTCCTCCAATGCAAGAAAGGTCCAATTGTGATGAGAATAAGCTCTCATAGAGACTCTCTTTAACTATATCAACATGAAGAATAGTCCTTCATTGTTGTTATGTGAAACAAATGAAACATGAAAGCATGATCAAACTAATATAAAAATCATCCATGAGTGTTATAAGTATTTTATCACTCTTGAGTTCATATAGAAATCATCAAACTTTAATGGATACCCAAATGCAGGTCTGACAAGCTGAGAGACATTTTCACTTGATAAAAAGTTGATGGAGAAGATTTATGGAGGGGAATGAACCTATGGATCATAGAATACCCTTGTGACCTTGAAATTTATGGTATAGAGAGAGAGAAAATCCCTCATCTCTATGAATTATTATTAAGATTGTAAGGCACTCACAAACTATTAAGAGGCCAAAAAGGACCTGATAGAGAAAATACATTCTCAAATAGCCCAAATTATCATAAATGGTCTTAAAATAACTTGTATTATGTATATATCTACCTAAATATCAGATTGGGGTCATTATTTGACATGTGTGAAGGATAATTTGTAAGGAAATTAACCTAGAAGGCTTGTTACAGGTTTGTTTGTATATACCTCAGCATGTCAAGATCTCTAAGACAGTGTATAGAGTCTCTTAAACTTGAGAAAGGATAAAATAATTTTATAAAAACATTACAAACACCCCTCATGGTGTTGGAAATGATCTCATGAATGAAGGATCAGACCTGGTAAAATGTTTGCCTTATTTTCATGAAGACGAGACAAGGTTATAGACTTGTGTTGAGATCATTAGGATTATAGAAATATCCAAGTCACACTAGTACAATAAATTATAAAGGATATGATTCGGTTAAAAAGGGTACTAAGTTTCAATAAGATTCCCAAGTAGATCCTCTATGTAAATGGAGTAACATTTGGTCTTAGAGAGTTATACAAATGATAATATTTACCAAAGAGACTGAACATCATCATTAGATAGCAATGCAAATGTCTCACTATGTTCAAGATTTTTTTTTCAAACCTTTCACACCTATATTGAGGGATCTCAAGCATCAATTAAGTCTCAAGAGTTAAGGAAAGGCAATTAGAGTCAAGAGGGTGATTTATCACTTCTTAATCATTAAGAGAAACTAATATTTCATGGAATGTGAGAACCATGAGAATATGTGGAGGAAGTATATTCATGGTATAATAAGGAATATAATTTAAGTAAAAACCCTTTCTTGAACTCTAATAATAATTTAAACCTAAAGGAGACTAACAAGCCTACCTCTAAGAATGTGAAGAAAGCATATAGGTTGTGATGATTTTGAACACTAGGGAGGGTTAATAACCACTATAAATTGATAAAAAACTCTCCACCACACCTTTATAAATCTCATAAATATCATTAACAAGTCTATTTGAATAAATTAGGGTGTTTTCTATTGTGACAGTCATCTAGTGAGTTCTCATGCTTAACAAGCAACTCCAAGGAGGTCCAAAAGATTGGATGGTAAGAATAAGAAACTAAGATGAATTTTAAATCATGTATAAATGTCTTATAAGACCTAAATAAACCTTAAAAACCTTAAAAAATCCTAAAAATGGTTATAACATGCTATGAGGAGCTCTACATAGTCTAAGAACACCTATAACCAAGTGAGGTTTGCACAAGTATGATCAAAAGGTGCCTTGTTAGTACAATAATGAAATAAATAAGATAAAATGAGGTGTTTAAGATAAATTATATTCATATAAGGATGTTTATAATGTTTATAAGTTGATAAAAAAACCACAAGGAAACCTACAACCTACTTAACAGTCCTTGAATGCATGCAAAATTATGAAAATTGGTATATTAGAGAGATTTGGAGAGTGTTCAAGGGAAAAAAATGGTTGGAAGAGCTCAGTAAATTTGGGTTAGACATAAAACAGGTCTTTTTTTTAATTTTAAGTTGCCTAAAACTCTCCACATCCTTTTTTTTTGCTCTCAACCTACTTAGGCATGTGTTTTTCCAAACCAGGGCTAGAAAACTTGTTTTTTTGGGATAACTCAAGTTCCAACTCTTGAAATAGAATGAAAATTGGTAATTTAAAGTTATATTATGTAAAATAAATTATTTTTGTGGTTTTTTTGAAATTATTTATGGTCTTGTATGGTTTTTATTACTGTAGGCTTGTTTAAGGCCTAATTGGGAAAGATGGATGTTAAGTGGGTCTTCCTTGACAATTTGGTCATGAAACTTTGGGTGAAGCTGAAATGGGATAAAGGGTAAAAATATATGTTTTAATTTTTAATATAAGTTTTTTAATCTCTCAAACCAGGGATATTTATTTCAAAATAGGGTTACAAGGAATATCCCTCAAAGAGAACAAATATGAGAGTTATGAAGGAGATTGTAGAATAAAGGTGGAAAGATGATTGTTTATAAATATTAAACAAGTTTCCAAGGTGTTTAGACATCAATAACATGATTTTTCATTTCCTAATCACTTCTAAGGGGAAATTTCAAGAACTCAAAGATGAGTCACCTAGCAAGACAAAACTCTTACACCACCTTCATCAAGTCATCATAAATTGAAAAGAGACTTAATAACTATCCTTTGGAAGTTGTTATTGTTTGTAACTTATCCATGAGTGATTTAAAACCATCATTGTCTCTTGACACCTCTCTTTTCTTTCTCACTCCTTCCTTTGCCTATATGTATGCCTAATTTTGGAATTGTAATGGATCCTTCCACCAGGAGTATGGCATAACCTTGATATTTTATATGCCTATTAATCAATAATATGATTAGTTTTTAAATCCTATTATGGTTGTAGTTAGTGTATGCTTTGAATTTTTGATATGATCAAATATTTATTGAGTGCATCTTGGTTGTTATCTCATTCCTTGTGCCTTCATGCAATTTGATTCATTGTTGTAGGCTATGAAGAGTGTCATCAGGGGTTTCATGTGGATTAGAAGTGGTAAACATATTCCATTCTACTCTCATAATACCTTACCTCTTTTCAAATCATTGATGTAATAGTTTCTTTTATGATAAGTGTATATTTCTTACAATCTTATAGGTCTTAGTGCAGATGCAAGTTAATGGTAGTGATCATAACATTTGGTATATCACCTCCCTTTAGTTCATAATTTCCTTCCCCTTTTCCTTGAAAGATATTAGATTAGTTATTGGTCTTAAGTGGTACATCAAGGGATCTATCCCTTATCTATAGGTTTTATTCTGCTATAAGGTCACCTACAACCTTTGAAGAATCCCCATGCTATCACTCGAGTGAAGAGACCTAAACACCCTCCTCAAGGGTACAAATTTGGTTGATAATAGTTCTGGCATGCCCAGTGAGACCAAATATTTAATCCATTGAAGATTTATTGGTGTTTATTTTCAATACATCAGCCTTTAGAAGCATGAACATAAGCAACAATGGAGACTCTAAGTTCATTTAGTTAGTTTTAGCATCTTAGGTATTCTTTCAATTGAGTACTCTTTTTATTTTACCTTCCTCATGAAGTGTGATGGGTGAGTTTGGAGTGGATTTTAATTTTACTCAAGTTTGTGAGCCATATAAATCTTATGTTGATCCCTATCAACATTATGTTGATCCATATTAGCCTTTTGTTAAGTCATATCAGTCTTATAATTACCCTAATTATCCTCCATATGACTCTAGTTATAAATATGACTAGCCTTGATATCAAGATTACTATCCTTAATCCCTTCCTCAACAACCTTATCAAGGTTTACAACCTTCATATTTTTTTTATCAAGCTTTCCATGAACAAGAGTTAAGGTATAAGGATGAGTATATAATTAGGCAATTTCAAGCTAAAAAAGAGCAGGACTCTTAACTAATCATGAAAATGCTAAAGAATGAAATAGTAACAAGAAATATGGATAAAAGAGTAGAGCTTGGCCAAGTTTTTCCTATTCCTCTCATTCAAAATCTAAGGGTATCATTATAGTTTTTAAGGAGTGAGTGGATAGATTTTGAGGAAATAAACCAACATGTCCTAACCAATGAAAGGATGGGAATAAGAGATTTAAATCAATACATGGAGGACATGTTATTAAGATCGGAGAAGCAAGAAGTATAATACCATAAAAATCAATTACCTTATCTAATTTAGTCCTATTTTTTTCCAAACCTCCTCCAAGCTACAATAAATCATAAAAAAATTTAAGCCAAGTAAAATCCTAAACCTATGAAATCTCTTTCTCAAGAACCTCCTCTCATGTCCATCCAAAATTATAAAAAGTAAGAGGTGTTAGAGGTAAATTAAAGAAGGTTTATAATCTCCACAAGATATTCATCCATATCTCAAGTTACAATACACCATAAAGAGTAAGCTCCTACGTTTAAAGTTCCAAGTTGGAATCAAGTGGTAGAGTCATGGGGGAAGAAAGATGAAAAATGCTTAGATTTAGAAATTGAAGCTAAAAAGAACCTTTACCTATACCATCCCCATACATCTCTCTTCAAGAACCCCAAACCTTCCTATCATGGAAGTATATCCAAGAAGGCATCCAAAATAATAAGGAATTCCATTTTGATAATGTTGGAGACCCAAGCACATCAAAAGTTGTGGGATTTTTTGATGGATGGAAGGAAAATAATGAGGAAACTATTATTTTTTTATTTTCCTCCTTTTAAGATCCTCTTAATAAGCCTATTTATCTCAAAATCCCAATATTCAAGAGTTCCTACCCAATTCCTAATCCAACTCATGAACCTATTCATCCCACTCTATCAAATGAATAAATTTTCCCTCCCACCATCTCCCTTTTAGAATAAAGTTTGATTGTATGGATAATAGATGGGTAGCTAAGCAAAGAGACTAATGCTCCATTTTAACATGATGATGAAACTTCAAGTGAACATGATGAATAAATCATCATTATTAATCCCATTGGTAAGAAAAAGGAAAATTAGTCTTTAGGGATGAAGTGAAAAGTGATTTGATGATGTAGCAATAGACTTGGAAGGAGAGAACACTCCTAAAAGTGATCAAAACCCAAATGAGATAATTGCAGTAGTTACCTAGCTAGTTAGTCTTCTCAATGAGATCATGGATGATCAAGAAGAATAGTTCTTAGATACTTTTGATGAATTAGAATAACTAGCTACAATAGAGGTGAATTTGGACATCTTTCAAGATGTCTCAAGTTGTAAAAAATAAGTAAAATCTTGTTTTGAACTCATTTGCTTATAAATGATGTCCTTATTTCTTGTTGTAAAGAGGAATTGGTTGAATTATAAATACAAGAATCACAAGAAATAATTTTATTAGAGAGTATCAATGAGGGGTTTACCACTTATCTTGAGGTAGAAGATCTCCCAAGTGAACAATGTAAGATATTGAGTAAACTTGACATAGATTTCAAGGAATAAGAAACAAAGCTTGAGAGATTAGAATTGCAACTACACCATGATCACATAGAGGATTTTAAATCTCTTTATAGTCATATGGATAATAAATATAAGGGTGAGGATGTGTTTTAAGTTAGATCCCCTTAAGATGCTAGTCAAGAATATGTTGAAAACATATGGAAATAATCTAATGATTTAGTATAAGAGATGGAGATCCCTAGTGAACTAATAACTCATGATGAGAAGTTCAAACATGTCAAGGTATATGTATTACAAGTGAATCATGTTAAGGATACAAATAAGGTTTTAGTTGTATCAAACAAGCCAATAAAATATCTAATCAAACATGTTAATTATCACATGAAGTCATTATGGGAGTTGAGATCCTAGACAAGCACACCATCTTTGAAAAACAAAGACAAGTTACAAAAATGATTGAAAACCTTCCAAGTAACCATAATGAAGCTAAAGGTCACATGATAGTAGTTATAAATATGATAGAGATAGATCCTCAAGGTGAAAATCATATCTAAGATGCATTCTTAAGTTAACATGAAGAGGTTCAATATGACACATGGAAATAATATTTGGATATTTACAATGAATTTAAGGTTCTTAAAGGATCTATATGGGAATATTGAATATGATTTTGAAGTTACTTTCCTCCTTGAAGAGAAATTTGGGAACCTCAAAGAAGTCATTCAAGACCAAGAACACCATTTCATAGAGCCACTAGAAGTTAAACCTAATGATGCCCTTATGAGTCAAGATGTGATCACTTTTGAGGTGAGTTAAAACATAAAGGAACAACATGAGGTGAGTCTTGGCCCATAATATGAGTATGTATTCATATGAGGCATGTTTATTACTGATTACTCACTTGATAGTATGCCAAAGGAGTTGGCCAGTAAGAGGTCTAACCCATCAAACATTATGATCAAAAAGCATCCTTATCTACATCATTTTATATCTCATGGAGGAGGTGTTTGAATTTTTTTTCATTTTGATCTAGGAGGAAGATGCTTTAAGGTTATTTTTTAATAGTGTTCTTGTGTTTTTATTTCCATAAGTGCTTTGTAGCACAAGTGTGTGTGTCTTCCTTTAGTGTGTTGTTTTTTTTCTATTATGTGTTTTTGAGGTATCAATTATCTTTGCTTGTTTCAAGGCATTTGTAATAATGTCCAAGGTCTAAAGTTGAGTGATGTGTGACTCCATAGACCAATAAATAGATGAGGTAACTAGTCTAAAGTACATAGAAATCATGTAATATTAGGAGGTCACCAAAGATGTTAGCCAATATTGGATACCATAGGGGATTTTAATTCAAAACTTGGTCCTTGACCTTTTAACTTTGTTGATAACCTCTAATAACACCTAGTTTTGATGTCTTATTCATGAGTCCTTAGGTTATGTCAAGGTAAAGTTGTTTTTATGTTGTCTAATCCTTCTAATGTCTTATTCATTACACAAATCATTAATGCCAATGTGAGGGGGATTTATTGTGAAGTCTAGACATGATTTAGGGTTTTTTTGGTGTTTTATAAGTCTTCATGCTATGTCCAAGGTTAATAAGTCATTTTAAACATTATCAATGCATAGTGAACATGTTTGAAGTTGTGAAAGACTAGTTTAGAGTTCCAAAGGGGAAATTATGTAGCAAAGCACTTCAAAATGACTTATGGAGAAGTTTCTAATGTGGAGTTGCCAAGTAAAGTTCATAATATGATAGTTTCAAGTTAGAAGAGATAATGATTATACTTATTGATAATTATAACTTATCTAAAATGGGCTATCAAAAGAGTGAAAAGATGTTTTCAATAATTTTTAAATGTATGGTACATTTTCCTAGGTGTGTTAGAGATAAATAATGCTTGAGCAAGCTAGTAGAGGTCCAAAGAAGACAAAAAATGTTTCAGTTCCTTCATTGAGCTGTTTTTGAGATAGTAAAGGCTAGTTTCAAACATTTGGTTTATGAAAAAGAGAGAGATAGGACCAGATCTCTTAGGGGAATATGAGAACCCTAATGGAATTATAACTCATGGCCATAGTTCTTGGATTAAGGCCCTCAGTTCTATGAATAAATGTTAAGAGGAAAAGGTGTCATTAAACCCTAGTAAACCCTGAGACTTCAGTTTCTTCCTAAAAAAGGTAGTTTGAAGCTCAATAGGTTCTTCCAAAGAATTGGATGATGTTTTTGAATGTCTCTAGGATTCCCAAAAATCCAAATCTAAGATGAACACATCTGATTAGGTCTCCTTTGGTAAGAAAAGTGCATGATCTACTATGTTCTAGTGCAATAATCAAGGTTTTTAGAGATTTGGAGGTTAAAATGCATAATTGAGGCTCATTAAAATATCTCAAGTATCCTACATAAGTTTTTAGTACTTTATAAAACTAATGGGAGGTTATCTAATACAAGAAAGGTCCAGGTGTGAGGAGAGTAAGATCTCATAGAGACTCTCTTTAACTATATCAACATGAAGATGAGTCCTTAACTATTGTTATGATCAACAAATGAAACATTAAAGCATGATTAAATTAATATAAAATCAGCTCTGAGTGTTAGAACTCATGTAACACTCTTGAGTTCATATAGAAACCATCAAACTTGAATGGATACCCATAGGCAGATCTGCCAAGCTGAGAGGCATTTTATTTTTCTCATAAGTTGATGGAGAATATTCATGGGTGGGAGTGCACCTAGGGATCATAGGGGACCCTTGTTCACTTCTAATTAATGGTAGAGAGAGAAAACCCTCATCTCTATGAATGATCATAAGACTGTAAGGCACTAATAGGCTATCAAAAGGCCAAAAAGGACATGATGGAGAAAATACCTTATAAAATAGCCTAAATTATCCTGAATGGTCTTCAAATAATTTTCATGATGCCTAAAGGTACCTAATGCTCAGACTAAGGTCATTACTTGACAAATGTGAGGGTAAATTTGTAAGGAAATTGACCTAAAAGGCCTACTACAAGTTTGTTTGTGTATACCTGAGCATGTTGAGATATCTAAGACAATATATAGAGTCTATTAAACCTAAGATAGGATCAAATAATCTTAAAAAAAAATTAAAAACGTCCATCATGGTGTTGGAAATGATCTCATGTATGAAGGATCAGACCTAGTAGAATGCTTGTCTTATTTGCATGAAGAATAGACAAAGTTACAAACCTATGTTGAGATCATTAGGATTATAGACATATCCAAGTCATAATATTAAAAGTAATGAGAAAGGATATTATGTGATTGACAATATTAATAATTTTAAAGAAGATTTCCAAGTAGATCCTTTATATAAATGGAGTAACATTTGGTATTAGAGAGTTATACAAATGATAATATTTGTCAAAGAGACTAAGGATCATCATTGGAGAGTAGTATAAAGGTGTTAATAGGTTAAATAAATAGTTTAAAAACATTACACACCTATCCTAAGGGATCTCAATCATCATTAAGTGTCACGAGTCAAGGAAAGGTGGTTAGAGTTAAGAGGGTGATCTGTCACTTCTTAATCATCAAGAAAAAGTAATCTTACATGGAACATGATGGTTTGAGGAAAAAATGGAATGTGATAACCATGATAATACATTGAGGAATTATATGAAAGGTATAATAAGGAAGTTAATTTAAGTAAAAAACATTTATTGAACTCTAACAACAATTTAAACCCAAAGGAGACTTACAAGCCTACCTTTAAGAATGTGAGGAAAGCATACAAGTTGTGATTATGTTGAACACTATGAAGGGTTCCAAAGCATACAAGTTGTGATTATGTTGAACACTATGAAGGGTTCCTAATCACATAAAATTGATAAAAAAAATATAAAAAATTGCTTGATTAATCTCATAAATATCATTGAAAATTATATCTGAAGGAATTGGGGTGCTTGTTGTTGTGACAGTCACCTGGTGAGTTCTCGTGCTTAACAAACAACACCAAGGAGGTATAAAATATTAGATGGTAATAATAAGCACCTAAGGTGAATTATAAATAATTTTTAAAGGTAATATAAGGACTAAAATAACATTAAACACATTAAACAAGTATAGAAAGGGTTCTAACATGCTATGAGGAGTTGTACACAATCTAAGAACACCTACAACCAAGAGAGTTTTGCACAAGTGTGATCATAAGGTGTCTTATTGGTACAAGAATGAAACAAATAAGATCAAGTGAGGTGTGTAATATAAATGAGATGATTTTTAGGATGATAATAATGTTTTTAAGTTGATCAAAAACCACAAGGAAACCTACAACTTGCTTGACAGTCCTTGAATGCATGCATAATTATGAAAATTGGCATATTAGAGAGATTTGGAGAGTGTTCAAGGGCAAACAATGGCTAAAGGAGATGAGGAAAGTTTGGAAAAACCTCACATAGGTATTGGTTTGATTTTAATTTTCCTAAAACTCTCCACATCCTTTTTTCTTTACTCTTGGCCTACTCAGGGATGTGTTTTTCCCAAACTAGGGCTAAAAATTTAATTTTTGCATAACTCAAGTTCTAACGCTTGGAATGAAATAAAACTTGGTAATTTGACCTTATTTTATTCACCCTAAAATATTTTTATGTGTTTTGTGTATTAATATATGGTATTGTATGGTTTTTAGTCCTATAGGTTTGCTTTAGGTCTAATTAGGCTTACTTGGGAAAGATAGGTGTTGAGTAAGTGGGTCTTTCTTGGGAGTTAGGTCATGAAAATTTGGGTGAAGATGAAATGAGTTAAAGGGTACTCAAATGTTCTTTCATTTTTCCTTATAATTTTTGTGAATCTCTCAAACCAAGGAGCTTTGTGTTAAAATAGGGCTATAAGGAATAGGCCTCAAAGAGAGCAAATGTGAGAGTTATGAATGAGATTACAAAATAAAGGTAGAAAGATGATTGGTTATAGGTCTTAAAAAAGTTTCCAAGGTATTTTAAGTCTAATAACATGATTTTTCATTTCCTAATCACTCCTAAGGGGTAGTTTTAAGAGCTCAAATGTGAGTCACTTAGCAATATAAAACTCCTATGCCACCTTGATGAAGTCATCATCAAATGAGGATCACACATGTTGAAGAGATAATTCATAACTATCCTTTAGAAGTTATTATTTTTAACTTATCCATGAGTGATTTACAACCACTATTGGATATTTACACCTATCTTCTCTCTTTCACTCCTTCCTTCTCCTATATGTATGCCTAATTTTGGCATTGTAATGGATCCTTCCACTAGGAGTATAACGTAGCCTTGATATTTTGTATGACTATTGATCAATAAGATGATTAGTTTGACCTCCTCTTATATATGTATGTAGTGTATGATTTGAATGGTTGATATAATCAAGTATTGATTAATTTCATCTTGGTTGTTGTCTCATTCTTTATGCCTTCATACAATTTGATTCATTTTTATAGGTTTTGAAGAGTGTCATTAGGTGTTTCATGTGGATTAGAAGTGGTAAACATCTTCTCTTATACTCTCATACTACATTATCTCTTTTCAAATCATTGATTTCATAGTTTATTTTAGGATAAATGTATGTTTCTTACAATCTTATAGGTCTTAGTGCACATGCAAGTCAGTGGTAGTGGTCGTAACATTTGGTGTATCACCTCCCTTTTGTTCATAGGTTCCTTCCCCATTTTCCTTGAAAACTAGTAGATTAGTGATTGGTCATAAGTAGTACATCAAGGGAGTTAATCTTTATCTATAGGTTATCTTCATCTATAAGGTCACCCATGACATTTGAAGAGTCCCCATGCTATCACTCAAATGAAGAGGCTTGAAAACCCTCCTCAAAGTTACAACTTTTGTTGATAATAGATCATTCATTAGATTCTATATATGGTGCCTCTAGCTTTTCAAATAGTTACATCATCCTGGGATACTTGCATTGATGTTAGTGTCTTGTATAAAATGTTCACTCAAACATGATGCAACTACCTGGATGATTTTGGGTTTAGCTTCACCTTTGATCTATTATATTCAGATCTGGGACATGGAATATTACTCCTTGTGAAATGGAAAAACCCTAGATTTACATCTTTAATGTGACCTTGTGGAAAAATGGGCTAGTGAGCACATGGTATCTATTTTACCTATAATGACCCACTACCAAAAAGGACAACCTACATATCCAATTTTTTATAAGAGGGCCTCAAACTCATGTGGTTATACCCTATGTGTTGGCTTGCGTGTGAATCATGAAATGTGTAAATCAAGTATAATAGTGACCTATCTTGTAACTTAGTAAATATGACTTTATGACTACTCTTTTAGTACTTAAAACTTGTAGATGTGTTGTACCTATGACTAGTGTGGAAATAGAGAAGCTTTGATCAGTTGAGTGCTTGATATAGTAATTTATGATAAGTGCCTTAGTTTATTTGGTGTTTTCTATGTGAGGAGTGAATGAGGGTTGATATTATATTTATACTAATATTATCAGGAGATAACTCCCATTAAAGCACTTAGGCTGATCATTATAATACATTTCATTTGTAAATTGTATGACTTTAGGGAATTAGATAATTGAATTAGGTCAAGATAGTAATGTTGATGCTATTATCTAGCCTAGATGTTAGTGTCTAAGGAGAAGGAGAGCATACATAGGCTTAGAACTTGTAGAGGTGTAAGATAAGTAAATTTTAGTTATTTTTGGCAAGATGGGATGTCTATGTCATCAATATAAGGCTGGTCAAAGTAAAATATAGGCCATGGGGCACAAGATAGAGTAGATGCAAGGATTGAAAAAGTAAGGCATGTGTAAAACTAAGAGGAATGACTAGGGTCATGAGTTTTCCAAGTGCACAAGACTGAGGTGCTACATAATTAAAAAATATCATCTGTAATATAATGAGATTTCTAAGATATAATTATGAATAGGTGTTTTTGTTAAATGTTCAACAATGTCATAAGGTTTCTCAACAATAGAAGCAATTGGATTCGATTTTTTAAGAAAAGATCCTAGGATGGGATTGTTGATAGAAGAAGGTGGAGGACCTTGGACAATAACCCTAAGACATCGAGTTATGAATACATAATCTTGAGTCAGGGGAGGATTACTAAAATTAAAAGAATGAGAATTAAGACCTAAAATGGTAACCCTAGGATGTAAATGAGCATCAAAGCTAATTCAAGTCTAAGAAGGGTTATAAAATAGGTAGGGGGAGGTCCTATAATAGATAATGTGGCATGTTAGGTATTTTTAAAAGAAGGATGAGGATTGACTTTGATGGTGGCTACATAATTACCTATAATGCAACCTACAATATTATTATAATCATAAGGTATATTATTATAGCCAATTTTATTGAGATAGGTATCCTAATCTTGATTTTGATTTTATGGTTGGTTCTAGTTATGATTTTGATTATGTTGTGGTTGGTGTTGATTTAGATTGGTATATTATGGAAAAGGGTTTTAATAAATTCCCATATTTTTATTAGATGTTGGCACACCATTATCAAACATGATATCACCATTATCTAATAGGTCTTAGATGAAATGTCTCACTTGTACACAATGATTAAGTGAATGGCATTTGATTTGATGGTAATCATAATACTCATTATCCTATACCATGTAGGTTTGGGTTGACCTTCCATAAATGGTTTCAGAACTAGCCAAATAATCATGTTGGTTTCCACTAATTTATGAAACACCACATCAATAGTCTCCCCAAGGTCAGTGAAATGTATTTATCCATATTAATTCCTTTAAGGAGTTGGCCTTTGTAATGTGATCATTTGTGTAGGAAGAGTATCTTAGATAGGTAGTGTTTGCACTATTTGTACATGTCTAGATTGTCTTACTCTATTATGCCCTTAACCATTGGTGTGTCTAGGTATATGTGTGGCTGAATTGTGGTTTACATACCTCTTTTATATACTTGTTACATTTCTTTATGTTATCAGATAGGTCAGCTTATAAAATAACCTTGGATAAGTAGACTATATATAAGAGGTAGTGGTTAGTCTTTATTTATGATGTTAAGTATTCTGCTATTAGTGCATTATTATGGAGTTTTCCCCCTCAAAGTGGCTTTGCTATATGATTTGATATTCTACTATGATATCAATTATTGTTGTGTAATCTCTAATATTTATTTATTTTGTGTGATATAAAATCATTCTATGCGAACATCTAAGTAATTTCATTACAAGTTGTATCAAAGCTTTGATTTGGGCAACTTTATTGTGGTATTTTTTTTGGAACTAGAAAGGCGTGGCTTTTGGAAGTAGTGGGAGTGAAAAACATAACTTCAATCTAGGAAGATTTTTTTTTTCATCAGTGCAGTATTGCTCGAAATGCTTTTTGGAAAAAAAAAAATTAAAAGAAAAAGCATTTCGAGCAATACTGCACTGATGAAAAAAAATTATTTTTTTTAAAAAAAGGTCTAGAATTGTTTTTCCCTTTGCAAAATTGTAGTCATTGGATTCATCTCGATGAGACAATCACAACAGTATATTTTATCGATACACTTTTTTGGTGCCAAAATTTTTACCCTAGTGCACAAAGGTAGTTGTTGGATTCATATTGATAAGGTGATCACAATGGTACTATCTCCTAGTACACTTTTTTGAGTTAAAACCCCTCCTAGGGTTTGTATATGGTAGATCCTAGTACTTAGGGAAGAAAAGGGGGAAATGAAATTCCTAAGACTCCTATCGATGACATGGAATCTCAAACTTTAGATCTAGCAATTTCTCAGCTTCAGGTAGACATAAAGAACTTGGTAAGGCATGATGAATTTGTTATAGTCCAAGTTGATATTTTAGGGATGTACAAAGAGATTAATGGGGGTCACAATGAATTT
The DNA here is from genome assembly GCA_037957365.1 of Torreya grandis. Lineage (NCBI taxonomy): Eukaryota > Viridiplantae > Streptophyta > Pinopsida > Cupressales > Taxaceae > Torreya > Torreya grandis. Next base: position 1,800,212 of record JARHVA010001662.1, on the reverse strand, counting down.
CATCATATCAATACACAATTTTCTACCCTTAGATCTCAGTTTTAGCCCAACAACCCTCCACTTCAGCATTCAAATCCTCCTCTCAACACCAACAACTCCCATGATGGTATGAAATTGATGTTGCCAAAAGTGGACATGTGTAAGTTTGATGGGATCCTCTCATTTGGATTACCCAAATTGAGAATTTATTTGAGATGCATCAAACCCCTAGTTCTCAAAAGGTAATAATGGTGTCTCTATATCTGGAACTTGAGAAATTCATTTGCTAGCATTGGTTATGTGCTCAAAATAAAAATAATGGTGCTCCTGTTATATTGTCTATTTTTATTGAAGAGTTATTAGCTCATTATTGGAATAATGTCTCTAAAAACTATTTCAACCAATTAGCCAATTTGTGACAATCAGGAACTATGAAGGATTATATTCATCAGTTTTAGAATCTCTCTTTACAGGTGGAAGATATCACTAAAGAAAATTTGATTGATCTATTTTTGGGTGGCCTCAGAGATAAAATCTAATTAAAGTTTTGAATGTTTAACCTAACATCTATATCATAAGTTATCCCTATGACATGTATGGTAGAAGAAAAAGAGATGGTCAAAAGGAAAAATTTCACTACTAGTCATGATCACACCTTTCTAGCACCATCATCATCACAACCTACCAAATTAACATAATGACAAATTGAGGAGAAGTGAGCCAAAGGGTTGTTTTATGGTTACAATAGAAAATGGAGAAAAGACCATTAATGTGCTAAAAATAAGTTATTTTACATTGAAGGTGTCAATGATGATGAAGATGATGAAGTACATAGTGAGGATGCAAAAGGTCATGAGGAGGAATCTAAAGACTCTCAGCCTACTATTTATTGTCATGCCCTTTTAGGTATTATTACTCCCTAAACTCTTAAGGTGATGGGTTTATTTAATAAATAAAAGGTCACTATCTTGATTGATTTTGGGAGTACACACAACTTCATCAATAGTAAGTTGGCTATTCATTTGAATTGTTTCATTTATCTAGCTCCAAAATCTCAAATTATGATTGCAGATGATGGTACTATTAGTTGTTTAAGAAAATTTCATAGTATTAATCTATCCATGGGATACTACTTGTTATATTATCCTATGTTTTCTATTCCCATGGGTGGAGTTGATATTATTTTGGGAGTATAATGGCTCACCACTTTGGGCACTATTGAGATGAATTTATTATAATTATTCATGCATTTTCATTTTGAATAAAGGACATTTGAGCTAAGGGGATTAAGGGATAAATCTCCAAAACTTTTTATCTCCTATCAAATGATAAGGGTGATAAAATATTTGTATCTCACTTGCTTTTCCATGGAAGTATAGCCAACTCAGTGATCTCCACCACTTGATCTATAACAAGTGATTGATGCCAATTCTATTATTTTTGGTGACATGCCAAAAGGAATTCCACCTATCCACACACATGATCATGTTATCAAACTTCTTCTTGGTAGTACACCACCCAACATTAGGCCACATAGGTATCCCTTTGCCTAGAAAAGTGAAATTGAAAAGATGGAATAGGAGATGTTAGATGTAGGAATCATTTTCTATATCCAAAGCAAATATTATTCACCAGTTGTCATGGTTAGAAAGAAAGATGACACTTGGAGGATGTGCCATGACTATAGAGAACTCAACAAGTACACTATCAAAGATAAGTTTCCTATTCCTATCATTGATGATTTTCTAGGTGAAGTGAATGGTGATTTTTATTTTACCAAGTTAGATATGCATTTTGGGTATCATCAAATATGGATCCATGATGAAGACATACCCAAAACAACTTTTAGGACTAATGAGGGCCATTTTGAGTTTTTGGTTATGCCTTTTGGTCTAACAAATGCACCATATACTTTTTAGAGTTTGATAAATATTATTTTTAGGCCATTTTTGAGGAAATTTGTTTTGGTATTCTTTGATGATATCATCATTTATAGTGAAAATTGGGAAGACCATTTACAACATGTGAAATAGGTTCTCTCCATTTTAGAACAACATCAATTATATGCCAAACCTTCCAAATGTACTTTTGGGGCTTGTGAGGTTTAATAATTGGGTCATCTAGTTTCTTATGGAGTGAAAGTGGATCTTAAAAAATCCAAGCAATGGTGGACTGGCTTATTTCTAAGATACTCAAGCAACTACAGGAATTTTTGGGGCTAACTGGTTACTATCAGAGGTTTGTCAAAAATTATGGTAGTATTGTAACCCACTCACCTCTTTATTGAAGAAAGACTCCTTTCAATGGACTGATATAGCTACCCAAGCATTTGAATAATTAAAATTGGCTATGTGCACTACTCCAGTATTGGCCACTCTTGATTTTTCCAAGACTTTTGTGGTTGAATGTGATAAATCTAGGTATGGTATGGGTGTTATACTCATGTAAGAAGGCAGACCACTTGCATTTTAAAGTCATCAACTAAAGGGTAAAAATAAACACAAACCCATCTATGAGAAGGAAATGATGGCCATTTTGCATGCAGTCAAACAATGGAGACCTTATTTGATGGGTCATCACTTTTAGGTAAAGACTGATCATGATAGTCTCAAATATTTTTTGGAATAATGTTTATCATCTAAAGAATAATAGAAATGGGTAACTAAGATATTAGGCTATTATTTTGAAATAGTCTACAAAAAAGGCAAGGACAATGTGGTGGTAGACGCACTATCTAGAAAATATGAATTAGTTAAGGCATTTCTATGTGTCATAACCATTTTATAGGTAGATTGGCTAGATGAAACATGATCATAATGAGAACATGACAGTGCTACCCATGATTTGATTCAAAATCTTTAGCAAGGTTTAGGTGGATTTGAAAAATTAACATGGAAGGGTAATGCATTATGATATAAAGATAGATTGTACCTATGTAATAATTCTCTTCTTAAACAAAAAATCCTTTAGGAACTTCATGAAACTCTAATTGGGGGTCATTTAGGATTTTTGAAAACCTATCATAGAATCAAGCAAGATTTTTTTTGGGAAGTACTCAAGGGGGATGTCCAAAAATATGTGGCTAAATGTATGATCTATCAACAAAACAAAGGCAAAACCATCAAAACCCTAGGTCTTTTACAACCTTTATCCATCCCTATCCAATAGTGGGAAGAGGTATCTACGGATTTCATTATAGGGTTACCAAGATCTGATGGTCAAAATGTTATCATGGTTATTGTGGAACATATTAGTAAGTATGTTCATTTTTGTTCTTTATCATATCCATTTGTTGCTAGTATAGTAGCTACTACTTTTCTCAATATAGTTCAAAAACTACATGGGACCCTAAGATCATTGTCAGTGATAGAGATCTTCTTTTCACTAGTAATTTTTTGATTGAGTTATTTACATGTTTGGGCACCCAATTGGCTCATAGTTCATCCTATCATCCTCAATATGATGGATAAATTGAGATAGTCAACAAATGTCTAGAAGGATATCTATGTTGTTTTATTTCTAATAAATAGGATAAATGGGTTCATTGGTTGCCACTTGTTGAATGGTGGTATAATACTTTTGTTCATAGTTATTCCAAAATGTCTCCCTTTATGGCATTGTATGGATACCATGCTCCATCCATTACTTCAACCTTGAAGGTCTATCCTAAGGTTCATGCAATTGAAGAACATATTCACCATCAATAGGAGGTCCTTTCAATTTTGTATGAAAATTTAGCTATGGCCCAAAATCATATGAAGCAATAGGAAAATCAACATAAAAATGAGAGGCATTTTGACATTGGTGATTGGGTCTTTGTTTTCTTGTATCCATATAAGTAGATGTCATTAAAGCAACAAAAAAAATTATAAAAAACTATCCCCTAAGTATTATGGGCCTTATCAGATTTTAGAAAAAATTGGTAGTGTGGCCTAAAAGTTAGATTTTCCTTCATCCACTTGCATACATCTAGTATTTCATGTATCATGCCTAAAGAAAGTCATTGGACACAGAGTTTCCATTCAAATAGAATTACTATAATTAGATGAGGAAGGCAAAGTTTTTCTTGATCATGAGGCAATTCTTCACATGCACACTAAGTAGATACATTCCAGAGTGATTACAAAGTACCTAAGTAAATAGAAGAATCTACCATGTGAATATGCCACTTGAGAGGATGAAGAATTTGTGCAACAACATCCAAAGTTTCCATAATATGGAGGACAGTGTTGTTTTGAAGGTGGGGCCTGTTACACCCTTAACCATTGGTGTGTCTAGGAATATGTGTGGCTGACTTGTGGTTTACATACCTCTTTTATATAATTATTACATTTCTCTATGTTCTTAGATAGGCCAGCCTATGGAATAACCTTGGATAAGTAGACTATATATAGGAGGTAGTGGTTAGTCTTTATTCAAGATGTTAAGTATTCTGCTATTAGTGCATTATTGTGAAGGTTTCCCCCTCGAAGTGGCTTTGATATATTATCCAGTACTCTGCTCTACTATTAATTATTACTGTGTGATCTCTCATATTTGCTTATTCTATGTGATATAAAATCATTCTATGTGGACATCTAAGTAATTTATTTACATACTCCATTCTTACAACATTTTTGTTCTAATTGAAGTTGTTTAGTTGTTCAAAGGTGTTAGCTTGAACTTGTGGTGGAGATTGTGTTTGTACCTAATTTTGAGAATAAAGTTTGATTGTGCCCTGTTTGATGAGGATTTTTTACATTTTTATTCCTTTATCAATAATTTATTAAAAAGTGTCTACAAAATGAAGAATGTATAGATAATATTTTATGATTATATAACACCTCAGTCTTGTACACTTTGAAAACTTAGACCTTGGCTATTCCTCTTAGTTCTTTACCTTTACCACTTCTATAAGTCTCACATATGCTTTATATTTATGCCAATTGGCCTATATCTCTTAGTCTAACTAGTCTTATATTGATGACCAATGTATTCTATCTTTCCTATAATGATTAAAATGTACTTATCTTCCATATCTACAAGTTTTAAACATGTAACTATTTTTTTTCTCCCTAGACACTAACATCTAGGATAGACAGTATTGTCAATGTTATTGTCCTATCTTGATGAAAGTGTCCAATGCCCTAAAGTCATCAAATTTACAAATTAAAGATATCCCAATGGTTGGATTAAGTTATTTAATGTGATTTATTACTCTAAGGGGATTGATATAAATATAAGATGAACCCTCATTCATTACTCACCTACAAAAAACCAAAGAGACTAAAGGTAACTTATCGAAATCACTCTATCAAGTATTCAATTCAATAAATATTCTCTATTTATTAATATTCCCATACCAGTCATAGGGAATACACACACACATATATTTATAAAGTGCTGAAGGAGAATCCCAAGAGCCCAATTTGACAAGTTACGAGTTAGGTCACTATTGTACTTATTTTGCACACATTATATGATTCACACATAAGTTAAAACTTAGGGAAAAATTACATCAATCTGAGGCCCTCTTCAAAGTATTAGATATGTAGTCATCATCCTTTGACATAGGGGTCCTTGGGGTCATCTTGATACTGTGTTACCACTAACCCATTTCCCCTAAGGTCATATTGAAGATGGAAAGCTAAGGTTTTACCATTTCATAAAAAGTGATTGTCCATGACCCATATCTAAATACACTAGAGTGAAGGTTAAACAAAACTTAGAAGTATATAGGTGGTCACATATTATTTCAATATGTATTCTATATAGGACACTAGTTTTGAACTTAGACAGTATCGTTGATGCAACCATCCTAGGGTAAAGTTACTAACTAGAGAGCAAAAGGAATCAAAACAAAATTTGAAAACTATTATAGAACATTATTCCCACATGCCTTTACCCTATTCTAGATCCAAAACTAAATTAGCATTAGAACAATCTAAGTACTTATCTTCTTTGTCATTTCTATATCTAGAATAATTGTACTTTTTATATTTAGACTATCTCAACATAATAAATTTAGAGTACACTTATATCTGAGTTTAACATCTAATTGGTTTGATATAGATCTAATTATCACCCTTGTTCCATTTCATTTCTATATACCCCTTTAACAATCTATATGACCCCAATATATATTCCATTTTAGAATTAAACGTTTCTTGAACCTAATCTTTGAACATCAAAACCCTATGCATACCCTTTGGGATGCTTATTACCTACTTTGTCATAATATTTATTTACTTCATATCTTTTATCATGGGTGATATTGATTGATTTGATGACTATGATTATGACACTATCTAATTTTCCCTTAAAGAAGGAATTAAAATTTATTACTCTTGCATTCTTCCAAGTGATAAAGCATGTAATATAAAAGCCTTAAATGGTGGTAGCTATTTTTCCTCTAATTAGGTCCTCGCTCCCACCACTTCAAAATATAATTTCATTTATCTTAAGGAAGATGAAAATCCTTTAGCCACACTTCCTATACCACCATTATATGACTTTGGCATTCAATACTTGAAAAAATATGGATACCAAGGAAAAGGATTGGGAAAACATGAGAAAAGTATAACCCACCCTATATCTCTTAAACATAATAATACAAATAGATAAGGGTTGGGATTTTCATAAACATACTTGAGTCACCAACCATTCAAGCTAACTAAACATGTCCATTTTACAAAAAAAGTGGGTACATATGACCAAGAGGTTCCTTCATTTGATCACCAAATTTTTTGACAACTACATAAAGAGATTATGGCTGATGTGTAAATAATTAATAGGGGGACACATCTTGAAGCAAATTTATTAAACCCCCCAACATTCTTACATTTCCAAATAATATCCCTCTATTCAAGGGTGATGGTATTTTCTTACCTTCATTTAAAATAAATTATATATCAAAAAGGCATCCTTACCAAAATTTCCAAAGCTAAAATTGTGATAACCTTACCAAAGTAAAATTAAAAAAATTATTCAGATGGTATAAGCTATTAAAATGATATAACAAATGTAACAAAGTTCAAATATCCCATATCATTACCAAAATGTCCTAAATTTAGTGATCATGAACTTTCACTTTTTATACATAAGGATGATGATACTTATATGTCTATATTCAAAAGAGGTATTGTGTTGCAACCAATGATAACACCTATGACAAACACCTCTATCATCATAGAATATCTAATGTCTATGATGAAAACTATTGGGGAACTTCAATATCAAGTTTATATACTTTAAATGCAAATGGATTTCCATAATGATAATGCACATGTTACCCCATTCAATAATCAAACTCTTGCATAATGTATGCTTGAATATCCTTGTCGACAATACTTTGAATTACCATAATTACCTATATTATTGAGATACAAGGACCCATTCAACCACATGATTAGCTATGTACAGTCTTTTGGTCAATGGACACAATATGACAATTTATTGCTAAATTTTTTCCATATGAGTATTTATGATGAGGCTCAAAATTGGTTCTATAGTTTACCAAAGGGTTACGTACATATTTTATTATAATATGAGGATGTATTTTTTATGTATTTCAATATCCACAAGGTGCCAAAACTTACATGTGAACATTTACATGATTTTAAACAACATGATGATAAGTCCCCGTAAGATTATACTATTTGATGCAAAAGTACATCATATGAGCTAGCATTTAAACCCTTAGATTTGGAATTGTAATCTAAATTTAGTATATCCCTTATTTACCCATTAAATGAAAGGACATTTCATAAATAATATGAATCATTTACCCATTTATATAATGATGTGCACAGATATGATTCCTTCATAATTACTCATTCAAAATAACTTAACATATCTACCTCAAAATACAAAAGCTTTATCCCTCACACAAAACATGGAGATAGCTTACCTAAGGAACATTATGAACAAAAATGTGGTATCCCTACTCTCTATATGACTAGTTTTCAAGTGTTACTCAACATTGGGATAATCTAAGGTCCACATCTTATGAAAAAATCTCAAAATTAAAAAAAAATAAAAAATCCATGTTAATAAGATTTAGCAATTACCTTATACATGGGTGGTGATAATTTTTATCATAACCATATTGATCCTACACAAGAAAAAGATAATTTTAATGTAAGATGCTTATAAAAAATAGGCTTCAACACAAAAAACTTATAAAAAAAAGAGGTTGGAAAGATTCCTTGGGAAACATAACAACACTAATTATTTATGGTCCTAAAGTAATTCAAACATGGGTTTTAATAATGCCTACCACATCTCCATATGAATTTACATTAGGAACTCTTTGGCTATACCAAATTGAAGAAAAAATTGATCCAAATCAACAAGGTATTTCCTTTCCTCATCAATGCACATTAATACATATTTCAATTGATAGCATTATATCTTCTAATACACATGAAAAATGTGAGGAGGAAAATAATATGTACCTTTTCAACCTATCCAATCGTGATACAAATAGTGTAAAAGATCCAGCTTAAAATTATAAGGTTCAAAGTTTGGGATATATCTATTACCTTCCACTAGATGGCATATCATGATGATATTTCCTCTTCAAAAATTCCAAAAATATCAAAAAATTCAAAAAAATTCTAAAATCCAAAAAACCTTTTAGCACTTACATGTTTTATTGGCTCCTTGGAATCCATGTGTTACTTCCATATTGATGGACAACATACTTAGTTACTCCTACATACACATATGTGTCACATTTCTAATTGAGTGTGATGCAAGCATATATAGATACATGATACATTTCATATTTTAGATGTTGGGCTCTCCCTCTAATGATGTCATATGGACATTGGGGGCATATGCTTATTTTTTCTTGATACACACATGTTATATGATTCAATGATCATTCTAAATTATCATGTTTGAACTTACATATGTACTTACACATGACTTTTATCCTTGATTATATCTTACATAGGGTATTTGATACACTACACCCTTGACATATTTTTCTGAACACATTAGATCTATGGGCTACTATGACATGTTTATGTTGGTTGCTTATGATTTAATTTATGCACTTCTTTGAGTGTATTTTTTTCCTTTTTCAAAAATTTGAATATACTCTTTTGATTGTGGCCCCCATGTATATGTATGATTTCATTAACATTTTCATATGTCATTATTTTTTGTATGGACATTTGAATATTTCATTCTTGATTTTATAGACATTTGATTAACTCATGTCCCTTTGATTGTGTGGCATTTGAACATTCCCCTTGTTTGCAGTCTCCTAGGAACATTACCTTTTGAGTTAATTTTGAGTGCTCTTATGTGTGTGTTTATTTGCTTATTGATATTGTTTATTGTTATCTATATATTTATCATGCATCTTAGGTCTACATGTGATCATATTGGTTCTATGTTCTTTAATGATACATCTACCTAGATACATTCCCTTCTATATGCTACATGGTTACATTCACATATTATATGATTGTCTTATCCTTTTGAGGTGAGAAAACTATTGGCCAATTTTTTCATACATATGGAAATTCACCTAGATAGATCATTTTCTAGAGGTCTTGGAATGGTTTAAACAGATGAGTAGAGTTTTGGATGAAATGAGTATACCAAAGGCTTAGAAACAGGTCTAGGATTGTAAAGTGAAAAAGACCAGTAGGTTCTCATGATGTTTCAAGCATTCAAAGGTGTGAATCAGGTTGTCTAAAGTCTTACAAGTTCACTAGAGCCTTCTAAAGAGATAATAGTTTCTTGCACAAGCTTAGAAGAACTAGACCATCATGACACATCATATAGAAATGAATGAGTTAGCTTGATTGTGAATTTAATAAGTATGCTTAGAAAGCCTCTTAGGCCAAAATATCACATGAAAATGAAGTTATTCATGCTCTACAAATTTCAAATCTTGATGAGATTTATATCTCAAGATATAGGTCTTTAAATTTGAGCTTGTAGAGTGGGACGTGCACACAAATGTCAAGTTAAATCTACAATAAATAATTGTTTGAATTTAAATGTTCCAAGGATGAATGCACAATTGACAAGTATCAAGATCTCAGGTACCTAAACATAGATATAATGGCACATGATGACTGATAAAGATAGTGGGTCAAAGCATATCGATGGTGCATTATCCATCATACAAAATTAGATCGATGGTGAGATCAAAGTCCACAAGTCAGTATATCCTAAAATCAAATGAGAAGATGACAAGTGTTTAAATCATGTAAGCTCAAAGTAGATCTAATGATGAGAAATAATATAACAATGTTAGTGGGCCCTAAATATCCAATGGAGAACATTAGATCATACAGATTCTAGATTAATGGTGTGTATTTGATTATTCAGACCAAAGATCAATGATACACATTCACCAAGCTTACCAGATCAATGGTGTAAGTGAGGTCAAAAATTCAAGGAGATTAAATTAAATACAAGGCCACCATGTGGTGTAAGTACATTAAATCATGGATCTGATAGTAGGATCCCATGGAAGAATATAGAGCTAACAAATGTCATAATATGGAAGGCCAAGTTCAAGACCAATGACTGACATTAAAATTCAAATCTAGGAGACTTAAATAGAGAATAAATGTGACTTAAGGTCAAACCAAGGCAAATATTTTAAATAATGCCATTGAAGCTCAGTCAAGACCTTTGTTGGAGTATCCAATGTATTCAAACTTATTTTCTTATAGTTTCAACATCATTTCATGAAGGGAGACCCTTATGTGTAGTGACTTCTCAATTCCCACAAGGTTTAGAGGCAGAATAGGTCTGTTTAGACCTAATATAGTTCAAGAACGATGTTATGAAGTCTATAAGCTATTCATTGACATATTGACTACAAGAAAACTAATAATTAGATTGGTTTTCAATCTATAATAAGACCTATTCTCAAATTTTAAAGTAGGGGTAGATATGTGATTATGGAGAAATGTCTCATCTATCGACATAGTCATAAGCTTTGTTGGGTGAATATTTTGTCGTCAATTAATTGATGACAAAATGGGCATATCAACCACAAAAAGTGTGGGTTTACCAGATTTAGACGAGGTAAATCTCTCCTCTCATCAAGGGGAGGTTCCCTAGGAATATTTATACGCTGGATATATATATATATATATATATATATATATATATATATATATATATATATATATATATATATATATATATATATATATATATATATATATATATATATATATATATATATATATAAGCAGAAAGTAACACATGGGGTGGTATAACAACATCCACCTCTCTTTTTTTAGAGGTGATGTACAAGGAGCAAGAGGGAGAAATCCTGGTCATGGGCCAACAACATTCCTCTTCTTTCAGGAATGGTATCCAACGTAGAGCAGGAAATCACCTGAAGTAAATAACAAAAGTTCACAAAGAAACTCACGTAAGCTCAAAGTCTTCCGTAGCCTCCTTCACCAATTTGGAACAAGCGTAACCATAGAATGAAATGAAGCACAAAGTCTTCGCCTGAAACTACAAAAGATAACTGAATCATAAAGATAAAAATAGCTCAAAGTCTATCTTCTACCTTTTAGAAACATTCTCAGATAATATCAACACACCCACTTTGCTTATTAAATCAGATAAACAAGATATTACCAGGAAAATGAACATAAGAACTGTTTCCTAAATAACAAAGATAATTTCAACACAAAGTCTGAAATAAACCTGATTCTCATTCATTTAACAAAATATGATTTACAATTTTGAGCACAAAGTCTCAAAAAGTATTTCAATTTCGGCAGAGTTTTTGCTCTCTATTATCCAAGATATATTTACAAAAGAGGTCTCCACTATATATAGGTATAAACCTTCAAAAACTAGAAAATAATAAAATAAAAAAAATATCTTAGTCAAAGATGACTCATCTTTGACTTTTGAGATATTTTTTCAAATTTTTTACATGTAATTACACATTAAAAAATTTCATGCACTTTTACATGACAAAAGTGCATGAGAAGAAGAGAGAAGGAATGCATGGGTGGCAAAAATTGCTGCCCCTGCATATCAGAGAAGTTCTTGTGCATAGGTGGCAAAAATTACCACCTGTGCACGTCAGGGAGTGTCAGCGAAGAACGTGTAAGGGCGGAAAAAATCACCACCCTTGCACTTGGAGGAGAGAAAATGGGAATGCAAGGGTGGCAAAAATTTCTGCTCCTGCATATAAGGATGCAAGGGCAGCAAAAATTGCCACTCCTGCATAGAAGGATGCAAACAGCCATACGTTCTGCTAAGTCGTGACGTATTCTGCTGCACTTGATGTCTACATGGCCATTGTGCTTGGGTCCTTGTTGGTAGTTAGATCCATCCTTGTTTCTTCGGTGGTTTGCAGACTTTTCACGGGCTTTGGCTTTTGCATTTTCATGGACAAATTGTCCGTAGGCAATTTGTATCTGCCCGGCCACCCGGCTTGGCATAGTTGCGCCTGAACTCCTTCAAACTTTTTGTCTGAAGGAATTACTTCAAGAAAAATTGCTGAAGGAATTCAAGGCTTAAACATTTGTTCAATCATTGCACGCGCCGATGGGGAGTGAACCAAAAGCCGATGAACCTTTGTATTGACTTGAACCATTGAACTTACTGCTGGTGTTTGCCGATGGAGATCTCTGTTCAAACCAAGGCACTGAAATAGTCCCAAAAAATGACTAAGTGTTGAAAAACTGATTCTTTTGACTGAAACCACCTGTAGAAGCCTTTGACCCTGAATGCTAACTTCAAACATGTTGAGTCCGCAAAAACATATCTGTAGAGTCCATAGTTTTCTCTAACCTTGAAAGAGTCCGTAGATTTTTGAGAAGCTTGAAAAATGAGGAATTTAAATTCCCAAGACAAATTTTGAAAAGGGAAGAGACAATTTTGATTGTAGGTTGTCCCAAAAATGAGTGGCATTTTTTGGGGACAACAACTGGCTCTAGTTGGGGAACTTCCTTCTATTGCAAAAATTAATTGAAGGGAGTAGAATCCAAAATCTCCAGTGCCTTGAAGTGTGCCATTGGGCTACGGATTCATGCTACCCAAAAAGAAAGGCTCCAAAAATGAAAATGAAATGAACAAAACAAAGCTAAAGACTATACAAATATACAGGTGAATTTATTTGGTACTTCAAGAATTGAAGCACCTTAGATGCTGCCCCTTTAGAGGTAGTGACGATGATGCTCTATCCTGATAAACCAACAAGATGCCATTTTCTCCCCACAATTGATGATGTGTGAATGGAACTCTCCACTAGGAAAACAATTTCCTATGCCTTCCTTTTTATTTTCTCCTCTTGCCCCACAGCAAGACTTGTCTTTTGATCCAAAAACCACGAATCTTTGTTTTCTTGGCGAAGAGTTCTTTTCCTTAATCATGATGCATAACATCATGGTCAGCTACCATAATTGGTTTCTCTTCTGGTTCCATCCAGCACCTGATTTGATTGTCCTCATTTGACACCCGCCACTGATTGGCACTATCAGGCCCACTTGTCGTTGTTTCATCTGAACCAATTTTTTGGTTGGCATTCTCAAGGGTTTTAACAGGCTCTTCATGAACCTCTTTTGTGGTCAAAAAATAATTACCCCTGTCAGAGGACTCAAATAGAATTTGAGCCACAGGGGCTGACGTTTGGGTGACCACGTACTTTGCCTCTCTCTCAGGAAGCAACCTTTGCATCATGCCTTTCACAGGGATTCTTTCCTGGGACAAGTCCATGCTCAATTCTCCTCCGACATCCTTGCAAAAGTTCCATCCAAGTAAAATGCCATATGAAGCTGGGATGTCAGCTACTAGAACTCTCATCTTGATCTTCTTGTCAGGGAACGCTGCAAATGCAAATTGGGCATCTTTGATCTGACCAAAGAGTGGGACTTGCTTGTTTTCTATGGAGAAGCATATCCCAAATGTTTTAGTCAATGTGAGACCAAGAGATTCTACCACTTTAGTAGTCATGACATTATCAGATGCACTAGAATCGATGATGTAGTTGCTCAGCTTACGACTGTTTATTAATAGGGAAACATAGAAAGGTTCTATTTTCCCAGGAGCAACTGGAGGAGTCTTGACAAGATTATTCCAAGTGGATACATTATTTGGGGGGTCATGAGTTACCCTCAAAATTTCTTGTCCTACAGGGATGGCTGTACCTTTCACACATTCTGCCAACCTATCCAACTATTCAGGATAGGCTTGTAGAAATTCAAATTCAGATATTTGAGTTTGTCTTTTTGACATGCTCAATTATGTCAAATGTCTGAATTGGACTAGGCACAGAGGATGGGAGTTCACTCTTTTGGTTTTTGGGAGGGGGAGGGTTGGTTTGCGAAGTTGAAGTAGAGGGTGCAGAGATGCTTGGGGTATGTACCTTTTCAATAGTCATCGGGTCCTTTGGTTGGAAGGGCACAGTGGTTCCCCGCTTAGCAATTGAAACTACTGGTCGAGGTTGATCCTCTGTCTTCTCTTTATCAGCTTGTCGAATTGACTGATTCTAGGATCGAGTGAATACGGAATATGATCCCTCAACTACATTCCTCTTGCTTCTGGGTTCATCCTAATAATTTAGGTAACCAATGATGAAGTTGCCAGCTAATTCTTCTTCCTGCTCTTCAAAGAGATTAGCATCATATTGTTGGTCCAACTCAGGTTGGAAAGGGGAACCGTGTTCTGTTTCTAGATATCCAACCGCTGAGTTGGTTGGAGGGGATTTAAGGGTGAGGTTCCTCTGTGGGGGAGGAAGATGATTTCACTGCCCTTGATTCCAAGCAACATTGCCTTGGTATGCTTGATTCTGAAATGTCCTCCTTGGCATATCCCGATTAGGAGAAGCAAACATAACTTGGGCCATTTGTCTCTTCAAAACTATCAATTCATTTGTCAATTTTTGCACCATAGGATCTGTAGTGCCTGTAGAAGAGCTTTTAGCAGATGAAGAGAATCTATTTTTACCAGGGTCTTTTCTGATCTTACTTGCTAGGATGAGATCATCCTCAATTTTAGTAGCCAAATTTTGAGCCAATGCTAGATCCATAGGGCCAGCTCACCTCAATAGAAAACTTACTTCAGGAAGCTGCGAGTTAATAAAAAAGCATTGAGATTCTCCAGCGTGGGCTGAGCAACAGTTGGAATCTGGGTCTTTAACTTGTTGAATTTGGCTATGAAATCCCTCATGGGTTCTTGGGATTCTTTTTTCATCTGTGTTAGCTGAGCTAACAAGGTGTGTGCATCTTCAACAGGTTTAAATCTGGCTTTAAATATGGACTTTAGTGTATTCCAGTCAGTTATAGTTTGAGCTTGAAGGTGGTAGAACCAATCTGCAACAGTGCCTTGTAGAGTTTCTACAAAAAGTCTCACTGTTACATCCTCGAATTTCACACTGATTACATCGCATGCTATGGATAAAGCGGCAATATGCTCATTGGGATGAACCTTCCCATCACCAAAAAACTTGGGAAATTTTTTCATAGAACTACGAGGTAGTTCATGCAAGGGTGGGGTCAAATTAAGAGGACCAAAGGAATTTCCCCATGGGCCTTGAGCCATTATATTAGGATGATTAAATGGTGGGACAATAAATTTGGGTGGAGTGTTAATAGGCAGGGCACTATTAACAGCAGGAATAGAAGCTCTACCTTGTGTTGGTGACCCGATAAGGTCAGGAGGAAGACTCCTAAATCATTGGAGGAAAGGTGGTGGAGGAAATAGATCAAAATTGCTCTGCTATGCCAACTCAAACATGGGGTCAAAAACACCCTTAGATCTTTGGCTTCTTGTGTAGCGTTGAGTTGTCAAATTTCAAATGAAAAAGGAAC
This sequence comes from Torreya grandis, assembly GCA_037957365.1. Lineage (NCBI taxonomy): Eukaryota > Viridiplantae > Streptophyta > Pinopsida > Cupressales > Taxaceae > Torreya > Torreya grandis. Next base: position 1,784,436 of record JARHVA010001662.1, on the reverse strand, counting down.
CGAAACTACTTCAAGTTGAAGCTTGAGGCTTCAAAATGCACGTTCTTCCCAGCGGCTCTAGTTTTCCAGACCAGATAATATAACGGAGATGGTAAGGCTATAATGATAATGGGTAATACATGGAATGGAGTCGCCAGACTATGTAATGGATAAGGGTAGGGACTGCTTCAATCTAAAACTTGAGGTTTCAAATTGCACATTCGATTCCCCAGCGAAGTCACCAAAAAATGTTGGGTGAATATTTTTTCATCAACTAATTGATGACAAAATGAGTATATCAACCACATCATAGGGAGATTTACACCATGAAAAGTGTGGGTTTACTAGATCTAGACGAGGTAAATCTCTCCTCTCATCAAGGGGAGGTTCCCTAGGAATATTTATGTGTTGGATATATATATATATATATATATATATATATATATATATATATATATATATATAATTAAGCAGAAAGTAACACATGGGGTGGTATAACAGCATCCACCTCTCTTTTTTCAGAGGTGATGTACAAGGAGCAAGAGGGAGAAATCCTGGTCATGGGCCAACAACATTCCTCTTATTTTAGGAACGGTATCCAACGTAGAGCAAGAAATCACTTGAAGTAAATAATAAAAGTTCACAAAGAAACTCACGTAAGCTCAAAGTCTTTTGTAGCCTCCTTCATCAATTTGGAACAAGCATAACCATAGAATGAAACGAAGCACAAAGTCTTCACCTGAAACTACAAAAGATAACTGAATCATAAAGATAAAAATAGCTCAAAGTCTATCTTCTACCTTTTAGAAACGTTCTCAGATAATATTAACACACCCACTTTGCTTATTAAATTAGATAAACAAGATATTACTAGGAAATTGAACATAAGAACTATTTCCTAAATAACACAGATAATTTCAACACAAAGTCTGAAATAAACCTGCTTCTCATTCATTTAACAAAATATGATTTACAAGTTTGAGCACAAAGTCTCAAAAAGTATTTCAATTTCGGTAGAGTTTTTGCTCTCTATTATCCAAGATATATTTACAAAAGAGGTCTCCACTATATATAGGTAGAAACCTTCAAAAACTAGAAAATAATAAAATACAAAAAATATCTTAGTCAAAGATGACTCATCTTTGACTTTTGAGATATTTTTCTAAATTTTTTACATGTAATTACACATTACAAAATTGCATGCACTTTTACATGACAAAAGTGCATGAGAAGAAGAGAGAAGGAATGCATGGGTGGCAAAAATTGCCACCCCTGCATATCGGAGAAGTTCTTGTGCATAGGCGGTAAAAATTACCCCCTGTGCATGTCAGGGAGTGTCAGCGAAGAACGTGTAAGGGCAGAAAAAATTGCCACCATTGCACCTAGAGGAGAGAAAATGGGAATGCAAGGGTAGCAAAAATTGCCGCTCTTGCATATAAGGATGCAAGGGTGGAAAAAATTGCCACTCCTGCATAGAAGGATGCAAACAGTCTTACGTTCTGCTGAGTCGTGACGTATTCTACTGCACTTGACGTCTACATGGCCATTGTGCTTGGGTCCTTTTTGGCAATTGGATCCATCCTTATTTCTTCAGCGGTCTATGGACTTTTCACAGGCTTTGGCTTGTACATTTCTGTGGACAAATTGTTCGCGGGCAATTTGTATCTGCCCAGCCACCCGGCTTGGCATAGTTGTGCCTGAATTCCTTCAAACTTTTTGTCTGAAGGAATTACTTCAAGCAAAATTTCTGAAGGAATTTGGGGCTTAAACATTTGTTCAATCATTGCATGTGCCGATGGGGAGTGAACCAAAAGTCGATGAACCTTTGTATTGACTTGAACCATTGAACTTGCTGCTGGTGTTTGTCGATGGAGATCTCTGTTCAAACCAAGGCACTGAAATAGTCCCGAAAATTGACTAAGTGTTGAAAAACTAATTCTTTTGACTGAAACCACCTATAGAATCCTTTGACCCTGAATGATAACTTCAAGCATGTTGAGTCCACAAAAACATATCTGCAGAGTCCATAGTTTTCTCTAACCTTGAAAGAGTCCGTAGATTTTCGAGAAGCTTGAAAAATGAGGAATTTAAATGCCTAGGACAAATTTTGAAAAGGGAAGAGACAATTTTGATTGTAGGTTGTCCCAAAAATGAGTGGCATTTTTCGGGGACAACAAGCTTCAACAAATAGGTACCTACAGTTGCAAAAATTAGACTTAGGCATGGCTCTATCAAGTCCATAAATATGAAGACTTTATCCTCATAATGACACCAAGTGAAGATGGCATAGAAGATCAAAGCAAAGGGATTCAGAGATTGGAGAGTATAATGGAGAATTTATTTTCTATCAAAGACTTTTAGTCCTAATTGGATAAAAATGGTTTAAAAATCAAGAAGGATGGTGACTTAATTAATGATCTTAGATGGCATGCTTCCCCTCTCTCTCCCCTTTCTCCTATATCTCTTATTATTTTCCATTTGTAAGCTCTCTCATGTTTTTATAAGAAATTCTCTCTCAATTCTAAAAGAGTAGAGACTCTCATTTGATAAGGCTAGACCCTGTCAAAATTTGTATGAAAGACCTCTTAAAGAAATAATGACTTTATTTACCTATCTCTCCCCTCTAAATTGTGTGTAGAAAACATTTTTCATGATGGCATTGTGAAGGAGAATATTCCATGCCCATTGTCCTTTTTCTTTCTCATTTCTAGGTGTCTCCAAGTTAGTTGTAGTAAGTTAGTGTTATTTCTATGATGGATGCAATATCTCAATGAGTCTTAGAACTCCTATTTGACTTCATTCATTGCTTCCTAAACCTATTTTATGAAACACTTATGCAACTATCTAAGTTTTGTGAGATTATGTGAGCTAGCATTGTCTTATGCTTCCTCAATGTTTACTTCATGCATATGTGAGTTCTCATTAAATTTGGTGCATCACCTTGTTAACTTTATTAAGAGCCTTATTTCCCCATTTCTAACCCTTTTACCTATAGTAACATTTGTATAGGTGATCCATCAAGAGGAATTCAACCTTCTCCAGAGGTTCAACACCACCATAAGTGACCCACAACCTAGGGTTGTTACCATAGTGTAGCTCAATTGGAGAGAGCCTAAAGAACCCTCTACAAGGGTGAAAATTAATGCTACAATAGTTTCTAACATGTTTGATGGGACTTCAATTCAAAGAAAATTGGTCAGAGTTTGATACTATTTTGATCAATTTTCAATAGTTGTAGCTTCCAAGCAACAACATCTGGCGACTCCAAAAAGATCCAACATTCTATTAGCAGAGTAGTGAATATATCTCATGTTAAAGATGACTACAAGGCCATCTTCTATAGGTATTCCCTTTAAATTTTTTGAATCATCTTGAACTCAACAAAAATATTTAAATTTTCTAGTACATACCCATATAAAGGCAACTTTGTTCCTAAGTCAATTCTAAGGCCTACCCCTATAAGAAGAACTTTATTAAACCCTTTTATTTCCATGACAACCCTTAGAGCTTTCCCCTTTGTGGATTTTAATGGACAAAGTCCTCTGGACCTCTCTCAATATGATCCTATTCTAGTATTATCTCTTAAAAGTGTCCCTTATTTTATAGGAGACCAATCTAAAACCCCTTTTGAGCACCTCATGGATGTAGCTAATTTTTACAATATTCATAATGTCAATGAGGAAAATGTAACAATTAGATTATTAGCCATATGTTTCAAAGGTAAATCCCTAGACTGGTATAGAATCCTTGTTTCTAATTCCATTGCCATATGGGATCAGTTAAGAGATGCATTACGTAAGAGAATTAAAGATAAAAGTGGCCATTTGTCACTTGCAGAGCAATTAACCACAATTCAAAGAGCCCCTCATAAATTTATGCAAGACTTCAACACAAGTTCTAAAAAACTTGGGATAGAATCCCAGTCTCTGTTAGGCCTACCCCTAACTTTGCCTTTATTTACTATTTGAAGGCCCTAAATAGTGAAATTGTAGTAATGATCCAGTCTAGGGGAGGAAACACATTACCAAATGCATATGAGGTGTCAATCAAAGCATAAAATTATCTAGTGTAGGTTAGAAAGCTTACACCTAGACCACCAATGCCTTTGTTCCCTAAGATTACACCACCCCCTATTTCTATTCTTCCCCATGTTTTCATTATTTTTTTTAGATTAAGGTAAAATTAGGTTATTTTTTCATTATTATTATTCCTACAATTGTTGTTATACCCTCACCTAAGCAAGAAAAGGATTCTAGTAGTAAATCTAGTGATCCCCAAGAACAAAAGAACTTTCAAGAGCTTAAGAGCACATTCCAATACTTGGGAAATGAAATAGTGAATGTTAAGAGGCAAAAAATTTTCCATATGCCTTACCAAGCCTCATATCAACCTCATCAACAATCTTATCAAGAAAATAGGCCACCCTATAAAGGGAATTTCCAAGGCCAAGGACATGGGCAACCTAGATACAATAGATAAAGTAATTATAGTCTAAATGCTGCAAGCATTTCCAACACCTTGGTCGCTATTCAAAATAATTTTGCTCAAGAGGCCAAGGGAACCATGCCATAAAATTAGTATTTTAGGTATTAAATTTTCCCAAATATTGACTTCAACCAAGCTTTCAATGATTAATGATAGCAGGCTACTAATTATGGGTACAATCAAGCTCTTATGGCTCAAAACATAGAGGTGCCCATGATGACAAAATCAGAATAGCCTCAACAAAGTCAAGGGAATAATCAAGGACCAATATATTTAGGTGATACAATGGTTAAATATGAGTAAGAAGAGTGTTATGCACTTAATCAACAGGATAGTTCTATCCAGGCATACATTCTAGTGACAACAAATACAAGGTTCAAAAGAAGGAACATGGATGGTAATCAAGAAGTAGTCAAAGAGATTCCTAACATTACTCCTTCAATATCAAATCCAAATGATCTTGATGCTACTCCAAAGGTTCCAACATCTTCAAGGAATCAAAATTAAGGGAATGTGTTTGTTCCCCAAAAGTCACAAACGCAAGGTGTATTTGTGGCTCCCAAAGCACAACCAAAGGTTGGTGGTTCACCCATCAACACCATGGAATAAATGAAAAGGTCCAATGTGAGTGTGCCAATGTGGGATATTCTCTCCATGCTTGTTCATGTAGACATCCTACAATAAGGGTTATCAAAGATCAAGGTTCTTGAGAAGGAACCAAGCAAAGAAAATGTGGTTCTCACTAATGGAGCTAAAAGACCTAGTGAAGGGAAATCAAGTAAGGTGGTCAAACCTCCTCCCTTCTTCATTTTAATAATAATTGGTGACTTTTTAGTGCATAATTACTTGGTAGATAGTGGGGCTAGTACCTTAGTGATGCTAAATTCCATATATGACCGACTTGGTCTAAAATATGAGCCTCAATCTAAAGGAGTTCTACAACTTAATGGTACTTCCACCAAGCCATCTAGTATCATTAGAGACCTCAACTTGACCCTACATGTTTGTCATAGTGTCTCAGTGGTTCAAGATGTGTTGATCTTAGATGTACCTCCTCAATTTTACCTATGTCTATCCAGCGAATTCATTGAAAAGATTAGAGGTTACCTTATAGTAGATTGGTCATACATGGCATTCAGAATAAGATATAGAACCAATGTATCTATTAGGGTTGAGATTATTGCATAATTCCACATAGATCCTTATGGGATAGACAAAATAAACCTCAATTACACCATTCTTGATGAATATGAACATATGATTGTCAAAAATTAAACACTCACCCTGAGGAGATACCAAACATGTTCTTAGATGAACTATGGAATACCAATCATTTGGTTGATCCCTTGGAAGGAGTTGAAGAGAGGGACATGGGTGTCTACTACTTACATGAAGAGAATCAGTCCATGCCCTCCCTCATTGGACCTCAAGAAGATCCTAGTGGTCTATGGAGATTTTTCTTTGATGGTTAAAAAATAAAACATGGAGTGGGTGCTAGTGCAATGGTAGTATCCCCCTTAAATGACAAGTATTTCTCTTCACAAGTTCCAATTCAGTTACTCTTGAAATGTAATATAATATGAGGGTCTTATCCATGGCCTATAATGGGATAGTAAGAGATGAATCAAACAATTACAAGTTTATGAGGATAGTAAATTGATTATGCATTAGGTTAGAGTCTACAATATCACCAAAAATCCCTTGATGAAGTACTATAAACATAGAGTGTGGGACCTAATTGAGGATTTTGAGGATTTTAACATATAAACAATACCAAAGAACCAAAATGGACATGATGATAAGTTTGTGGTTGTGGGAGATCAATTTTATATCCCAAAAGAGTTGAAAAAGACCATCAATGCCAAAAAATGAAACTCATTGGCAAATCTTTGAAAATGACAAACAACTTGCTTGTTTCTTGCAGTAGGAAGTATAATTCTCTTCAATGAAATAAGAAAAGTTTCAACATCAATATGAGGATCAAATTATTTAGTTGAGATCTAAAAATCTTCCTAAAGGGCTTGTCACCCTTGAATGTCTTTTCCATGAGGGAGATCATATGAGAAAAGACAAGGAAGTAATGTCAAAAATTAAAGAGAAATATGAAAGAGTCCTTATCTTCAAGGATGAGCTCCTCAAGCTTGGGAAAGTAAGCACTAAAGCTGAGAGGCATGCTTTCATAGAACTTTGTAAAGAATATGCAAATATCTTTGTTTGGGAATATAGTGACCTAAGAGGCTTTGATCCCAAGCTGGACCAACACACTATAGAACTAGAGGCTAATTCCAAGCCTATCAGGCATAAGCAGAGGCCTATAAACCCCAAAATTAAAGAGCTTATGAGGAAATAATTGACCAAATTAATTGAATCCAAGATCATCTTTCCCATTAAGCACTCTTCATGGGTAGCCAATTTGGTACATGTGAGGAAGAAGAGTGGGGAAATTAGATTATGTGCTGACTTCAAGGATCTAAATAGGGTCTCTTTGAAATATCACTACCCCTTACTATCCATGGAGAAACTCTTTTAGATAGTTATTGGTTCAAAACATTTTTTCCCTTTTGGATAGGTATTCAGGTTGCAACCAAGTGCTGGTAAGAGAAGAAGATCAGTATAAGACTACCTTCACCATAGAGTGGGGCACATGTGCTTACCAAAATATGCCTTTTGGGTTGCCAAATTTAATGTAAAATTTCCAAAGAGCCATGGACATGGCTTTCTAAGGGTTTTTGAATCAAATGGTACTAATCTATTTAGAAGACATCACAATTTTCTCTAGAAAATCTAGTTAACACATAGATCATCTGAGGTTGATCTTCCAAAGATGCAGAGAGTATGAGATCTCTTTATATCCCAAGAAATGTGTGTTTTCTATTCATAAAGGCAAACTTTTAGGTCATATTTTATCAAAGTGTAGTCATATAAAATGCAAAAATTGGTAACTTGAGAGTGGCTAATGACACCCAACTCATAAGTCCCTCTTGCTTGCTTTCATGACCCTCTTAGGCTTATTTTCATTAATTCTCAACCATCCATAGCCTTCTAGACTTGGTCCCAGCTCACCCAAACTATTATTCCCAAGGAAAATTAATCCCCCTATGTCTCGTCTACTTAGGATAATAGTGCCACACTTGGACTATAACATTAGTGCCACTACTATCTGCTTTTGGTGCTATTGTCCAAGCCCATTTCTATCCCCAATGGTTAATTTATTTTTGTTCCCCCTCCTTATTTTTGTCAACATATATGAGTAAATTCAACCCATTACCAATAGATACCTATAAAATACCATTCAAATATCATTTGGAAATGGTTGGAAAATATCACTAAGCATCAAGAATACAAGCAAGACTATTCAAGCAATCTTCCCTATTCTCTACATACAGTCAACCAACACACTTACAAGCTCATTAAAGTCCTTATACCACACCCTATTACTTAAAATTGGTAAAGTCACAATGTAAGATAGGGTTTGAAGAAATAATATGCTCTATAGAGAGCTATATATACTTTTAGTTGTTAAAACTTTGTAGACATGGTCACATAGACATATCAAATAAAACCCATAAAGCCTAGATCCATAGGACAACAATGAGAAAAGTGTATTATAGTAATAGTGCCACTACTATATAGTTCAAATTATCCTTTCCAATCACAAAACAAAATTTAGATCTTAGTTTATAACAGTGTCTCAGTCTTACACAGTGAATTCCAGCCTTTGTCTCAATCAGATCAATCAATTTCTATCTAAGTTTTGTTTTCTTCTCCTTATTACTATTTTTAGAAAAGTTTGAATTAAAATTAATTTATAAAAATTAGTAGATTAATTCTTTCCTATTTATTTACTGATTTTACTACTTATACCTTTTAACTAAATTGGTAATAATACACTCATATTCCCAAAATTGTTAAATCATTTGGTGAACCTGACTTACTTCATTTGCGCATAAAAACCCTAGAAACCCTAGGGTAATTTTCTTACTAATTTTTCATATATGTATATATATTTTTTACCTACATAATAAATTTATAAATTAACATTAAATTTTAAAATTTCATAGTAATTTTAAAATATTTTTCTTTCAAACCCTAGGTGCCCATACTAGGTCCCAGTATTTTTCTAGTAATTTTCTAAATTTTTACAACATATTTAAATTAAAAAATCCATTCAAATTTAAAAATTCAATAGTAACTTTAAAAAATATTTATTTTTCAAAACCCTATTTGCATATACTAGGTCTTATTAAATCACTAATTTTTCAATAAATTTTTGATTTTTTACTTGCATATCTAACTCAGAAATCCACTTTCAATTTCAAAATTTCATAGTAATTTGTCAAAATTATCATCTTTAAAAACCTAGATACATACACTAGGTCCTATTTCTTGTGAGATATTACCTTACATTATAAAAAAATCAGATTTCAAAAATGGGTTTCACTCATTTACAATTATTTCTTGCTTTTCTTGCACAAAATAAGGAAACCATCATTAGTCCTATCATGTACATGAATGATGAAGTTTATCATATGTTAATACAAAGATTTGTTCTTTGAATTTCATGATTATGTTTGATAATATGGGATGATGTTAAGAAATTTAATATTTAAAATGCTAAGATATATTTTACATCATCTCCCTTGGAACCTCTATCCTATGTCGAGTCATGTTGCATGGTCCATTTTTCTCTTCCCCAGGTCACTACCTATCGCCAGAGAGCCCAATTGACACCCTTTTTACCTCCACCACCTCAATCTATTGATTATCTTTACTCTCCTCCCATAGCTACTACACACCCTATATAAATAGTAGATAATGCAGTTAGAGTTGTTACTCAATGTGCCACCATGCCTCCTCTACCTAGTCAAGAGCCCTACCACCCTCCCATTCCTTCCCATCCTATGCCCAATCCACTTATGTAGGTAGATCCACACAAGGAAAAATAATAATTTTGATCAGTTAAGAAACACTTCAACTAAGATTTATATGTTAGAACTACATTAGAAAGCCAATGTATTCAAGGACATACTTTATCAGGCACTCACTCGGACTTCTATGCCCATTGATTCAGAGCCTTCTTATTTTACATCAGTGGTTAACACACTAAAAACTATAGAGGATGATATTACTTTTGATCTTGATGACATGCCATCTCAGATAGTTATTGATTAAAATTTACCACTATTCATATAAGCTCAAGTCAAAACCAACATAGTTAAGAGAGTTTTAGTTGATAGTGGTTCCAGACTTAATTTATGTAATATCACATTCTTATAGACCATGGGCATAGATATATCATCCATGCATAAATCATATAAAAAAAATAGAGGGTTTGATGATATACCATGATAAACATTACGCACCATTACTTTGGTTACATAGTAGGACCCAAAACCTGCTCTACGTAGTTCCAGGTCATGCCAGGTCCTTTTCATTATAATATTTTACTCGGATGACCTTGGATACATGCTATGGGGTTATTCTATTCTACTCTTCATTGATGTGTTAAGTTTATCCATGAAGGATATCTTTACACATGTCTAACAGATAACTAACCATTTAGATATTGTTGAACTATAAAGTCATCTTTGACTATTTTACTAGATGGGACACCTCATATCATAGTTCAACCACCACCTCATTGCATTTTTCTTGATCAGATACATACATATGAGGTTGGAGAGACTCTCACTTCTTGCACGCTTCCACTTATAATTTTTCCTTAGATCTAGATATTCAGCCAGTCATAGTAGCTTCAGTCATTCTAGCTACACCTGTTATAGTTATACATTCACCAAAAGTAGTACTAGTTGATTCTATAGATATAGTCACTCCATCAATTATAGATACTCTCATAAAACTATTGTCTTCTAATATTATATTTGATGAGACCCCCATATCACAATTACCCCTTGTGGAAAATTTTGAGTTACCATATGTACATGATGTTGATACATATTCTTAGGCTTCTTTAGATGATGGTATGACACCCACACTTATAGATGATTATTTGTGTGGGTTGAGATTTACACTAGTTGGACTAGAAGAGTACTAAGATGACTCTAGAGATCTTATTATACATCCTACATCACTCTTAGCATCTCATACCACACTCTCATGATATACTCCACATTCACAACCACATATAAATCACTTGGCACATACAGTTCACATGGTTACCTCTATGGATATAGAGCTAGTTATTTAGATTCAGGTAGGCAACACAAAACATCAACCATAGATTATGTTATAGATGTTACTTGATCATCAATTAATCACCTTAGCTATAATGTAACATAGATCTATTAATAGATTATCAATGTAGTATAGTCACCCATTTTATATTTCTCACAAGATCATAGGTCATGATACAAAATCATGTACAACTTTTCAAAAGAGATTAGATAAACTACAAGATCATGGTATTATTTATATTATATCACCACCGGTACCAAATTATTCACTTCCACTAAATAAATCTACTATCAGAACTAAACATCCTAGAGAAGAATTAGTATCTCCACCACCAGAGCAACCTTCAGTTTACTTTCAGTAGGATGACACCATGTACACAACTTCTATAGCATATGATGATACTTATGATGATAATCTTGGGGAATTTAATGATGGCCTTGATCCCTTCCTCCTTATCCATATCTATCCAACTCTATCCTTGGAGTCTTTACCCCCTCCAGCCTAGCCTTTTTATTCATATACTTGTATATAATCTCACTATGATTACTTGTACATAATTTTCTCAGTATCACCTGCACATAGTTTTTTAATGCTTGATTGTACATATCTCAAATATATCAAAAATATAAAACTAATAAAAAATTTCAAAATACAATAACATACACATGACATTCAAAAACACCAAAAATATTTTGATTATATGCATTATCCATGCTTTACATTGCTACTACTATGCTAGACTTAAATTTGTTTTTTCTATGCTTATTGTTTGTCAATTTATCTACATTACCATGCTTCACTTGATTTTATTTTGAGTGTGTACAGTGACATCTAGATCTTTGATTGCTTCACTCTACCCATTGAGGGGGCATCCTACTTCTACATCAAGACACACATTGATATACATACCCACTGGGGGCATCTTCTACATGACTACACCATCCAGGTTATGTATTCCTACACCACACACTCTAGTTATCGTGCTAATATGTATTACTAACTATATTACATAGATTAATGTATCGACACTCATTAGTATATAACACTTGCGTATTTTTTTATCATATACCTAGTCTTGTACTAACATATCTTGCATACTTTCCCTCTTGCTTTAATTAGTTAGATGTGATTTTACTTCCAATTCTTTACATGCTTTGTTTGTTTACTTAGTGTAGCTAGATTGTTTTATTTATTAGTTCTTGTTTTCCTCTTGTATGTGCCTTAGAAAATTTTCCAATGTCCTTTTCTTCTTCTCATGTGTGTGCCTTAGGACATTTGACAATGTCCTTTGACTATACTCCTTTATGTTATTATGGCTTCCACACCAATTTTTCTTGTATCAATTATATGTGTATGTGGCATTTGAACATGCTTTATATGCTTACATTTTATTTTGTGTGACATGTGCCCATGTCCCTTGTTTTATTTTCCCCTTGGCCACCCTTATATGCTTCTTGCTTCTTTCTTTGTGTGCTTGTTGTTTGTTTGCTTCTCATTGTTTACAATGTCATGATTCACATCATACATTTATCTTGCTTTCTTGGATGCCATAATGGACATCATGCTCCATCCCTCTAACTAAAAACTAATCAAACTTTCATTTCTAGTTCACTATAGTACACGTTCTTACATTGTTATATCTATCTAGGCATACCCCTACTGATCTAACAATCTCTCATTACAAATCATGTTATATCTTGAGATATCTTGTTAATTATCATTGCTATATCATGTATCTTTATGGCATAACACACTTACAGGGCTCTTTATTTTTAGGCTAGTCATTACAAGGTCTTAATTTCTAACCTTATAAGAGGGGGAAATAAATAGGGGCTTTGTATTAGAGATCAAAGCTCCTAACAGTTAAAATAGTAACATTCGACACATCTAAAACAATAACTAGACATCAAAATAGTCAGAATAAAATAGGTAGATAGGTAAGAATCTAGAATAGTTACCAGATTTGACCCTAGACAGCAACACCCAACTTAGATAAAAACATTGGTGCCACTAGTGTCCACTTCAGTACTCCTATCTAAATAGTAGAAAAACCAACTTTTCCAAAAATAGATAGAAAGGTAAGTTTAGTTACAATTTTGTCAGCTATAGTTCAGATCAGAATCAATAGTTTCAATACAATTTTTCTCAAAGAGTATAGATATAGGGGGAATCATGCACAACATGATGGCTCTTTATTCTATTTTTAGATAGGGTAGTTGGTACAACTTCTAGATCAGAATCCATGTTTTAGACACAAATGATTGGGGGTAATGTGCATGACACATTTGTTTTCTTTTCTTTTTGAGTTTAGCATTAACCAAACATTCTTAGAAGTTTTGTGCCTTATTATATATATATATATATATATATATATATATATATATATATATATATGGTTGGAATAATTTTTAAATGGATTTCATATAATCCTAACTTCCTAATTTTTCAAGTTCTCAAGTGGCTTTCATATAATCCTAGTACACCAGTTTAGAGTGGCTTTCATACAAGCCTAATCTCCATCTTTCGAAATGGCCAAGAGTTGCCTAGTTTCCAACATACATTTAGATATCCATGCAAACATTGTTAGATCATAGTACATTCATGGGATTTAGGAGCTATCTCATACAATATACATTTCATACCTTTGTTAGTTCATAACTTCACTTCATGGGGCAATTATGGATCTAAAGGACTAGCTAGCCTTTATATTATCGAGCCGCCTATCTAGAGGGATTGGACACATAGTTCAGACATCAATTAACACATACATGATCACCTAGATTCACTTAGTGGGTGATGATGGAGCTAGAGGGCTAGCCTTTGCATTCTTGAGTCACTTTTAGGGAATTGAGCACTCAGCTTTGTTTGTGATATTACTCTTAGTATAATACACACCTAACATCACTCAACAAAATAATAGGTTTTGTATTGGTTCACATACTTGGTGAGTTGTATTCATTTCTTTCTCTTCCTCTCTCTCTTATCTAGCTTTGTACATTCTTATTTTAGATATAACATATCTAGTAAGAATTAATCTACTCTTTGTTTTCTTTTGTAGATTTACACTTCACAGCATGCTCTCTCTATACACATCCAACATCACAACAACTTAATGAGCTTCACCCTTACAATAAATTTAGGTACACTTTCTATTTTTATTTTATCTTAGTATTTTGCTTTGCTACATCACTAGAATAAAGGGGGGGGAATATAGTCATATAAAATGCAAAAATTGGTAACTTGAGCATGGTTAATGACACCCAACCCATAGGTACCTATTACTTACTTTCATGACCCATTTAGGCTTATTTTCATTAATTCTTAGTCATCTATAGCCTTCCAAACTTGGTCCCAACTCACCTAGACTTCTCTTCCCAAGACAAATCAAACCTCCTAAGTCCTGTCTGCTTAGGATAATAGCACCAAACTTGGACTAAGGGGTCCATGGAGCTCTTCTCTGGCATCTCTTCAACTTGTAAAGAAAATCTTGGTAGGGCTCATTGCCAGAGGTATCGGCGTGACTATGGGCAACCCTGCAGATGTGGCAATGGTGAGGATGCAGGTGGATGGTCACCTGCCACTCTAGTAGAGGCAAAACTATAGGAGCATGGTGGATGTAGTGGGATGCATGGTGAGGCAGATTGGCCTTGACAGTATAGAGGGCAATGATCATAATGGCATCGTAGTTGGCATCTTATGACCAGTTCAAGGAGTGCAAGCAGTGTGATTTTAGGGTTTGAGGGCGTGGTGGAGCATGGCATTTTTCTTGACATGGCTATGGCTGTCATTATTGCTAGATCTGATGGTGTCTCCATCAAATCAAAGGGATAGAGAAACCAAAGGTATTTTGTAGATTTTTAATGTCTTAGTAAATGCTTGTGTGTCATTATTGCAATGGCAACCTACATTATTGGCTAGGGTTGAATGCTAAAGATATATATATTTTTAGCATTCTTTACCCTATGCTGTAAGTTCTTTGAGGTTTTAGGTCTTTGTAAAACTTGGGTACTTTTATTAGACTATGTTTGTGGTTTCAAGTCCCTGTAAAACCTGATTTTGATGTTGTTCTTCAGTAGGTTTCAGGACTGCTTGTCCTGGTGGTTGTTAATGCTTTATCTTTCTTGATTCTATTAAAGGGTTTTGGGGTCCCTTCAAAACTTGATTTTACTGTAATCTAAAACATCTGTGCCACTACTTTCCACTTTTAGTACTATTTTCCAAACCCATTTTTGGCCCCTATGGTCAATTTATTTTAGTTTCCCCTCCTTATCCTTATTGAACTAATGTGAGTACATTCAACCCATGACCAATAGATCCCTATAAAATCCCATTCAAAGATCATTTAGAAATGGTTGGCAAATATCACTAAGCAAGCAAGACTATTCAAGCAATCTTCCTTATTCTCTGCATACAACTAACCAACATGCTTACAAACTCATTCTAGTCCTTATACCAGTCCCAAGCCACCTTAAGCACATCTAGTTTAGCATTTTGCATCTTCATATACATAATTTCACAAAACACATCAAGTGTGAGAACTACATATGGCTTGATCCCTCTTCAGAGTATTGGTATTTAGGTATCATGCCCACACATAATAACCCCCCCTCTTGTTCATAATTGGTCAAAGCATAGTGGAAGATAGGGTTTAAAGAAAGAATCTACCCTATAAAGAGATATACAGACTTCCAATTGCCAAAACTTCATAGACAAGGTCACACAGACATAGTGAACAAAACCCAAAAATATTAGATCCTCAAGATAATAGTGGTAGAGGTGGACTATAGCACTAGTACCACTACTATCTAGTTTTGGCACTCCTGTCTAATCATAAAATGAAGTTTAGATCTCAATTTGCGATAATGTCTCAATCTTGCACAGTGAATTTTATCCTCTATCTCAGTCAGATCAATCAATTTCTAGCTAAGTTTTATTATCTTCTCCTTATTACTATTTTTAGAAAATATTGAATTGCAATTAATTTACGCAAATTAGTAGCTTAATTATTGTCTATTTATTTACTTATTTTACTACTCAAACCCTTTAACTAAATTGGGAATAATACACTAATATTCCCAAAATTGTTAATTCACAAAGGAATGATTATCCATTGACCCTAATAGAATAAGTGTTATCTTAGCACTATCTCTACCTAAGCATAAGAAAACAATCCAAATCTTCCTTGGGAATATAAACTTTGTGAGAAGGTTTATACATGGTTTTGCAAACCTAGTCAAACCTATCACCACCATGTTGAAGAAGAGCTGAGTGTTTGCTTGGTCAAATGAAGGTAAAGCAACATTTGAGGCCATTAAACAAGCCATTTACCAAGCACCCTCACTCATGAATCCTAATTTTTCAAAGGATTTCATATTGTACACCTTTGCCAACATATCAGTAATGTTAATGTAGAAGAATGGTCAAGGACTTGAGCAATCAATTGCCTTTTTTAGTCAAGGATTAGAGGGATATGAGGCGAGCTACACTTTTATTAAAAAATAGGTTCTTAAATCTTTGAGAATCCTCAAAATTTTTAGGCCAATGCTTTATAATAAAAAGGTTTATCTTATGGTGCCCCATCCTAGAGTTAGGGACTTTCTCCTTAGCAAGGATTTGAATGAGAAAAGAGTAGGTTTGATTACCAAGGTTATGGAGTATGATGTGGATATTAAAGTTACCAAGATGGTAAGAGGCAAAGGCTTATGTCAACATATGGTAGATGATATTAAAGAAGATAAAAAAGTTATTTTAGTAACACAAGATAACTCACAAATAGATGCACCTCTACTTCATAATAGTTGGCTCTAAGATATGACATATTTCTTGATGACATGAGAATGCCCTTAAGGTTTAGATAGAGCAAAAACAAGGTATTTTAAGATTTAGTCCATACCTTATGCATTATTTTATGGTGTTATTTTTAGAATGAACATTAATGGGATACTTCTTAGGTACATTTATGAAAATCAAGTGACAAAGCTCGTAGAACAGTTTCATGATGGACCTATAGGAGGCCATTTTGCTCCAAGAATAATAATAGTAAAAATAATGAGGGCTGGTTATTACTATCCTAGCCTTTTCAAGGATGCCTATGAATGGGTTAGGAAATGTTATAAGTGTGATCTATTTGTAGGCAATCAAATATTAGTAGCTCTTCCACTCAACCTAATCTAGGTGGAGTAACCCTTCATGTAATGGGGGTTAGACTTCATAGGAATGATAAATCCACCTTCAAGTGTAGGGCATAAATGGGTGCTCACTGCAACTGAATAATTCACCAAGTGGATGGAAGCAATTTCTTTAAAAGAAGCTAATGAGACAATAATATTAGACTTTTATGATATCATAGTAACTAGGTTTGGTGTCCTAGCTACTATAATTTTAGATAATGCATTAGAATTTGTTGGTATGAAGACAAGTGAATGGGCATTCAAGTTGGGCATCTACCTCAACACATTCTCCAATTACTACCCCTAAGGAAATGGATTGGCAAAGTCCACAAACAAGAAATTTATAAATATTATTATGAGAATATGGAGGAAAGTCAAAGAACATGGCATACAAAGCTAAGGATAGCCTTATGGGCAAATAGAAGGACTCCCAAAGATACCATTGTTAATTCTCCATATGTCCTTGTATATAGAAGGGAATCCAAATTTCCCATTTCTTTTGAATTTCCTACATTAAATTTATCCCATTATCTTTAGTTGATGGAGAGTAAGCCTATGAACGTGAGGATGATAGAGATCATGAAGCTTGAAGAAATTAGGGGCCTTGAAATGAAGACATTAGACTCACACCAAGCTCAGGTCAAAGATTCCTTTAACAAGAGAGCCACAACAAGGGACTTTAAGGAAGGAGACTTAGTCTTCAAATAGGACTCCAATAAGGCCAAGTTAGGTAACCATACCAAGTTTGATAGCTTATGGAGGGGTCCTTATTTGATCCATAGATGTAAACAACGTAATGCTTTTAAGCTTGCCCAACTATACCAAGTCAATGACATTCATTTAAAGCCTTGTTATTAGAAGAGTTTACAACTATTATATGATATTGTAACATATTGGAGTAGTTTTCTATGCTTTCCTCTAAGTGCCTTGTGCACATTTCCTTTCAGTTGTGTGTTTCCCTTTCAATAAGTGCCTTGGGCATAGTTTTTTTAATTTCTTTTTTGGTCCTTGTTGTTTCAAGAGGAGGTTTTCTAGAAAAGGGGCAGCCTTGTATCATTTTCGTGACAATAGAGAGAAAAGACTATGACTCCAGATGCCTAATGGATTAGTTTAAGGCCATAAGTCTTTGCATACAAGGTATGCAACCCCAAGATGTCTCTATAATGTTGGTCAATTTCGGCCTACATATGGAAATTGCCTAGATGGATTAGTTTCTAGAGGTCTTAGAATGGTTTGAATAGATGAGCAGAGTTCTAGATGAAATGAGTGGACCAAAAGCTTAGAAATAGGTCTAAGATTGTAAAGTGAAAAATAATAGTAGGTTCTCATGGTATTTCAATCATTCAAGGGTGTGAATCAAGCTGTAAAATGTCTTAGAAGTTCATTAGAGCCTTATAAAGAGACAACAGTTTCTTGCACAAGCCTAGAAAAACCAGACCGTCATGGCACATCGTGTAGAAATGAATGGGTCAAATTGATTATGAATTTAATAATTATTCTTAGAAATCCTCTCAATCCAAAAAATCACATGGATGTGAAGTTATTCATGCCTAAATCATGCTCTAAAAATTTTATATCTTGATGAGCTTGCTATCTCAAGATATAGGTCTTTAAAGTTGAACTTGCAGAATGGGACATGTGTGTGGACGTCAAGTTAAAGCTATGGAAAATAGTTGTTTGAATTCAAATTTTATAAGGATGAATTTATAACTAATAAGTGTTAAGATATCAAGTACCTAAATGTAGATCTAATAGCACATAACAACTGACAAAGATAGTGGGTCCAAGTAGATCAATAGTGTGTGATCCATCATATAAAAGTAGATCAATGGTGAGATTAAAGTCAATCAGTTAGCAAATCCCAAAAGAAAATGAGAAGATGAAAAGTGTCTAAATCATGGAAAATCAGAGTAGATCTAATAGTGAGTATCAATCTAACAATGTCAATGGGCCTCAAAGATCTAATGAAATATGTTAGATCATGCAAATTCCATATCAATAATGAATGTTTGATCATTCAAACCAAATATCAATGGCATGCATTCATCAAGATTACTAGATCAATGGTGTGAGTTAGGTTAAAAACTCAAGGATCTCATATTAAATTTAAGGCCACCATATGGCATAAGCACATTAAATCATAAAGTTGATAGTAAGATACCATAGAAGAATGTGGAGCTGACAAATGTCATAATTTGGAAGGCTCGATGTAAGATCAATGGCCGAAATTAAAAGTCAAAGGCCAAGATACTTCAATAGAGAAAAAATGTGACCTAAGGTCAAACTAGGGAAAATATTTAAAAATATGCCATTAAATCTCATTCGAGACCTTTGTTGGAGGATCCAATGCATGTAGACTCAGTTTTATTATGGTTTCAACATCATTTCATGAAGGGAGATCCTCATGTGTAGTGGATTCTTGATTCCCACAAGGTTCAAAGGTAGAATAGGTATGTTTAGACCTAATATAGTTCAAGAATGATGTTATGTAGTATGTAAGCTATTCATTAGCATATTGACTATAGGAAAACTAATAATTGGGTTGGTTTTCAATCTATAGTAAGACCTATGCTCAAATTTTAAAGTAGGGGTAGATATGTGATTATGGAGAAATGCCTCATCTATCAACATAGTCATAAAATTAAACAAATAAGTACTTGTAGTCACTAAAAGCAAACTAAGGCATGGTTCTGTCAAGTCCATGAATATGAGGATTTTGTCCTCATAATGAAAGCAAGTGGAGATGGTGTAAAAGATCAAAGCAAAGGGATTCAAGGATTGGAGAGTATAGTGAAAAATTTATTTCTTTTCAAAGCCTTTTAGTCATAATTGGATCAAATATGGTTCAAAAATCAAGAAGGATGGAGGCTCAATTAATGATATTAGATGGTGTGCTTCCCCTCTCTCCCCTTTCTCATATATCTCTTATTCTTTTCTATTTATAAGCTCTCTCACTTTTGATAAGAAATTCTCTCTCAATTTTGGAAAAGTAGAGACTCTCATTTGATAAGGCTAGAAAGACCTCTTGAATTAATAAAGAATTTCTTTACTTATTTCTCCCCTCTAAATTGTGTGTATCAAAGCTTGTGCATGATGGCATTGTGAAGGAGAATCTTCCATGCCCATTGTCATTCTTTCTTGATCATTTATAGGTGTCTTCAAGTTAGTTGTAGGTATAAGTTAGTGTTCTTTCTATCATGAGTGTAAGCTCTCAGTGAGTCTTAAAACTCTTCTTTGCCTTCATTCACTACTTTTTGAACCTAGTTTATGTAACACTTATGCAACTAGCTAAGTTTTGTGAGATTATGTGAGCTAGCATTATCTTATGATTTTTTAGTGTTTACTTCATGCTTATGTGAGTTCTCATTTAAATTTAGTGCATCACCTTGTTAAATTTCTTAGGATTCCTATTTCCCCCTTTCTAACCATTTTCCCTGTGGTAACATTAGTATAGGTGATCCATCAAAAGGAATTTAGATTTCTCCAGAGGTTCAACCCCACCATAGGTGACCCATAGCCTAGGGTTGTTACCATAGTGTATATAAATTGGAGAGAGCCTAAATAACCCTCTCCAAGGGTGTAAATTGATGTTACAATAATAAATATCAGTTCCTATCTTTCCCTCACCTCAAATGAGGGATCATATTAGTGGGGGCATGTCATAGAGACATGTTCTCCACACTTGGCACAATTTACAAATTATAGTGGGGGTATGTTTTGAAAGCATTTTATCCACACTCATTCAATATGTGGTACTTAAACCAATTTATAGATTCAGTGGGGGTATGATTTGGAAGCATGTTCTCCACACTCATTTACTACATGGTACTTATATCTATTTCTAGATTCAATGGGGGCATGCTTTGGAAGCATATTCTCCACACCTATTTAGTATACAACATCTCCAATTTATAGTGGGGGAATTTTTTGAAAACATGTTATCCACATTGGTACTTTTATAAGTTTTAATATTTCTCCATATATAGTGGAGAGCATGCTTTTGAAGCATATCCTACACACTTAAACAATTATATGAATTGGCCAAAGCACATAGTTATATGATTTAGATTCATAGTTGTGACAAAATTATATACATTGGTACTATTGTTATACATAGTTTCAATATGATACATATCTAAGGTACATATGCTATAAAACATGTGCCTAATATTGTAAAATCCAAATCAATTTCAGAATTTAAAACTCTTTTATGGACTGTTACTGTATTACATACTTTTTCATACTGATACCTCACAGACTTTTACAAAATTTTATTGATCCAATCTAATGTAGTAGTTAGTTCACCTTTTGGTATTGTTAAGGTGATAAAATCACTCAATTTTTCCAAGTTTTTAGGTTAGACTTGATCATCCAGCTTCACCAAGTTATAAATATCATTGGGTTGCATGGTTGAGCTAATCTCAATTACTAGGTGGCATCTCACTTTTGATTTAAAGTTGGGGGCATGTGAATTATAATATCTCTCTCTATCTCATTGGATATATTAACTTTAAATATTTATATATATTTACACTAACCTTAGTTTCAAATCCTTACAATGATACATCTTTTTCAAAAAAACTTGTTAATAGGCAAGGTGGTTACATCGACACACAGGTGTACTCCTAAACTTTACTCTTTCAATTTCAATCTATTTAAAGTAATTTCAACCCAGATTATATGCACTAATTTTATGATGTAACATTCTCTTGGTTGTAGGTCAATTTGGGCACACACAAAGGTAAGGTGTAGATACACACCCAGGTATGCATTCCTTTCTTTTAAGCTGGTAATTTTAGTACTAGATTAAAGGAGGGAAATATAGATGATATTTTATGATTATATAACACCTCAATATTATACACTTGGAAATCTCAAACCTTGGTTATTCCTCTCAGTTATCTACCTTTTTGACTTCCTCAAGTCTCACATCTACTGTATCTTTATGCCCCTTGGTTTATATCTCTTAGTTCGACCAGTCTTATTTTGATGACCTAGGTCTTTTATATTTATCATAATACTTAAAATGTAGTTATCTTCCATTTATGTAAGTTTTGAACATGTACCTAATTTATTTCTCCCTATACACTAATATCTGGGATAAATAGTAATGTTGATGTTACTATCTTATCCTGACGTAAGTGTCTAGTGCTCTAAAGTCATCCAATTTTCAAATGAAATGTATCCCTATGGTTGACCTAAGTGATTTAATGCAACTTATTAATAAAAAAGGATTGATATAAATAAAATATGAACCCTCATTCATTCATCCCCTATAAAAGAACAAAGATACCAAAAACAACTTATCAAAATCACTCTATCAAGCATTTAATTACACAAAGCTTCCCTATTTATTCCTATTTACATATCAGTCATAGGGACTCCACATATATAGGGATGAATTACTAAAGTATTATCCCAAAAGCCTAATTTTCCAAGTTATAATCTAGGTCACTATTATACTTGATTTGAACACATTCTATGATTCACACACAAGACAACACATAAGGGAGAAATACTTCAGCCTGAGGTCCTCTTCAAAGTATTGGTTATGTAGGTAATGTCCTTTGATAGAGGGGTCATTAGAGTTAGCTCGACACCATGTGCCCACTAACCCATTTTCTCCCAAGGTCCAATTAAATATGGAAAGATAGGGTTTTACCATTTCATAAGGAGTGAATATCCATGAGCTAGATTTGAATGCATAAAGTGAAGGTGAAGTAAAAACCAGAAGCATCTAGGTTGTTGCATTTATTTTGATAGATAGTCAATATAGGACACTAACATTAAACTTAGATATTAACATTGACACAACCATCCTAGGCTGACATTATTGTCTATAGAGCTATAGGCATTAGAACTAGAATTTGATGACTACTCTAGAATATCCTTCCTACCTATTTTCAACCTATTTTAGATCTAGAACTGCATTAGCATAAAAAAAGCTAATAACTTTACTTATTTATCATAGTTATACTTTCCATATTTAGATTATCTCAGCATAATAAATTTAGTGTATGCTTATATATGAGTTTAGCATCTAATTGGCATGTTATAGATTTGATTATCACCCTTGTGCCATTTCATTTCTATATACCCCTTTAACAATCTAGATAACCCAAATATATATTACATTTTAGGGTTAAATAGATTGATATTGTGAGCCACATATGATTGTAAGTTGGAAGGGAAAATACTTGCCAACTATTCATCAGGTATATTGTGTGGAAATCAATTGGATAATGCATGACAATGGTAGAAATAGGTAGAAAAACTTTTGCCACCATGTTGTTTGGCATTGCAAAAGTCAACCATGTTCAAATCATTTTCCACATTATAAGATAAATGTCTCACAATTTTTTTGATAACTCATCAAAAGTGATTATTAATCCCTTTGAAGGTGCATGAAGCACTCTAAAGCTTGTCCTACCAAACTATGGGGAAACAAATAAAGCAAGTACACATTGTTGTATTATACCTCTTGGAAATCAATGAAGAAATATTTTATGTTCTCTCTTGGATCACCCTTTCCTTTGTATTTATCAAATTTATGAATCTCAAAATGATATGGAAAATGTATATATAGGTAACTCATATCAAGGGGATATGAATGTACTTCATCTAATTTGAAATTCTTGGTTGGTTTTTATTTGTAACCCTTGAATAACCTCCTTTATATTTTACCACACTTTTAGAGTGGGAGTATTTGGGATGTGATAGGGATTTTTTACTAGGTGTTAAAAGGTGAAATATCTTGATGAGAATA
Source organism: Torreya grandis (assembly GCA_037957365.1). Taxonomy (NCBI): domain Eukaryota; kingdom Viridiplantae; phylum Streptophyta; class Pinopsida; order Cupressales; family Taxaceae; genus Torreya; species Torreya grandis. Next base: position 1,760,841 of record JARHVA010001662.1, on the reverse strand, counting down.
TAACAATTGATTTGACATGTGATATGAAGGATTAGGCACCCTATTCATGGTGTAACCATGAATTCATACCCTTTGATTTTTTTTATACTAATGATGTGGTATGTATTGATAGGCATTAGCATGATGATTATGAATGTATACTGTATTTGGAATAAATTAATATCTTTGAGGAGGAATGGTTTTTCGGGAATGGAATGAAACCTGCTAAGATTGAACAAGAACCTCCTATGAATGAGTAAGGATTTGTTGTGTGTGAACTAAAATTTGATGAGAATGATTCAAAACTTGTTGAGGTGGAATATTTATGGACATATTAGCTACCGTTATATGAACAATATGAGGTGTATTCATAACTTAATCTAATTGGAAGAATCTTATTGTGAAAGGTTACTCACCACTTGTTGGGGTGGTGTATTTGTAACTTGTTATTATAGATTAATATGGAATTACTTTTCATTTAGAGGATTTAATTTTGATTTTAATGGAGGAACTTAATGTGGATTAATAAAAACCTATTGTGTATTATCAATAACCTATTGAGATGAATTCACTAGAGGATTTAAATTAAGATTAACCAACAGATCAATGTTGGATGTGGTATTCTTCAAAGGATTTGCTCTTAATGTAGGATTATTAAATGTTTCCTATTGTGGTTTCTCAAATTTTAATATTTTTTCTCCACATGCATGGTGTTTAGAAAAGATACGATAGCTAGGGAGCTAAGTAAGGTAGCCAAAACTTGACTAGTTTGTTGAACTAGGGAAACAATGGCTTGGTTTAGTGAGGATAGGTCAACAAGTTGACCTTTCCCTTTACCAAACAAAGAAATAAAATGATTTGGAACACCTTATACAAGAATTTGGATTTGAGTATAATATGAATTGGGAGGCATATATATATTTTTTTTAAAGCCTGGTAAACTTTTTAACGTGACCGGCGGCGCTGGCTAGACACACCCAATACCGGTGCCACAGGGCGGGGGGAGACTAGAACTTGAGACCAGCATAGCCGCAGTGGAAATACTTAGCCAACCAGGCTAGGGCCCTCGCCAATCAGGAGGCACATCTTAAATATGCACAAAACTATGTAATTTATTAATGGGAAAAATGGGTGGGAATCTAGCTCCACACTCCAAAAATTTAGCAAGAGCTTCATCTTTATTGTTAATTATATTGAATTTAATTGGGATCCTACATAATATATTATAAATGGTACATTTTTATATTTAATTTGATTTATCTACCCTGTAGGGTTGTCATAAGTTAGATTATAAGTCCATTCATCATCATCATATATGGGGTTAGAAGAAGCCCCTCCATGTGTGAATCTTGGCATGTTTAAATAAATGATTTTTGCCTTCGTACAATATTGAATGTGTTTGAATCAAAAATTTATTATTTAGAATAGGCTTGGTTTTGAAATAAAATTGTTTGCTTTGTTTTTAAAAATGTGACAATGTCAAAGTAAAATAATTTCAATTAAATATGCCAGTGTAAAGTATCCAAGGTATGCAAATCAATTTTGTTTTCAAGTCTTGAGATGTAAATCAATTTTAAGTGTTTGCTTAAAAAAAAATGTAAGTATTCAATGTTTTAAGCTTAAAAGGAATTTTAAACATGTATTTGAATCTTAAATTGTTTGATTTTGGAATGTTTGTAATGTTTGACTTGAATTGATCTTGGAATTATCTAGCTTGAATGTTTAGTTTTCAATTGAGTTTGATTTGGATGTTTGAAATTAAGAATTTGGATTACACTTTAATTTCAATTGAACCTGATTTGGATACTTAAAATTAATAATTTGGATTATGCTTTGATTTCAAATTGGATGTCTGAAATCAAGAATGGGAGAAATAATCACAAAATCAGAATGTGCATCAATATGTGCAGGAGTTGTAGATACCTCTTCTAAGTGACCACCAAGAAATAAATATGCAACATTATCAGTAGGAAGAGGTGGTACAAGTGTCTCATCCTCAAGAAATGAGTCTTCACTAAAAAATGAAGGCGGACAAGAACCAACAGAAAGAGGAGTAGATGTCAAATATTCCTCATACATATCACCATCAAGAATTATACCCTCACAAATGGGAGAAGATGGTGGAGAAACATAAAAAATGTAACCAATAAAATCCTCACTATTAGAGGGATGAGAAGGAAGAGGAATAATGAGAGGTGAAGTGACATATCTAAATAATGCTGAAATAATATCCCAAGCTTCCTTAGGTAATGTGGCATGTACAATGTGAGACTATAAACTATTTGAAACATAGAGGTGAATAAAACAAAGTGTTTCATTTTTCAAGGATGAAATCCACACAATATATTCATCTATAAAGTTTACAAAGTCAACAAGTACAACTCTCCATAATCCTTTTGAAAGGACCTAAGTTCCCCAAAGCTCTGACACAACTTGTCAGATTTAAGAGCACACATGATTACCAATGTATAAGCAACTAAACATGCGGAAATAACCAAAAGAACAAGTAACTATCAATGAGAAATAACACAGAATATGAGAGGCAACACATAATTGTATTCAACTCAATACAGAAGGAAAATACAATAAAGAGATCACACTCTTCTTCCACCTCTGTGAGGCTTCCCACTCCTCAAGGGCTCCCAGTAATCTTCCCTCAAGAGTAATCTTCTCTCAATATAGGTCACAACACACAGCTAACACAAGCTATTGTTCACCTCATTGTACTTCTAGTACAACCAAGTACGAACCGGTACTCCAAGTAGATCTCACCATGATCTTGCTCCTTGATGTATTGCTATCACCTTGGATCTTGCTCCCCCACAGATCTCCTTTCTGACCCTCGCATACACACACCCCTACAGACCAACCCTGATCTTACTTATCACATGTAGATCTCCACCATGATCTTGCAACACCCTACAGACCAAACCTGATCTTACATACATGAAGAATCCTACTTGATTATACAATGGGAAGAACTCTCCACGTTCTACGCTTAACAATACAGCCCATGGGTCTATTATATAGATCCCATGCATACACTAATTTAAACAAGTGGCTCAAGACTCGAAGTAGTCTTTAACATGAAAACAACCCGTTCAACTAACTGAATGTTTGTCAAAAGCAGTTTTGGAACCACACAGGCGACCGACGTGCAGATAGGGACTGACGTCAGTCCCTATCTGCTTGGAGGTGACCGACATCGGCTGACTCCTGTCGATGTTGGTTGCTTTCTGTCAGCCCCTGCCCAACGTCAGTTGTGGCCTATCAATGTCAGCGATTATGACACTCAGCAACCCTCCATGTTTGCATCCGATTGAAGCTTTTAGCTCCACACCCTAATAATCTCCCACTTGGAGATAAACAGGTGCACCCGTACCTATACCAGTACTTTGTCTATTCTACATCCTAGCTTGTATCCCTCTCCAAGCTCCCACTTGAAGACAACCCACCACACACCCTGTGGTGCTACACCTATGTCTAAATTTATCCATTCTCAGCTTACCTTCTTTTGCCATTGCTATACTCCCACTCAATCAAAAACCCCTGAGAGTAACCTGTAATCAACAACACTTAACAGATTTGAAACCACCTGTTAGTAAACCTCACTCTGATACCATTTGATAGGACCTAAGTTCCCCAAAGCTCTGACACAACTTGTCAGATTTAAGAGCACACATGATTACCAATGTATAATCAACTAAACATGCATAAATAACCAGAAGAACAAGTAACTATCAATGAGAAATAACACAAAATATGAGAGGCAACACACAATTGTATTCAACTCATTACAAAAGGAAATTACAATAAAGAGATCACACTCTTCTTCCACCTCTGTGAGGCTTCCCACTCCTCAAAGGCTCCCAGTAATCTTCCCTCAAGAGTAATCTTCTCTCAATACAGGTCACAACACACAGCTAACACAAGCTGTTGTTCACCTCATTGTACTTCCAGTACAATCAAGTATGAACCGGTACTCCAAGTAGATCTCACCTTGATCTTGCTCCTTGATGTATTGCTGTCACCTTAGATCTTGCTCCCTCACAGATCTACTTTCTGACCCTCGCATACACACACCCCTACAGACCAACCCTAATCTTACTTATCACATGTAGATCTCCACCATGATCTTGCAACACCCTGCAGACCAAACCTGATCTTACATACATGAAGAATCCTACTTGATTCTACCATGGGAAGAACTCTCCAAGTTCTACGCTTAATAATACAGCCCATGGGTCTATTATATAGATCCCATGCATACACTAATTTAGACAAGCAGCTCAAGACTCGAAGTAGTCTTTAACATGCAAACAACCCATTCAACTAACTGACTATTCATCAATAGCAGTTTTGGAATCGCACAGGCGACCGACGTCAGTCCCTGTCTGCCTGGAGGTGACCGACATTGGCTGACTCTTGCTGATGTCAGTTACTTTCTGTCAGCCCCTGCCCAACGTCAGTTGTGGCCTACCGACGTCAGTGACTATGACACTCAACAACCCTCCATGTTTGCATCCAGGTGAAGCTTTTAGCTCCACACCCTAATAATCTCCCACTTGGAGATAAATAGTTGCACCCGTATCTATACCAATACTTTGTCTATTCTACATCCTGGCTTGTATCCCTCTCCAAGATCCCACTTGAAGACAACCCACCACACACCCTGTGGTGTTACACCTGTGTCTAAATTTCTCCATTCTCAGCTTACCTTCTTCTACCATTGCTATACTCCCACTCAATCAGAAACCCCTGAGAGTAACCTGTAATCAACAACACTTAACAGATTTGAAACCACCTGTTAGTAAACCTCTCTCTGAGAACCTCCAACCTCGCTCTGATACCATTTGATAGGACCTAAGTTCCCCAAAGCTCTGACACAACTTGTCAGATTTAAGAGCACACATGATTACCAATGTATAAGCAACTAAACATGCATAAATAACCAGAAGAACAAGTAACTATCAATGAGAAATAACATAGAATATGAGAGGCAAGACACAATTGTATTCAACTCATTACAGAAGGAAATTACAATAAAGAGATCACACTCATCTTCTACCTCTGTGAGGCTTCCCACTCCTCAAGGGCTCCCAGTAATCTTCCCTCAAGAGTAATCTTCTCTCAATACAGGTCACAACACATAGCTAACACAAGCTGATGTTCACCTCATTATACTTCCAGTACAACCGAGTACGAACCGGTACTCCAAGTAGATCTCACCATGATCTTGCTCCTTGATGTATTGCTGTCACCTTGGATCTTGCTCCCCTGCAGATCTCCTTTCTGACCCTCGCATACACACACCCCTGCAGACCAACCCTGATCTTACTTATCACATGTAGATCTCCACCATGATCTTGCAACACCCTGCAGACCAAACCTGATCTTACATACATGAAGAATCCTACTTGATTCTACCATGGGAAGAACTCTCCAAGTTCTATGCTTAGAAATACATCCCATGGGTCTATTATATAGATCCCATGCATACACTAATTTAGACAAGCAACTCAAGACTCGAAGTAGTCTTTAACATGCAAACAACCCGTTCAACTAGCTGACTATTTGTCAACAGTAGTTTTGGAATCGCACAGGCGACCGACATCGGTCCCTGTCTGCCTGGAGGTGACCGATGTCAGCCGACTCCTACCGATGTTGGTTTCTTTTTGTCAACCCATGCTCGACGTCAGTTGTGGCCTATCGACGTTGATGACCATGACACTCAACAACCCTCCATGTTTGCATCTGGGTGAAGCTTTTAGCTCCACACCCTAACACCTTTTATTTGCAAGTGCATCTACATTTTATTTTTCCATGTTATGTAGTTGGAAAAATTGAGTGGTTTAAACATATGGGAATCCATACCCAGAGACATGAAAACAAATGGTAAAAAATAGCCAAAAGATAAAAAAATCGAACCCCTATAATGGATGTCGGTTACCACTAAAACTATATATGTGAGTACAAGTGACCTAAAAAAATACAATACACACTCAAAATGTGAGACATCGATCTTAGCCAAAAAATGTGTTCACAAATACAACAATGGGATGAGTGTGATGAAGGAAAAATAACATGTTTATATTACCTGTGAAGGGTCTAACCTCCTATTATACTAAACCTCACCCTCTAGACTTTGAATAATGGGATAATAGAAGGTGAATTAAAGGGAAAAAATCCCCTATCAAATTAAAAATATGGTAAAAAGATAAACCTCTATTTTAAAAAATTTACAAGCTTATTTTTTTTACCACCTTATAATGCTTCCCTTTAAAAAATTACTCCAAATAAATTAAACACCCCATTTCTTACATTAAACACCACTTACAAAGTTTTTTCCCACTTAAAAAAAATGCCCCCCCCAATTTAAAATCATTCACCACTTCATTTGAATATTAAAAAACCCCATCAAATTCATTTTTAATTTTTAAGTCAATTAAAAAATTCAAAAACATTAAGGAATCAAACCTTTAGATATAATCATGGGCATTTAGACAAATGGTGAGCTAGGAACACATGTTGGCTGAGTAAAAACTAATAAGCAGACCTTATTCATCGAGCCCAATTAACATACATGCCAAGTCTTAAGTTATATCAACATTTGGGGTGAATGATGGTTGAGGTATAATGTTGACCAAGTGGCAAGCACTAAGATGAGTGGATCTTAAAATGCTGATGCCAATGCTAGTATAGTTGAGGGAGTTTGGAGGAATGGTGGGTGCTAATGGTCAATGTTATCGATGATAAAGAGTTCACATGGAGGTAGATGATGTTGGGTATAACCAGTCAACAACTATCTTAATAACACATTACTAAATTCCAAAAAACACCAACATTTATGCACTTTAAAAAGTTTAAATAACATTTCCAATTCTAAACACCAATAAAAAGTAGGTCATAAATAAGGTGGTGACACTATGAAAAAGCCACAAAATGGTGACTATCAAAAACATTGTGACTCAACACATAGGTGGGCATGTATCTGATAATTAATTGAATGGTAGTTTGATAAAGGTGGAAATCTTAGGTGAGGGTTTTTCTAGTTTTAATGGTGAGAGGAGATCTATGTTGAGGGAAAACAAATTTCAATATGACCTTTAGGGTAAGAGTGTCACCAAGGTCCAATGAGAGATCTAAATGGATTTGAGTCGATCATCAAATTTATGAGGTTGGAATAATTGATGTTGAGATATTATTTTCCATAAAATCATTTTATTTCACTTCTAAAGGTTGTAGCTATTTGGAAACAACACTCAAAATATTGAGCAAATTTGGCTACAAATGCATCATGTAGATAAAAGGATTATGGAGAGTTGTACTTGGTGAGTTTTTGAACTTTACAAATGAAGATGATATTGTGTGGCTTGCATCCTTGAAAAATGAATCACTTTGTTTCATTCACCTCCATGTTTTAGATAGTTTACAATCTCACATTGTACATGTGATGTCACTTAAAGAAGCCTAAGATGTTATTTCAACATTATTTGGAGAGGTTACTTCACCTCCCACTATTTCTCTTGCTTCTCCTCCATCTCATAGTGAAGATTTTATTGGTGACATTGTTTATGTTTATCCACCATCTTATCCCATTTTTGAGATTTTAATTCTTTATGGAAATATGCATGAGGAATATTTGACATTTGCCCCTCCTTTTATTTTTTCTTGTCCTCCTCCATTTGTTAGTGAGGACCTATTTCTTGAGGATGAGACACTTGTACCACCTCTTCTTACTACTCATTATGTATATTTGTTTCTTGGTGGTCACTTGGATGAGGTATCTACACTTCCTCCACATATTAATGCACATTCTAATTTTGTGATTATTTCTCCTATTCTTGATTCTAGTATGATTATTGATAGTGACATACCAAACCCTAAACAACCAATTGATCCTATGGCCTCTTTCCTATCACTACATGAAGTAAATATGAAACTAATGAAACATTATTCCGTTTTATGCTCATGGAATTGATTCCCTCATATGATTTATATAGAAAAACTCATCAATATACAACATCAAATTGATATGTTAGACTCTCATAACCCTATTTGTAGTACATCATGTATTGATACTAAAATTTGGTATGTATCCACTTGATGTAGTTTTACATTGTTATCTACCAGATCCTGAGTAACCCATTGTTTCGATTGCTCCTTTAATTATAGATGATACTTTTGGACCTACTATTGTTTCACACTTTACACATCCCAATCCATTTCCACCTTCACATATTATTACTAATTTTGAGAAGCATAACACTACTTTTGTCTCTCACATGCTTCATTCCATGTGTCACACTACTCAACTTGTGTGAATTCATAAGCGTATATAGGGTATTACTACCTCTATAAAACATATTCCATGGATTTATAGGCATGGTATTGGTTATGATGTAGATGTTTCTTTGGGATATTTTAATAGAGATCCATATTTTATTTTCTCCACTCTTTGTGAGGATAGTGAGCTACATATGGGCTCTTCTACACCTTCATTCAGGACTACAAAACCTGAGATTACATTGGTCAAACATGATCCACTTGACACTTTTTTATATGTTACCTCACATTCTTCCATTATGGAATTTTCACCCACTCATATTCAATCATTTTCATCCACCATTTATGTTCATTTGGGGTGGATTTATGGTCATTATTGGTGGTGTCAACAACATTCTTTAAGAAGACTCTATAGGAAAGGTTCCTCCACCATCTAGCTTATTCAACTGCACATGGCTCCTCCTACCTTTTGATGCTCCTTGGTTATTTGAGATCCTTGTTAGGTAGATTTTTTTTGGAGCCTACATATCTTATTTCATATCTATTGTCTACTACTTGACTACATTTTGCACCTTCTTGCATCACTTGGTGATATTATTATTGTACAGGACATTTATTTGTAGTCACCTTGGGAGTAATTGAGTTTTTAATTCATGTTTATATGCTCCAAATTGAGCACTTTATTTTTTTAGTTGTTGACTATCCCATCACCACCAAAGATATATATTTGAGAATTTTTAATCTATATCTTTGATGTTGATAATATCCTTTAGATATGTTGTGGAGTTTGATCTCTTTCTGAAGAGTAGCTAGTTTGGTGAAGCCCAGTGTTAGCATTTTAATTTTTTGTATTGGATTGGACCACTCATATATATATATATATATATATATATATATATATATATATATATATATATATATATATATATATATATGTTTTTTGAGTCACTACACCCACTTAAAAATTATGGAGGGGGGGTGTGCACATATTAATTTAGGTGTTGTTCTTCTTATTATCCCTTGATGCATCACATTTTCAATTTTAGGTAGTTAATTAAGTTCATTTTTTGTTTGACGGGATTCACTCCATCAAGAAAACCTACTAAAACATTATGTGAGATTTTGATTCGTGCTTATTGGGATGCCTTGTTGAATAATTTATCTTCTCCACTCTCACTATGGTTCTACTAGTTTTTGGGTACCTTGTAGTGATACATTTCATCCATGGGGACTCTTTTTCCCTAGTTTTATGACCAGTATTTTTTTACCAAGTGATCCTCATATAAAGTACCAATTCCTATTTGACTTGATGATTAAAACAACTGAACATCCATGTGTTTTGATAATATGGATTGGTTACCATAGGGACACTTTGTAGTTCACTTTGATTTGTACATGGGTACCTAATCAAGCCTAGTTGTTGGGACCCATTCAATCTCTTTGCCTTATCTTTTCTCACTTCCTACTTTGTTCTTAAGGGAGGCTATTGGAGTGGTTGTGTTCACATTGGCTAGTGGTTTTAGTTATTTTAAAACTATTTTTATCTTTATACGTGTTCACACCCATAAAGTTAAGATTTATTTGGAGTTTTGTTATAGTTTTTGGATTATTTTCTATGTGTGTATGAATAATAATTTGTTGTGCACCTATTTAGACAATTCCCTATATTTGGGTTGATCAAAACAATCGAGTGGTTGTTGTGAAACCACCTCAATAACATATTTAATAGGTCATCCTTATGTTTCTCTTAAATGGTAGGAAGAGATAATTACAAATTATATATTCTCTTGAGGCAATAATGAAGAGACTTTTGTGTATAATTCTTGTCAAAGATTTATCATGTGCATAATATCTAAGAACTTGATATTTTGGTAATGGTGTGAAAGAGTGATCTAGAATTTATATGAGTGCATATACCATTATGACAAAATTAGGCTTTGCTTTCAATTTGATTCTCAATTTAAATTTCAATTAGGTTTCAATTTAAATTAGGATTTCAAAATTGGTTTAGAATTTTCAAATTAGAATATGGAATCAATATAATTTTGAAATCTTTTTGGAATTAGATTTAGTCTAATTAAAAATGGGTAGTGTAACATGGAATCAATATTATTTTGAAATTTTTTTGGAATTAGATTTAGTCTAATTAAAAATGGGTAGTGTAATAGTGAAAATTGGATAAAATATTATTTCAATTGAGAAAGATAACACTTAGGAATGGATTTTTTTGACCTAAAAAATGGGTAGAGTAATGCCCCTTTGCATAGGTAAATATAGATGTAGTTTAGACTTGGTATGACTTTACAAACTTTTTAAGGTTTTAAACAAGATAATATAACACAACATATAGGTAAGAACCACATATAAAACCCCTATAATTAGTGATAAAAAAATATTGCATCACAATCATTGACCTATCAATCAGCTTGCCATGAGAAGAAATGTTTAATGATTAATTCAATAAATTTAAATGTAGGTAAAAGACCCACCCTCTCTCATGGTTCATCTATGATAGGTAATCTTAGGGATATGTTCCCTTTGTAACTCTACATCATTGAAGGTTTTATGACCAATAGGTCAATGCTAAAATTTTATAATGGTTTATATAGTGGTCCCGATATACCTTTCAATACATGGGTTCAAAGTTTGTCAATGAAAGAATATAAAATTATAATATTCATTGGAGGGTTTAGTCCGTTCATGACTATGTCAGTTGTGACTTCTCAATGATCATGCTACCACATTATTATATTCTTTGAGGGATTGCAAACAAACTTGGGTATTGGTGTGGGTTAGGCTCTTCACTTAAAAAATGTTCTAAAATACAACTACTTAGGTATTTACTAGAGTATGCCCCTCAATTTTTATACCCTACTAGATAAATATGGTTTGGTATGAATGTTGGGTAATTAAGTCCTAGTCACCTTACCCTAAAGACCCACAAGAATATGATGAAATCCCAATCACATAACCTAAAATAAAAATGGAAATGTATCACCATTTTTCATCGACAATAATCTCTCTAGGGGAAATCAAAGAGCATACTTTGGTGAATCTTTAAAGATGAAAATAGGTGGTTACCTTCATGTTTCTGGGTCACCCAAACAAGGGGAGAGCATACACTTGTTAGAAATCACATAGACACATAAACAAGTAAAGAAGTACAATAAAGGAACATAAATGAAAGAGTGTTTTAATGCACCAAATCAAAGAATGAATTTATTTTAAAATACTAAGTGTAAATGTGATAAAATAATATTTATTTTTAATTTATCACCACATTCTTTGACAACATAACTTGAAGGAATATAATAAGTAGTTTATTAGTGATCTTTAACATGTGTAAATCTGCAAATGATGGATTGTGGTTTGGAATGTCTTTAGAAAGTGAAACTTGTACCAAAAATACCTAGAAGTTAAATAAAAAAACTTTCAATAAATAATGTTAACAAATAAAAAGTAAAACACAAATTGTAATAGATTTGTATTTTGATTTGCAAAAAAAAGTTTCTGTATAAAAATAGAAACTACAGAGAACCCAAAAATTAATTTAACATAAAAGATGATAATAAATTTCTATACTAAAATAATTAAAATTCTTATTCCAATAAAAATGAATACATATTTGTAAAACAAAAATAAGTTTCTATAGAAAAACAAAAAATAGGGATAGCCTAGAAATTAATTTAACCAAAACAATGATCACAATCTTCTATGATGAATTTACTAAAATAGAATTCTAACTAATCTAATTTTAATCCTGAGGAGCAATAGAATGGAAAAAATTAGAATAAATTGAGGTGAAATTAAGTTCAAACCCCCAATTAGAGGAATAATATGAATAATAGGATGCTTGGAATAAGAAAGTTAGGTGCAAGTCCCATCGGGCATGGCATTATGTAGATCAATAATTTGAGATATAAAATCAAAAACAATTAGCAATAATGCATTTCAAGATCAATCCTTGTGATTGGGAAAGGTCTAATAAATCATAAACAAATAGAAAAACATGATACAATAATTATACCTTGCTAATAGATTTACCTTTCAAACTAGATTTTCAGCATAATAGGCTTAGATTGTAGAGCTAAGGAGTCTTAAAAAATGTCATTATATCCAAAAAAGGTATAAATTCTCCTTGTTTTATGAATGGATTAATTAAGCAATTGGAAATTGAAAGAATAATAAGTTAAGAATAATCAATCAATCAAGATTCATGAACCTTTGGAATAGAAGATGAAGCTTGTATTTATAAATTTATCAAAATAATGAGAACCATTCATCTTGATTGAGATGGAAGGTTGAGAATGAGTCCTCACATCTTCTTGTTTGAGCATGCAAGAGTTTTCATTGATTATGGCTTAGAATGTGTAAATGAATTTTGCATGCTATGCAATTGATTGTGAAAGTGAGAGTTAAAATATTTTTAACTTGCACACTTTGTTTAGTAATAATAGCAATGTGAGGCAATATTATATTATTTATTTAATAAAATAGATAATTATAAAATATCCAAATTTTTTATTAGAATAAAAATAGATTAATTAATTATAAATTAATCAATAATTAGAAAAGGGGTGACATTTATGATGTTATTTATCAAATTAATATTTCATTTAATTAACCTTGGAATAACATTTATAATTCAAGGTAATGATTTGAGATGTTATATAAGAAATAAATGATATGAAATGGTTTATTGGCCCCAATCATGGATGCACCAAAGTGATTTAGAATGTGCATGGTAAATTGTGTAGCCAGTTTGGCTTAAATGATGTTTTTATAAATTATTGTGGAAAGTCATTTCCATGTGAAATTATAACACTGAAGTGATGAAAATAAAGTGTCTATAATCATGTAGTAGTTATTTTAATGTTTGAATTGGATTGTATCATAACATTAAATATAGCATCGAATTGTATATGAAACATGTAATAGATAAATATAGCATTGAAGCACCTAAGCAACATATGCATGATATGTATCATGACATAAGAGTAAAAATAGAAATAATAAATGATATTAATCATGACATGAAAGTAAATAGTAATTAATGTACAAACAATGTCATACAATGTCACTCAATTTGCATATAATGTCACACATAAGGCCTAAAGGCCACATACAAGGAGCATGTGAATGGTGCATAAACACATAATTCCAAAGGTCACACAGAAATGACATGATGATGTCATACAAGTAATAACATGTATATATTTCACACACAAGACCAAAAACCACACACAATAACCAAGTCCTAATTTATCATGTAGTAAAGTAAGAAAGAAGCATAGAGTAAATGAGACTAGTGTACATCAACCATATGTATCAATGACATTATTAGCAAATATCATATCCATGTAATACAATGTAAAGTATGAGTGACTATAAAAAGTTTTTTATGATATATAACTCAAAATGGTATAGAGGTTAGGGATAGATACAACCTGTTAAAGTGTTCACATGAAGACCAAAGAGATGCCCTCAAATTAGCAAGGATGTTGGGTAAAAAGGAAACCCTGACATCAAATAACCATGTAATAGTATGTCTTGTATCACATTCACATATATTGTCAAAAAAATGTGTTTTGAAAGCTAAATATGATATCCACTTACATGAAATAAATAACATATATAAATAAATAAGCTAGCAACATTTGAAAATTATTTACAGGTCATAATTTTGAATTTTTCAAAATATTTAAATTTGTTTGAATTTTTAAAATATATGTATGATTTTTAATTTTTTTTAAATGTTTGAAACATAAAATTTTGAAAAGGGTGATAAAAAGTAATGCTTTAAAAATATATAAAAATGGAGGAATTTAAACAATCCATAACAAGGTGCTAAAGCATAGTAGGATAAGAAGGAAGGTAAGCTATGTGCCCCAAATATATATGGAAAAATATATCAATATAGATAATGATGTTCATGGCTCCAATGGGAAATAATCTAAGTGTGCTCATGGATAATTTAGATAAATAAATATGATCATGTAAGTGCAAAGGAATCCATAGCATGGTAGGAATGCAATAGTATGCAAGAATGAGCATTAAAATCATTTGAAAGATAATTATTTTGGATTGTTCAAATTATTTTGAAAATCAAGATGGTAAGTTCTGAAAGTGACAAAAAAATCCAAGGACTAGAATAATTATTTTGAAAGGGGATAAAATAAGTATTAAATAAAAATAAATTAAGCTATGTACAATGAAGTGTGTAGATGACTAATCAAGGATCTCATCAAGAGGATGCACATATGTATACCCAACTGCATTATATGAAGGAGTGAATTTTTGTGAAAAATAATTGTCAACTATAGATGCCTCTAAATTTGAACATGAGTCATATGATGTAATATAACTATCTAAACCAATACTCATATACCCATGTGAAATTATATCCTCAAGTATAATAGGATAAAATGTATCAACATGTACTCGTGGTGAAGTTTTATAAATAACTTATGGTACCTTAGGAGATGAATATCTCTTTTTATGTCTCACTTTTTGCTTAAGAGAATGTACCATACTATTTGAAACTAAATACGTATTCTCATGTGTGATTGTATCATGATCATAAATATATGGATAAATTGATTCTATAATATGCTCATGTGTAAGTGTATCATTCTCATAAATAGATGAATAAAAAGATTCTATAATATGCTCATGTGCAACTGTATAATGCTCATAAATAGGCATAGAAATAATTCTCTAATATGGTCTTAAATAGTTCTATAGACTATTTAATTACCATGGTGATCAATGCATGTGCCTTCCAACTATTATGTATAAAGAGTATCATTAATTCTAAAGGATATTCATATTGGATTCATGGAATTTTGACCACTTGATTACCATTTATATATTTGAGATATTTATACACTATACAAGGTACTACTATAAAAAAATTTATCCAAGGGCATCCTAATAACATATCAAATACCCATGTGCTTGGTATAACTAAGAAAGGAGTGGGAATTATGAGAGACCCCATTTATAAGGGTAACACTATATGCCCAAGAGTATCTTGTATATGACTATCAAATTCTTTGAAAACTCTACAAGTATGATGTAAATTATGTTATTCATAACTAAGAGAGTAGAGGAGTGTTATGGTGCACACATTTTTTCTTGATCTGTTATCTATTATGACACTATCTATGGATTGTTTGTCGATATATACTCAAATAAAGAGTGCATTCCTATCTTATTTATTATCAAAAAAATTTCTATCTCAAATTTAAGTATATTATGTGTTTATTATTTTCTTGTAACTATACCATTGATGCTATCAAATGGATGCCCATATGTATAAGTATGAGCATTATATGCATAATGTACTTCAAATTTATCCTTGTTATTTATTTCTTCATTATTTGAAAAATGATATTTGTACATCTTGAGCTTTGAATTATCATTCATTTATGGTTTAGCCTCTTCAATAGGTGTGAAAATATCAATAATGATTTCATCAATGACATCTTGAATCTTATGTTTAAACTTGAAACATCCATTTGTGGAATGCCCAATACATATATGGTAGTCACAATATGGATTTCCATTAAATATTTTATATTTTGGTCTAGACATGCCCTCTTACATTGGTGGAAGAATGGTGATAATATCACATTTAAGTAACTTTTAAAATGATACACGAAGTGGTGAAGGTAACCTTGAGAATTTCCTCCTTGGTCGAACTTGTAGTTGTGTTGGTTATGAGATAACATTAACTGTAACCTTAGATTCATTATTACTTTGATTTATTTTGATCTTATAATTAGGATTGTTTTTAAACTTAACATTTGAAGTATAAGGAGTAGCAGAATTGTACTGAAGTTTGTTCAAATTAATCAATTTTCCCTCATTATTTTTGACTATATGGCATAAATCATCAAAATATTTGAAATTATCAAACATAATAGACTCTTGAAGTGGAGAGAGAAAATTTTGAGTTAAGATATATTGGATCTCATTATTATCCATTTGATTTATCATTTTTGATAGCATAGTCTTATATCTTAGCACACATTCACTAATTATTTCATTAGACCCTTGTTTGAGCTTTGTAATTTGAAGATATGATAGATTTTCACCAATGATAATAGAAAGTGTGTTTAAAAATAATTTTCCAAAGGATTGAAAGGATTTACTAATTGAAGAGGAGGATCATAGAACCATCTACGAGCATATTCTTAGGGACTTATTTGAAAAATATTTATCTATAATTTGACATTATCTACATAATCTAGATAAGATACATGGAATGCACATAAATGATGTTCAAGATAACCTTTACCTTCATATAAAGGAAGCTTAAGAGCCACAAAACCAACTAGTAATGGATACAATGTAATTGCATGTATGAAAGGGTTATGTGACAAGGAACATAAGACTATGGAATGGATATCATAAGAAATGGTTTGCTCAATATGAGCTAGCTTAGCTCTTAATGAAATAATTATATGCTCTAGAGTAGTATTTTTAAAGGATATTAGAGGTGTATAAGTAGCATGAGTATGTATAGGCATGGATAAGTGTTCAAAATCAAGTGATGTTCCCAAACCAATTGATGATGATATGAAATTAAATAGAGTTTTATAAATATGAATGGATGTAATAGTATAAATTAAAATATTAGAAGAGCTATATTTCACACCTTTATTTTGTTAATCTCTAGAAACATATAAGAGGGAATAAACCTTTTTTGGATGTTCACAAAGATATTTCATAAATATCGATTCATTATTTGGACTAGATTATTATTGAGTATTGGGTTCTAAAATAATAGCCATTTAGAACCCAATACACCCTTCAATAATATGTGAAGTAAGCAATGGAATATCCTTTGAAGATGTAGATTTAATACAAAGTGAAACCTATGCTTTCTCTTGTTCCTGAGTCATTTCATATTTGACAAAAGCTATTGGAGAATAGTAATGACATGACATAGTAGTGAAATGGGAGGGTCATGAGATTAAAACTTGTTTAATGTAGCTTATTTTTTAATTTGACATTTAATCCATTAAAAATTATAATGAAAAGCATGTTGAAAAGTAAGATAAGATGTAATAATTAACTGCATAATGTTATAGAACAAATGAAAGGAACATTCATTCATTGATTCTATTATGAATAAAATATGAACAAGAAATACTAATGACTATGAATACAAACAAAAATCAAGGTATGGGGGTGATCTAGGTAAGGGTTTGAATGATTGTGTGGGCTCTGAAATATATTTATTCATTCGTTGATTAGTGGCAACCCAATGTTTTAGAACACTAACTACATATGCAAAACTATATTTTTATTCCACCAACTTCATTTTTAAGGGTATAATGATAATAACTTCTCTTGGTGATATGATTGTCTCAGGTGCACCACAACTCAAATCGTTAAAAGAGGTTTCCTATTGTATAAAGAATGGATCCTAAGAATTATTGATATACTATGAGGTGCACAAAAACTAAAGTCTATGTTTAGTTCTATACAATGGCTATGAGTATTGGGTTGGAACCCCTCATATTATGATATTTGTAAAATAGATCATTGTGTAGCTTGTAATGACAATCACTAAGTAGTTTTACAACTACTGGAACACAATTTTAAAAACAAGCACAATAAAGTAGAAAATAAAGAGAAAAGAAAAATCAAAATATTTTTGTGATAAATTTAGCTAGAACCCTTGAACACACAAAATTCAAGGAAACAATAAGCATTGTTCTTAAAATAATTTCATGGGTTCACCAGAATGTTTAATCTATTTTGAATCTAAATTAATCAAACTAATAAATCTAAATTATTGAAATTGAAATATAATAAACAAACATATGTAGAAGTAAAATGCATAATTTATAGAACTGGAAATGTTCTAAAAATAGTAAATTTACACAAGATATGTAAACCTCCCTCAAATAGATTTTATGTTGATAGTGACTAAAAATTTCTTGAAAAGACCTGTGAAATGTGTCATAGCCAAAAAAATTATAAATTATGTTGGGATGAGGCCATGCTAGAAGGACAAGGGCACATTATTGCCTTTTTTATTGATTACAATCATGTCCTGGTTGACTATGTGACTGATCTTTTAATTTGGGTACATGTGCTTATTTATGAGCATTTACTGTGTGTGCTGATTTGATGCATGATAAACCTGGAAAACATGAAACCCTAACTCTTACATAATAAATATAATATGGATTAAATGTAAAAATGATGAATAGGGTTAGGGGAATAATTGAGCTACCCTAAAAAATTCTTGTGTAATTTGAGTGTTGCCTACATATCCCAGAAAGGCCTCATGTCAATGTAATTCTCCTTCTTAGAGTGAGTGTGTGAATCTTGAATTTTGATAGATGAATGAAACTAGATATATTTATTTATATGTTTCAAAATTCATGCCATTTACATGCAATAAAATATATTCAAACTTGGCCTATGACTGTTGAGTGCTTCATAATTGGAATTGGAAGAAATAATGCTCTTTTGCTTAATGTGTAGTATTATTGCCAAGTGATAGCTAGATATGTTTGGAGAAGCCTTGATGTGATTATATAAGGGAATTTTTTGAATATGTATGCTAAATAACCTTGTTAAGTGTGGAGGGGTTAAATATAATGTCTAAAACTTAAAAATTTACTATCAAGGAGTAGTGGACAAGGCTACACCACTAGATAAGGTTGTAATGTGGCCCTATCTGACCTAGTGTAGTCATGTCATAGAAGAAAAATATTGTTGGAACTAGTTTGATAAGAGACTATAATCAAAATAAGGATGTATGAGTGATGTTCTTAGTAGTAGCAAGACAATTTATAGAATAATGAATGCTCCCGTAGAGATTGTAAGCTATCCATATGATGAATTGGCAAGGTTGGATAAAGATGTCAAGTTTCAACATTATCAATTAATTAATGATTAAATTTATGTGTCTAAAAAAATTTCCTCATAATAATAAAGTTAACCCTTTTTTACAATAATTCATCTTTAAAAAAATTTCCTCATAATAATAAAGTTAACCCTTTTTTACAATAATTCATCTTTTCAAAAAAGGCCCTATTTATAAATATTTTTTTTGCCTTCACTATGAAAAATATGGCCTTGGAAACTTAAACCTCCTATTTTCTAAATTTTCCACTATAAAAAAATTACCCTCTTAAAAATTTTAACATTTCCATTTTAAAGCCATGATTTTTTTAAAAAAGGACAAAAATAAGTATTATTTTTGTAAAGGTGTATGCTTGCATAATTAAATATTAGATTATTATTTATAAAAACTATGTGCCAAAATGCCAAAAAATCAGTAGAACTAACCAAAAAAAAATTATTGATTCTATTATGGGTTGGTTTGCATTATTATAGTGGTTATTGGTGTATCACATTTTGATTATAACCTTTTTTATGTTAGATAACTTTGGAACATGATGGTGTAGTCTCAAAATAAATTGATGATAGCTGACAGTTTTGGGCAGTAATGGTGAGCAATGTGGGTGTTCATCTAGTTTTATTGAGATTATTTTTCATCTTGGAGGGCCATGGAGAGTTTCAAAGGGCAACGGCTAAGACACAAAGTAAGACAAAGGTTTGGTGGATTCTTAAATCAATACATATTCAATGCATACAATGCAAATGTTAGTAACCATGCACATATTTGGATAATAAGAATCTAAATGTCATGGAAAATAAATATAATTCCAAACCAATGCCATGAAAATAAAGAATTCAAAGTTAAGGGGTAAACACCATATGCCCAGATTGAAGTGCTCAGATCTGTATAATATCAATATTGATGAAAAAAGCATAACTAATAGTGTTATTTGAATATGACAATTTTACACAAACCCTTGAAGTTATAAAAACACCTAAAAAGCGTGAACTTGTAGAAATAAATTCTAAGGACCCAAAAATATTCTAAAAAAATCCATTTTTTTATTTAGAATGTTGTCATACGGAATTGTGCCTATAATGTTGAAAACCCCCCAAAAATAACCAAATTTGACTATGTTAGAACATGGTCAAGTTTAAAGTCAATCCTAAGCTTTTGGCATATTCTAGACTCAATAGCATAAGTTTGAAGTCCCAAAAATTATCATATAAAAAATTTTATGCTAAGAGTGGGCTCAAATAAATACTAAACATGGGTGCAAGAAGGGCTCAATCTACAAATAATGGTAGATTCACAACATGAGAGACCTAAGACATTGAATAATGGTTTCAAAAGGTTTTTGTGATACCATATAAGAGTGAAAATTATTGAAAAGGTAGGATCTCAACCAAAATCCATAACCACAATACTCAGGATAACATAATGAAAAATATGTGTAATATAATTACAGAGAATAATATTACAAGATGCAATTTCTAGATGTTGTATGTTGTTCTCTCTACAAAATGTGCACAAGTTAAGGGAATAAATGGATGAACAAGAATCTATCCATCAAATCTAGAATGTTCCATATGTTTGAACATTATTGATAGATTAGAACAACCAAAAGTCATACTCAAAATGGCAAGTTCCCAATAAGTCAATAAAATTTTAGTAATTTGAATATTCTAGGTGTGTGACACATGTTCACATACTAAATTAATAATTAAAAATTAATTAAGATATATAATTAATTAATGTTACCTAATAAACTTAACTAATAGGAGCACAAATAAATAATTACACTAATTCCCCCCTTAAGTGCAACTTAGGGAGGTTATAATAAAAATAAGGGTCTTGGAATCCTCAAAAGAGAGTAAATCCTAAAAACAAGAAAATTTTAGGTACCTATGTAAAATCAAGAAAAATAACCCAAGGATGCATTGGTCAATCATGCCCCCTCAATCCAGAACTGGGTAAAATCAATGGCAAGTTATGTCTTCAATAGTGTTGGTAGTAAAGTAGGCTACAAGTGACCAAAAAAGTGAAAACAGGAGCATAAAAAAACCTAAACAAATTCCTCATTGTCACTATGAATTGTTATCAAGGATATAATGTAATCAAAGAAGTAAATGTCTCATGAATTAGCCCATAAACTCAATTTTCATGAGTGGTATGGCTCATGAATTATTCCCCACAAAGAGCATTATTAACACTGTGAAGAGTGATCAGATATCCATCCCAAATGAATGCAAATGGTTTAGTAAGATGCATGTAAATGATTAATTTTAAATTGTATAAATAGTTGATGCGAAGAAATACATAAAAGAGTGTAAAGTTGATCAACCCTAACATTAAAAATAATAGAGGTCATATATTTCTTAATGTCATCACAAATACAGAGCAAATAAAAAATGGATTTGTATCATCATGTAGTCCTATAGATAGTACACCTATAGAATAACCAATGTCATGATATAGCTTCCAATGAATAAACTGAACACGATAAACTATACCTTATGAATGTTTTCCAATACTGATAATATATCCCATGGAATGTAGTATGCGAGAAGCAAATCTAGTACTATATTTATCAGAAGAGATAGATAAGTAATTAGGTGAATTAGATATTGGAAAAGAAAAATGTGTAGAAGTAGGAGCATCATGCTCACTATCAAAAAGTGCAATGATAGAAATATCATATGCAAATGATGCACCATTAGAAGTATGCTAAAAAACTAACAAATTAAGCTTAGTGATAACATGAGAATATGGGTCCAATAGATTAATATTATGTTGAAAATATATAATTTGGTGTTTTAGTGAATTTATGAGGGTGTCTTTATCAAAAATAAGGGTGTAAAGAAGAGAGTTTTCCTTTTTAAGCTTCTTGTTGTCTTCTAAAAGTTTGACTATATCTTCTTAAAGTGTACAAATTTTAGAAAATAACATCTCATTTTATGACTTTAATGTGTGTATATTAGGGCATGAAGCCATATTAGGAAGTTAAATATAAACTTTAATCAATAAACACACTCAATAAAAGAGACCCCTCTAGAATGAGCATTAGGTACACTTGATAATGCATCCATAGTTTATAATAATAGTGGTACAAAAATCAAAAGGGTAGAAGGTATAAGAATAAGGAGTCAAAAAAGGGACCATAATGTGACAAAAGGTTCTCGTATAATAAAGTTGACCCTTCTTTACAATAAATTATCTTATGGAAAAAGGCCTCATTTACAAATAGAATTTTGCCTTCACTATGAAAAATATGGCTTTGAAAAACAAAAGCTCCACTTTACTAAATTTGCCACTATACAAAATTTCCCCTCTTAAAATTTTGAACACTGCCATTTTAAATCCATGAAAAATGTTCAAAATTTTAAAAAATCAAAGATTATGGCCTTTTCAAAAAGTGTAGCGTGCTCAATTAAATATTATTTTTTTACATAAAAAACTACATGCCAAAATACAAAAAAAGAAGTAGAATGAACTATTAAAAAACCTCTTGCTTCTATTAATGATTGGTTTGCATTATTATAGTGGTTATTGGTATCTCAAATTTTGATTATGGCCCTTTTATCATGGTGGGTGGATTTGGCACATGATGTTTTAGTCTCAAAATAAATTGATGATGGTCGATGACTTTAGAAATGGTAAATGAATATAATATCAAACCATTTATATGAAAATAAAGAATTCAAACACAATTAGTAAAGACCATATGGCTAGCTTGATCACTCAAATCAGATCAACCAATGCAAATGCATGTATAATGCTAAGACTGATAAAAAAACCCAACCAATAGTGTTGTTCGAATATCATGAGATTATATAAACCCTTAAACAACTATATGAACATCCACAAAGTAAAAGCTTGTAGATTTTTTTGAGGACCCATAAATATTTTATGAAAACCAAGTTTTTTTAAAATTTAAAATGTTATCCTATGAAATTACATAGAACTATGCTTGGAATATTGAAAAAGTCTAAAAAATGCCCAAATTTGACTGTGTAAGAACATGGTTGAGTTTACAATCAATCCTAAGGTTTTGGAATGTTTTATACTCAATGGAATAGATTATAAGTCCTCAAATTCTCCTATAAAAAGTTTGATACTGAGCATGGGCTAAAAGACTGACAAAAAATGGGTGCAATAAGGGTAAGATCTGCAAATAATGGCATATTCATAATGGTAGAGACCTAACACACTGAACAACGGTTGTGTAAGGTTGTTTTGATACCATATAGGAGTGAATAAGACTCAAAATTTAGGATCCAAACCACATTCCATAACCACATTACTCAAGATAACATATTGAAAAATATACACAATATTAGTACAAAGAATAATATTACAAGATGCAAAATGTAGATATTGAATGATGTAATATCTAAAAAATGTGCACAAGTTGAAGGAATAAATAGTTAAACAAGGAGATATCCTTTAAAATATAAAATATTTCATATGTTAGAACGTTCTTGATAAATTAGAACAACCAAAATTTACACTCCAAATGGCAAGTACCCAATAAGTCAATAACTTTCCAGTAATTGGAATATTCTAGGTGTGTGGACATGTGCACATAACCAGTTAATAATTAACAATTAGTTAAGATGCCTACGTAATTATTGCTACTTAATTAGACTTAACTAATAGGTGCACAAATAATTAATTTCACCAATAAGACTTGGTGAAATATTTGGCACTAGAACCAAATAGGGAATTTCATAACATTGAAGGAGACAAAAGTCTCTCCTATATTTAGAGGGGAGGTTCCCTTTAATGAAAATGTAAAAATCTAACCTAAACCAATTTAAATTATTTATAGGTTGAATGGGGTGTTGGGTTAAACTAATTTCAACCAAAATGAAAAATTAAAGAAAGGAAGATGAAGGGTCACGTAGGGATATGCAAATGCATATTTTATCCAAAATGTGACAAGAAGCATTTTAGAAAAGTAATATGCTTATTTGATATTTACACAAGTATCACTTAAATTGAGAGATATGTATTAACATAGGAAAAATACACATCCATAAATAAAATGTAAGACACAAAGTCTCAAAATTTCCATCGTGTTCTCAAACTGAAGAACGAACACAAAGTTTATTTCTCCTTTATTTCAATAAAAACTATAATAGAGATAAAACAACCCATTTTACAATATCCATTTCTCCTATTTATAGAGATAGGATGAAATTGACTAACCCTTCACATTACATATGATCCTTGGTATTCCAATTTTTATCTTATTCTATTTTATAATTTTTTTAATTTAAACTAGAGGAAAATTATAATTTTCCTGAAATAGGAAACTGACAAAGATATAAAGGTCCATAACATCCTAATATGTCTTATTCAAGGAGGTGGTTGGTGTTAAATAAATTAGAGCAATGGAAGAAAATTTAACTTGTTCATTATCTTGGGTAGCTTTGAATTTTTTGAACTTCTTCATTGCCTCTATGATTACATTCACTTAAAGACCACCACATGTTTTCATTATGTTAACCATATTTTAGATACTAACTATAGACATTTCATTTTAACCAATTTTATGTCTAAAATACATTCAAAATGACTTTCTACAATCGCATACAAATTTAAATAGAAATCTCTAATTAAACTAAATTTACCTATACAACTTCCCATGTAACCCAAAATTGTAATGATACATCCTTGATTTGGGTAAATGGATCATCTTGCATCATTTATCTTATCTAGTGCTTCCTAAAATTAAATCAACTCATTGGAATTGTTTTCACAAGGCAATTGATCCGTAAACTCCACTGATTCAACTCAAAGTGAAGTTTAAAATACGAATACTGATTTCTCAAAACTGATACAAATTCTTGAAAAACTCAAAAGAACTTGCAAAATGTTTTGGCATAAAATGTTCTCGGTTATTGAACCAATTTTTAATAACATTGTGTTATAATTGTCATAATGAAAATTACTTGCATGAGTTCATTTACTAATTAAACCAAATCAGCAAACTGAAACAAAATCATGCATCAAAATGACAAATTACCAAGAAACACGAAACATGATAATGGAGTTCGGCTCAACAAATGATGCCTACATCTCTGGGTTCTCCAAAGGAGTGGACCATTTCCATTAAGGGCATTTCAAAAACCTGGAAATAATAAACAACTTTCCTGCAAGTTGATCTCTCAATGTGAAAATTCACCTTCACCATGACTGATAATCAAGCCTGGCACCTTCGAATTTCATGAGTCTTCACACCTGCAAAGTTGCTTCAAAAGTCCTAAAAATCTCCTCTATGGACTTAAAAATACTCTTCCAATATACAATTTGGATAAAAAGAGTATTAAGACTAAGTATCATGGCCAGAAAATGGATAAAAATCCATTATCTAATCTTTCCCAAAGCTTTTACAAAGTCTCGGCCTTTAAAAATAAAAAACACAGTCCAAAAAAATTGTTTAAAACAAATACAAATTCGTGCTTTTATAATCAGTTACAACCCTGTGGCGTAGTGGCTAAGTCTCCTAAATTTTTGCCACAAGGTTAGGGGTTTAGAACTGGCCACCCACATTTCTAGGTGCCTTGCATGAATTTGAATTTGTCTCTTCCTTGTTTGGCACGCTGGCCTCCTCCTTGGGCGCTTCAAACTTTGTCTTTATCCCACATGTGTGGGTTGAGTAGTTAAGTAAGGATTAAAATAGCCTTTGACCGCTATTTTCCAATGTGGGTTCATCCACATGCTGTGCACTTGGGGAAGGGAAGAGTTTGAAAGGGTCTTTGGCTGCCCACTTGGCATGTGGCTTCGGCCACCTAAGACTCCCTTGACTAAGGCTCGGGCTGAGTCTTTCCTTGGAGAGCGTGCCATGCCACGCCATGCCATAATATTGGCCACCTTGCTTGCCACATGGCTTGATCAATGAGCTTATCTTTGAGCTTAATCATGCCACGTGTCAACCTCCCATTGGTCCACTTTTCGCATGTAAATAATGCCACGTCACTTGTCGACACCAAATTTTTACCTGTCGAGCCAAAACTTCAGCGGCCTATAACTTTTGCATACGGTGTCCGTTTTGTAAACCGCAAAAAGCGTCGGAAAGCTCTCGATGAGATCTATATTGTGTAATCATTTTTTTTATCAAGATATGAAAAAATTTATTTTTTCACAAATGGAGAGATCCACCTGGATTAGTAATTAAGTGAATACATGATTGATAAATATAAACATTATAAAATCCACCTTTCTTATAATTTTTAATTGATCCCACTTAATCAAGCCTAATTATTCCTCTGATGGGAAAATCCATGGATTTGAATGATCCTATTTTCATAAAATCAAAATTGAAATATTTCCTCACCCAAGATGACATCATTAGGCAAAGTGTGCAGGTAAGAGATCTTACAAGTTCTTACACCTCTCTTCCACACTCTTCCTCTTACACCCCTCTTACACACTCCTCTTACACCCCATTTACACACTCAAGAGGACCAATGACTAAATTTTTCTTCCAATATGCCTTCCATACTCCAAAAATGTCTTAAATGGCCTCTCTTACACACTCCATGTGTGTAATAATGAATTTGAGGATTGATCTTCAACCCTCCATCTTAAGATGAGATGAATAATTCATAATGATTCATGAAATCTATAAATATAACCCTCACACCTCTTATTTCATCAAGCTTCCTAATGTAAACTTATTCTACTAGATTAATCCAAGAATCTTCATCAACTCTCTCTCATGAAAAGCCAAAGCCAAGACCAAGTGTAGACAAGGAGAGGTGTTTCCCATGCAAGGAATCAATATTTTATGAAAACTTATACATCTATAAGTTGATATTAGCCTCTTTAGACCAATTTTTAAGCACATCTTCAAAGGAGGTATAAATGTTGTTTTTTCCTTCCAATATTGCATTTCTTGCTTGATTATCACATAGCTCAACCTAAGGATTAGGATTGAGAAGTTATCTTTAAGTTATTTTGATTATTTCACTAAAAATTGATTAATCTCTCTTAATTAATTGATCTACATAATGACACACTCTATGGGACCTCTTGAAGGATTGGATGCATCCCACAAGATATTATAGACCATTTGCCTTCTTCTAATTAGCAAAATTAGCCTTATAAACAAGTTAATTCTCTTCTTTTCCCCCCAAAATTCCATTAAAGTTTGTTTAGAAGCAAAGAACAAATTCATGACTGCATAATGGTGAATTCAATAGCTTCATCAGTGAAATCATCACAAGAAATGGCAAAATTTCTCAAAAAATTAATGAAATCATTTAGAAATTATGAAATTATCTGTATGCCTTTTCTATTTTCTATGTTTTATTATAGAATAGCAAAATTGTCAATCTAATTAGTGAAATTATAACACCTAATGATGAAATTTTCATTATTATTTTTTATCTTTTTCTATCTGTAGGTCGACATCAGAAAAATCATTAGAGGAAATGATGAAATCATCCCAATAATCAGTGAAATTACTATAAAATGATGAAATTATTTCTCTATCATTTTTCATTCTAGATGTTTTCTACATAATTACAAAATTGTAGCATTTAATAGTGAAATTATCTAGTCTAATAAAAAAATTGTAAGTGGCATTAGTGAAATTATTAAACCTAATAACAAAATTGGTCTACTATTTTTTTTATTTTTTTCTATGCATAAGAGCAAATGGTGAAATCATCAACTCCGATGGTGAAATTGTCAAATCAAATGGTGAAATCATTTAGAACAATGATAAAATCATTTATACCAATATCAAAAATGCATTTTTTAGCAGTGAAATCATTCATTACAATAAAAAAATTGTTTTTGACTTTATGTTCTTTGTGTGCAGGATGCTATGGTGAAATTGGAGGGTTTAGTAGCGAAATCAGATTGCTAAATGTTGAAAGCATTCTGATTTAAGGCCAAGACTTAAACAAATCAAATTTCAAGCTCCTTCCTTGTCCAAACCACTTTTATCAAACTTATAACCATTTTGGGTTGTAGGAACTTGGCTAAAGCATGGTGTTTTGAGTTAAAACAATTCAAATTCTACTTCACATTTTGGTTTGGCCATTAAAATGAATTCAAACTTCAATTTGGGTTATAAAAAACTTGTTCATTTTCATTCTATTTAATTTCTTTTAAGTTTGCTTGTTACTTGATTGTTTTGTGGGTTTATCTTTGTTCGTATGCTCTCCCATTTTGGGTAACTCAAAAATGCCAAAGTTCCTATTTTGCTTTACCCTATTTTTCATTTGACTTAGTGGGGTAGATTTCATCACCTTCCTAAAAGTTTTTAGGGGTGCATTGACCTATGAAGTGACATCCTAGCATCATACCAAACCTTTCTTATCTGATGGGCTATACAAATTAAGGACCATTGTCATCATGATGACCTGGCTTTGTGCTTGCAAAAAGTTGTGTGAGGAAATTAACTCCGAGGAGTTATTTGTAATATCCTAGGTCAATGTTTGGAACCATCAAAAGGAGAAATCTTGGCAATGATATTGAACTTATTCATTGATGGATTTTTTTCCATGTACCATGAGGTATATAGGGACCATTTAGATATCCCAAGTAAAATTATAAGGAAGCCCCAAATCTGGTAGCACATCATTGAGACCCTTATAAGTGAAGTGGTTATGAAGGGACAAGACCCTATCATGAATGGCTAAATTTTGGATTGCTTTTTAGATGCATATTTTTTCATGGATCGTTCATTGATAAAGGTGTGCAAAGTTAAAAGCCCCTAAAGATCACCTTAATCATACGAATATTGAGAGAGAAAGGGGGATTAAAAAGCCTACCAATAATTACAATAATTTATTTAATAAAAATTTAAATTTTATAATCCTCTCTCAAGGCAAGTGTTTCATAAGGCTCAATGAATGTGATGCAAACCCACATTAGTTATTAAATCACCTTATAATGTTTGTGGGTTGTTTCATGATTATTGTGTCAAAACATTATTTATACTTGAGACCAAATCAAACCAACTATGTCCAAGTCCAAAACCATTTTTATACACATATAATGAGGTGTTACTCTACCAAAATTCCAAGTCAAACTAAAGTGACATACTAAAACTTGGTCCAAATGCCTTCCTTTCTTGTCTAAACCACACCATTAAGCTGTTGAATTTAAACCAAAATTCTTGTCTCAAATTGAATTGACATTTCAAATCAAGTCAAATTTATTTGCAAAGTTTGAATTAAATTCTAATTTCATGTCCATATTATGCTATTATAATGTTCATTTGATTTCAAATCAAGTGCCAATTCTAATCCAACCTTTTTTTCAAGGTCAAACCAAGTTTACATTCCAAGTTTAATTTCCAATACCATTTCTAAGACAAAATCTAATTTTAGTCTAATTGTGTCGAGACCAATTCCCTTTGAAAAGTCCAAAATTTAAAGCATAGCTCAAATCTTGATTTTCTAGTTGTCAACCAAGACCATTTATTGTGCCAAACTTTACACATTCCAAGGTTTCTAAAGTGTTTCAAATAGGCCAAATTTCCTTTCTTTGTTTACAAAACCAAGTTTCCAAGATCAAGACCTTTTTAAAACAAGACCACGTGCAACCCATCCCAAGTCTAAAAATTGAGCATTTATATTTGAAAAAATTGTGTCCAAAACTTGTGGATTTATCCTTTGAGACATTTGCCTTGATAAACCAATTTACAATTAATATTCCAAGGGAAGTCATGTACCTAATCAAAAATATTTCTAGA
The DNA here is from genome assembly GCA_037957365.1 of Torreya grandis. Taxonomy (NCBI): domain Eukaryota; kingdom Viridiplantae; phylum Streptophyta; class Pinopsida; order Cupressales; family Taxaceae; genus Torreya; species Torreya grandis. Next base: position 1,730,989 of record JARHVA010001662.1, on the reverse strand, counting down.
CATTCAAGACCTTTTCAAGACAAAGATTATATAGTTAAAAATGCCTAAGTACATGCATAGTGGGGCCATTTACAACCCCTCATTTGATGATGAGGTGTTTTATAATCTTTATGGGTATGATCAATATGTAGAATAGGAAAAAACCAAAAATTCCTTGCTCATGCACCATCCAATGTTGAAATTGAGTAACATAATCCATACCTTCTAATTATGTCACCTAATGTGGAACAAGGCCAATACCAATCATACCTTTCACATGTGCCTTTTGATTCAAATCATAGGTCTGATCTAAGATACCCTGTCAATCCACCACCTAGTGATGAATATAGACAAGACCAATTCAATCAATAACTATTTGACAATAAAGATAAACATCTTGTTAGATTATTGGAGATGGGTACAAATTTTCCACCTAGTTTTCCCATAGCGTATTTGTGATATTTGGTTAGAACACCTAAATAATAACCTCTTACATTAATAGATAACCAAGTTGCCTCTAGTCAAGATCAAACTTTCAATCAAGCCTTATTTTTTTTATACAAACGAAAGGATAAATTAGTTGATCCTCCCACACAAAGCTAACTTATTACTTCACAACTACAACAAGCTAATATTGTTATAACTTCCTTAGCTAACTCATTGGCCACATTGAAAGTGAAAAATCCCACATTATTGGATTCAAATCCTCCAATATAATAACCATTATATTTGTCTAACTATCCTATTTATAATCTGAGTCCTTTTTCCATTAAAACATTAGTTGTTGATATGTTTAGCACACCCATAACTGAAACCAATTTAGAAACCAATCTAAATTTTAATCTCCTTATAGATTCTACTAAACATGTGATGGATACCTCTCAATAAGCATATTTTAACCCATATAAAGAACCATCCAACACGTAATAAAATTATATTCCTTCATCTCTATGACCTCCTCCTTTCAACATTCCAAATACCTTGCAACAACAAATTACAAACCCATCTGAGCCACAACAACACATTGCAAATCTACCACTTCAACAAGTGGAAACTAATACCCCACTTCAATAGGTGGTGACCAACATTCCATTACAATAAGTTTTCATCAATCCCCAACAAACATTATCTAACCAATAACATGTTCCTATTAGTCAACCCATTGTTTCTTATCTTTCTCAAAGAGCCTCTTCAAGCCAACAACATGTGTCAACTAACTAAAAACAAGTTCCTTCTATGTTTCAAATTTTTAGGCATCAATAGTAGGTTCTCATCCAATCCAAATCTATTGAATTCCCAATAAAACATTCTTCCATTAGGCCTTAGTTCCCTCCAAATCAATTTTGAAATTAACATATGTCATTTAACTAATAACAAGTTCCATATCAACAATATAACTCTACTCAAATAGTGAATATTCTTGGTAGAACCAACTATGTTCACATTACTCAAAATTTTATGTTGCCTTTTTATCTGGGTCAAGGTACTATACCTTCAAATACCCAACAAAATTTTCCCACTTCTCACTTTGGCCCTACCTTTTAGGATTTGCAAGAGGTCAAAGATGCATTTTTTGCCATTCAGGCAAGAAATCAGAGTATGAAGTTTAAATTGGATGACATATGATCCTCTCATTTTGATCTGAGCTATATTCATATACCTTTTTTGCATCACTTTGGGATACCCAAATTTTGAAAATATAAAGGAAAAGGTGATCCTAAGGAGCATCTAAAATAATTTTTTGTTGCATGTCAATAAGTCATGTATATCCCTATATACCTACTTCACTTTTTCACTCATAGTTTGATGAGACACACTTGAAAATGGTTTCTTGGTCTACCGAAGAATTCTATGGATAACTTTGATGATTTTTTATAATGATTTATAGAAAACTTATTTTTCAATGTAGAACATGAGATGATAATTGTGGACCTATGTCAAACTAGATAAAGAGGAGGAGAAACCTTTGCCAACTATTTACAATGGTGGCACTCTTTGGCTAGTCGAATTCCACATAATCTCTCTGACAAAAAATTGGACAAAATTTTCACTACAAATCTACATTTTGAAGTTACTCATAACCTCAAGTTTGTTTGTGCTAATACATTTGAAGGACTCATTTCCAAGGGAATATAAATTGATCAAGTGCTCATCGACACATGGATAATCCAAATGTATTCTCAGAATCAAACTCAAAATAAGGCTCAAGAAAAAGCTCCTGTGAAAGTGCAAGTAAGTACTTTAAAAAAACCTAAGCTATTTAACATAAATAGAAATGTTATAGGAGATGAGTGACTGAATCACATCATGTGAAAATGGTGCAACCACTACCTATTAAAGTGAACCTACCCATTCAACCTCTTACTTTACAAAGGACACCTCTAAGAATATGTCATTATCATAAAAAAAACTAGCAATCTCAATGAGACTACTGAGATGGTTTTCCAAAAGTTAGTTGCCACCAACATGACTGTTTGGCTACTACCAAAATCATTTTTTGAAAATTAGCCTAAATCAAATTGGTATAATGAGAATGACTTTTGTGAATATCATTGGGTAAAAGTCCTTTTTGTTCACATATGTGTGCAACTTTATCATCTTATCCAATATTTACTTGAAAGTGGATAGATATCATTAGATAATGTTGCTATAAAATATAATCAAGAGTTGGGTATCTATCATAACCATTTTTTGTATTATAATGCCAATAAAGATCAGAATAGACCTCCTCAAAATTAGCATTAAAGACAAAACTAATAGAAAAAATGGAATCAAGTTTAAGATACCCATTCCAATTAAGTCAATTATAAGATCATCCCTCATGACTACAATGTTGTAGGTTGCATCACAAGCAGGCATATTACTGCCATTAAGATCAATTCTAATCTAGTTGCCAATAATACTCGAAGACCTTGTCTATCTATTCTAGAACATCCACCCCCATTTGTTGGTAATCCTACTTTGGTTTTTAATGGCCTAAATTCCAATCAACAACCAAGAGTTACCATTTTAAGCCTTCATACCCCCTCTTTTAATTATAATAACCCTATGCTAACTTGAGGTTGTGCAATCACAACTCGACGGTCAAAGGTTGCCATTCAAGGTCCTACACCTTCTTCCTCCAAAAACCCCATTAAAAGTCTTCCACCTCAAAATACCAAGCCAATTGCTTTTATTAATGAAAATTTGTATGATATTTTGGAACAAATATAAAAAACTATTAGGAATAAATATAGAAATTGATGTGGAATAATTTCATAAAATCACAATAATAGATAGAAATAGAGATGCATAAATAATAAAAATAAAAATGCATAATAAGAAGTCCAGATTTAACATTGTTCACCCAATGTGGGCTACATCCACCAAGAAACACTAGCTCATATTTTATTACAAGCCACTAGAGTACAATCACTCTCAGATCTATCTTCATAATTACAATGCACAAATATTGTTTGGAGTTGTGCTCACCAAACCAAACTAAATTCACACACTCTATTCTTCCTTCTCAAACCCTAGTTCTCATGATGTATTACCTATGAAATATCCATCAATATATAATACATCAACAAAGTGGTATTACAAAACAATGGATACAAAAATCATGGGCAGAATCAACCCAAAATGGTTTCCCATTAAAAGGGGCCCAAAAAACATTTTTAGGGCTATCGCCCCTGAACCCCTAGTTGGGGCCCAACTCATCCTTGAACCCCAGTGATAATAAATATAGAGTGTATAATACATTTAAAATGTAAAATATTCGAAAATACATTTTAATTTAGAAATAGGCTTCATAACAAAACAATCTCCCACTTGGAGACTAATTTCCTATGAGCAAGGTTCTCAACCCTTCACTATCAACTATGAAGGCCAACCAAAACTGAACATATCTTCAATTTTTCCCTTGTGACCACCTTGGTCATCATGTCTATAGGATTATGACTGGTATGAATCTTCTCTAGCTTCAACTTCTCTTCTTCCGAAGCTATCTTGATGAAATGGTACCTAAACTATGCTTCATCCTAGAGTGGAAAGTGGAATTCTTTGATAGATGTATAACACTTTGACTATCACTATATAACTTCCCTTAAACCTAATTATGCCCCAACTCTTCCAGAAATTATAGAAACCAAATCATTTCTTTACTTTCCTCTGTGGTAGCAACATACTCAACCTTTGTGGTTACAAAGCCACAAGTTTTTATAGTCATGAAATACAGCTCATAGCTATGTCACCTACAGTAAATACATATCCTATTGTACTCCTCCTACTGTCTAAATCTCTAGCCATGTACAAATATACATAACCACACATATTGGTATCCAATCCACCATAGCTTAAAACTACCCCCATGGTCCCTCTTAAATATCAAAGGATCCACTTCACAGCCTTATAGTGTTCTCTACCTAGATCACTCATGTACCTGCTTACTTCTCCCACTACATGGGAAATATCTAACCTAGTACACACCATGGCATACAAAAAGCTTCCAAAAATTGATGAGTAAGGTACATGTGACATCTATATTCTCTCCTCCTTTGTCTTGGGACACTACTCCTTTGATAACTTGAAATGACCTACCAGAGGAGTCCCAACCAGTTTAGCATCCCACATAGTAAACCTCTCCAAGACCTTTTTGATGTACTCTTTTTGGGATAAATTCAGATTTCATTCCTTCCTATCTTGATTTATTCTCATACCAAGGATTTGTTTTGTTGTTCCCAAATCCTTCATAGCAAAGGAATTACTAAGTTGTTCCTTGAGTACCTTTATTTCCTGCATGTTCTTAGTTGCAACCAACATGCCATCCACATACATAAAAAATATAATGTAATCACCATCATCAAACTTCTATATATATACACAATGGTCTAAATGACACCTGAAGTATCCCTACTCCATCATAAAACTATAAAATTTCTTGTACCACTATCCTAGAGCTTTTTTTAGGCCATACAAACTCTTCTTCAATTTGCACACCATTTTCTTCTTTCCTGTGACCTCATATCCCTGTGGCTGCTCCTTATGGCTACTCCATACACAATTCCTCCTCCAAATCACCATGAAATAATGTAGTCTTCACATCTAGATGCTCTAAGTGCAAGTCTTCCATTGCCACTATCCCAAGAATAGTCTTAATAGAAGTCATCTTTACCACTGGGGAAAAAATCTTGTCAAAATCAATTCCATTTTTCTATGCAAATACCTTTACCACCAATCAAGCCTTGTAACTTTTCTTGCCTCCATCATCTTCTTTAACTTTATACACCCAATTGTTCTATAATATACTCTTACCTTCAATGGGGTTACCAAATCCTAAGTCTGATTGTCCATGAGAGACTGATTCTCCTCATCCATAGCTTGCTCCCACTTCTTCCTGATGTCTACCTTCATTGCTTATTCAAAGCACTCTATCTCTCCATTGTTAGTTAGTAATAAATAATTAAGAGATTGGGAGAAAAAATTTAGGCTTCCTTCTTACCCTAAAAGACCTTTTCACCAAAGGAGTTTGGGGTTCTTGTGGAGTAAGTGCCTAAACTAGTTGTTTAGACACTTTATCATCTACAATGTCCTCCAGTACTATGTACTCTTTTCTATAATCCTTTTTCTAATCCTATAACTTTATTTTATACATGAATTTTTCATTAAATATAACATCCTTATACCTAAATATTTTCTTGTCCTTAAGACTCCAAATCTAGAAACCAAAGTCATCATCACCATAACCAAAAAAGTGCATTTTTTAGACTTAGCCTCTAACTTGGTCCTATCATCCTTATCAATATGAACAAAGGCTTCACAACAAAATATTCTAAGAAATGAATAATCAACCTTCTTACCAGACCAACCTTCCTCAGGTATGCCTCCATCCAAGGTAGATGAAGGACCTTTATTTATTAGATATATAGTTGTGTTTACTACTTCTACCCAAAAGTAAAGAGGTAAACTTGCATGCAACCTCATTCTCTTATCATTCTCCATGATATTCCTATTCATCCTTTATGAAACTCCATTATGTTGTGGAGTTCTTGGAAACATCCTCTATCTATGAATTCCATTCCTTGAATAGTAATCACAAAATGCATTGCTACAATATTCCCCACCATTATTTGACTTGCGACATTTTAACTTGGGAACTTTTTCATTCTCAACCAAGGTTTTCCATATTTTAAACATATCAAACACATCAATTTTTTTCCTAATTCCATACACCTATACTTTCTCAATTGCATCATCAATAAAATTGACATAATAAGATGACTCACCAATAGAAGATACCTGAACTGACCCTCATACATCTGAATGAACTAGCTCTAACTTATTATCCTTCCTCATACATTTAACCCTAAGAAATTTTAACCTTTTCTATTTTTCATACACATAGTCTTCACAAAAATCTAAATTAGATCCTTTCAATCCATGTAATCGATCCTTTAAAATTTGCATACCCTTTTAGCTCATGTGATCGAGCCTATTGTGCCACAAAGTTGCATCTACATCTATAGAAACTAAATTAAAATAATCAACACTACTTGATAAATGTAAGGTACCAATTTTATTACCTCTTACTACCATAAGAGCACCCTTGGTCACCTTCCAAGAATCTACTATGTCACCATACAACCTTCACTACCTAACTGCCTTGCAGATACCAAATTCCATCTCAACTTAGGCACATCCCTGACATCCTTCAGTAGCCAAGTGTTCGCATTCTACATCTTGATCTAAACACTTATTTTTCATACTATGATACAAGGCCCATCATCACCAAGGTAAACATGTCCAAAATCCCCTTGAACATAATCAATAAAATAATGCCTATATGGTGTAGCATGAAAAGAAGCCCCTAAACCTAAAACCTAAGACTCAATAATATTATCAACAAAGATAATTAATGCATCCTAAAAAATATTACCTATTTCCACATTCACCTCCTTGGTGTCTTCCTAATTTTTGTTCTTGTTTTGAAGAGACCAACAATCCTTCTTCGCATGCCTAGTCAATCCACAGTGCTAGCATACCATCCTAGCCTTTGATTTTAACCTTATAAGACCATTTAATTTTCCATGCTTTCTTTTTCCTCAAAAATTTTGTCTCCATATAATCTCCATCACCAAATCATCACCTAAAGTAGAAGTCTCCCTAGAGATTTTCTATCACATTTCCTCGCTAAGGATTACTCCTGTGACATCCTCAAACTTCAACTTGGCATTATTAGAGACCGAGTTGCTCACAACCATTACTAGGCTATTCCAACTCTCTGGTAAGGAACATAAAATAAGCAAATCCCTAACTTCATCATCAAAATATATTTTTATAGAATTTAACATACTCACAATAATATTAAATTCATTTAGATGATCAGCAACTGAACCATTTTTAGACATCTTCATATTAAATAACTTTTTCATTAAAAATATTTTATTATAAGTAGAGGGTTTCTCATTTAACTTCCCTAATGCATTAATAAGACCTTATGTGGTCTTCTAATATGATATATTAAACATGACTAAAGATGCAAGGCATAACCTAATGGCTCCAAGTGATTTTTTGTCAAGCAGCTCCCAAGCCTCATCTATCATACTCACTGATTGCTTTACTTTTCCTCCCAGCAGAGCATGGAGGTCCTTCTAATAGACGTAATCCTCCATCTACATCTTCCATAAACCAAAGTTTTATCTGTTGAATTTTTCAACCTTTGATATGTGATCATTAGTCATAGCTCCCACTTGAACTAATAACCCTTATTGTAATTTAATACTTTAGCAAATACAACTTGAAGCTCTAATACCAGTTGTTAGGAATAAATACAGAAATTAATGTAGAATAATTTCAAAAAATCATAATAATAGATATAAATAGAGATGCATAAAAAATACAAATAAACATTCATAATAAGAATATCATATTTATGTGGTTCAACCAATGTGGGCTACATCCACCAAGAAACACTTGATCAAATTTTATTACAAGCCACTAGAGTACAATCACTCTTAGATCTACGCTCAACAAACCCTCATGAATTCACACACTTTATTCTTCCTTCTTAAACCCTATTTATCATGATGTATTACCTAAAAAATATCTATCAATCCATATTACATCAACAAAGTGGTATTACAAAATAATGGGTACTAAAATCATGGGCATAATCAACCCAAAATGGTTTCCCATTAAAAGGGGTCTAGAAATTTTTTGGGGGGCTATCACCCCCAAACCCCCACTTTTTAGGGGATACTACCCCCAAACCCCTATTCAAGGCTCAACCCGGCCTCGAACCTCAATGAGAATACATATAGAATGTACAATACATTTAAAATGTACAGTATTTGAAAATACATTTTAATTTAGAAATAGGCTTCATAACATAACAAAAACACCATTCCAAATTTCTATTTTAGATATTTTGTGTACATAAAATGTGCACAAAAACATATTGAATGAGATGTTAAGCCAATATAAGTTTCCAAGTGACATTTCACCTAATAAATTTAAAACACTTGTGAGTCATTTGGTTCCATGCCAACAATTCAATTTTGATCAAATGAATATGTCATCTCTTGGACCTTTGCACAATAACCCACTTTACATAGAAGTAATCATTTCTCAACATAAGGTCAAAATATTCCTTATAGATAATGGTTCAAGGATAAATATTAGAATGTTGAAGCTGGTCAAACACTTGGGATACACATAAATAGATCTTCAACCAGATACCCTTACCATAAAAGCTTATGATAATGAAGAATGAGAATCACAAGGTACTATTTGTTTACCTTTTATCATTGGGCCCTTAACCCATGATAATCTATGTATACACATAATATTTTAAAAATTGTATACTCATTAACATTTTTTATCTTTTAGGAACCCATCGAGTCTGAATCTCTCTAAGTGCACACCTTAAGGGGTACACTAGGAAAGGGGTAGGCAGACCATTAGTGCTTGCAAGATTGTTGTGCCTTTTTCCACTTTTATATCTACACACTTGTCTCTTGAAAACCATTCCCATAATATTTTTATTATCTATTTTAGCCTCCTCTAGTCATTTACCACTTTCATTTACCTTGTCCCTATCCTAAATCCCCTTTCAGTATTTTTAAAATTATGTTAGTTGGGTCGACCATGTATTGTTTTGTCATTAGCCACAATGCTGATGTAGTTCATTTTTAACATGGGTTATTGTCCAAAACATTACTAGGTTGATTGGGTTGACCCTGTTGGACAAAATTTTGTAAGGGTTTAGGGTTAGAGTTGCCTATATATACAAGTTCATTTTGCCATTATTGAGATAAGAGAAGAAGTAAACGGTATTGTGCATTTGCTTATCCACCATTCTACTTGAGGAGAAATCTTAGGGTTTCATACTTTATTTGGAGATATGGATCTTGTCTTGTGGAGAAGTCTTTTAGATGCATTGATAGGTTATGTATCCTAGATTTGATTTATACTTATCATCCTTACATACCACAACAACCTCTTGTGAAGAACCTTGGCCAAGGGAGAGATTAAGGCTCAACGGATTCATATTCAAAGGTAAGTATTCTTAACTTTGTTCCTCCTTTGTAAGAGTAGATAAATATGAGTTTTTACTTCTCTTTCATGAATTAAGATTATGTATACATTGACATGAGTATATGTCTCTTATTTTGGATGCATTAATAAGTTATGTATCCTAAATCTGATTTATACTTATCATCCTTACATACCATAACAACCTCTTGTGAAGAACCTTGGCCAAGGGAGAGATTAAGGCTCAACAGGTTCATCTTCAAAGGTAAGTATTCCTAGCTTTGTTCCTCCTTTGTAAGAGTAGATAAATATGAAGTTTTACTTCTCTTTCATGAATTAGGATTATGTATACATTTACATGAGTATATGTCGCTTATGCATGTTTAATTTTATTGTTTCTAACCCCCACTTTGTGCCACAAGCTTTGGTGAGCACTAGATTAGATTTGTTTTACTTGTTATTAGTTTAGTGAGATATCAAAACATAGGACTCACTTAGGGTTATTACATGATTGTGCTTGACTAAAAGCTTTAGAACCCTCTTTAGCATAATGTATTATGGAAAGAAATCCCCTAATCAGGTCTAGTAGATCCCCATATTGGTCATGTTCCTGATTATCTATTGTGTCCCCAATCAGAAGTGTATGGTATGATCTATCTTTTATAAGTTATGATTGATTTGTAAACATGATGCATTTTTAATTGCATACATTCTGGTGAACATGATGTGAATCTAACCATTGCAAGTTATAGGTTACATTTTTCATTATTTTATCAATTTTTTTTATATATTTATGATATTGGGTTGACAGTGTCGACACAGTTCTAACGTCTATGCATAGTTTTAACACACAGTCACATCAATGTGACTCTATTCTATCTATATAGGTTTTTCATCAAATATAGCCTACTAGGTCAACCTAGTCAACCCTATACACTTTCAGACATCCAGATTAGGCTACTAGGTCAACCCAATCAACCTTGTACACTTTCAAACATCTAGATCAACCTACTAGGTTGACCCAGTTGACTCTGTACACTTTTAGACATATAGATCAACCATGTTAATGTCAGTGCCACTATCTCCCAGCTCAGCCATAACATAGCAATGTACTCATAAAATTACCATATAATGTCCACTCACCTAACTATCTACAACACTAGCATGTGGGGCATGACCCATGCTACCTAATCCTATCACCACCTTTGTACCTGATGTAACCTATCATCGATCACAAGGGGGAACCCAGTCAGCTGATACATAAGGAACCTCTCATATATGCATGTGGTCAGTAATATAATAGGCCTTATCAACTTTTGCCCTTTAGACAATACCCCATACATATCATACATAAGATGTACCTAAATGATATAGACTAAGTAATATAACACCCCATGCTCAAATATTATCTAGCATAAGGCTATCAAAAATAGTGGTACCTTGTTGTAGACATCCAATTCCTAACACCATTTGTGTTGAAATTGTCAATCTTACTCGAATTGCACTTAAATGCCCAATTTAGGTCAAAATCACTAAAAACATGTTAAATGGTCCAAATTTTTTGTACAAGTGCCTATTTAAGCCAATATATCCTTAAGTGGGGCAATGCATTTTATGTGATTCCTAACTTTGATCAATTTATTTTGAGTCAAAATGATGATTTTGCCTTTTTGTGCCCTGGATCACTTTTTTTTAATAATTCATTAGTACATATCACGTACCTTTATTATTTTGTGTTGGTAACATCCTAAATGGGAATACAGTTCCAATACATCTAACATCACCTTCTAATTCTTCTTGAGTCAAATTACAACCCATTAATATGACTATCTAACCATTTTGATTAATTGAGGATCAATTTCCAAAAAATTGCACTAATATTAATTAATCTAAGATAATTAATTAAAATAAAGAGCTTAAGTGGATTTTCCATGGAGGTTATTGATTATTTAAATATTGGAACTTGATTTCCAATATTTGTATCACCTAGTGACATCATTTATGGGATGGCATCCATAAGCCATAAATGCATAAAATATTTAAATGATGGGCACCCATGCCTAATTAATGCCCCTTCCTCCCAAATCATTATGAGGCTATTTATGGATTTAATTCCAAATATTAGATTAATACATGGCCACACATCTCAATCTTAAGATTGATGGTCATGGTTGATCTTAGACCATTTCCAAAATCTATAAATAGAGGAGTATTTAATACCATTTCTTAAGCTAAATTATTGTAAATTTATAATGCAAAATTATCTCCACATCATTTTGTGTTGATCATTTTGATTTATTTGCAATCTTCATTTGATAGGCTAGATTAGATATTTTTTATATTAAGCTTAGGTTATGCATAGTGTTATTGAGGCAATGGAGGAGTAAAATAGCCATTGTTGGCAAAGACAAGAGCATTAAATCAAGGGCAGAACACACTTGGAGCCACTTTTGGATGGTGGAATCAATTTGGGAAGGTAATTGGTATTATTTTCTTTCAATGTGTTCTTTATTATCATTGGCAAACCCCATTAAAATAGGTTGGCTTTGCTTTTTAATTTCTTAATGCATTTTCATGCATTTATTGACTAATGCTTGACTAACAACCTTTATAATCCATCCTACATCTTGGCACACCTGGTGGGACACATGGAGTCCTTTTTAGTAAGGAAGACACTATGGAAATTTTAAATTTCCATTTTATTTATTAAAAATTCCTTTAACAACATTTTTATACTTGTGTTTCTATGTTTTTGTGCACTCACAGGTTATACAGTGACCACCAATAGTTCTTAGTGACCATCGATGATTAGGGCTAACCACCCATGATTGGGTTGTAGGGGAAAAACATTTAAAATTTTTCATTTTGAGCATTTTTTAAAGTTTGTTTCTAATAAATTGAGTTTTTTAAGTCTCTAGTCTAAACATAGCTTTGATCTAAAACCATAACTTTTGGAGATTTTATCCTAAAATCATTTTTGAAGCATAACATTATTGCCTAAGGGTCTACAGGTAACCATCGATGGTTGTTTTCAACATGCAATGGTTGGAATTCTATCGATGATGGTTTATAGGAATTAATGGCAGTCAACAATAAACGTCGATGGTCACTATGTTTTCTAAAAAACACAAACCTGAGAGCAATTAAACCAAAGTTGTTTATCTCATTTGCAAAAGTGCTTCAAAGCTAAACAAGACTCTCACAATTTTTATGTAGGACCCATGAGGAAAGTGAACATTTAAGCTTATTTAAGTATTTTTAACCTCCTTTTGGTGCTTAAAAAGAATTAAGGATCTTTCCATTTAGTGATTTAAAGGAAAAATTGCTTGTTTATGTTGAATGTTTTGTAATTGTTCTTTAAAATATTTTACAACTTAAGGCCAAAGGGCCAAAGAACATCACCAAACACTTCAATTTGGTGCTTTAAAACCAAACTCATTTCAAATATTTATTTTGAATAAGTCATTTATAATTGCTTTTTCTATTAGAATTATTTTTAAAAAAGGAATTTGTGCGTGTATGCTCTCCCTCGTCCCTTATAGAGAAATTTTGGGATCAAAAGTGTCATTTTCATTGCAAATTATGCCTTAGTCTAAAGGCATAAAAATAATATTCTCAAGTCTCTCCCCAAGACCCACATGGCTTGGGTGATCTAGAAATAACCATAAAGCCTTTTTACTTAGCTATTTATTTCATACATTTTAGCTTGTGAGGGGGATTTCATCACCTCCCATAAGTTTTATAGGGAAGCTTTGACCTGAGGCTTCATCTCCTAGCATCGATTTCGACCCCTCTCCATGGGGGAGTATATAAATTAGGATCACCCCACTGAGACGGTGGTTTGAGAAGTTAGACCATCTGTTACTATCAAACCACATAAACCATCTCATTCTCCTTGTAGTATGAGACCCATCATTATAAGGTCAACACCCTCTATCTCTATTAATACCACATTGAGTTTGCATAATTCTATTATAACTCCAATTGCACAGGTTAATATTTTTGGACAACATCCTTATTCTAATTATAATGGCTCCTTATCAACTAAAAATTGCATCAATGCAACTAAATGCCCATGACTCAGCCTCCAAGACCCTTTGTCTTCATCTTCTAATTATATTGGCTCCCCACCACCTCTAGGTTGCATAGTCACAACTAGATGCTTGTGAGTTACCCTCTAAATATCTTTGCCTACTTCTTCCATAGACCCCAATGTGAACATTACACCAATGGATCCAAGGCTAACTATTGCCCTAGCCATAGCTAAGCCAGCCTATCCTAATGTTGAAAATCCTTATAGTCTATCAGACTAATTGAGTAAAATCTCTACATATATTTCCATTCTATATCTCTTAAAAATATCTAAAGTCCATAATATTATCCTAAATAATCTTTTGTAACAATCCATTATTCTTAATGATATAAATCTTAAATAGTTCCAAAACCTTGTGGGACATTTTTTTTTATTTTGTCAAGAAATTTTTGATCAAAAAGACATGTCTACCCTTGGACCATTACATAATAACCCACTATATATTGAAGTAATCATTGAAAACCATAAGATCAAGTAGGTTCTTATCAACAATGGTTTGGGATTGAATATCATATCTCTTAATTTGGTGTAAAGATTAGGCTATACTAGGAAATACATTCAACTAGATATAATCACCAGCAAGGCTTATGACAATGTCAAAAGGGAGTCTATTGGTACTATTTGATCACCAATCATTGTTGGGTCCATTTCACATCATACATTACTTCATATTATGTACATTGAATTTCCTAATAAAATACTTCTTGGTTGTCCTTGGATCTATGAAGTAGAGTACATTCCCTCTAACCTACATCAGTACCTTAAGTTTCCCCATGAAGGGATCAAGGTTACTATTGTCATTGATCAATTGTCTTACAAGTATTGCAAACATCTTGAGGCTCAATTCTATAATTATAACTATTATCTATGTTTTGAATTTGTTGTGAAGAAGAATAAGGCTATAATTTCACATCCACCTCCATCTAATTATATCAACCCTACAGATCTTGCTTCCACTTTGGCTGATCCATTTCCCATAGCTCTTATGAAGTAGGTTGTTATTAAAGACATGAGAATTTCCATGTACAGTCTTAAGGATGCCTTTCAATGTTGCAAACTTGCTTAAAAATACAAAAATATTTAGTAATCATAAACCTTTAAAGAATATTAATAGACCTAACATGATTTGGTAATCGAAGAAGAAATAATGAAATCCACCTATGGTTTTTATACCTACTATTGCACCCAAAAAAGATTGAGAGGCTTTTACCAAGGGAGACTAGTTATATTATGAAGATCTTATTGATTTCTTTTAGAATCCAAAGTATCCAATCCCTAATTGGATCATGGATCATCTTGGTTATATAAGAAAAGGCATTGGCCCATGAGTGAAAGGAATCCTAGAACCCTTATCAGTTTGAGTACCTAATTTGAATCATGGACTTGGATTTATACCAACTGGGGGTGACCTCATAACTTTTAATAGTGATTCTTTTGAATTGACTAATGATGAGACTCTTGGTAGTGATACAAGATCCCATTATAGCCTTTTTGATGAGCTTGCTAACATAGACCTATTTGATTCTAATGCCATTCTGACCTTAACTATTAGAGATTCCCATCCTAAAGCATGAACCTATCCCACTGTTGGAGCTTCATGTCCTGAAGGAATAACTTGTTCTAGTGGTGCTTCCCTTCCTAAAATAGAACACCATATTTTTACCATTGGAGCTTCCTATCCTAAATCAAACTATCATTATTCCCTATGCCTTTTCCATCTCAAACTCATTTATTGGGACCAATAAAATTTGATCATATGGCTTGATGAGTTTCAAAATGAAGAATCAATTGTAGAATACATGGGCCTAAGAGATGGATTGCCCATTGGTGATCACAAATAAGGCTTTGATTTTTCATTAGATCCTTCTACCTAATTTTAAGAGTAGGGAAACTTTATCGGTCACAATAAAAATGAAACATCAAGATCTTCAGGTGAAAACCTCTTTGAGGTGCTCATTGATTAAGTAAAAAGTAAAGAAAAAGATAAGTCTTTGAGTGAAAACTTGTTTCAGGTGCTCTCAAGTGGGAAATTTTACTCATCCCCTCAGGATGCATAAGATCCATCTATCCCAATTTATATAAATAGTACAAGCATCTCTTTAGAATAACAACAAATGTTCGAGCATCTCACTCTTGAGTTTCTAAAGTTTTTTGCTACTTGGCCTTTACTTGAGATGGTAGATTTCAATTCATCACACTATATATAACTTTGGGAGGAACAACAAGAAGATGTAGTAGAAAAAGATGATCATGATTATACCTTACCTACAATTCTAGAAGATGGATCTACACTCCTTATGGAAAACACAATAGAAGTGAACCTAAGAACCTATGAGGATCCCAAAATTGTTTATCTTAAAGCTTCCCTTATTGAAGCAGAATATGAAAAAATTATATTCCTCCTAAGGGATTATATTGACATCTTTGCATGGGCATACTCTAATATACCAAGATTAGACCCAGACTTGGTTTTGCATCACTTTGTTGTCCATATTGATGCCAAAATAGTCAAGAAAAAATTGAGGAAGATGTATCCATACATCGCCCTATTGGTTAAAGTAGAACTAGAAAAGATATTAGGAGCAGGTTTCATTAAACCATTGGACTAATCTAAATGGATTTCAAACATAGTCCTAGTGAGTAAAATGACCTTGAGCATACGAATTTGTACTGATTTTAGAGATATCAACAAAGCATGTCCCAAAGATCATTTTACTCTGCCCAACATCGACATGATCATTGACTCAACTACTGGGTATGATATTTTGTCCTTAATGGACATATTTTTTTGATACAACCAAATCAAGATAACCAAATATTATCAACACAAGACTAAGTTCACCACTCTATGGGGAAAATTCTATTACCAAGTCATACCATTTGGCTTGAAGAACACTAGAACCACATATCAGCATGTCATGACTATCATCTTCCATGACATGATGCATGATATTGTTGAGAACTATGTTGATGATATAATATAAAAATTAAGAACAAGATTTGGACATCCTAACATTCTACAAAGAATATATGAGAGGCTTCATGAATATAAAGTCCACCTAAATCCTAAAAGAAATGTGTCTTTAAAGTCACTTTAGGGAAATTATTAGGTTTTATTATATCACAAATAGGGATCAAATTCGACCCTACCAAGGTCAAGGCTATTGTGTAAATGCCTCCACTAAAAAATCTTAAATAACTACAAATCTTGTAAGAAAAGATCTAATCTATACGCAGGTTCATTTCTCAATTGGTAGATAAGTGCCACCCATTTACCCATCTCTTAAAGTAAGGGATTGTGTTTCAATAGGATGAAGATTGTTAGATAGAATTTTCAAAACTCAATACATATTTGGCCAACCTGCTAGTCTTGAGATCACCAACACCTGGATGACCATTGCTTCTTTACATATTAGCAATAGAGCATGCACTAGGGGCACTTTTAGCCCAACATGATGATCATGGTAAAGAACATGTAGTATATTATTTAAGCTACAATCTAGTGGCTTATGAAAATAATTATACACCTATTGAGAAGGTGTTTTTAGCTATGGTGTTTGTTACCTAAAAATTATGATATTATATGCTAAACAATAAAACTACTATCATCACCAAGGTGGACCCTCTCAAATTATTATTGTCCAAAGTAGCTCTATAAGGACACATGGCTAAATAGGTAATGATACTAAGTGAATTTGACATTGAGTATTAGAATCATAAAGAAATTAAGGGGTAGGTAATTGTTAATCAAATTATATATTCTCTTATCATAGATACTCGACCATTGAAATTTTACTTTCCATATGATTCTATTATGAAAATAGAAAAAACATCATAAGAAATTGAACAATGGAAGCTATATTTAGATGGATCCTTTAAATCCTATAGATCTGGAGCCAGGATATTGTTGATTACAACCTAGGGGGATCTTATTCCCAAAGCATTTCATTTACAGTTTCATTTTATGAATAATATGGTCAAGTATGAGGCATTAATTGTAGGGCTTCACCTTGATATATAGTGGGATAATCAGAGCTTAAAAATTGATGGTGATTCCCAATTAATCATTAATTAGACCATTGATTAGTATCAAACTAGTGATGACAAGCTTATTTCTTACAAGTAAATTGTTGATAATCTCAAAGGTCATTTTAAATCTCTACAGTTTGAACAAATTCTGAGGGCCAAAAATAGATCAACTAATGCAATAGAAATGATTAGTTCCATGATACAGATTGATGACAGTGCTAAAGAGTATTAGTTTCTAATTGAAAATATTCTTCAACCTATACATATTATAATAGATTTAGAAAGGGTATACACCATTTCTAGTCCCAATCCCCCACCTGAATTACCATGGTTCTAAGATTTTTATAACTACTTCCATGATCAAGTTTTTCCAGTTGACCTATCCAATAATCATCAAAAATTATTCCATCATTATTTATCATGTTATACCATCCTTGGAAGCATGCTTTATCACAAAGGCTATGATGGAACACTTTTTCATTATTTATCTTTGAGGTAATCCAAGCTAGTGTTGAAGGAGGTTCATGAAGGAATGTATGGGGCCCACACCAGTAGTCTAGTCTTAGTAAAGAAGCTCTTTAGAATAGGCTATTATTGGATAAAATGGAGACTGATGCTTAAAATTATGTAAGGAAGTGCATTCCTTGTCAACAACATGTAAATTTGAAACATGTACCTTCTTTACCTATATAGTTGATGACAACACCATGGACATTCTCAACATGGGGCCTTGATCTCATCGAGAAAATAAAACATCTTCGAATGGTCATACGCATATCCTAACTAATATAAAATATTTTACTAAGTGGATTGAGGCCATTCCTCTCACTTATGTTACCAAGAATTAGATATCCAAATTCATCTATTACCATATCATCTGTCGATATGGTATTCCAGCTTGCCTTATATATGATAATGGTGGATCTTTTGTAAACCAAGATGTAAATTCTCTTTGTGCAAAATTCAAGATCAAGCACAAGAAATCAACTCCATATAACCCATAAATAAATGAACAAGTTGAGGAATTAACAATACCATTATAGACATTTTAAAGAAGATTTTCGATGATGTTGGTCATAATTGGCACTTATAAATCTTTCCTACCCTCTGGGCTTACAGAACTAATCATTGAACCCTAATAGGAGCCACTCCATACTCCCTTATCTATGGCATAAAATCTATTATTCCTATTAAGATAAAGCTACCATCATTATGATTATCAATGGAGTATATTGAAGATGATGAGGACTATAAAGTCTCAAGGCCACAAGAACTAGAACTTCTTGATGGTAAGTGTTTGGCTACCCTGAAAACTTACATGCCCATCAGAACAGATTATGAAGAAGCTAAAACAAGTGAATTCTCCCTTGAGAGTTTGAGATTGGTGATTTAGTCTTGAAAGAGAACTAAAAGAACAAAAACACTAAATTTAATAAAAAGGTAAGTTTTAACCTAATTGGTTGGGACCATTTATTATCATGACAAACTATGGATTAGGGGCATATTGATTGGCTAAACTGAATGGTGAATAACCTCTAGATCCCATGAACATCAAGCACCTTAAGAGGTTATACACATGAATATTTTAGAACCATTATCTATAAGACCCATTATTTGGGGTCAACTTGTGTTGAATTAATTTTATCCTACCATTTTATACTGCCCTGGACCACTCTCATATGAGCCCTATTACTTTTATGACTCTAGATAGTAAAATATTTTGGACCATTGGTACTGTAAACACATTTTATCATAACTTATGTCATTATCTTTGAGAACCATATTCTTTGGAATGTTTTTCTTAAGAACCTCATTCTTTATCCCACCCTGGATGGTCCATCTATTGGACCCTATTCTTTGGACCGTTCTCTTTGAGAACCATATTCTTTGTTATGTCTTAGGCTTTTTATAACCTAAAAACTTTTGTCCCTCAACTAATTATGATCCTAATTATGTCTCATCATTATTATGAACACCTTTAATACTAGTTATACAAAGCAGTTCATCTAGAATAGTATTGTATAGCTTCTTATACAGAGAAGTGAACAAGGACACCTTTTTAGCTTAGGATCCTTGCCTATTGGATGGTTCTTCTGATTGATTTTGCACTTCACACTATTATATATTAAATTTTATTCTCTTTGGTGAACATTTTTATCTTTTTATGACCCTCTCTCTCATCACTTTATGAGTATGGGTTGTTGTAGCTAGCTAAGCTATTTATTAAAACTTTTACTCTTAGACGAGCATCTCCTAGATTAGTTGTTTCCCCCTTGTATATATTTTATCCAAAAAACACCAAAAACATTAAAAAATGATCCAAAAAATAACAAAAACATTATATTACACTTTTTTACATTCTAATCCTCATGCTCTTACCATTTTGTAAGTAATTTATCCCACATGCTTTCCATTTTACAAGATCATTCTCCTTTATTTCACCAGCTTATCACTTGCAAGACCATTCTCTTTTGTCTCATTGATTTTGTTTTCTCCCCATTTCTTCTACAACATTAATCATATGTTTATGATCATCATATTTTTTCTTCTATCCCACTTTCTGGGAGAAATTCATTTGTCTTAAAGTTTATGTTAGCACATGCATCCATAGAACTATGTAGGCAACATCCACTTGTCTTGTACATCTGGAGTCAGTTCATCCAACCCCTTCCTTTTCTTATCTTCCCCCATTTCTTCTATCATTGTTCCTCTTTAATTAGGGAACAACTCTTGTGTCCTTTTTCTTTGTTATGTTGTGGTGGAAACAACATTTCTAACACATGTACATGAATAATTATGTTTAAACTGCACTAACCTGGTTTTTGTTTGTGTGTATTTATTTGAGTTTTATTGGTGTTTTATTGTTTTTCTTGGTTTTTTGTTGTGATTTATTATCTCTTCATTTATTTATTCTCCTTTTTATTAATTCTTGTCTCACCTTGGTCTTGTGTTTCCTTGTATGTTTTTGCTCTTCTCTTTTGTTTTCAAGAGCATCTTGATGATTACATAGATCTAGATTATTTATATCTTGATCTCATGTTCTTAAGTTGTTCTTGAACATTTTTGTTTATTTGATTATTTTTGGTGTTATTTGGTATTTTATTTTCTTAATTGGTCTTGCTTCTTTGTTTTCTTTTTTAATAACATCTTGATGATTCACATAGATCTTAATTATTATATCTTGATCTCATGTTGTTAAGATGTTCTTGCTTTTCATTTTTAAATAATTTTATTCCTACTTAAGTCTTGATTGTTCATATCATTATTTTAAGTTGGGATCATTTATAGTTATCTTTTTTTTATCTTTGATTTTTTGTTTAAATGTAAATAGCTATAACTCTAGTTTTGGTCATTGTTTACCATTATCCTTAGTTATAGGTATTCATATTTGAATGGGATTCATGTAAGTTAAATGAAGGTAATTATGAGTTATTCATACTTATGAGTTATTCATACTTATGATGCCTAATTTATCTTGGAATAATAAGCACTTTATGCTCTAGACTCTAGTCTTAATGTCAACACAACTCTAATAAATAGATCTTAAGATCACTATGCATAAACTAGGCTCAATAGGTTTAGCACCTAACACAATGCTTAAATGTGCATCTCTTATCATAAATCATGAGTTGAACCAATATTTGGTCAATTTTCATCATCAATAATTCCATTCTCTCCCAATTTTGGGTGAACTACATTGGTTTGAGGTCCATCTAGACTATGTAGGCAATGCTTAAATACATGATGTATCTCGAGTCAGCTCAGCCATCTTCATTCTTCTCTTCATCTCTTTCATCACTTTGTGCATTATCACATGCCTATTTTTTATGGTTTTTTCTAAGCTAGTGTACCATCACATCTTTATTTGCACCTGCTCATATTTAATCTATATATTAGGTTATATCCTTGCACTAATTGCTTGCCAATTTGCCCATGCTGGGGCACAACATTTGAACTAGTTAAAAAATATAAATCAGCCCTATAGGGGCAAGCCATTATTTATTCTTTATCAATGATCAAAATTATCCCTACTATGGCAAATTAGTTGTCTCATGATCCAATATACTCTACTAGGGCACTTCTTATTATCATCTTTTTGGATACCACATTCTCCTTTTCTTCTACTTCCAATCTCTCCACACTACTACCCATGATGAAAATGTTTTAATGTAAAACTTGTCTCAAGATTGATCAATGTCATAAGCGTGCATCTTGTACTCTCAAATTGGGTGCATTCAAAGTGTGTCAATTATATGTTTTGATTGAATCTTTCCTATTCCCCCCATATTTGGGGCCCATTATACCTCTAATTATATTTTTAGCATTCATGGTAACCATGCATGAAAGCATTAGCTCATATGCATGTGATCTATTCCATGGGTTAATCTCTCCATTTCCCTCTCTTTTTGAGATTCCATCCTTCTCTTTCATCCTAGTATGTCCTCTTGAGGGGGCATCATGGGTCATTTCCATTTTCTTCTTGAAAACTCTTATCTTTTAAAAGGTTTTTCTTCACTTGAATTTCTCACCATGCCTTCTTAAATAGGTGTAAAATGTAGACATCCAATTCCTAACACCATTTGTTTTGAAATTTTCAATCTTACTTGAATTGCACTCAAATGCCCAATTTAGATCAAAATCACTAAAAACACACTAAATGGTTTGAACTTGTCATATACAATTGATGATTTAGGCCAATGTATCCCTAAATTGGGAAATTTATTTTATGTGATTCCTAACTTTGATCAATTCATATTGAGTCAAAATGTTGATTTCACCTTTTTGTGCCCTGATCGCTCCTTTCTTCTAATTCATTAGTACACATCAGATACCTTTGTTATTTTGTGTTGGAAACATACTAAATGAGAATATGGTTCCAACACATCTAGCATCACCTTCAAATTCTTATCAAGTCAAATTATAACCCAGTAATATGACTTTCTGACCATTTTGATTAATTGTGCACTAATTTCTAAAGAATTGCACTAATATTGATTAATCTTGTTTAAGGATAATTAATTAAAATCAAGAGCTTAAGTGGATTTTTCATAGAGGTTACTGATTATTTTAATATTGTAAATTTATTCCCAATATCTGCATCACCTAGTGACATCATCTATGTGGTGACATCCATAAGCCATAAATACATAAAATATATGAATTATGGGTACCTATGCCCAATTAATGCCCCTTCCTCCCAAATAATTATCAGATTATTTATGGATTTAATTCCAAATATTAGATTAATCCATGGCCACACATCTCAATCTTGAGATGGATGGTCATGGTTGATCTTAGACCATTTACAAAATCTATAAATGGAGGGGCATAGAACACAATTTCTTAAGCTAAATTATTGTAAACTTATAATGTAGAATTGTCTCCACATCTTTTTTTGTTGATCATTGTGATTTATTTGCAAGATTTGTTTGATATGCTAGATTAGAGATTTCTTCTATTAAGCCTAGGTTATGCATATTGTTCTTGAGTCAATGGAAGAGCAAAGTAGCCATTGTTGACAAAGACAAGAGCATTAAATCAAGGGGAGAACACACTTGGAGCTACTTTTGGGTGGTGGAATCAATTTAGGAAGGTAATTGGTATTGATTTCTTTCAATTTATTATTTATTATCATTATCAAACCCCATTGGAATAGGTTAGCTTTATTTGTTGAGTTCTTTATGTATTTTCATGGATTTATTGACTAATGCTTGACTAACATCCTTTGTAATTCATCCTACACTTACCATCTGACTTGTGACATAGCACCCATGCTATCACAATTCCTATCATCACCTTTCAGATATCTAGAATCAGTAAAGTATAAACATCAAGTAAACTAACTCTTAAACTAGGGTATATCTTCTTTGAGCCCATCTCTCATATGGATAAGGACCTCCTCTCCTTCTCACTATCTTGTACCCCCATAACCATAGTTTTAATGACTATAGATAGTCTTAAGATATTATACACATCCTCTAAGGTGATACCCACCTTTTTGGTATCCCCCTCCACCTCCCACCTAATTGTATTAGTCAATCATTCCCAAGCTCCTAGGAACATGACTAGTAAATCCAAACTCAATAGAATCCTACACATCTCCAAGATACCTCCTAAACCTAAGGCAATCAATCTAGTTATATCTCTAATAGATAATCACTTTAATCAGTCAGGGATCCATACCACATCCATTAAATGCCAAAATCTGGGCCACCCCTACAACCATAAAATAACAAAAGATGTATTAGATCCTCCATGTCATTTATAAACAAAATACATTATTTTCAAAATTTTAACAAAACTAAGCCTAATTTTCTTTAATTTATTCATTTTTAATCAATTCAACCTATTTTACGCCTAATTGGCCCCTTTTCCCTCAATCATCCATTATGAGCCTTTCTATAAATCATTCGGCCTATTTCATGCATTTCCATACTATTTTGATCACTTAGTCAAACACTAGGTTGACCAAAATTTACTTCTTTTGATCAATTTGACCTAACAAACTAAGTCAACCCTTTACTTTTTCCCCTCTTAGTACTAAGTTGGCACAATGCATTTTTCTACTAGGTCGGCAATATACTAAGTCAATTGTTTGGAAAACATACTACCTCAATACATATCTACTAAGTCAACAATGTGGATTTTGAAAAATTAAATGTATTTTTGATTGCCTATCTTCCAAAAAATTTGAATTTTGGCTATTTTTTGCACTAATCTATGCAGATTCACCTAATGTTCTTCACATTTGGATGCCTTCACTTCTCTTGTAGTCTCTTTCTTTATCTACAACACTAAGGTAAGTAAAGGTGTGTGTTTTTCAATTCTATCCTTTCATTTATCTTATTTCTTGCTTACTACATTTTACATGGCATTAGCGTTATGTGTTATCATGTTCTATTCCCAAAGCACCATCCTGTGTTGCACTCATATGACATGTGATGAACCTCGAGTGTGTCATATGTATACACATAATATTTTCAAACTTTTATCACTTAATGACACTTTATATCTTGCAGGAACCCGTTGAGTCTCAATCTCTCTGAGCGTATGCCTTAAGGGGTGGGCAGACCATTGGTGATTCACAAGATTGTTGTCCCTTTTGCCACTTATTATATATACACTTGTCTCCTAAAAACCATTCCTATAAGCTTGTTCCTTTCTATTATAACCTCCTCCAGTCATTTCCCACTTTCATTTACCTTTTTCCTAGACTAAATCCCCTTTTAGTAGTTTTAAAACTATGTCAGTTGGGTTGACCCTATATTATTTTGTCATCAGGCCACAATGCCAATGTAGTTCATTTTTAGCATGGGTTATTATTCAAAACATTACTAGGTTGATTAGTTCAACCTTGTTAGCCAATTTTTTTTGTAAGGGTTTACGGTTATAGTTGCCTATATATACAAGTTCATTTTGTCATTATTGAAAGAAGATAAGAATAAGTAAGAGCTATTATGCATTTTATTATCCACCATTCTAATTGAAGAGCAAACTTAGGGTTTCATACTTTTTTGGAGATATGGGTCTTATCTTATGAATAAATCTTTTGGATGTATTGATAGGTTGTGTAGCCTAGAGCTGATTTATCTTTATCATCCTTACATACCACAATAACCTCTTATGAAGTACCTTGGCCAAGGGAGAGATTGAGGCTCAACAGTTTTGTTTTCAAAGGTGAGTATTCATAAAAAATTTCCTTCTTTGTAAGAGTAGATAGATATGTATTTGTACTTATCTTTCATGAATTAGGATTATGTATACATTTATGTGATTATATGTCTCTTATGCATATTTACTTTTATTATTTCTAAACCCCACTTTGTGCCACAAGCTTTGGTGAGCATTAAATTAGATTTGCTTTACTTGTTGTTAGTTTGGTGAGATATCAAAACGTAGGAATCCCTTAGGGTTATTACATGAGTGTGATTGATTGGAAGCTTTGAAACCCTCCCTAGCATAGTGTATTGTGGCAAGAGATCCCCTAATCAAGTTTATCAGATCCCCATATTGGTTATGTTCCTGATTATCTAATATGTCCCCAATCAGAAGTGTATGGTATGATCTATCTTCTTTGAGTTAGGACTGATTTATTGACATGATGCATTTCTGATTGCATACACTTTGTGCCATGTTTTTGATTTAGAACTATCTTATAATTTGATCCTTGGGTGAAAATGGATCCATAAAGTACATGTTCTACCTTCCACCCTTCATCAATGTATTAAGTTTTCCCATTTTGGGTTATAATTTACCATTCCTGGAGACTTATAGCCATATCAATTTTGTAAATATTTAGAAGCACATTATGAAAGTTATAACTACTACTTTGGCATAGAGCCTATTCCCAAGAAGGACAAGGAATTATTTGATCAACCACATGAATCTCATTATGTGGATCCAAGTACTCTTTCCTCCACTTCATCTACCCTACCCAATTCCATATCCAATCATTTCACTATTCAAGAGAATGGCTTTGGGGAATACAAAATCGGCAATGCATTTCATATAGCCAAATTACCTAAGATGCCTAAAGCATATGGTAGGCCTAAAGTACAAACACCTAAAATGGAATGACAAAATAAAGATAATTCTTGTTAGATTAGAACTTTGGTTTTCATAAAAACCACTTCCTAAGATCAAAAATAAATCAAGGTTGATGATGATTCATGGCTATACAATGATGATTTTTCCACCTATTACCAAAATAAAAAGTATATTATTCCAAACCAGATAATGGATAATCAAGACTACAATGGAAAAGGCCTGGGGTAAAAATAACTAGGACCTATTGAGCTACTATCAATTACCAAACATAAAGGGACTTGAGGTATTAGATAAAAACTGCCTGGGGGTGAACCCATAGATCTTGAGAGTGGTTATAATTTATTGTATAACTTAGATAATGACAATAATGATGTAAAGTATTTTTATAGAATCTACAATGAGTTTGTCAATATAAATTTTTTTGAACCTAATAGCATTTGTATCATTATTTTTATGCCATCTAATCTCCCTCTTTTCTTCCATCATCCCTAATTGATTGACTAAGACCAACAAGATTCTTACATGCCATTAGATGATTTTTAGAATGATGAAACAATATATGAATTTATGGGCCTTAGATATAATTTTCCAATTGTTGATCATAAATAAGGATTTTCTATTACACTAGACCATACTACCTAGTTTGGAGATTAGGTCAACTTTCTTGGTCATAAATAAAAAGAAAAAGAAAATCAAACATTGAGGTCACAAAGTGAAAACCTCTTTGAGATACTTTTGGACTAGTGAAAAAGAAAATAAAAAGATAAACCTCATGGTGAAAACCTATTTTAGGTTTCATTGGATGAGGAAGTTGAACCTCTTTGAAATAAAGGCTAGGCCTCTTCTAGTTACAAAACTTCGTGTCATTTAGGAATCATTTCAGAACAACAATACACATTTGATCAATTAGTAAAATATTATCCACATACCTTTGTTATATGGAGTTTTCCAAACCTTGGTGATTAAAATTATTTCTACTTGGGTGAACTTGATAATTCATTCGATCCACTAGATGAAGATGAAGACCAATGTACCACTTTTCCAACTATTTTAGAAGATGGTTATGTTATCACTTAGAAGTGCACTCTTGTAAAAACATGTGTTTATTATCAATCATGTTGATAAAATCAAATATCTCAAATGTGTGTGACATTATATTTAAGCTAATATATATATGAATATTTGGTTCCCTTTGGTACACTCAAGTACTCTCTAAACACTCTAATTTTGTGATTTCTTGACTAGAAAAAAGATAGAAGGAGCAATGACAAATCTGAAAATAGAAATGAAAATTGAAAATTAGGGTGATGCACCAATGTTAAGGTTAATAATGTAGATAATTTAATTAATTTTGAATATAAATAACTTTCACACATTCACTTAATTCTCATATAATTACTCTTGCATCAGTATTTCACATAGAGGTCTTAACAAACACACACTAGCTTGGAAGGACTGAACAATAATTGAATTCACTTCTAAAGTAGGTATAAATCAGTCTTAGACACTATATATGACATAAAATATTTATTATTTACTACATAAATTTGATATATTTATACATAAACATATAAAAATCAATCATTCACTAAGTTACATCAATGAACATTAAGAACACACTTCATGAACAACTTAAAAATAGAGGAAAAATCAGCTCTTTATTGCTTTAAAGGTTAGGTAGTGCAATATTTGGTATATTTTTAATAATAAAAAGGCATAATATAATCATAATAATTAAAAAAATTAATGTAAATATATAAAATAATATATAGAGAGAGGAGACAATCAACTCAAGAAACTAGAGATCTAGTCCTAGTTCACTCCTCCAACTAAAACTTTAACTCAAATTTTAATTTCAACTTTAAACTTTAACTCCACCAAAATCTAACATAATATTTTGTATTTTAAACATTATTAAACTTTATATCCTTTTAATATTATATGGAATTTATGGAGATAATTTTAAAGTGTTTGTAAAAGTCAAAGGGTCCTTGCATGCATTGATAGTCTTCAATCTTGAAGAGATCTTTAGTTAACTCCTCTTGAACTTGAAACTTGTATTAAACTTATTTTTATTTTGAATACATATTAAAGTTTTACTTAAGTTACCTTTATTTTTATCCTGGAGTTTTAATTTGACTTATCTTGACTTGCAACTTGGAGTTTGACTTCAGTTATCTCACTTGCTACTTGCATGCATGTTTGACTTCATGACTTTCTAAATTTAGCCCAAAGGGAGGCATAGTATGAGAGAGATTGCATATTAACATTATAAGAATTATATTTCATGAAAATATATCCTAAAATATTAACAAATACTTGAACTCAACTTCTCCACTTTTTCATGTTTTTGAACTCCACTTTTTTAGGGCTAACTGAAGACTCTTATTGTTGACTTAACCTTTTTTACATTTAACCAAAAGGGGGGTAGCCTATATTTTGGTATTTTATATCTAATAAGGTATATTAAGGACATAAAACCAGTTTTAAACCTTAAATGACATAAAAACATACCTTCATGTCAAATTTCATGAGATTTCATTCAATAAAACTCAAAATATGCACTTTTCAGTGTTTCCTAGCTTGCACAATTTCATTTCTAAATGTCTATAAGTCTAATTTTTTCCATTTTATTGATTTTTATGAAGCCTAAATACCTAATTATTTTTAAACTATGAAATTTAATCACTTTTATAATCATTTCAACCATTTTATGTGCTCAACTAATCTCTTAAACCTCTCAAAAATAGCCTTTTTTATTGTCTCTCTTGCTTGCTTAAAACATTTATGCTTATACCTTTGCATTTGTCCATTATTTATATAAAAAAATTTATTTATTAAGGTATATAAATGTATTATATGACAAATAATATCTTAAACCACTTTTATTTTTCAACATAGAACTCAAAAATACAAACATATTGCTTAAAACTGAGCTATTGGGGTTTAAGAAGGGTTTTAGAGCACCCCTTCCTCTTAATGAGTGTTAATAAAGTTAAGAAATTATAAAATGAAAAAAAAATAATGTAATATTTATGAAATAATGACCTTAAACTCCCCCTAATACCATTTTATCCAACTCCTTTTCACCTTCATGTACTGAGTATTTGAAAAATTAATTTCACTAGCTTGTAAATAGCTAGTTAGAGGAACAAAAGAAGCATCTGTCAAAATTTTGACTTGTGATTTGTTCTTGATCATTATTTTGGCCTGATAAAGGTTTTATTATTTTTTTAATTCCTTTATTTGCCTTTAATCCATGAATGTATTCTTCTTGAAAACCTTCACATAAACAATTTTAACCAATGGTGGCAAAATTATCAATATTCTTGGTGACTTTTTGGGATGTTTGCCTGCTAAACACTCAAGACCAGTATCTCTATCAATAGGATTATATATTCATGAAAATATTTTTTTATACGGTTCATATCAATGTATGATTAATCCAACAACATTCATGAATAATGGATCTGAACATAGATAAACTCAAAAATATTTCAAACACACCAAAACTATATTCTTCATATTCTGATTATAAAACATTTGGGACATTACATATTTAGAAGAACATCATTTATATATTCATGGAGATTATTTATCCATTAATATCTCATCCCAAATCTCTCAATCTCCTATATATGATATATTGTTATAACTCAATAATATATCTAAATAATATTATATTCTAATCTATTATTGTAACATTGTTTATAACAATTTTTTGATAATTAATTACTACCAAATATAACTATTAACTAAATATATTATTTACCTCTCGATAAATACTAAATGTAACTACTAATGTAAAATCTAGTCCCTAACATTACCCTCCTTAGTTTTTACATGGTGAAAAAACATTCACACTTTTACCTGCAGTATGCTCACCTCTTGTGGCATGCCCTATTTGGCTCATGACCTTGATCCAAAGAAAGACTCTCCTTCCATAGTTTTATAGGTTTAAAAAAAACCTTGATATGAGCAAGAACACATCAACTATTCACCTTCTATATTTTTTTGGATCTCTACCACAAACCCTTTCAAGATTCATGATATGACTTACATTGGTGCTTTCTATCCTTTCAAAATGCTTTCACATCAGGGGGTTATATTTAGAATTTGTTCACAAATTACATATCTTGAACAAGCATATTATTTTATTTTTATTTTGAAAACACACAACAGAAACTATAAAAACACACCACATAAAATGTCACCAAAACATTTTGGGCCCCCTCGTTGGTGATTGATGAGAGGCTGTAGAACCTTCAACCTTTATTTCCTCCTTCCTCTAGTAGATGAAGTTGCTTCACTCAGCTCAAATTTTGATGAAGCTTAGATTCATTAATTATTCAAGGATAAATTTCCCCCCATAATTTAGACATTACATACAAGCAAAAATGCATCCATAGAATAATATTTGTTTATGATTTTTACTTGAACACCAACTATTAATGTTTTGACTCTTTTGACGACACATTTTAAAAATTAATCTTTTGAAAAAATTTAATATTTTATGACATAAACCATTTTAATGGTTATGACTAAACTTATGATGATATGACAATTTTTATTTGGAAGACCCTCTAACTTGAAAAATGAACTTTATGACTCTGAGACACCTAGAAAAACAACTATATAACAGACTTTAAAAACAAGATCTAATAAACCAATACTTAAATTTAAAAACTTATGAAAGCTATATTAGAATTGACACATCTATAAAAAACTTGAGGGAAAATAACAACTCATAAAATTTAAATACTTTAAAAAACAAGACTCTCATTGTTATGGATTGGACATAAGCTTTGATAAAAGGAATATTCAACTTTGACATGTCTAACAAAAAAATAAATATTAATCATCTAAATAAAGAACTTAAGAACCTAAAATGCACAACTTATAAATAATCACCTAATAGAACTCAAAGACTTGAAAATACTTCATTTACACATGTACTAGGTTATTGACACATGGAAAATGGTAGAAAATGGATGAAATAAAACTTGATATGAAGTCAATGGTAGAGATAATACTTAGGGAGCCAGATCATCAACAAATCTAATACATTGAGTATTAAATATTTCACAATGCTCGATGACTATACCTAACATGGAAATCATCTGATCTAATGATAATTGATTATCAATTAAACATAGCTAATCATAACCATATAAGAAGTCTTCCAATTCTACTTTCTATTGAAAATGTTAGACTAAACAAAATAATTATTGACAGCTATATGGACTGCACAACAATTGTATGCATGAACCGTATAGATCAACACAAAACTATAGATATTCATTTATGCATGGATAAATTATGATCTAAATCATGTGTATAAAATGTTTGAACATCGATTGAATCTCATTTAATTTGAGGTTTATCTTCTCATGGTTGTGTCTTTAGATACACATAATTAAGAAAAGAATAATGCAAGCTCTGATCTACAGACTAGCAAAAAATACACAATGGTAATATCCTGCTCAATGAGTAATACACCAAAGAGATATACATTATACTATGAATCAACTCACTAAAAGTATACATATATATTTAACCTATAAATTACATAGATGCTTTCATCAACAAAATTTCTCATTAGCTAGGGCAATCGAGAACTAGTAATGGCTTTACCCCATATAATGTCTCAAGATTTCATAGATGCTATGATATTAGATGTTGGGGATAGTTTAGATCAATGTATGAATAAACCAACAACATTCATGAATAATGTATCCAAACACAGATAAACTCAAAAATATTTCAAACACACCAAAACTATATTTTTCATATTCTGATTATAAAACATTCAAGACATTACATATTCATAGTAACATCATTCCTATATTCATGGAGATTATTTCTCCATTAATCTCTCACCCCAAATCTATCAATATCCTATATATGATATATTTTTATAACTCATAACAATATATTTAAATAATATTATATTCTAATCTATTATCGTAACATTATTTATAACAATAACCTAATAACTAATTACTACCAAATACACTATTTACCTCTCAATAAATACTGAGTGTAACTACTAATGTAAAAGATAATACCTAAAAAATATCACAAAATATGAAACTAAAAATGTCCTCAAGCAACTACAACACATATGCACAAGCACTTATTGAATTGAAAACTAGAACAACTACCAATAGACAAATGTGCCAAAATAGCACTTGAAGGAAAGTGAAATCTAATACTACTATGTACAACATTAAATATCCACTTGAATAAAAACAAAAACCTCTTAGGTCCTCTCCATGTGGTTGATGAAGATGACTAACAAGATGTCCTGTGAGTGTCATTATGGTTGGATGAGCTCTTTTCCTTATTGTCAACCTCTTTGGCTTATCTCCAAGTGAATCAACTAAAGCAAACATATGTCCAATATAGATAAATTATTATCATGGTTCAATACTCACCTCATGTTTCTCTTCAACACTATGAAATTTCTCAAATGTAACCACCTTCTGATTCATAGGAACACCTGTAATTTCAGCCTTTAATGACTCATTACAACAATATATTTTGGCTTTTTGTAACATATTTAGATATTTTATCTTGATCTTAAACTATTGGAAATTGTTCAAGCTCTTTATGGAGCTCTAAATACTACTACCACTCTTCATCAAAATAATCTTGATCCTCACTTGTAGCTTCTTCATCTTCATGTATAGGGTTGTTACCTTGTAAAACCACTGCTATAATATCACTAGCTACTACCATATCTTCTGGAACATATTCATGATAGGCTTATTGAGACTCACTTGCTACTATAATTTGATTTTTTAATGGTTCCTCAAGAGCTGAAACATAATATTCTTATATGTCAAATTGAATCTCATTTGACCAACACAACTCTTGATCATCTTTTCTTGACAAATTCACCTCTTCACTTGCATGATCTTCTTTTGCCTTCCATACAATAGGTCCTCATTCAAAAAGGAAGATGGTGGGGGGGGGGGGGGGCAATACTTTATTTACTTGCTTGAAACCTCTTAAAGTGTCCTTACAACTTGGTACTTTAAGATTACTAGGTTTATTATGATGTTATTGAAGGAATGGAGAAGATAATTGAATTGAAGATGTTATATTCTTGTTTTTCCACTCTTCAATTATTTTTTCAAACTTAGAGGTGACTTGAACTTCATGTATGGATAAAACTTGAAGGATAGATGGAGGGTTTGAATGGGAATTAATAAGCCTTTGATAATTTTAATTAATAGTTTCATTCAATATTTATTTGAAACAAGGGAAAGAAACTTGTGTTAGGGATTTATGCTTTAATGCTTCTAACTTAATTTTTCCACTCAACAATCAACCTCTCACATTCTTAATCTTCATGGGAAAATTCAACATGAGGGATTTATGGAGGGCTCAATAAACTTGTAAATTCTCTTGGATTATATTATACAAATTTACCCATCTCTTGATTTTGGATTGGCATGAGAAAGGGATCTTTCTCAAGAGTAGGCATGACATAATTAGGGTTCTTGGTCGAAGAAGATTTCCAAGATGGATGGTCTTAGGCTCTTGGGGAAGAGTGAGTAAATATTACATAGGCATAGAATCTTTTATAGGATCAAGAGTCTTGAACATGTAATATTTAATCAATTTGACTCTCTTTAAGATTCAAGGGGTTATAGTTCTTCTTGTTTCCAACATAGGGTTTTGGACTCAATTCTTTGTACCCTTATGGACTACTACTGCATTGGTTCTTTTGTAGCATCATTGTATCTATTCAATGATTTAATATCTTTATGATGTATGTATGCTTGATATTAAATTTACTATTGATGCCTATTGTATTCCTCTTCCTTATCACTCTTCATAAATTTTCTCTCAAAGTCATGTTTTATTTCTTTCACATTTTTTTCAGGGTGATTAGAAAGAATGTGATTTTACCAAGGTTGATTGTAAATATGAGTACAGGTGGGAAGGGGGTAAATATCATGAGAATACTGACATATTATTGGTTCATTAATATTTGAGGTGAATTCATAAATATTTTAAGCTTGATATGAAGGATATGTAGGTACAAAAGTTGCATTTTCAAAAAATAGATTATTGTGATACATACCCAATGATGCTCTTTAGAAACTTGGATTGATTAAACTAAATGTATATAAATTAGAGTCATTATATATTAATTAATTGAATAATATGTGTTCTAAAAATTTCTAAAATAAACACCAAACTTTAGCAATGTTATAAGCTATGGTCCCATCGGGTGTACCAAAAACTATTATCACTCAGAAGTGCACCCTTGCAGGAACATGTGCATGTTCTCACTCTTGTTGATACAATGGAAAATATATAATGCATGGTACCTTATATTAGAGAGAATATATAGTTTAATTCCTATTTATATTTTTTACACTCACCTAATTCTCTCTAAACTCTCTAATTCTATGATTTTTTGACTAGGAAAAGGTTAGAAGGAGCAATGTTAAAGCTAAAAATGAAAATGAAAACTAAAAATTGAGGAAATACACCAATGTTAGGGTTAATTATGTAGATAATTTACATAATTTGGAATATAAATAAATTATACACATTTAATTAATTCTCATACAATGACTCTTGCATCAGCATTTCACACAAAGGTCTTAACAAACACACACTAGCTTGGAAAGACAACAGTAGTTG
Organism: Torreya grandis; assembly: GCA_037957365.1. Taxonomy (NCBI): domain Eukaryota; kingdom Viridiplantae; phylum Streptophyta; class Pinopsida; order Cupressales; family Taxaceae; genus Torreya; species Torreya grandis. The sequence continues at coordinate 1,696,164 of JARHVA010001662.1, read as the reverse complement.
AATTCACTTTCAGATCAAGTAGAATTCAGACTTATACACTATGTATGACTTATAAGAGTTATTATTTTATGAATAAATGTGATATATTTTAAAATAAATATATTAAAATCAATCATTCACTAAGTTATATCAATGAACATTAATAACACACTTCATGAACAACTAGAAAATGAAGGAAAAATCAGCTATTTATTTCTTCAAAAGTGAAGTAGTACAACTTTTGATAGATTTTCAATTATTAAAAGGCATAATATCATCATAATCATTAAAAAATTAATGTACATATATAAAATAATATATATATAGAGAGAGAGAGGATATAAACAACTCAAGAAACTAGAGATCTAGTCTTAGTTCACTCTTTCAACTAAAACTTTAACTCAAATTTTAATTTCAACTTCAAACTTCAACTCCATCAATTTTCAACATAGTATTTTGAAATTTAAAAATTATTAAACTTTATATCCTTGTAATATGGAATGTAAATTATGGAGAGAGAATTTTTAAGTGTTTTTAAAATTCAAAGGGTCCTTGCATGCATTGATAGTCTTCAATCTTGAAGAGATCTTCAACTAACTCCTCTTGAACTTGTAACTTGCATTAAACTCCTTTTGATCTTCAATTAAATAATTTTTATATTGCATGCATATTGAATTTTTACTTTAGCTACTTTTATTTTTATCTTGGAATTTGACTTTGACTTATTTTGACTTGCAACTTGGATTTTGACTCCTGTTATCTCACTTGCAACTTGCATGCATGTTTAATTTCTTCACTTTCTAAATTTAGCCCAAAAGGGGGCATAGTAGGAGAGAGATTGCATGTTTAAATTTTAATGATTATATTTCATTAAAATATGTACTCAAATCTTAACCAATAATTTAACTCAACTTCTCCACTTTTGCATGTTTTTGAGCTTCACTTTTCTAGGGCTAACTGAAGACTCTTGTTGTTGACTTGATATTTTCTAAATTTAGCCAAAAGGAATTGACCCATATTTTGGTATTTTATCTCTCATTAGATAAATTAATTACATTAAACCAATTTTAAACATTCAATTGCATAAAAACATATCTCCATGTCAAATTTTACAAGATTCCATTTAATAAAACTCAAAATATGCATTTTTTGGTGTTTCCTATCTTGCATAATTTCATTTTTGAATGCCTATAGGTCTGAGTTTTTCCATTTTATTGAGTTTTATGAGGCATAAATACCTCATTATTTTTCAATTAGTACATTTAATAACCCATATAATCATTTCAACCATTATATGTGCTCAGCTAATCTCTTACACCTCTTAAGAATTGCCTTTTTGACTGTCTCTCTTGCTTGCTTAAAACCCTGATGCTTGTACCTTTGCCTTTCTCCATTATTTTCCATAAAATTTTGATTAAATAGGGTGTATAAATATATTATATTAACTATGAGATATCACACCATATTTATTTTTCAACAAATCTCAAAAATGCAAACATACTGCTTAAAACCAAGCCATTGGGGTTTAAGAAGGGTTTTAGAGCACCCCTTCTTAACAATTGTTCATAAATTTGAGAACCTATATCATGAAACTGAAGAATTTAATATTTATTCAATATGGTATCCAAAATATCCATAATAATTTGTTATCCAACTCCTCTTCACCTTCATATACCAAGCATTTGAAAAATTGCCTTTACTAGCTTGTAAATAGCTAGTTAAAGGAACAAAAGAAACATCTATCAAAATTTTGACTTGTGAGTTATTCTTGAGCATGATTTTAGCCTGATAAAGGTTTTATTATATTTTAAAAACCTTTTTATACCTTTAATCTATTTATTTATTCTTTAAAAACCTGTACATAATCAACTTTGACCAATGGTGGCAAAATTATCAAGAGGTTCCACACTGCTTATGGAGGATACTACTAAAGTCAACATTGGAACACTTGTCAATCCCAAATGAATCAAACCTATATAATCCCTAATTTAATATGAACATTATATTATTAATTACCTCCTCTGATATTTTTTTGATATTTTTGCATGGTGTTATTCAGATATGACAGGCTTGGACCCTACTTTAGTTGTATATCACCTTGTTTTACACCCTAATGCCAAGCTGATTAAAAAAAGTTGAGAAAAATTCACCATTACATAGCCATTATTTTCAAGAAATAATTATAAAAAATATTAGAAGCATGATGCATCCCTCTTATTAATTATTAAGAATGAATATCCAATATAGTCCCAGTCAACAAAAAGACACAAGAAATCTAATTATGTATTGACTTCAAAGATATCAATAAATCATAACAAAAAGATGAATTTCCTTTGCTCAATATTTATATGATTATATATTCCACAATAGGGTATGATATTTCATCTCTTATATATGGATTTTCATGATATTATCATATTAAAATTATATTAAAAGACCAACACAAGACATCATTCACCACTCTATAGGCAATGTTCTAAAATCAAGTGATGACATTTGGTCTCAAGAATGCCTAGGACACATGCCATGAATATCATTTTTTATGACATGATGCATGATATTATTTAAGACTATGAGGATGATATTTATGGAAAAATCCAAGAGCAAGGTAGGACATCTAGATGTATTATGAAGAATATTTAAATGACTTCATGAATACAAGGCTAGGCTTAACTCTAAAAAGTGCATCTTTGGTGTTTTTTCAATAAAATTGCTAGGTTTCATTATTTATCATCAAGGAATTGAATTCAATAAAACTAATGTTAAATCCATTACATAAATGACTCCACCTTCAAATCTCAAGTAGCTTTGTAGTCGATAGGGTAAAATCTAGTCTATCAAATGATTTATTTATCACTTGGCAGACATATGCCATCCCTTTACTCACCTTATAAATAAGGATACCATTTTCTTATGGGTTATATATTATCAATATGGATTTGAGAAATTAAAATAATATCTAGAAAATCCACCTATTTTGTCTCCATCTACACCTGGAAAGCCATTGCTTCTATACATCTCAGCAACTGATTGTGCCTTGGGGGCACCCCAAAAAAAATATAATGATCATGAGAAAGAATGGGTAGTATATTATTTGAGCTACACATTGATTGCATATTATAATATTACAACTTAGTAGAAAAATATTGTTTAACCATGGTATTTTCAACCCAAATGTTGTGTCATTATATGCTCAATAATAAATCCATTGTCATTGATAAAGTGGATCCACTCAAATATCTACTTCCAAAGGTAGATTTGATTGGTTGTATGACTAGGTGGATCATGTTATTGAGTGAATTTGAGACTAAATATTTTCATAAAAAGGCCATCAAGGGGTAGGAACTTATATATTATCTTGTTGAAGCACCCTTGTCAGATACCAAGCCATTTATTTTCAATTTTCTTGATGAGTTGATCATGACTCTAAATGATGTTTGTTATGTACCTCAACAATTAACCCTTTAGTTTGATCGTTTATATACTTAACATGGATTAGGATATTGTATTATATTCATCACATTACAAGGGGATCTTATTCCCAAGCCATTTTTAGTTTGGTTTCACTTGTACAAAAATATTGCATAATATGAAACACTTATTACTGGGTTTTATCTAGTACTACAATGGACCATAAATAATTTACATGTTCATGAAGACTCTCAAATTCTTATTAACTAGGTGATAGAGTAATACCAAATTAAATATGACAATCTTATTCCTTACAAGAATATGGTGGATCATCTTAAATAAAGCTTTGAACACATCCAATTCGAATAAATTCTAAGAACTAGTAAAAAAATTGTCAATGTAATGGAAACAATTGGTTCCCTAATAACAATTATAGATCATGCTATAGATTGTCAATTTCTTATTGAACATATCTTAAGGATGGCTCACAAAAATTTCTAATATTAAATGGTATGTGATATTTTTGGTCCTAACTCGCCTTGGTGTTTCGATATATATGCCTATCTACATGAAAATATTCTCCCTTCCAACCTTTTTTGTAGAAAATAAACAACCTTCATTCGTACCACTTATTGTTATACGATTATCATTTCCACTCTCTATTTTATAGGATATGATGGAAATCTACTTCACTATTTAGCTTTGAAAGAGTCTAGATTAGTACTAAAATAAGTACACAAAGGTATTTATAGGGACCACACTGGTGGCATGGTCCTTGCCAAGAAACTCTTATGTACAGGGTATTATTGGCCCACTATATAGGCCAATGCATGTGCATATGTTAAAAAGTGTATGGCTTATCAAAAACATGCCAATCTCATTCATGCACCATTTTTTCCACTTCAACTGATCACTATGCCATGGGTGTTTTCCACATGGGGACTCGATCTCATAGGAAAAATCAATATGACTTCATCAAATGACCATAACATATCCTTACTACAAAAAAATATTTTACTAAGTGGTTTGAATTCATTCCCCTCACTTACGTAACTGAGAAGCAAATTTAAAAATTCATCCTCACCCATCTTATCTATCACTTAGGCATTCCTTGTGATCTCATTTTTTATAATGGTATATCCTTTAATAATATGGACATAAAATCCCTCTATTTCAAACACCAAATCATACAACACTTTTCTTTTGCCTATTTTCCTCAAAAGTGATGGCCAAGTTGAAGCATCTAACAAAAGCTTGATCCAAATCTTGAAAAAAATCATTAATGATTTTGGACATGATTGACATCTCCAACTATTTCCTACCCTCTGGGCATGTCATATTAATACCCTCACCCCAATAGGAGCCACACTGTACTCCCTTGTTTGTGGCATGGAAGATATTCTCCCTATCAAAATCAAGTTATCTTCTTTGCACATTTCATTGTAGAATATCATTGTTGAGAAAGAATGCAATGTCTTAAGACTAAAATAATTAGAATTACTTGATGAAAAATGGGTAGCTACTTTGAAAAATATATATGCCTATTATAACAAGTTACACCATAGCTACAACAAGCATATCAAACACAAAGACTTTGAACTTGGTGATTTAGTCCTAAAATAAAATCAAAAGAATACCAATACCACCTGTGAAAATAAGGGAAAGTTTGAGCCTAATTGGATGGGCACATTCATCATCACAACAAATTATGGATATGGATCATACAAATTAGCTTCACCAAGTGGAGAAAATCTAGATGATCTCATTATTATTATGCATCTCAAGCATTTTTACACTTGATTTGCTCAAACATTGTCTATAAGGACTCCTACTTGGGGGTATGACCTGGAACCACCTTCCCTTCATCCTACTTTCCAATCAAGTTAGACCATCTTGATCTTATTCCCTCATCTTATTACCATTCTTGATCTTGATTTTGGTTTATCAGTATTTTCTAGATTTTAGAGAAACTTTTTTGAAGACTATTTAGATTTGGTCATCATCAACACATCCAGGAAGAGTGATATCTTTGAGTATATTACAAATGATTTTATTATATGATGGTCTTTAAATTGTAAATATTTTACTCTTGTTAAAAATCTTATACCATTTATCATGTTCCACTGTGCCATTCCTATTTTCAACCCTATTGTTGATTCATTGTAATTTTTTATAGAGTTGAACTATATTAACATGAGGTCCCTTTGGACTATGTAGGCAATGCTTAGTTTATGAGGTTAGCTTTATTACCCCTTTTCCACACTCTCACCATTTTATGAGAAATTTAAGCCATACTCTCACCTTTTTTCAATTAATCTAAGCCATGCTCTTGTTATTTTATGAGTAATTTAAGTTACACTCTCACCATTTTGTGAGTTAACCCATTTTGCAACTTATATAGCTCCATTGAGTTGAGATGCCAAAAACCCTAAAATTTTGAAAATCCCAAAAATAACCTAAAAATAAGAAATTTATAAAAATGGATTACAATATCTAAAAGAGATATTAAGATGAAAATTTTCTAATTACTTTATCATCATGTTCACCAGTGGCCTTTGGATCTACTCTAGATGGTGCAGTTTTATCACATTTATCGGGTGGGAACCCCTTATCCAACCATGGTCATTTCTTCTTACCAGTGCCATTTATTGATTATGTTCACTCCCATATTTTTGGGAGAATTACATTGACCTAAGGTCCACATATACAATGTAGGTAGTGCTTAGATGCATTGTACATCTGAGGTCAGCTTAACCAATCTCAATCTCATTGCCCTTTAATTCAAAATGCTCTCCTCATTTTGTGAGTTTGCCTTTTCCTATTCTTCTCTAATAAAATATCTTATCACCATTTTTCTTCCATCCCATATTCATGGGAGAACTAAATTTTGCCTAAAGTTCATAAGACTATGTAGGTAGGTTCTAATTTCTTGGGGCATAGTTAGCTCGGCCACCCATTCCTTTTTCTTCTATCTCCCTTTCCATCCAGGTTACCATCTTAACCTATCAATTTTCCTATAGATATTAGAGGAAAATTACCCAATAATAATGCCTTACATTCACATGTGCACAAATGACTCTATAAAATGCTTATCATATGGTGTGTTTGTGTGTTTGCCAATAATGATTATGTTTTATTATTCTTGGTGCATTTTCTTGAGCATCTAGATGTTTTTTGTTGTTTTTATTTAAATTTATGTTTCCTTTTTTCTTTATTTATTTTTCTCCCTTTTATATTATTTCCTCAACTCAATCCACTATGTTGGGAAGGTCATCATCATGGTGTTTCCTATCATGCAATTGTACTTGAGTCCATCCACTGGCATCTGTCAACATTATCATCACAGTTTGTATCATTAGTGTATTGTTTTAAATTATATATTAGAATATAAGGTTGGTCTTTATGTACATTATGGCCTAGTCATAATGATTTTTTATATCATGTTACAGATTATTCAGTGCTATATCAAAAATCTAGATGTTAGAAGTCTAATTGGCAATGTTGCAACAAGATCTCTCCTTGTCTACTATCCCCCAACTAATTAATCAAATACCTAATAATTTTTATCAAAATGAAAATCCACCCTACAAGGGCAAACCCTTGAGACTGATCAATGATTAATTTCACCCTACTAAAATAACTCTTTGAATCAATGATTGAATTTGTCTTGTTGGGGCACATTATTATGATCAACCAACGCTGCCTTTTTTGGTGCCTATTCCATCGTAAAGTCTTTTTTATAATTTTAGATCCACAGATCTTACTTATTCCTCTCTTTTTTGAGGGTTCTTTTAATTTCAACTTCTTCCCCAATCATCCCCTTGAGGGGTAATCTAGGGCTAATCAATAACACTTTGAGACATCAATATGAGTTTACTGACTCATAAAATTTTAAAAAATAGAAGAGTGAAGACATCATTCTTCAAGCATTATCAAATTTATTCTTGATGATTTTTTTTTTCTTTGAAAATATATTATTGTGCCTAGTATCTTGTAATGCCTTCTCAAATAAGGGGAAAATGTAGACACTTAATTTTAACCACTTTTGTGTCTAAATTGTGTTCAGAATGAATTTCTATAATTACATCCAAATTTAACTAAAAATCTCCAACTAAACCAAACTTACCCGCACAACTGCCCATTTAACCCAAAATCACAATGATACATCCCTGATTGGGGAAATACATTGTCTTACATCATTTATCTTATCTAGTGCATCCTAAAATAAATCAACCCTTTTCAAGTGTTTTCACAAGGCAATTAAGTGAATACTTGATTGATAAATATAAACATTAAAAAATCCTCATTTTTCTAATTATTTATTAATCCCATTTAATCAAGCCTAATTATTCCTCTAAAGGGGAAATCCATGGATTTAAATTATCCTATTTTCCTAAAATCAAAATTAAAATATTGCCTCACCCTAACATCATCAAGAAAAATGTACAATTAAGATCTCTGATAAGCTCTTACACCTCTCTTACACACTCTTCCTCTTACACCCCTCTTATAGACTCCTCTTACACCCTTCTTACACACTCAAGAGGGCCAATGACTGAACTTTTCTTCCAATATGACTTCCATACTCCAAAAAGGTATGAATGGACTCTCTTACACACTCCATGGGTGTAATCATGTGTTTGAGGATTTATCCTCAAACCTCCATCTTAAGATGAGATGAACAATCCATATTGATTTAGGAAATCTATAAATAGAACTCTCACTCCTCTCACTTCATCAAGCTTCCTAATGTAAACTTACTCTGCTAGATTATTACAAGAACCTTTATCAAATCTCTCTCATTCCAAGCCAAATCCAAGACCAAGTGTAGACAAGTAGAGGTGCTTCCCATACAAAGAATCAAGCATCGATGAAGACTTCTACATATACACACTGAGCTTAGACTCTTTAGACCATTTTTAAGCACATCTTCAAGGGAGGTACAAATATTGTTTTTATCTTATAATATTGAATTTATTGATTAATTATCACCTAGATAAACCTAAGTATTAGGCTTGAAAAGTTATGTTTTTAAGTTATTTTGATTATTTCACTAACAATTGACTAATCTCTCTTGGATTCCTGATCTACACTAACAACATGGAATTTGAAACTTCCAACAACTTAGTCAATTGGTTACTCATTTATTCAAGTGAAACATTGATCTCATTGAGTATAGTCATTGAACCAACATTAAAAGCATTTCATTTTAATAAATATCCTTTGATTAATTTCTTGAACTGAGCCTTTATTTCATCCATAGTGAAAATAACAGTTTAGTCTTCCTTTAATAGATCATAATGAATTTAACCCATGGTGGAAGAAAGTTCTTTCTGATTTTATTTTACAACTTGAACTTACTCTCACAATTCATTTAAAAACTTGATTAAAATGTTCATTATTTTTAAGGATGAATTTTAACCATCTACAAGGGGCATTATCTTTAGTCTTGTCAAAGATTCTAGATTTAACCATCACATCAATTTCAATATCGATCATCTATCAAACATAAGCTTTTAAATTCTCCCAAACTTTCAATTCACTACCATGGGATTTGATTTTATGATTGATATTGATAATCTCATAATCAATTATCCCATATAACTTCATGATCTCTTAAATGTACTTTGTACTATTTGATCAAAACTCCTCAATCTAAGATTTGAGAATTTTACATATATGTTGTATCTAATAATGGTAGTTATCACATCCACCTGAGGAACTACTAGTGCTTTAAATATATTAAGAAGATTTTTGATGTACTTGAACAATTATCATACTTGATATTTCAATTATTATTGGGTGAGTTCGTACTACTTAGATATATTGATCATTATCTCTATGGTTTATCATAGTTATTAACATCACGCTCTCAAGTTAAATTTTCAAGGGATACTTTTTTAGAGTATAATAACATACATTCATTTCCTCCTCATTCCTATAAAAAATTAGCTCAATGATTTTTACGAGCTGGTCCCCTGATGGGTTTGAGACTAGACTTGATGTGGTATTTTCCCTTTTATGAGGAGGAATTTTGAGAAGATTTAAAACCACATCAAAATATATAATTTATTCCTTCACCACCTTCTTTCTTTAGTTCAACATTTGTGCATCTATTTAAATGTCATTTGGTTGAAACTAGTCATTTGTATAATTGAAGATGGCTTTGGAGGTGAATCTTATAGAGGAGGTAGAATATATGGAGAAACTAAAGGATATGTAGAGACTTATATTTCAAAATCACTAATAGATTCATGTTGAGCTATTCATTTTGTAAAGGCAATATATTATTGAGTGGTATTAAGAATCAAAAGAGAAGGATCTGCCAGAGGGGAGGAAGATTTCATCATGACATATTTATTAGCTTGCAACTTTCTTCCCACAACAAGACTCTCTTCAAAAGTTTTACTAGGTGGTTCTTATTTTTTAGGATCTTCATCATTTTCATCATCAAGACTTGAAGAACCAGATGACTGAATTACAATGTTATCATTACCTTTCCTGTGAATCCTTGGAGTTTTAATAGGTGTTTGATTTAGAGGAGATAAAATTCATGACCTCTTAGAGATACCTACTCTCATGAAATCTACCAATTTCTTGTTAAACCATTCCTTGGATTGATTTAACACATGCTTGGTTCCCATCTACAAATCTAAAAGTTCCTTGACAGACTAAATGATAGTTGGCGATGGGACACCCATGACTTTTTTAACATATATAGGATAAAGGAGATCACTTTGATTGTCAACCATACCATCGAGGACCCATGTATTGGTGAAGGCCTTGATCTGTTTGAGGCTCAACCTACCCCGATAATTCCTTACTACTTTAAACTCATCTACACAATCAACCCAATAGTCCTCCAAATGTGGAATATGTTCATAGGTAGCACCAATGCCAAGTTATTTTGGTATGAACATCTTATTATTGAAAAAATTGTGAATATCATATGAATTTAAAGTGAATTGTGACATTCTTACATGTAAAGTGACCCAAATAAATAGGAAACATAATGCCCAAAATATGTGTGTTCCTGTTGCACTTGTGCTCTATGCCTAATTATTTTCATAACTCAATCAGAATGATCTTATTATTTACCAAGTTGGGTAACCATAGAGGATAACCTTTAAATACTCTAACTCTAATATAAGTAAATCTATAGAATTGGATGAAGTATATCTAATATTGGGAAATCAAGTTTACTACTTCATCAAAAAATATTCTTCCCCAATCAACATCTAGAGCTTGGATTATTCTCATTTTAAAAGCATCATTAACTCTTTCAAATTATTTATTGCTCTAATCAAGAGTTAAATTAGCATAAAACTCATATAATTAGGTGAATTCATATGTATTATCTCATTAAGTGAGGCCAAGGTATACTCTTTGTGATGCCAAAGAGTACACCAAGTAGGAGGTCATGAATAATTGCTTTGAATAATATACATTGATCAACTATTGGTATAGGGTCTCACTAATCATTTACCCACATTTAATATACTAATTTACATTATATATGATGTTCATTTCCATGAAAATCCAAGCATAGAAATTCATAGTGATCTTATTTCCTACCACCCAATTAAGAAGTGATATCATGTGTGTTAACTCCTCCTTGAAGTTTGATCTGAAGAGGTTCTTTGGAAGCTTAGAGGGCCTACTTATTTTATGTTTCAGACTTGAATCCTTGATGATGGATATATACTTATTAGGGTTATTATCCTGTAAATGCTTCCACACTTCCATACTCATTCTTGCATAGGTATCATGCACAATAATCCTTAGAATCATACCCATTTTTATTCTATCTAGTTTTGCCATCAGGTCCCCACCACTTGATCTTATCTCTTTCATTTTTGGATCATAACATCGAGCATAGGAGTACACTAAATTAAAACATTAAATTAATATAAAAAAGCTAAAAAATTTAGGAAGACCACGTTTTGAAAGGTGAAAGGTCATGAAACTTGGGTTTTTTGAATGAAGCCTTTTATGGATGTCTTTAAGGTTAACATGATTGATCTAAGAATCATTGATTTTGGGGATATTTTTATCCAAGATAAACATGGGTTTAGAACCTATATACCTATACTTCATTTTTTATGATTTAAAGATATCAAAGGCTCCTTTAATAAGGGTTTATAAAATATGCAAATTAGGAGGTAGAAAGTGTTGATGTGGTTAAAATGAAAATACTGAAATGGTCATGAAATTATTTTTGTTTTCTCTATAACCCCAAAAAAAATATGTTGAAAACCTAGAAAACTACAAGGTCTTAGATAGAATGGAACATCTTTGAATGAAAAATGTTGAAAACATGTTCCAATGCTATTGCTAACTACACCATTGTGAATTAATTGGAAAACTAAATATTTTGATAGTATTTTAGTAGAGCTTCATCTTTTTGGGATTAAAAAAAGAGCTAGGTAGAGCTATAAATCATTTTTGGATGGAGGAATGAGAATAAATGAGCCCAAGGATGCTTAAATAGGCATTTTTAGCCATGAATTAGTGCATAATGACCTTTTTGACCCACTATATACATGTGATACACAACCACATGGATGGGCTTCACATCCCCATGGGTGATTTATACATAAGGTCATGCTTTGGCATGATGTTACATATGCGTGGACCAGCCATGTGACCATGAACTACATGAATGTGTAATTCATGATGTGAACATTTTTACATGGTCATAGGTTGTGTGAGCCATTTCATGTGTATCTTCACATCCCACATGTATTAAAGGTTATGATATATGTGGCCTCCTAGACTCATGGGGTGCAAAAATGCACCTTTCAAAGGAATATTTCAAACTTGATTCATTTCCACAAAATTTGACATTGTAACTTTTTTGACCTCAAAAATTTCAATGTTGTTTACCACTTATTAAATTTAACTTAAAATTTAGGGAATAATAGATGGCTTATGTTGGTCTCATGGACTTATGAAAGGACATAAGATGAAATCTCAGAATCTCTAGTTTCACAAGCTAAGTAGCCTTATCCATTAGTCTAAGTAGTTTTCTTAAAAAGATGTAAATAGAAAGGAAACAAAGAAACCAAAATAAAAATGGAAATACACAATAGAAAGGGAAACACATAAAAAAAATGAAAAAAAATGAAACACATAAAAAAACCTAAATCACCTATGGGAGATGGTAGGTGTTAGCCCACTTTCACTATTTATAGTGTTTTAAATATTTCCATTGTATGACAACAAAAGATGAGTTCCATTTTTGTAGTCCAAGTAGTATATATTCTCACGATAAAACTGTCATAGTTTGAAAGGATTCATCCATATGGAGTAAAACTTACCATGAATTCTTGTTAGTTCTCAACTTTTATCCCCAAATAGGACCAAATATCCTACCTAAAAATAGCATAGCCATACTTTCTTATCAAACACCTATATAACTTTTCTTTATGTGCTACAATTTTATCAATCACCATCACTTATTATTCTTCCAATCCGGCCAAGTAGATGATTATATTTTCTAATGCATATTTAAATTGGTCATCTCCTATAACTTGAACTAACCTCATGATTACCAATTACATAGATATATGAATCATTTCATCTATCCCATAGATTAATTGGAAAGGAGACATTTTGATTTCTCTTTTAGGTGTTATTCAATCATCTCATAAGGCATCATATAATTTCTTATGTCAATTATTTTGATTCTCATCAACCAACTTATAAATAATGGTGGTGTTGTTCTTATTATTTGATTCATCTTGACCAATAAATTTAGGGTAATAGTCAAATTAATGTGAAACTAAAATCCATATCCATAGAAAAAATTGATTAATTTAGTTGAAAATAAGTTAGAAGCATTGTCTATGATTTTGTTTTGGGAAACTCCCAATCTGACCAATATGTTTTCTTTTATGAAGTTAATAACAACTTCAAAAGTGGTATATTTTATCAAAATATCCTCTACCACTTAGTAAATTAGTTAGTCACTATCATCAAGTGAGTGTGTCCTATACTGGAAATCAAATTAAATTTTTTGATCAAGTCTAACCCCTAATGTTGAAAAGGTTCTTCAATGAATACTAGGCAAAGAGGAAAGCCTATGAGTTTAGGTCATCCAATGAATTATTATCAAGCCTCAAATTTTAACACCCATTCTTGTTAATATTTGAAAAAATTAGCTAGTAGTAATGATCTTGTATAGTTTTGAAGGATGTAATAGAAAACAAAAAGTGTCCAGCACAGGACATTTCATGAAAGGCCTCCAATAGTTTCTTTTGTTGTTCCTTATTCACACATCTCAAGAGATTACCATTAGGGACTTTTTGAACATAGTGTTGTCCTAAATTACATATTTATATGCCTTTAGTTTCATCATTCACTTCTATTTATGATTCAAACAAGTTAGGCATTCTCCATATGAGAGAAAGTATGCAATATCATAATACCATTCTTCAATGGAATTAACAAAGATTATGAGTGTTAATTATTTATTCTCCTCTTTATGAATCAAATATTTTAATAATAAAATAAAAAAGGCCTTAAGCTTTTACTATATTGGTATGTTTTATATTTAAATCATACTCTTACACCTTAGAAATCCATCTACCTCTAATTTATCTAAGCTCTTGTTGAGTCAAAATTGATTTCATTGTTGAATCTGATACTATCACAATGGTGTTAGAGTTCAATATGTAGAACCTAAAATGTTTTATTACTTTGACCATATTATATGTGTTATTTTTAACTAATGAGTAATTAAGTTCATTTTTTTTAGACCAAAACTCATGAAAACAATTGGGTATTTAATCCCTTATTCATATTCTACACCAAAATGGTAGATAATACATATTTAAAGAAGTAACAGTATTCAATGAAGTACTTTTGAAAATATGGAGATGTTAAAATTGGTGCCTTGGCAATAGGTTATTTAATTTCATTTAAATTTGTATTCCCATCATAATTCCATATAAAATATTTCTTTTTATGCATCATCTGCATAATGTGTTTAGTGAGTTTAGTAAAATTGATAAAAAATATTATAATAAAGTCAACCTTAACAAATAATAAATGCATGCCATGATTATTGGTGGCTAAAGATAACTAATATATTTCCTTTACTCTTTATATGTCAATATTAATACCTTATTTGGAAACTACATACCCTATGAGTTTACCTTCAGTTACTGCAAAGATATAATTTTTAGGGTGTAAAGATATCCAATGAGTTTGTCATTTTTCAAAGACCATTTTAGGTGTTTGTAGTGATCTTCCATTTTCTTTAATAAAATTTTGAGATTATCAAGGTAGATCACTATGATTTCATTCTTCATATCACTAAAGGATAAATCTATTTCTCTCTAAAATGTAGCTTTTGCATTGATGAGAAAATAGGGCATTATTTTTTATATGAATGTTCACCATGAGGTGGTGAACATTGTATTATATTAATCTTATGTAGTAATTTCAACTTGATTATACCATAAAAAATCATCCAACATGGACATCATTTCATACCCTATGACAACATATAGGATTTGATATATGATTAGCAGAGGATAATTGTACTTGAGTGAGGTTTTATTCATATGATAAAATCTACATAAATCTTGAGTTATCCATTCATATTTCGTATGGGTATGATGTTATCCACCTAAGTGGAATGATGGATAAGAAAAATAATACTTGCATATAGCATTAACTTGATTTATTCACAGATAAAACTGATAATTTTGGGATTATAGTGGCAACTTTTACTTGAAAGGATTAACTCCCAGTTTCAATGGAATATTATAGCATACTCTTAAGTCTAAAATACTTTAGAATAATATATCACCAAGAAAATATGTCCTTATACAATTTGAATAAATCAATGAATCTTCTATGTTCTTCCTTGTAACAAAATTTTCCAATATTGGCATATCATTGATCTTCCTCCATACTAATGTTTATTCTATCATATTCATGTGATCCTTACAGATCTTCTTGGATCTTAATTTTTATGTACCAATCATGTTTGTAAAAAATTACTCTATAGAAATTAAACCTTTTGGGATCTTTTTTATTTTTAACTCTCTGACTTTGCCATTTAATGGATTGGTTTCAAATTATAGGGTTCTAAGATTTATGCATATTTTTTCCCCAGTACAAAAGATTCCTTATATGTTTCTTAACTGTTGAGGTGTGGAGCTAAAAGCTTCACCAGATGAGTGGATGCTGAAGTTGCTAGATTCACACAGTCACCAACGACGGCAAGGAGTCAACCAGTATCTGCCGGCGTCAGTTATATATCGGTCGACGTCGGTCATGTGCAAACAGATAGGGACCGATGTCGGTCACCTGTGCATCCAGAAAGTCTATTTTCATGGATGAACAGATTGTTTGCATGATTAGATTAACTATTAGTTGTAAGTCCACATTTCTATTTTTGGCAGGACTATTTTAAGCCTTTGATTAGGAGGTGTATCTAATGGTTGTTAATGCATAGCTCATGATCCCTAATCTTATATAATAGGGATAGATCTTCATAGCTTGTGTGTAAGAAAGAACAGTACAAGACATATTGTATATGTGTGTATCAATCCAGGTTGTTGGAATTGATTGAGAGAACTCTTGAGGGAAAGAGATCTGTACATCTGAGAGGTGTGAGAAGAAAGTGTGATTTTCTTCATTGTATTTCCTTCTAGAAGAGTTTAATACAAGTTTTCAGGGTGGTTTCTTGTATCTCTTATTCTTTGCTATTTTTGATTCTAGTTGCTTTCAATTCTGGTTTAATTCCATGTTTAGTTGCTTACATAAAAGTAATCAAGTTTGTTGGTTGATCCCCAATAAGTGGTATCAGAGCTCAAGTTGACTAACAGGTGTTTCAGATCTAGTTAGTGTTTGTTGATTACAGGTCACTCATAGGGGTTTTTGTTTGAGTGGGAGAAGCAATGGCAGAATAAAGTAAACTGAAAATGGAGAAGTTTAATGGCAAGAATTACCAATTATGGAGAATTTAGATAGAAGATTATCTGTATCAGAAAGATCTGTATTTACCATTGGGTGGGGTTGATAGAAATCCCACAGATATGGAAGATGAAGAATGGGAAGTTTTTGATAGAAAGGCTCTTGGATTTATAAGATTGAGTCTGGCATCTACTATGATTTCTAACTTGTCACAGGCAAAGACAACGGTAGAGTTAATGGATACTATAGCAAATTTATATGAAAATCCCTCAGCTTCAAATAAGGTATATCTTATGAAGCAATTATTTAATTTGCAAATGCAGGAAGGTGGATCTGTATCTAATCATCTTAATGATTTCCATGGAATTGTAAATCAATTAAATTCAGTCAAAATAGTTTTTGATGATGAAATTAAGGCTCTTTTAATATTATGCTCTTTACCTGAAAGTTGGCATAGTTTGGTAATGGCAATTAGTAATACTACATCTGCTACAAATATCTTGAAAGTAGATGATGTTGTTAGTGTAATCTTGAATGAAGAAACTCGCAGGAAAAGCACAGGGGAATCATCAGGTAATGCTTTAAGTATTGAAAGTAGGGGAAGGCAAAGAGAAAAGAGCAAGCAAGGGAGATCAAGGTCTAAGTCAAAGATAAGCAATATATCCAAATCCAGAAATGAAAAAAGAAAGATAACCTGCTGGAATTGTGAAAAGAGAGGACATGCAAAGAAAGATTGATGGTTGAAGGTTAATGAAGAGAATCAGCATGAAGGTAATGAAGAAGCAAAAGTTATAGGTATTGTTGCACAAGATGCTATTTCACTTTCTTTGCATAATAAAATAGAATCTTGGGTTTTAGATTCTGGGGCCTCTTTCCATGCTACCCCAAATAGAGAATTTTTCAATGATTATGTCCAGGAAGATTTTTGAAAAGTTTATTTAGGGGATGATGAACCTTGTAAAATTGTTGGCAAAGGAAAAGTGCAGCTGAAATTGCAGAATGGAAACACATGGGTGTTGAAGGATGTCATGCATGTCCCAGCCCTAAAGTAGAATCTGATTTCTATAGGAAAGTTGGGTGATGAGGGTTGCACAGTAACTCTCACAACTGAATCTTGGAAGGTTACCAAGGGAGCACTTGTATTAGTCAGAGGTAAGAGAGTAGGTACTCTCTATTTATGTAATTGTATTACTGATTATTCTCCTTCTGTATTATCTACTTTAGAAGTGGATGCAAAGTTGTGGCACTGTAGGCTCGGCCACATGAGTGAGAAGGGAATGACTATTCTTAAGTCAAAAGGTAAGCTTTCAGATTTGAAAAGCATAGATCTAGATTTATGTGAGCATTGTGTTTTTGGAAAATAGAAGAGAGTAAGGTTTGTTAAAATTGGGTCAACAAAGAGGAAGCACAAGTTGGAGCTTGTTCACACAGACGTGTGGGGACCAGCTCAGGTTGCTTCTATTGGAGGATCATAGTATTATGTTACTTTCATTGATGATGCTACAAAAAAGGTATGGGTTTATTGCATAAGGAAGAAATCTGATGTTTTTTACACTTTTAAGATTTGGAAAGCTTTAGTTGAGAATGAAACAGGCAGGAGATTGAAGTGCCTTAGATCTGACAATGGTGGTGATTTCTGCAGCTATAAGTTCAACTGGTATTGTTATATGAATGGAATACGTAGGCAAAGGATGGTTCCAAGGACACCTCAACAAAATGGAGTTGCTGAAAGGATGAATAGAACAATATTGGAGCGTGCACAGAGTATGAGATTACATGTTGGTTTGCCCTTATAGTTTTGGGCAGAAGCTGTAGATACTGTAGTTTACCTGATTAATAGTGGACCCTCTACAGCTCTGGATGGTGGAATTATGGAAGAGGTGTGGACAGGTAAAAAGTTAAATCTTTCATTTCTAAGAGTTTTTGGTTCTGAAGCTTTTGTGCATGTTGATAAAGAAAATAAAAAGAAGTTGGATGTTAAGTCTATGAGGTGCACATTTATTGGTTATGGCTCTAAAGATTTCAAATTCTGGTTTTGGAATCTAGGAACTAACAAAATAATTAGAAGCCGTGATGTTGTTTTCAATGAAAAAGTGATGTATAGTGATCAGCTCAAGAAGCTAAAGAATTCTGAGCAGGGCCATGAAGATTTGGATGAGGTGACAATCCAAAATGAGCTCGTGGGAAAGAATAATCATAGATAGGAAAACATAGAGACTGACGTCGGTCAGGAAGGAACCAACATCGGCAATACAGGAACTGATGTTGGTCAGACAGTGACTGACGTCAGTCAGGAAGGAACCAGCGTCGGTCATATGGAACCGACATCGGTCAGTCACATGCCTAGAGGTGACTGAGGTCGGTCACTGTCAGAGAATTTGGGCAGACATTGTGTTGAGAATGAGTCTCAGACGCCCATCAGGAGGTTAGAAAGGGTAAGTAAACCTATAATTTGATATTCCCCTTCATTATTCTATTTATTGCTCACTGATAGTGGAGAACCAGAGAGTTTTGATGAAGCAATACAGGTGGAATCTAGGAATCAGTGGGAGTTTGGCATGAATGAGGAAATTGATTCCTTGAAAGAGAACCAAACATGGGATTTGGTTGAGTTGCCAGCGGGAAAGAGAACACTAAAAAATAGATGGATCTACATATTGAAGGAAGGAGAGAATGGAAAGATGAGATATAAGGCCAGGTTGGTAGTGAAAGGATTTACACAGAAACTAGGTATTGATTTTGGTGAAATTTTTTCTCCTGTAGTAAAAATGACTTCTATTCAGACTGTATTGTCTTTAGTTGCTATTGAGGATTTGCATCTTGAGCATCTTGATGTTAAGACAGTGTTTCTTCATGGAGATTTGGATGAAGAAATATATATGGATCAGCCAGAAGGATTTGAGGTCAAAGGTAAGGAGAAACTTGTGTGCAGATTGAAGAAAAGCTTGTATGGTCTCAAGCAAGCTCCTAGACAATGGTATTTAAAATTTGACAGGTTTATAACTGAGCATGGTTTCAGTAGGTTTCAATCTAACCATTGTGTGTATTTTAAGAGATTGGATAATGGTAGATATATTATCCTATTATTGTATGTAGATGATATGCTTGTTGCAGGTTCACACATATAGGATATCTCTGAGTTTAAGGTGAAATTAGCTCACACATTTGCCATGAAGGATTTTGGAGTAGCAAAGAAAATCCTTGGCATGAGTATTAAGAGAGATAGGAAAAATCACAGGTTGATTTTATCTCAAGAGGATTATGTGAACAAGGTGTTGGAGAGGTTCAATATGCAGGATGCAAAACCGGTAAGTACACCTATGGTTGGACACTTCAAGTTGAGCAAAGAACAGTGTCCTAATTCACATGATGAGGTAGAGTACATGAGTAGAGTTCCATATGCTTCCGCAGTTGGGAGCTTAATGTATGCAATGGTATGTACTAGACCGGATATTGCCCAAGCAGTGGGAGTTGTCAGTAAGTATATGGCCAATCCAGGGAAGGAGCACTGGAAAGCAGTTTAGTGGATTCTGAGATATCTGAGAGGGACCAACCGTAGGCATTTGTGCTATGGAGGGTCAAACACTTCTCTGCATGATTATGTAGATTCAGATATGGCAGGTGATTTGGATGGCAGGAGAAGCACCACAGGGTATGTGTTCACTATTGGTGGAACGGCGATTAGTTGGATTTCAAAGTTGCAGAAGGTTGTTGCCTTATCTACTACAGAGGCAGAATACATTACAGTCACAGAGGCTGGCAAAGAGATGATATGGATGACACGGTTCATGGAAGAGCTAGGAAAGGAGCAAGAGAGTTGCAGATTATACAGTGATAGTCAAAGTGCAATTCATTTGGCTAAGAATTTAACCTTTCATTCAAGAACCAAACATATATAGCTTAGGTACAACTTCATAAGATAGGTATTGGAGGATGGTGAGTTGAAGCTGGAAAAGATTCATACAGATAAGAACCCTGATGATATGTTAACAAAGCCGGTAACAAAGGAGAAGTTGAATCTTCATTCAAATTTTGTTGGTCTTCAAGATTGAGTTTGAAGATGGAAAAGCTAGAAGATGTTGTTGTACAGGTATTGGTGCAACTGTTTATCTCCAAGTGGGAGATTGTTGAGGTGTGGAGCTAAAAGCTTCACCAGATGAGCAGATGCTGAAGTTGTTGGATTTACATAGTTGTCGATGATGACAAGGAGTTGACCAGTAGCTGTCGACATCGGTTATATATCGTTCGATGTCAGTCATGTGTAGATAGATAGGTACCGACGTCAGTCACCTGTGCATCTAGAAAGTCTATTTTTGTGGATGAACAGGTTGTTTGCATGATTAGATTAACTGTTAGTTATAAGTCCGCATTTCTATTTTTGGCAGGACTATTTTAAGCCTTTGATTAGGAGGTGTATCTAATGGTTGTTAATGCATAGCTCATGATCCCTAATCTTATATAATAGGGATAAATCTTCATAGCTTGTGTGTAAGAAAGAATAGTACAAGACATATTGTATATGTGTATATCAATCTAGGTTGTTGGAATTGATTGAGAGAACTCTTGAGGGAAAGAGATCTGTACATCTGAGAGGTGTGAGAAGAAAGTGTGATTTTCTTCATTGTATTTCCTTCTGGAAGAGTTTAATACAAGTTTTCAGGGTGGTTTCTTGTATCTCTTATTCTTTGCTATTTCTGATTCTAGTTGCTTTCAATTCTGGTTTAATTCTGTGTTTAGTTGCTTACATAAAAGTAATCAAGTTTGTTGGTTGATCCCCAACATTAACTTCCTTCAAAATATAAGATTTTAGATTTATCCCTTTTCTCCAAGAAATTTATAATTTTCTCATCATTTTTGAATACTTTCCAATGCTTAGAATTATCTGAAACACTTGGGTGATATACCATTTCAATGATATATCAGTCTTATCAATCTCTGGGTGAGGAATCAATAAAGATATGAATACAAGAAATGAACTTTAGAATTTTTTGGCTCTTGGGACAATTAATGGAAAAATCTTTGAAATTTTTTATGTAATCCCATACCATATTTTTGTAATGTTTTAGTCTATCATTTTTCACCTAGTACTAAGCTTGTATCTTCTTTACGATCAAATCAACATCTCATTGAGCTTTGAGATTCTAAATTCCAATTTATTTAGCCGCATGCAATCCTAAGATAAATGTTTCATACTCATCTATATTATTTTTTAATTCAAATTATATTTCATATGAAAAAGGAAATCATTTATTTTGAGGATAAATCAACACCATGCCAACACCTAAACTTGTAGTTGGACAACTTCCATCAAATTCTAAAGTCTAAACATCATTTTTATCTCCTTATATGAGTTTAGGAAGTTCAAGATATTTTATGGGTCATTTGACTTTTCTATCAAAATTTTGGCTTTTGGTTATGGTAGTAGTTTTTCATTAACTCCTTTTATCAGGATTATAGCCTATGTCTAGTCTAATTTAATTTCATGACAAATATCTTTGCAGAAGGATATAATCACTATAATTCTATAGATGGTAGGTATATCTACTAATATAATAGTAATTTTTACTCTCTTATAAGTAAAATTAACTAGAGAAACTTGTGCATCTTTATCAGTCCAATCAGTAGGACATGTTTGACTTATATGTTTAAAAATGACCACAATTTTTAGTACAATTTAACCCTAAGTAATGTCCTACTTTGATCTACATCACATTATCTGAAGCTACTAAATCAATTATGCAATTATTCAATTGGAATCCACCAAAAAATAACAAAACATATAATGGCTCAGGCCTTTCATTACTTTGAACATAGACATCTATGTTATTTTTGTAAGGCATAATCAACCAACTTGATAAGAGCTCCATGAAGAGGATAATTGGAATTTTTTCCTTTTATGAACTTGATAAATCTATCTAATCCCTCATGAATCATCCTAAGGTATTCAATTTGAGAAATCTCAACCTTAATCTTATTCATGTGGTCAATTATATCAAAAGAAGAACTAACAAATTCTTTGTTGATGAAAACATAAGGAGATATGGGTTTCCCTACCTTTTCAATATGATTATATTTTGATAAATTTGGTAAAGGAGTACCTATATTAATAATGAACTTAGGAGAAACTGAAGTATTATGAGCTCATCTAGATTTTTTTGTTAGACTCTTTGCTCTTTTCTGAAGCCTTCAATTTGTTCATATCCTCCACCATTTCATAATATTCATTTCCATCGTGTTCATATTTTAAATACCCTATAATGAATTCACCATTGACTTCCTAAATTTTAGGATCAAAGGTGCCAAAAACACCTTCTTCAGGTGGTTCTTCAATGGTGAAAAGTTATAACATTTTGTCCATTTTTGAGTAGTTAGAACCATCATGATCATTGATGGCATGAAAGATGCATAAATAGTGAATAATAATAGAGGATAATTTAATAGTGAGTTGAGGAGTTAGAGGAGGAAGTATAAGATGAACATTCACATGATATGGGATAAAGGGTCATCTAGGCATATCCTTGTATGGAGTATTATAATCTTGGGGAATCTATTTCTTTCAGGTCAATATATAATTTTCCAATATTTAAACTAGAGGGTCTAATGAATTATGTTCTTTACTCTTGAAATAATCATTTTTAAGCTTCCCAACCATGATCATATCATATTTGATTTTAATGGCTTGGGTTTTTTCTACTGCTAAAGTCAAGGGAGGATTTATTCAAAGGGAGAAACTTACCTCAGGTATTTATGAATTCAAGAATAAACACTTCTAATTTTATATTATAAGCATGACAATGATTGAAATATTATGTACTATCTTGTTGAATTAGGAAATAAAATCCTTCATGGGTTCATGAGACTCTTTCTTCCTCTGATATAACTACACTAGTAGAGAATGTTCATCTTTAGTAGGTTTAAACATTTCTTCAAATCTGGTTCCCATTATTTTCTAGTCTAGAATGGAAGCAACTAGGAGTTGATGAAACCATTTCACCACTCCTTAGCCAATATTTCCATAAATAACTAAATGACACATCATCATGTTCCACACTATAATACCATAGGTATAAAATAAAGATTTTATATGTTCATTAGGATGATGTTTACCATCATCAATAAACTTGGGAAAAATATTTTGTGAACCTTTTGGTAGCTCATGAAGTTGAGCACCTAAGGCCAATCAGAAAATACAAAGGCCCCATGGTATTGATACAACCATGTTTTAAAATTTTATCTCCCTTGGAACTAATATGTTAGGTAGTGAAAATTTTCTACTTATAATTTATACCCTTCTTATTTACTCAATAGAGAGTATGAAACTAAAATGTTCTTACAAGTCAAAGAATGGATTAGAAATATCTTTATTTTTTATTGACCTTGAGTAATTTTTATTAGCTAAGATATCAAGGTATTTAAATATATATTCATACTATTTTGATTACTATTCTTCCAATGAATATGGAAACAACCTTTTGGGCTACTAAACACATTGCTCTTCTTTATCTAGCATGTGGTACTCTTTGAAAATGGCAATTACTCACTTTGTTATCCCATGTAAACTATTAGAGATTAGTATAGATATATGCTTGTGCAACTTGTGTCCAATAAATATTTGGTTGGATATCTAGGCTTTTATTTCTAGGGATAGTCATGGAAGTGACTGAACTTATTGTTTTGGGTTGCATGGAAATCATAAAATGTGCCCCATGGTGGGCACCAAAAATTACTTGTGAAATATTTGGAACTAATGCCAAATATGTAATTTCACAATAGTGAAGGAAAGAAAATTCTCTCTTATATTTAAAAGGTAGGTTCCCTTTAATTAAAATAGGAAAATATAACCTAAACCTATAAAATATTTACATGTTGAAAGGGGTGTTGGATTGCACTAGTTTCAGCCAAAATGAAAAATAAAATAAAGGAAGATGAAGGGTCACACAAGGATAAGCAAATGCATATTTCATCCAAAATGTGACAAGAAAGCATTTTATAAATTTAATATGCTTATTTGAGATTAACATAAGGATCACTTGAATCAAGATATATGCATTGACATAGGAAAAATACACATCCAAAAAGAAAAAATAAGATATAAATTTATAGAATTTCCCTTGTTTTCTCAGATTGAAGAATGAACAAAAAGTTTCTTTCTCATTTATTTCAAGAAAAAATATAATAGAGATCAAACAACCCATTTTACAATTAGCATTTATCCTATTTATAGAGATATGATGGAATGGAATGACCTTTCACATTACATGTGACCCTTGGTATTTCTATTTTTATCTTATTCTAGTTTACTAATTTTTTGATTTAAACAAAATAAAAAACACTATTTTCCTAAAATAGAAAACTAACAACAATAGAAAGGAAACCCACAACATCCTAGGATGTCTTCTTCAGGGTGGTTTTTGGTGTTGAATAACTTGGATCAATGACATAACTTTTGACTTGTTACTTATATTGGGTAGCTTTGAATTTTTTGAATTTATTCACTGCCTCTATGATTGTGTTCCCCTTAGGGACCATCACATGTTTGCATCACATCAAACATATTTCAGATATTAATGTCATATCTGAGTTAATTGGTTATTCATTTCTTTGAGTGAAACATTGATTTCACTGAGTATAGTCATTGAACCAACATTAAAATAATTTTATTTGAACAAATCTTCTTTATTCAATTTACTGAATTGAGATTTTACTTCATCCATGATGAACTAAATCATTGAGTCTTCCTTCAATATATCATAATGAATTTCACCAAGGTTGGAAGAAATTTCTTTATTCTTTTCTCTTCCAACTTGAACTTGCTCTCTTAATTCACCTAGAGCTCGATTAAAATTTTCAAACTTTTGAAGGATGCATTCTGATAATTTTTAGGAGGCATGGTCTTCAGCCTTGTCAAAGATTCTATATTTAACCATCACATTAGTTGCAATGTTGATCATATATTGAACATTAACTTTCACATCCTCCTAGACTTTTAATTCACTATCATGGGCTTTGATTTGTTGATTAATATTAGTAATATTAGAATAAATTATACCATATAAATTCATAGCCTCTTCAATGTACTTTGTGCCATCCAAGAAAAACTCTTCAACCAAAGCTTTGAGAAATTTTCCATGTATGTTGTATTTTATAATGGTAGTTATGACATCTTTATTAATCATAGGAATATGATAAGGAGCATCCACCTAAGCAAATGTTAGTACCTTAACTATATTAATAAGATAGTTGACATACCTAGCCATCTATCACACATAATATTTCAATTATTCTCAGGTGAATTCATCTTGATAATATATCTTGATCATTCTCTTTATGGTTTCCTATAGGTTATGAATGTCACTCTCTAAAGTTGCATCTCCAAGGGATATTATTTTTAGAGTATAATCACTTGAAGTCAATTCCTCGTCATTCTTGTCAAAATTTAGCTTGGTGATTTATACGAGTTGAGCCCCTGATGGGTTTGAGACTAGCCTTGATGTGGTATTTTACCTCTTAAGAGGAAGAGTCTCGAAGATATTGGCAATCACATTAGAACCTATTATTTATGCCTCCACCACCTTCTTTATTTTATTCAATATCGGTTGCATCCATTAAAATGTCATTTGGTTGAAATTAGTCATTTAGGTATTTGAATGTGGTGGTGAAGGTGTCTTTGGTGGTGAATATTTTAAAGGATGTGGAACATATGAATAAATTGAAGGAGATGAAGAGACAGGTATTTTCACATCACTAACAACTACCTATTGAGTTGTTCCTTGAGCATATGAAAGATACTATTGAGTGATATAGGGAATCAATATATAAGGATCTCTAAGAGGGGAGGAAAATTTTATCATGACATATTTATTTATCTTGAATATTTATTCCCACAATAGGACTCTCTTCACATGTTTTATCAAGTGGTTTTAAATGTTTGGTATCTGTGTCATCTCCATAACCAAAAACTGAAGAGCTAGATGATTGAATTATAATTTTGGAAATACCTTTCCCATGAGTTGTTGACATGATGTAGCCTAATCTAGGAATCAATTTATGTGCTCAAATGAATGAGACCCTAACCTCGAATGAGCTTAGAAGGTCTGATCTCTAGATCATACTCTTGTAATTTGGCCATCTACTAGCCTCTATGCTCTCCTAATTAATTATGCTTAAGAGTAATATTTATTATTAGGTTTAGAACAATGTTTTACACTTTATTCCTAATAATTTAGTGCCTAAATTAATTCATCACCTTGACCAGGGCATAGGCATGTTTATCTAGGGTAGAGTAATAAAACTTTACATCTTTGAGGTTTGTGCTCATGAAAGCGATCAAATGTTCTTCCCCATTCTAATTTTGAATGAATATTGTGTATACACATAATATTTTTAACTTTTATCAAATACTAACTCTTTACATTTTACAAGAACCCATCAAGACTCAATTTTTCTAAGTACACGCCCTAAGTGGTACACCAAGAAAGGGGTGGGTAGACCATTGGTGCTTAACAGGATTATTGTCCCTTATTACCACATTATTACCAATCCAACCAAATATTAAAACCATTTCCTAAGTTATTACTCCTCCCTTTCACACTCCTCCAATATTTTTCCTCTTTCCATCCCTCTTTTCCTCACCTCGATCCCCTTTTACCAGTTGACTATACTAGGTTAAATAGGTTGACCCTGTACAATTTTCAACCTCTAATTACTATATAGGGTCAACTGGGTTAAACTTATTCTATTTAAGGGTATTTTTCACTTAGATTTTTGTCAACCCTTTGGCTGACCTAGCTCAGGACCTAGTGATTTATCTCTCAAAAACATATAGGGTCAACTAGGTCAACCCCATACAACCAACATATTTGAAAGGATTTAGGGTGAGATCCACCTATAAATACAAGATCATTTCATCATTATTTCAATATGAAATCAAGAGTTATTATTTTCTCATGCTTCTTTACAATTTTCTCTTTCATCATTCTACTTGAGGAGTCTTAGCTTAGGGTTTCTACTTGGATAGTCTAGTCTTGTGGATAAGTCTTGAATGCCTTGGCCTTTCTTATTTATCTTTAAAAACCACAACAACCTCTTTCAAAGCCCCTTTGGCCAAGGGAGATATTGAGTTTTGATGGGTTCACATTCAGGTAAGTATATTCTAATAGTGTTATCCTCTCTTTTAGTAGATAAAAGTAGCATAAGTATTAGATCAAATAATATTACTCTTCATATTCCATGTAGTAGGGTATTAATCATACTTAGATTAATTGAGATTATATTATACATGTTTTTATTGCTTCTAACCCCTCATATTGTGCCACAAGCTTTGGTGTATACTAGATTAGATTTACTTTCTTGTTTATTAGAATAGAGTGAACATTAAACCTAGGATTCTTTTAGGGTTGTTATGTGATTGTGTTAGACTGTAGGCTTTGAAATCCTTCCTAACATGGTGTATTGTGACAAGTGATCCCCTAATTGGGTCTAATATATCCCCATATTGGTCATGTTCTTGCTTAAAAAATGTATTTCCAATCAAAAGTGTAGGTATGCTCTATCTTCTCTTAGCTAGGATTGATTTATAGACATGATGCATTTTTGATTGCATACATTCTAGTGAACCCAAAATGAACTAACCCTTATAGTATTTTTTCATTATATTTCATTTCTGTCATCATTATATTTATAATATATCTACCATATTGGATTGACTCTATCAACATAGTATCTAACTTATGTGCACAAGTTTTTAGGTATAGGATACTGGATCAATCATGTCAACCTAGTATAGGTTTTCAAATTTCTGGACATCCAGTCTAGACTACTAGGTCAACCTAGTCAACCTTTTACTTTTTCAAACATCAAGTTTAGCATACTAGGTCAACCATGTACATTTTAGGCACTTAACAACAAGTTTCTATAAAGGTTGATCGACCCAGTCAACCTAGTTAGCAGAATTTACAAGCATATATCAAAGTTCCTGAATAGAAATATTCATTCTCTACATCTCTGATCCACCAAGGTTCCTTTTTATCTCTCTATCTATTGCTTTATATTCTTTCCTTTTATACTTTTTAGTCTTCAAAACTACCTTGCATAGTCAACTAGATCGACCCTACTGACTCATTCTATGTTTTGTGTGTTGTATAGATAATTGGGTTGACTCTGTTGACCCTGTTCATTTTTAGACCTTGCTTTCACAATATAGGTTCAACCCTGTTCTATATTTTATGCATACATTATTGACCATATCAACATTATAACTTATTTCAAAGTTAGAATTAACCTTATATGCTAGTATTTAATTCACACTTTATTTTCTTATTGCTTATATGCTTAGAATAGATCACATAGTTTAATGAGGTGTTTTTCAATTAACCATTTACTTCATTATTTTATATTTTATGTACACACAGCCAAATCAAATAATTAAAATAAGCATTTTAACATTTGTCTACCTAAGGCCAACCTACTTGGATTTCTTCACCAAGGGGGAAGCTAAATTGATACTTTGATCATGTATAAAGCATGATTAATGGTATATTTTGGCTAAGCACCTGACACCATTATCATTTTGGTGTGTGAAGTGAGGGTGTAGGCCCTAATACCAATCCTATATCATTTTCACTATAGTCCCTTTCAACCCAAA
The DNA here is from genome assembly GCA_037957365.1 of Torreya grandis. Classification (NCBI taxonomy): domain Eukaryota; kingdom Viridiplantae; phylum Streptophyta; class Pinopsida; order Cupressales; family Taxaceae; genus Torreya; species Torreya grandis. The sequence continues at coordinate 1,667,201 of JARHVA010001662.1, read as the reverse complement.
CTACCTAAAACCATCCTTAGATTACCATTCTAGTTCCTTGCTTATAGCCAACTTTTGATCACATTTAAAATCATTTCTTAATAATCTTATAAATATTATTTTTGACCAATTATTTATCTCTTTACTTTCCAATTGGATTTCTTGCTTTTTTCTCAATTGTATTCTATATTTTAAAAACTTACATTAGCCAATTTTGGTGCAACATTTTGTGTTGTGTGCTTCAATTGGATTAGATAGTGTTAATCCAATTGACTATTTGTTTCCTTTCTATCATTTATTTTCAAATTTATTGAAAAATTATCTTGATTCATTTCACAACCTGGTATAGGCTTTTTAATTTTCCCTATCTAGTGTACTAGGTTGATCTAGTTGACCCTATATATTTTTCAGCCCCTGTTCACTATATTAGATTGACCCAGTCAACCCTGTGTTATTTATAGGCCTTATTTTCTATGTTAGGTCAACCCAATTAACCATGTACTACTTTATTCCTTCCCTATTAATCAATTTAGTTCTCTATCTTTCCTCTTTGCATTTTTTTCATCTCTCTTCAGTCATAATGAAATCTCCTATCATAATTTTCCTGGATAGTCTAAATCCATTTAGATACTATATGGGATGTTCATTTATTCCTCTCTTTTCCTCCAAAGATCACCATCACTCTTGGTTCAGCTCTTCTCCTCCATCTATGAACTACAATATGGTGCAAATAATGCCTCAAGATGAAGTTGATAAATCTAATCTTTTATATACTTACCAAAAAACTTTTCATTTTCAAAATCTTCAAACTAATGTGGGAGTAATTGATACAAGTCTACTTAAAAATCCCACTAGTAATCCTTATTCTAGTAATCTTCCTCCTAATACCAATTTGAGGGGTGTTCTTACCAACACCAACCTGTCAAGAATCTAGAACAACAAACAGCTCTGATTCCACTGTCAGGATTAGGAGCACACTTGATTACCTTTGTATAAGCAACTAAACATGGAGTTTAACCAGAAGTAATAAGTAACTAGAAATCAGAAATAGCATAGAATATGAGAGACAATACCCAATTGTATTAATACTCTTCTAGAAGGAATTACAATAAAGAAGTCACACTCTTCTTCCCACACCTCTAGGGCTCCCACACCTCTAGGGCATACAATAATCTCCCTCAAGAGTTCTCTCTCTCAACTACAGTCATAAAAAATAACTCAAACACAGAGTTGTTCACCTCCACCAGTCAGTAACAATACTACCATTCCACCAAGTACTCCACGTACTCCAAGTCTGAGTACACCACGTACTCCAAGTAGATCTCACTTTATCTTGTTACCTGTTGTGTTACTGATCTCCCTGATCTTGCTGCCACCTACAAATCAACCTAGTTTTGCACACCTACAAACCTAGATCTCGCACTCACACACACCTGCAAATCAACCAACCTTACTTACCATGTAGATCTAACCTGATCTTGCTATACCACAGATCAACTTGGCCTTGCACACCTGCCAACCTAGATCTTACATACCAGCACCCCTATGGATCTTCTACCAGATCTTGCTCTCCCATAGATCTACCTGATCATACACACTTGGCACTATGGCACTATGAGGAGCTAACCTTGCTCTCTTCCCTCTGAAGGAGCTAACCTTGCTCTCTCTATCTATCACACTTTACAATACAGCCCCATGAGTCTATTATATAGATCCCATGTAAACAATAATTAGACTTCTAATTACAATAATTAGAAACATAGCTCCAAGACTAAAATTAGTCTTTACATGCAAAAAACCAGTTCGTTAAACAAAATGTTCATGAAACTAATAGTTCTGGAACTGCACAAGTGACCAACATCAGTCGTTGTCTGTCTGGAGATGACCGATGTCGGCTGATCCATGACCGATGTCGACAGCTTCCTATCCACCCCTGACCGACGTCAGTTGGCTTGACCGATGCCATTTACTGTGACACTCAGCACCTCCTCCATGTTTGCATACTTGTGAAGCTTTTAGCTCCACAACCTAACACAACCCACCTCCTGATACAACTCAACTTTTAACCCAAGTTATCCAACAAATGAAAATAATGAAAAATTATAACACCAACCAAATGATGCAACTTCAACAACATTTAATCAGTGTAGATAATCAACCTCCAACCATGCATCCTCAAGCTAATCTAATTTCATTCCTCCACCCCTTTAGGATGCCTTGGGTAATGTTATTACTTAACCTATAATGAATAACAAGATGCTTCAAACCATTAAAAATGAGCCTTTAGCTCCCTTCATTGTATTCATTGATATCGGTAACATATCTCAACTATCAAAAATGATGGAAATAAATACCTTGACTCATTTTTCAAAGCCTTTGGCAACCTTTACAAGGAGTGGATCCAAACTAATACCTTCACCACAACTAAACTCTTAGTGAAAACCTTCACTAGTGATTTATTAGAATGGTATAATCAACTTCCCCAACATTATATTTGTAAACTTAAATATTTGGTTATTTTTTTGTTAAAGAGTTTCAACATAATGATCTTCCTAAAAATTGTCTTAGCCACTTTATCAATGCTAAGCAATCTCCTACCGAATTAGATCATGATTTTATCAAAAGATGGAAATATTTATCTCATAAAGTCGACCATAACATGACTGATGATAATTTATTCAAACTCTTTATCACTAATTTAACTCCCACGCTTCAATATAAATTTTGAACCTTTGCTCCCCAAATGCTTAATTAAGCTCTATATCAAGCTAAACATCAATACTTTCTCATGAAACAATTTGAACCTAATCCTAAATTTCTTAAAGGATCTTTCCAAACATATAATTCTATCACTAGTAATACTCCACAAACTAAACTAGGAGTTACCAAAACTGATATTCCTTCACCTTCTCATACACCTCTTTTAGTTCATCAAATGAAACAATTTTTACCACCCTCAAAACCTTTCATCTATTCCAATGTTCCCCCTAAGTGGTATGACCCCAATCTATTTTTCTGATTCCATGCTAAAATTGGGCATTCTCATGAATCTTGAAGAGGGCTCACTAAATTTTTTGTCTCTTATATTCTTGGTGATTCATTCAATCATGAAGCTATGATTAATCTTTTCCATCACAAATACAATGTTGCTTTTCAAAAATGATAAACTTATAAAGCTTCTACTTTAAATAACCAAAAAAAAATCTTTAAATAATCAACCAAATACCAAGGATGTTTGTATCATTGATGTCAATTATTACCAATATTTTAAAAATTATCAATATGTTAATACTTCTAAGGTCAATTATCATCATAATTTGGATCACAAAGATCCTATTACCAAGCCTAAAAATCCATCTTTGGAGGAATAACTTATTAAATATACTACCACTACTAATGTTGTTTTGAAAGTTGAAGATGAACCATCTCCTCCTTCTGATCCTCCACTACATATATTCCTCTAAAATCTAATTTACCTCTTAAACCTTGTGTTGGTTCTTCTAAATCTCATTGGAACTTTCTTGAAGAACTAAACTCTATGTCTTGTAATATTCCACTTATGGAGTTGGTTCACACTTCACCCTACCATCATAAATTCCTTATGCAACAACTTCAAAAATTTGAAGATCCATCATCCTTAGATGAAGAACCACATTCTATTGAATCTCAACCTACCAACATCAATACCATGAAAATTATGTGTCTTTTTTCCAAGCCCTCTATTGAATTCCTTGAGGAGGACATGATCACTGATGAAATTCTCTTTCGTGTTGATGATCCACCACTTTTTATCAAATTAGCCATTAATACCACTCTTATTCATAAAGTTATAGTTGATGAAGGTTCTAGTATTAATGTAACATCTTTATGTCTCATCCAATAACTTGGTTATAACAAGGATCATCTTAGGTAAACCCATCTTACTTGTCGTGGTTTTGATAAGACTAATCAAAAACCACTTGGTTGTATTTGGCCTCCATTAACCATTGGACCTAAGATTGTTCAAACCAAGCTTATGGTCTTTGATCTTCCTTTATCTTATAACATACTCCTTGGTCATCTATGGACTCATTGAATGAGGGCCATTGCTTCTTATGGTATTCAATGTATTAAATTCTTACATAGAAAATGGTATAAGCATGAAGTTGATCCCAATCCATGGAGCATTTAGCTTCCCAATCCTAAATCGTAATGTCACATTCCTACCATTCCTAAAATCAATAACACTCCTTTACCCAAGTTCATCAACATGAATCCTGATTTACAAATTACTCTTATGGATTTTGATGATGATGTGCCCAATGATTTGTAACATATTTGCAATACTACTAAATTACCTCTATACATTTTGCAATGGGTTCCTCCTTCTCTATTATCCAGGGACCGTATTATTCCTCTTATTGATGAGATTACCAATTTTTCCCCTCCATGTAATGCTTAGGAGCATTTTTTACCTGAAGATGCCTTTACTTGCAATGATTTTGGAGTGGCCAAATTATTTCAAGATCCTCTCATCATGTCTCCTCATACATTCATTAATATCAAGATTTCACCCTCTGAAACTCCCCTTGATTCTCAAGCATGTACAATTTTTCCAACATATGATGATAACTATAAAATAGCCCAAGCTCAATCTAGATATTTGGATGTTCAACATTATTAGAAAACCTTATCCTAAATTCATGCTTTTAATCAGGATGTTCATACCATTTTCATCGATTAAACTTTAGATCTTGAGGGTCATGTGCCTCCTACCAATTTTCCTCTTATCGATACTCCTTGGGTGGTAAGAAAAATTATACCTTATAAACCTCTAGAAATTTCTACATCTACTTTACCACCTATCAATCCAATAATTGCATATGATCCTTCTCCCATCATTGAACCCATTGACATTCCAACCCCTTCTAATACATATACTTCTTCTACTCTTTAAATTACACTAGATGCCAAGGTAACTAATGTTTGTCAAATACATTCTGAGTCTGATCACCATGGCAATCCAATTTTGGATCTTAAATTAGATGTCAAGTATTAAAGTCCTCTTCCTATCTTGGCTAGTGTTGAAGTGATCCTCGAGTTACTTTATGCTCAAGAACCTCAATTTCCTTGGTAGCATCATAAACTTGGAAATTTCAAAACTAAAACTCCTTGATTCAACACCTTCATTGCTAGCATTGATCATAAAAAAATTCCAATTTTTGCCTTACCTAATGCACCATACCACTTTCAATATGGTAATCTTATGGTTATTGAAAAAACCACCTGCATCAAATATGGTACACCATCTTGTACTCGACTAATTACTATCTCTCATGAGCTCTCACCTATTGAACATGATAATTTTAGCCTATTCTTTGACAAATATCATGAAGCTTTCGTTTGGTCCTATGAGGAGATGCCTAGAATTGACCCTAGCATTATGGTACATAATATCATTACATATCCTGATGCCAAGCCTATGCATCAAAAATAAAGAAAATTTCCATCTAAAGTTTCCACTTTATGTCATAAGGAAATCATCAAATTACTTGATGCTAAATTTATCAAACCAATGGATTATTTAGAATGGGTTTTCAACATTGTTCTCATTCAAAAGAAGGTCACTATGGTCATTTGTATTTGTATTTATTTCCAAAATCTTAATCTTGTTTGTCCCAAAGACAATTTCCCTTTATCTTAAATAGATGACATTATTGATTCCATAGTTGGTTACAAAATGTTATCTCTTATGGATGGCTTCTCAAGATACAATCAGATTCATATTTCCCCTGAGGACCAACATAAGACTGCTTTCACCATAGAATGGGGCACCTATTACTATGTCAAAATTCCCTTCAGCCTCAAAAATGCCAGAGCCACTTACCAATGAGCAATGACTCACATATTTCATGATCTCATTCACAAAATTATTGAAACCTATGTGGATGATCTCATTACTAAATCCAAAATTCATAAAAATCATCTTTCCAATCTCGCTATTATCTTTGACCATCTCCTTAAATATAAAATTAGACTTAATCTTTACAAATGTGTCTTTGGAGTCACATCTGGAAAATTGTTAGGATTCTTAGTCTCTCTCCTTGGCATCAATGTTGACCTTTCCAAAATTAGCGCTATCATCAACATGCCCATTCCTCATTTTATCCCTAACATTCATACTTATTTAAGCAAATTCAAGGTAATTAGATGATTCATCCCCAAACTGGCATATCAAATTCACTCTACCAATTCCCTTCTCAAGAAAGGTACTACTTTAGAATGGACTAATCCATGTCAAAAAGCCTTTGATAACATGAAAGAGTCATTGCTTCATCCACCTACACTTCATCCTCCATCCAATGATATACTTTTGATTCTATATAATTCTTCCACACCTATTTTAGTTAGGGAAATGCTTGCCCAACAAGATGATATAGGAAGAGAGTATATTATCTATGACATTAGTTGAGGCCTCATTGATTATGAGACACGTTATACCAAAATTGAGCATGATTACCTCATCATCTATTTTGCAACTACAAATCTTCTCCACTATATGATTTACCAAACTACTTATGTCATTGTTCATTTTGACCCCCTTCATCAATTTTCTCCAAATTATTTCTTCCTGGAGATAGAATTGGTAAATGGATGGTCTTCCTTATGGAATTTTATCTCTGCATCATCACTCAAAAGCTATCAAAGGGTGAATCATAGTTAATCAACTTGTCATAGCTCCCATTCCAGCTACTTCTTCTCTTCAAGATAATCTTCTATATGGTTATATCCTTTACATTAAGGTCTTAAACAAGTTATTTCTCTTAAAAATTATTTTCATAGCTCTATTGTTGATCTTGGAGCCAATAATATTGATGAATCCACTACTCCCTCTGGTACTACTAAACCAAAAGTAGTTATCGAGAAGATTCCTAAAATTAATGTTGGCTTGCATGAGGATACTTGAACCCTTCACTTTGATGGTGTTAAATGCCTTCAAGGAGTTGGGGAAAGTTGAATTCTCATAAGTCCTCTTGGCAAGATCATTCCTTTATATTTTTTTTTCACCTTTGATGTCACCAACAATATGGCTGAGTACGAAGCTCTTATCTTAGGCATGAGAGTTTTTCTTGACTTAGACATTCAATACCTTCATGCTTTAGGTGACTCTCAGCTTATTTGCCACCAAGTCAATGGTTATTATCAATGTAAAATTGAAAACCTCATCACATATCATCAAATTGCAACCACTCTTGCTAATGATTTCATCTCTTTCACTATTGAACCTATTCCAAGAGATCAAAATTTTATTGTTTATTCTCTTGCCTCTTCAGCATCTCTCTTTCAACCACACAAAGTTATTTTCGATCCTAATTTTCTTATATAAATAAGAAAATCTCCATCCTCTACTCAACCACTAGATTTGCTTATCTATCACATCGAGGTTGTTACCATTCGACAAAGCCTGTGATAACAAGACATCATTAAATTCTTGGAACATCAAACTTATCCTCCTAATTTAGAATTTTGTGAAAATACATGTATTCATAAACAAGCTTTCAAGTATGTACTTCAACATAACATCCTTTATTATCATAATGTTGAAGGTACCTTGCTCTATTATGTTATGCAAGATGAGGTCCCTCCTCTTATTGAATGAGAACATGGGGGCATTTGTAATGGCCACTATAGTAGACATGATACAGCCCATAAATGCCTACATATTGGTTACTTTGGGCCTACTCTTGAAAAGGATGTAATTGAATTTACTAAAAAGTGTAATCCTTTTCAGCTTCATGATTATCTAATCCATTCACCTCCAACTGAACTTTAAACTATCAAATCTCCTTGGCCATTTTCCACATGGGTATTTAATCTCATTGGCAAACTACCTCACTTCCAAGATGGGCATGTTTTTATCATAACCACTACTAAATATTTTACCAAATGGGTAGAATCCATGCCTCTTGTTAATGTCACTGCTCCTACCATTTACAAATTTATTCTTAATCAAATCACTTACCAATTTGGTGTTCCCCATACCATAATTTCAAACGATGGTGGTAACTTCAAAAATAAACATTTTAAACAACTTTGCAACAAATTCAAGATCAATCACAAATTTTCCATGCCTTATCATCCACAATGCAATGGTCAAGCTAAGGCCACTAATAGAATTCTCAATAAAATCCTCCAAAATATAATTCTTAAAATCCTCATAGATTGGCATCTTCATCTTTACCCTACACTTTAGGCCTATCAGACTAGCATACATATTACCACTGGGGTAACTCCATTCTCGCTAGTTTATGGTTTAGAGTCAGTTCTTATTTTAGAAGTTGAAATTCCCTCTCTTCATATATATCTTCATGGTTATCATTCTGGATGAATAATTTCATGAATCTCGTCTTCATTCCCTTGATCTACTTGATGAATGTCATCTTTCTGCCTTATAACATAACTTCCAATATAAGGCTCACATTACCAAACAACATAACAAATGTGTTAAAGTCCATACATTTAATGTTGATGATCTTATTCTTAAATTAGACTACACCCATGATAAATAAGGTAAATATGCCTAAAAATGGTGGGTCTCATATTTATTCAAAGATATCCTTGGTCCAAGCACCTACCATATTCAAACCAATAAAGGCCATGTTTTCAAAGAGCCCACCAATGCACAATTCCTCAAAAAGTAATTTGCTTTAAAATTTCCTTATTTTCATGTTTTATATATACATCAATCTAACACTTTTTGTAGGTTACTTACATAGGTCTCTCCATCAAGTTCCTTCCTTTCACAAACCTTTAATCCTCCCTTTTAGTCTTTTGGTTTCTTGATGTATCATAGTCTTCTTTATCTTTTTGCATGTTCTCTTATTTTGGCACCCCTTGGGTTTTTCTTTTGTGAGTTGTTTTGTAAGACCATGGATAGGACCTGACATTCCTCATAAAATTACCATCCTTTACATCTTTTTACTTACATCACTTTATCTTTCACTTGCTTGTTGGCACCCCTTGGGTTTATCTTTTATGAAGTTGTAGTGTAAGACCATGGATAGGACCTGACCTTCCTCTTAAAATTACCATCTTTTCATCATTCTTGATCTTTGATCTCAAAATTTAACTTTTACTTTTTTGGATAGATGGAATTTACAGAATAATCTATGTTAGCATCTTCTCTTCCACTTCTCTCATTCTTATGATAAAGAATCACACTTTACTGTCATTGTATCCCTTTTTGCCCTTTGTCACATGTTTTGTAATTTGAATTAATTCAAATTATGCCATGTGTCACTCCTCTTGATTTCCCCTTTATTTCACTCCACATTGGATTAAACAAGGTTAAAGTCAAGTTAGCACTTGTATTTCACCTAGATTTATGAGACTCTTAGACCCCATGCTTTTTGAAGTTATCTCCCTTAGCAACCTTATCCCAAGTATTCAAATCAAAGTCATATTTAACACCCATGTTTGGTTTTCCAAATCCATATGGAGGAGGAATATAAAAATCCATCAAGAAATTTAAAATTCAAATCATTTAAAACAAAAGGTAGTGATATCTAAAAGGCAACATAAAAATCTTGGAAGTCAAATTCACACCAAAATACATGATTACAAGCACATCTCTTATCTCTAATCAAAGATAAAACTCCACATTTGGCCTCACATAGAGTCGAATTTATTTGGGGTGCATTAGGCTAGTAGATTGGAATAGGGAAATTCAAAAAAACCCTTTGGTGCTACCTACTTTCTCATGCAAGTACCCAATCTTTGCAGTAGATCGATGGCTTTGTAAGGGGTCTTGAGGAATGAGGAACACATTATGGGAAGGTAGTTCCATTTTACATTTCATGCATGTAACCTTCATGGGATGATCTATATACTTTTTTTGTTGAGATAAGACTTGTGTGGCTAAGATAAGTTCTTCAGAGTCCTTAAAGTCAAAAAATCCTCTTGTTTTGACAAACCTAATTTGAGTGTCTTGGCTTCGATAAAGATTTCCTCTACCTTGGGTTTTATTTCATTCTCCCCTCCACCCCTTTCATTTACCCCCCTTGATAGGAAAATTTTGATTCCAAATATATTTTCCATTATTCTATAATTCCTTCTTCTTTAACTCTTTAAAACATGCTACCACTACTTTGTTTCAGTTTTATCTATCCTTAGATCAAAACATGTTTGGGAAACTATGGATTACTATGTTATTTACACCATGATTTACACTTATATATTTACTTTGCTTTCCTTTTACCATTTATCATTGTTGTATTATCCTACTATTATGTAAACCTAAGTTCGTACCCTTTTTAATTGTTGAGTGAGGTTGGCTTGTTACTTCTCACTCGACAATGTTGTTTTCTCTTTTTATGCACCTTTTTCCATTATTAAGTGAGATAAAGATTATTAATGCTCACTCATAAAAGTTATTTTACCATTTTTTCACTTCTTTTACCATTGATTTGTTTTATTACCATCATGTTTGACATGTATCCTTGGTTTGACATAGTGAGTTTGCCTTTCTTACTTAAGGATAGTTTGTTTGAGTTTTTTGGTCTTTAGTGTTGGGTAAATATTTTGTCAACCAGCTAACTGGTGAGCAAAATAGGTCTCTTCAACCACAGCATAGGGAGATTGGTTAGCCAGGTGTGCAGGTTTACTACATCAATAGGGGACAAATCTCTCCTCTCATCAAGGGGAGGTTCCCTATGAATATGTAGGTGCTATATGTTATATATATAAGTAGAAAATAGCACTCAAGGGTAGAATAAACCATCCATTTCTCTTTTTTCAGAGATGATGCTCACAGACAAAGGAGAAATCCTGGGTGATTGGTGAAGGTACTTCTCTTCTTTTAGAAGCAACATTCAACCAAGAGCCAGATCCCTTCCTGGATAGTAGAAATCCTGGTGAAATGGTAGAAGGCACTTCTCTTCTTTCAGAAGTGCTTGTTCTTGCAAATAATAGGAATCTTTCTGGTAATGACAAGTAATTGGTAATAAAAGGGCATAGTAACTAGCAGACTGAGATGTAGCACAAAGTCTCCACCTCGACTGCCCAAGAGTGAGATACAAAGGACAATGAGGGCACAAAGTCATCCCAAGGTCCTTTACATAGAAATAGAAAGAAAACACACTAAACGCAATTATGGAGGCACAAAGTCTCTCCATAGTTGGCTTCAGGACACCTTCTTGATTAATTCCACTAGTTCTGCTTGCCAAATTAAATAAACAAGAACACATTCAGAAGATAGACATAAGAACAATCTCCTCGAATGATACAAGCTATGACAGCACAAAGTCTATAAACAACTTGCTTTCTCATTCAGATAAAATGATATGAACAACAATCTGAGCTCAAAGTCTCAGTATTCACCTTTCAATTTGGGTAGAGTTTTGCTTCTAGTAACGAGAAGATCTCCTTAAAAAAATAAAAGAGATTATAATATATAGCAGCCAAGAAAGACTTGGTGCTTTGTTTCATGGAATGGCCGATGCTATGCATTCAATGCCTTGAATGCATTTCCAAGTTTGTTAAAGGACTACATTGAAAATAGGGTGACTATCTTAACTATGGCATGTCATTTCATCCCATATGTCTTCTCTTGAGCCTAGATCATTTGGTATGTCCCCTCTGACATCTACACAGCTATCTATTTTGTCTTTACTCCAAAGGAGACCAACAGGCTGTGCTTTCGATGTTTGCAAGCTTAAATATCTACTTTATAGACTGTTCCATCTACTGAAATAACTTCTACACAAATATTTTGGGCTTTTCCCTCTTTTTGATTTTGTCCTTTCCAGCTTTGTCTTTTCCAGCTTTATCTCTTCCTAGAATTTAAGCTTTCGGGTTATCTTTTCAACCAGTCATTTGGTTCTTCCTTCAAGTTCCGCACTTTATTTGAATTTTAATGGATATTCCCTTACTTAAAATTTGACGTCTGCGGGGCCATCAATGGTCGCTAGCCACTTGAACCATGTTGAACCTTAAACCTTTGAACCTGTTGAAAGTACATTGGTTCATTGGTTCATCAGTTCATTCTGCCTCTTTTATTCCATTGTTTCCTAGTTTAATCACTTTCTCGCTCCTTGGTTGAACCACCTGTTTGTTGCTTCTTTCCTTGACTGAGGCCACCTTTGAACCTTTGAACCCATGAACCATTGAACTTTGAACTCTTTCAATTCAAGTTTCAATCGGTTCATTGGTTCATCCTTTGTCCGTCACTTATTCTTTCTAAGCTCTTTGATCTTCATCACACTGGTTGAACCTTTAAACCTATGAACTCATTGAACCTTTTGGTTCAAGGTTCAATAGTTCAATTGGTTCATTCTTTTTATTTGGCCAAGTCCTTTTGATCTTTTTGAACCAAATGCATTGAACCATTTGGTCGTTGAACCTGTTGAACCATTGAACCCGTTGAACCTTTGAACCAAAGTGGTTCAATGGTTCAACAGTTTAATGGTTCAAGACTTCTTCTCTTTGATAAGTGTTTTAAAGCTATTGAACCTTGAATTAGTTGAACTTTGAACCTTGAAAAATGCACTTAACTCTTGCTAATGATGTTGAACCTTTGAACCCATTGAACCCATTGAACCAAAATGGTTTAAGGTTCAATGGTTCAATCCTTGCTTAGAAGCTTGCCGATGAACTCTTTTGGTTGAACCTTGTTGTTGAACCAACTTTGAAATTACCTAAGTGTTGAGAGCTTGCTTCTTTTTTATAGAGTCTATAGAAATCAACCTATGAAGCTCGTAGAACTTGGCCTACAGAGTTTGTAGATTTTCTTCCTGCAGAGTCCATAGATTCAAGCTTGTAGAGTCCGTAGATTTATGAGACGCTTGAAAAATGAGGAATTTGAATGCTCGGAACAAATTTTGAAAAGGGAAGATACAATTTTGGTCTTGTAAGGCCCAAAATAGTTCATATGTTATCCCAAAAATGAATGATATTTTTGGGGGACAACAATTGGCTCTAGTTGGGGAACTTCCCTTAGTTAAAATTTTGAAACAACTGAGGGGAGTAGAAATTAGAATCTCTAGTGCCTTGAAGTGTGCCATTGGGCTATGGAGTCATGCTACCCAAAAAATAAAGGCACCAAAAATGAAAATGAAAAGCACAAAATAGAACTAAAGACTATACAAATATACATATGTACAGATGATCTTATTTGATGCCTCAAGATTTGAAGTACTTCATATGCCGCCCACTGTGAGACAGTGAAAATGGTGTGTCATCCTAATAAACCAATAGAAAACCATTGTCCCCAGAAATGGTGATGGGTGAATGGAACTCTACACCAGGAAACCAATTTTTTGTGTCTTCCTCTTGGCTCTTTCTTCTTCTTGCCCCATGGCAGGACGTGGTCTTCAAACTAAAAACCATAACTCCTTGCTCTCTTGGTGAAGAGTTCCTTTTGCTGACTTTTGAGTATAGCAGTATGGTCCACCACCATATCTTGCTATTATGTTGGTTCAGTCCAGCACATGCTTTTGTTAGCATCAAACTCCTAACAAACCATCAACTCAATATCTCCTTTGGTGTGAAGGAGTTTGATATCTTCATCCTGAGTAGTCTTCAATCTGAGATACAGAGATTTGCATCTAGTTGTGTTGTTGGTGTTGCTAAACTACAACTTGCATGAAGTAAAAATATCTCCTTGAGGAGATATCAACACAGTCCCAGCTCCAGCATTAGTGGAAGAATTACTACCATCAGATTCCAGGATCCAAGCATCATTAGAAGTTGATCTTCTATTAGATTTCTCTTCATTAGAGATGGAAGATCCTTCTTGATTTGTACTACACCCTACCAATTCTTCTGATGTCTTGTTTGGATCAAATCTTGGATTGCCAGCTACAGGACTTTCATCAGCTGAGACATGAGCATCCTCTGTGGTCAAGAAGTAATTACCCCTACCTGATGGCTCAAATAGAATTTGAGCTGTAGGGGCCGACATTTGGGTGACCACAAATTTTGCCTCAGACAAGTCCATACCTAGTTCTCCACTAATGTCCAATTGCTCAAGATTGGCTTGCAGGAATTCAAATTTAGTCATTTGAATTTTGGATTTCTTGACATGATCAATTATGTCAAATGACTGAAATGGACTAGGAAGAGAGGATGGGAGTTCATCCTTTTGGTTTTCAGGAGGGGGAGGACTGGCCTGTGAATTTGAAATTAAAGGTGCAGAAATGTTTAGGGTACTTACTTTTCTGGCAATCACCGGGTCCTTTGGCTGGAAAGGTAGAGTGGTTCCCCACTTAGAAATTGAAATTGTTGGTTTAGGTCGCTCCTTTACTTTCTCCTTATTAGTTGGTTGGGCTAACTGATTCTTGGACCAGGTGAATACTGCGTATGATCCTTTGACTGCTTCACCTTCACTTCTGGGTTCATCCTGGTAATTTAGTAAACCAATGTGGGAGTCACCAACTGATTCTTCTTGATCCTCTATGAAGAGATCAGTGTCATTTTCTTATTCAAACTCAGGTTGGAAAGAGAAATCATGTTCTATTTCCAAATATCCAACTGCTGAGTTGGTTAGAGGTGCTTTAAGGGCAAGGTTCCTCTATGGGGGAGGAAGATGATTTGGTTACCCTTGACTTCTGGCAACATTTCCTTGATATGACTGGTTCTAAAATGTCCTCCTTGGCATATCTTGATGAGGAATAGACATACCTTGGGCCATTTGTCTTTTCAAGGCTAGCAGTTCATTTGCCAGCTTTTGCACCATTTGATTAGTGGTTCCTATAGATGGATACTCAGAAGATGAAGAGGATTTTCCTCTATTAGGATCTCTCCTTATCTTTCCTACCAAGATAAGGTCATCTTCTACCTTAGTAGCCAATCACTGAGCAGCAGTAAGGTCTATGTGTCTAGCCCGTCTTAGTAAAAAACTTACTTCAAGCAGCTGTGAGTTGATGAAGAAACACTTGAGATTCTCAGGTGTCAGCTAGGCGATCATGGGAATCCTATTCCTCAGCTTGTCAAACATGGTAATGAAATCCCTCATAGGTTCATGAGGTTCCTTCTTCATCTATGTGAGTTGGGCTAGCAAGTCATGTGCATCTTCTATAGGCTTGAACCTTGCTTTGAACTTGGCTTTTAGGGTAATCCAATCTGTCACTGATCGAGCCTGCAGATGGTAGAACCACTCTGCAATAGCACCTTGTAGGGTCTCCACAAAAAGCCTAACTTCCATGTCTTTAAATTCCACCCCTATCACACCATAGGGTTGTTGAAGGCTGTAATGTGTTCATCAGGGTGAACTCTCCCATCTCTAAAGAATTTAGGGAAGTTCTTTCTTGAGCTGCGTGGAAGTTCATGCAAAGGTGGAGTCAAGTTGAGTGGGCCAAATGAGTTACCCTAGGGGCCTTGAACTGTCATGATTTAATTATGAAATATAGGGATAACAAATCTGGGTGGAGTGGCTAGATTGTAGAACAAAAATGGAAAAGAATTGGCCCTGCTTCAGCTTGAGGCTTGAGGCTTCAAACTGCGCACTCTTTCCCAGCAGCTCTAGTTTTGCAGACCAGATAAAATAATGGAGATGGAGGAAAATGGTAAGTATATAATGATAATGGCTAAGACACAAAATGGAATCTCCAGAGTCTATAATGGATAAGGGTAGGGACTACTTCAATCTGAAACTTGAGGCTTCAAATTGCACATAAATCCCTAGTAGAGTCACCAAAAACTATTGGGTGAGAAAAATAGGTCTCTTCAACCATAGCATAGGGAGATTGGTCAGCCAGATGTGTAGGTTTACTACATCAATAAGGGAAAAATCTCTCCTCTCATCAAGGGGAGGTTCCCTATGAATATGCAGGCACTATATGCTATATATATAAGCAGAAAATAACACTTAGCGGTAGAATAAACCATCCATCTCTCTTTTTTTATAGATGATTCTCACAGAGAAAGGAGAAATCTTGGGTGATTGGTGAAGGTACTTCTCTTCTTTCAGAAGTAACATTCAACCAAGAGCCAGATCCCTTCCTGGATAGTAGAAATCTTGGTGAAATAGTAGAAGGCACTTCTCTTCTTTCAAAAGTGCTTGTTCTTGCAAACAACAGGAATCTTTCTAGTAATGACATGTAACTAGTAACAAAAGGGCATAGTAACCAACAGATTGAGATGTAGCACAAATTCTCCACCTCGACTACCCAAGAGTGAGATATGAAGGACAATGAGGGCACAAAGTCATCCCAAGGTCCTTTACACAGAAATAGAAAGAAAACACACTAAAGGCAATTGTGGGGGCATAAAGTCTCTCCACAATTGGCTTCAGGACACCTTCTTGATTAATTCCACTAGTTCTTCTTGCCAAATTAAATAAACAAGAACACATTTAAAAGACAGAGATAAGAACAATCTCCTAAAATGATACAAACTATGACAGCACAAAATCTGCAAACAACTTGCTTTCTCATTCAAATAAAATGATATGAACAACAATCTGAGCTCAAAGTCTTAGTATTCGCCTTTCAATTTGGGTAGAGTTTTGCTTCTGGTAACAGGAAGATCTCCTTAAAACAATAAAATAGATTACAATATATAGCAGCCAAGAAAGACTTGGCACTTTGTTTCATGGAATGGCCCATGCTATGCATTTAATGCCTTGAATGTATTTCTAGGTTTGTCAAAGGACTACATTGAAAATAGGGTGGCTGTCTTAACTATGGCATGTCATTTCATCCCATATGTCTTCTCTTGAGTCTAGATCATCTAGTATGTCCCCTCTAACATCTGCGTAGCTGTCCATTTTGTCTTTACTCCATAGGAGAACAACAGGCCACGCCTTTAATGTTTGCAAGCTCAAATATCTACTTTGTAGATTGTTCCACCTATTGGAATAACTTATACATAGATATTTCAGGATTTTCCCTCTTTTTGCTTTTCTCCTTTCTAGCTTTGTCTTTTCTAGCTTTGTCTCTTCTTGGAATTTAAGCTCCTAAGTTATCTTTTCAGCCAATTGCTTGGTTCTTCCTTCAAGTTCCGTGCTTTATTTGAATTTCAACAGATATTCCCTTACTTTAAATTTGACGTCTGCAGGGCTATCAATGGTCACTAGCCACTTGAACCATGTTAAACCTTAAACCTTTGAACCCACAGAAAGTACATTGGTTCATTGGTTCATCGATTCATTCTACCTCTTTTGTTCCATCACTTCTTGGTTTAATCGCTTTCCTGATCCTTGGTTGAACCATTTGTTGAACCACCTATTTGATGCTTCTTTCCTTGACTAAGGCCACCTTTGAACCTTTGAACCCATGAACCATTGAACTTTGAAGTATTTCGGTTCAAGGTTCAATTGGTTCATTGGTTTATCCTTTGTCCATCACTTGTTCTTTCTAAGCTCTTTGATCTTCATCACACTAGTTGAACCTTTGAACCTATGAACTCGTTGAACCTTTTGGTTCAAGGTTTAACGATTCAATCAGTTCATTCTTTTTATTTGGCCAAGTCATTTTGATCTTTTTAAACCAAATGCATTGAACCATTTGGTTGTTGAACCTGTTGAACCATTGAACCTGTTGAACCTTTAAACCAAAGTGGTTCAATGGTTCAACGGTTCAATGGTTCAAGCCTTCTTCTCTTTGATAAGTGTTTTGAAGCTGTTGAACCTTGAATCAGTTGAACTTTGAACCTTGACAAATGCGCTTAACTCTTTCTAATGACGTTAAACCTTTGAACTGGTTGAACCCGTTGAACCAAAATGGTTCAAGGTTCAACAGTTCAATGGTTTAATCCTTGCTTAGAAGCTTGCCGATGAACTCTTTTGGTTGAATGTTGTTGTTGAACCAACTTTGAAATTGCCTAAGTGTTGAGAGCTTTCTTCTTTCCTGCAAAGTCTGTAGAAATCAACCTGTGAAGTCCATAGAACTTGGCCTGCAGAGTTCGTAGATTTTCTTCCTACATAGTCCATAGATTCAAGCCTGCAGAGTCCGTAGATGTTTGCGAATCTTGAAAAATGAGGAATTTGAATGCTCAAAACAAATTTCAAAAAGGGAAGAGACAAATTTGGTCTTGCAGGGCCCAAAATAGTTCATATGTTGTCCCAAAAATGAGTGATATTTTTGGGGGAGAACATTTAGCAGCCTTAGATTTTTTATTACCCAATTTACTCTTGTTGTTTGACTTGGTCATTTAGTATAACATAGCACTTGTCACCCCAGCATGCCAAATTTCTCAATTACTTTCCATCCTCATAGCACCAACTATCTTGGCTTTTCTTGCATTTGTTTGTTTTTTTCTTTAGTTTTGTATTTTTGGGTTTATCGAAAGCAATCTTTGTACCCTACATAATCAAAAATAACAACATAGAAGACAACCATTCAGTAATAAAGGTAAGTTAAGGTACGCATTGTATTTAATTTTTATTTATTTACTTTTAATTATTTTTTCTTTAAAATACTACAAGTTTTTTTTAGCATCAGCATTGTGTGTTACTATGTTCTTTCTCGAAGCACCATCCCCTATTTTACCTTAGTGATACATGATGAGATTCAAGTTGGGTATATGTATACACATAATATTTTCAAATTTTACCAAATACTGACACTTTACATCTTGTAAGAACCCATCGAGACTCAATCTCTCTTGAGTGCACACCCTAAAAGGTGTACTAGGAAAGGGGTGGGTAGACCATTGGTGATTTGTAGGATTTTTTCCCCTTATTTCCACATTATTACCAATCTAACCAGATATTTAAACCATTCCCTAAGATATTACTACTCCCTTGCACATTCTTCTAATCTTTTTCCTCTTTCCATCCCTCTTTTCCTCACCTTGATCCCCTTTCACCAATTGATTGTAATAGGTTGACTAGGTCAACCCTATATAATTTTTAGCCTATGATTACTATACAGGTTGACTGGGTCAACCTTGTACTATTTAAAGGTTTTTTTCACTTAGAATTTTTTTATCCCTTTGGCTAACCTAGATTGGGACCTAGTGATTTATCTCTCGAAAACATATAGGGTTGACTGGGTCAACTCCATACATATGACATATTCAAAAGGATTTAGGGTCAGATTCACCTATAAATATAAGATAATTTCATCATTATTTCAATATGCAATAAATAGTTATCATTCACTCATGCTTATTTATAATCTTCTCTTCCACCATTCTACTCGAGGAGTCTTAGCTTAGAGTTTCTACTTGGAGAATCTAGTCTTGTGGATAAGTCTTGGATGCTTTGGCCTCTCTTATTTATCCTTACAAACCAAAAAAACCTCTTACAAATCCCTTTTGGCCAAGAGAGAGATTGAGTCTCGATGGGTTCACATTCAGGTAAGTATATTCAAATTTTGTTCTCCTCTCTTTTAGTAAATAGAAGTAGCATAAGTATTGTCTTGAATAATATTACTCTTCATATTCCATGTATTAGGTTCTTACTCATACTTAGCTTAATTGATATTATCTTATATATGTTTTAATTTCTTCTAATCCCTTATATTATGCCACAAGCTTTAGTGTGTACTAGATTAGATTTACTTTCTTGTTTATTAAAATGGAGTGAACATTAAATATAGGATTCTTTTAGGGTTTTTTCATGATTATGTTATACTGTAGGCTTTGGAATCCTTCCTATCATGGTGTATTATGACAAGTGATCCTCTAATGAGGTCTATCAAATCCCCATATTGGTCATGATCTTGCTTAAAAAATGTATTCCCAATCATAAGTGTAGGTATGTTGTATCTTCTCTAAGCTAGGATTAATTTATAGACATGACGCATTTCTAATTGCATATAGACTATAGTAATGGTGTGCTTAAAATCAAAACAATATAGGTATAAGTCATGTGTGTAGTTTAGGCTTGTCAAAATAGGGCCCTGAATGATGGATTATTTGATGTCCTATAATGCCTTCTTGGATTCAACATTCCATTCCACCTTGGCTTCTTGTTTCAACATAGCAATTAGAGGTTTAATAATCTCAACAAATCTAGAAATAAATTTGCATACAAATTTGATTTTCCCAAAGAAAGATTTTAATTATTTTTTGTTGTTTAGGAGAGGTATCTTAGAAATAATGTCATTATGTTCAAGGTTGATAGAGATACTATCCTTTGTGATGACATGACTGAGAATCTTACCTTTGATAACACCAAACATGATTTTTTGGGGTTCAAATAAATACCTTACTTCCTACACCTCTTGAATATCTTTTATAGGTGATGAATGTGATCAAATAAATACCTTACTTCTTACATTTGGAGAAAATAGTCAAATCATACATGTATATAATTGTTTAACACTAAAATTGTTCTATATTGAGGTTATCTATAAATCATTTAAATGGGTATATATAAATGAAAATACACACAAGTGATAATCATATCTACATGAGGACAATTGGATGCTAAACTTAGATATAAACATACACTAAATTTCTTAACTAAGAATAGGTTAAATATAAAAAGTACAAATAAGCTATGTATGGAAATGATAAAAATGTAATTTACTTACCTTGTTATAATGTTAATGTAGTTATGTATCTAGAGTAGGGAGGAATTAAACTAGAAGATAGTTCTAGAATACTCCCCTGATTTTGATTTGGATGCTTCTAGAGCCTTGAACACTTGTGTTAGCATGGGACAGTTGTATTGATGATATTATCTAGGTTTGACATATGTGTCCTATATGTAATACCTACTAGACAAGGATGCAACCACTTGTATGCTTTTGGGTATATTCACCTTTTCTCTGGTGTATTAATATTTGGGTGATGGACTATTACTCATCATGAAATGCCAAAACCCTAGTTCTTCATCTTAATGATAACCTTGGGGAAAATGGGTTAGTGGGAAAATAGTGTTAAGCTAACCCTAAATACCCCTCTATCAATTAGTGTTGCATACATATCCAATAATATAAAGAGGGCCTCAAATTTATGTAGTTTTCCTCTATGTGTTGGCTTGTGTGTGAATCATGAAATATGTGATAATCAAGTACAACATTGACCTAAATTATAACTTAACAAATCAGGCTCTTGGGTTGATCCTTTAGTAATTCCAATTCATATATGTTATTTCGCTATGACCAGTATAGAAATAGGAGAAAATGAGAAGATTTGATCAATTTAATGTTCTTTGGTATGAACACTAAGCATTTTTCATGTGTTGCTAGGTTTTCTTAGGTGAGGAATGAATGAAGGTTGATCTTATATTTATATCAATCCCTTTGGAGAAGTAACTCACATTAAATCACTTAGGTTGACCATTAGGATACATTTCATTTTCAAAATAGATGACTTTAGTTCATTAGACACCTATGTCAGGTCAAGACAATAGCATCAACACTAGTGTATGTCATAGACATTAGTGTCTAGGGGGTAGGAAAGTAGGTACAAGCTCAAAACTTACAGAGGTGGAAGATAAGTACATTTTAAGCATTTTCAAGTAAGATATAAGGTCTGGGTCATCAACATAAGACTAGTCAGACTAAGAGATAGGCCAAGGGGCACAAGATAGAGTAGATGCAAGACTTGTAGAAGTGGGAAAGGTACAAAACTAAGAGTAAAAACCATGGTCTAAGTTTTCCAAGTGTACAAGACTGAGGTGTTATATAATAAATAAATATCATCTACATTCCCCCCCTTAATCTAGTAATGAATTGATAGTTTATAGGAAAGGAATGCATACCTGGGTGTGTATAACACACTTTGTCTTTACATGTGCCTAACTTGAGTGCTTTGTTAGTGACTAACTTGCAAGAAAGAGCATGTTATAGTATATAATAAATTCATATAATTTAGAATTGAAAGTAATTTAAATTTATTGAAGTTAAAAGAGCGAGGTTTAAAAGTACACATGTATGTCGATGAACCACATTACCTATTATAAATTTGATTTCAAAAATATATATCATTGTAAGGATATGAAATTGATATTAGGAAAAATATAGATATATATATAATGTGCATATATTTAAGGAGATAGATAGAGATAGAGATTTTGGAAGGCACATGCCCCTAACCTTGGATCAAAGGTGACTTAACACCTGCTAGTTGAGATTAACTCAACCATGTAACCCAATCATACTTATAACTTGGTGAGGCTAGATGATATAATCATCTCAACCATACCAAAAATCAAACCAACTACGTAAAAGTCCATAAAAGTCTTATTGAGGTACCAGTACGTAAAAGTTTTTGATGTGGTAATAGTCTATAAAAAATTTTGGATTCAAAACTAATTTGGATTTTATAATATTAGGCATAAATTACATAGCATATGCACCTTAAAATATATCTCATTTTGAAATTATGTATAAAAATGGTACCAATGTATAGAATTCTATCATAAATATTAATTTGAATCATATAACTATGTGTTTTGGCCGATTCAAAAATTGTGTAAGTGTGAAAAACATGCTTCCAAACCATGCCCCTATTATATATGGAGAAATCTAAAAATTTATATAAGTATCAATGTGGATAACATGTTTCTAAAACATGCCCCCAATATAATCTAAAGATGATGAATAGAGAATAAGTGTGGAGAACATGCTTCCAAAGCATGCCCCCACTGAATCTGAAAACTATGAATGTGTGAAATCCATGCCTATATGACATGCCCCCACTGAATCTAAAAACTGATATAAGTACCACATATTGAATAAGTGTGGAGAACATGCTTCCAAAGCATACCCCACTAAATCTAAAAAAAAAAAATTAAGTGTAGAGACCATGCTTCTATGACATGTTCCCACTAATATTCCCCCCTTTTAAGGTGAGGTAAAGATAGGAAATGTTAGTTACCTCACCTCATAAGGATAATACAACTGTATAATATGTTAATGAAACCATGTAACATATAAAAGGAACATGTCTAGCCATATATAACTTTAAATCATGATAAAGATTATGGTGACACATACATATATATATATATATATATATATATATATATATATATATATATATATATATATAAAATCGTAATAAGAAAATAAGCACACATACAAGAGCACTCAAAATCAAGTCAAAAGGAAATGGTCCAAGGAGACTATAAATAATGAGTATGTTCAAATGCCACACAATCAAAGGGACATGACTTAATCAAATGTCCATAAAAGCAAGAATGACATATTAAAATGTCCATGGAAAATAAATGACATATGTGGATGTCAAAGAAAGAATACATAGGTATAATGGCCAAAAACAAAGGAGCATATTCAAATACTAAAACAAGGAATACAATAGCAAGGCAAGACACTCAAGGAAGTGGATAAAGGAAAGCATAAGCAACCAGCATAAATATGTCATAGTATCCCATGTATCAAATATGTTAGGAAAAAAATTAAAGTTTATAGCATATCAATTACCCTGTGTAAGATATAATCATGGTTAAAAGCATATGCAAGTACATATATGAGCTCAAAACATGATAATTAAATGTGATCATAGAACTATATATCATGCATGTATCAATACCAAAGAATCAGATGCCCCTAATATCTACATAATATGAGTAGATGAAAGGCCCAACATTAAAATATGAATAGATCATGTATTTGTGTATGCATGTATCACACTCAAATAGTATTTTTACACATGTGTGTGTATAAGTAATTGAATATTCCATCCATCAACATGGAACTAACACATAGATTCCAAGGATCCAAAAGAAGATGTAGGTGCCAAAAATATTTTTAGATTTTTTAAATGTTTTCTAATTTTTTTGGTATTTTGGAATGTTTTAAAAGGAAAGATCATCCTATGATTCCATCCAATGGATGGTCATATATATCTCCCCACTCTGAACCTAGTGTAATAATATTGTGACACTACCAAGGAGCATGTATGTTAGGAATATAGAATGCAGAGCAATATTAATGAAATAAAGATAGAAATAAAATGCATAAAACACAATACAAGAGAGACAGATTTTACATGGTTCACCTAAAATGGGCTATGGCCACACATAAATAGATAGTTCTTCTCTTATTCTATCCAACAAATGAAGGGATAAACCTACAATACATCCACTAAAATCTCCTCTTCACTCACACATTATGCACTATAATGATTATAATGCCCTCATATAAAAGGAGGGTTACATATTAAGGCAAAAATGCACCAATATAATTTCTACAGTCAGATCTATAACCTAATAGTGAACGGTTTAGATTTACTATGAAATTACAATAGTTTTCCATAGATACCATAGTGGGGGGGCAATCACCCCTACACCCCCCTCATTAGGAATAGGTCATTCTAATAAGATCAGGCTATACCATCCAACAATCTCTCATTTTGAGACTGATTGCTACAACGCCACCACTATAACTCTTCCTTAGACTTTTCTTTGAACTTTGACCCTTGCATGTTTATCATCTTCCTTGTTATCCCTGAAGACCTATTATAGCTAAACAAATATCTAGCTTCTCCTTTGTAACTACCTTTATTATCATATCTATAGGATTCTTACTCATATGGATATTTTCTAACTTCAATTGACCATCCTCCAAAATTGAATGAATGAAGTGATACCTGAGTTTTATATGTTTGGTTTTTGAGTGGAATGATGAGATCTTTGCTAAATGAATCACACTCTATATATCACTATATAACCTATAATATTCCTAATTTTTCCTCAACTCTTCCATGAACTGTTGCATCCATATCATGTCCTTGTCTTGTTTTATAGCTATAACATCCTCTACCTCTATAGTTGAAAAAGAAACTATCTTTTGTAATTTTGAAATCCAACTAAATGTTGTGTCACCAACAGTGAATACATAACATGTGATTATTCTCATACCATCTAAATTTCTAGCCATGTTTGCATCAACATATCCTTGTAAGGTAATATCTGACCCTTCATATCACAACTATCAATGATCCCTCTCAAGTACCTGAGAATCTACTTGGTTGCATCCCAATGCTCTTTTCCTAGATTATTCATAAACTTGCTAACAAATCCCACTACATGAGCAATGTTTGGTCTTATGCATAGCATAACATACATTATACTTCCAATTGTTGAAGCATAGGGCACTTTGGACATGTAATTGATTTCTTATTATATTTTAGGACATTGTTCCTTGCTTAATTTGAAGTGCCCTCCCAAATGTGTACTCATTAGTTTTGCATCTTACATATTAAACATGAATAACACCTTGATGTACTCTTCTTGAGATAATGTCAATTTTCTATTTTTCATGTCTCTTGTTATTCTCATACCAAGGATTTGTTTTACAGCACCCAAATCCTTCATTATAAATGAATTTTTTAGTTTTCTTTTGAGCTCATTTATATCTTGCATATTAGACCATGTAATAATCATCTCATCTACATACAATAACAAGATAATATAGATATCATTATCTGATCTCTTAAAATAAACACAGTGGTTAGAATGACATCTATTATAACCTTGTTCTCTTATAAACATGTCAAAATTTAAATACCACTATCTTGGAGCTTGATTTAGGCCATACAAATTCCTATTCAACCTGAACACCATTTTCTCCTTACCTTTGACTTCATATCCCTATGGCTGCTCCATATATATTTCCTCCTCTAAGTCACCATGAAGGAAATCAATATTCACATCTAACTATTCAAGGTGCAAATCTTCTACTGCTACCAAAATTAAAATAGTTCTTATGAAATTCATTTTAACAATTGGATAAAATAGTTCATAAAAATTTATACCTTTATTTTGTGAAAACCCATTTACAACAAGTCTAGCCTTGTACCTCTCTTTGCCTCCATCTTCTTCCTTCAACCTATAAAGCCATTTATTTTTCAATGATCTTTTACCTGTAGGCAATTTGGTAGATCTTCTAACTAGACTTTTAGGAGTTTGAGGTACTTTTGTTGTTGTAATTATTGCATATTTTAATTTTCTGGCACTTTTGGAATTTCATTTCCAATGAATTCATTAGGTACTGCATATTCTATGTTTGGTTTTTCTTATTTCTTTCCCTGCAACTTATCTTTGTACATGACCTTCTCATTAAATATCAGATCTCTAATCCTAATGATTTTGTGATTTTTAAAATCCCATAAATGATAACCAAAATCATTAACTCCATATCTAATAAAAGTACATTTCTTGGATTTTCTTTAAGCTTGGTTTTATTTTATTTATCAATATGGACAAGTACTTCACAACTAAAATTCTTTAAAAAAGAATGGTTTACCTTTTTACCTATCTATGCTTCCTCTATAATGCCACCATCCAAAAGACTTGAAATCCCTCTATTTATTAAGTAAATAGTAGTATCCACAGCATCTACCCAAAGTTATAAGGGCAAGTCTGCATGCAATCTCATGCTCCTTACACACTCCATGATTGTCTTATTCATCCTTTTTGACACACCATTTTGTTGTGGTGTTCTTGGGACCATCTTCTCTCTATGAATCCCATGAGATGAATAGTAATTATCAAACTCCTTACTACAATATTCACCTCCATTATCTGATCTGACACACTTTAACTCATTTCCTGTCTCATTCTCAACCAAAGCTTTCCATTTCTTAAAAGTCTTAAAAATATCATATTTGTTTTGTATATAATAAGACCAAGTTTTTCTAGTTGCATCATCAATAAAAGTAACATAAAAAAATTTCCACCAAGGGATGATACCTGAGATGGTCCCCATACATATGTATGCATAAGATCTAATTTTTCATCCTTTTTTGTCTTCCCAAATCTGATAAATTTGACTCTCTTCTATTTTCCATATACATAGTGCTCATAAAAATCCAAATCCACCTTCTTCAAATATGGCAACAAATTCTTTGAGTGGATAATTTGCATCCCCTTCTCACTCATGTGCCCAAGTATGTGATGCCATAATTTTTTATCCACTTATGTAGAATCTAAATGAATAGAAGAGTCAACATTACCAATAGATAAATATAATGTACCTACCTTCTCTCCTTCTGAAATTACCAGTGATCCTTTAGTGACCTTCCATGAATTTTTTGAAAATGTAATTATATATCCCTCACTTCCCAACTGCCTTACTAAAATTTGATTACTTCTCAACTCAGGAACATGCCTCACCTCTTTGAGAAACCATTTCTTTCCATTCTATAATTTTATCTATATCTTACCCTTTCCAATAATTTTACAAGGTTCACCATCACCCAAATAAACCTATCCAAAATCACATTGAACATAGTATTTAAAATATTTCTTATGGGGAGTAACATGAAATGAAGACCCTAAATCTAACACCCAAGAATCATTAATATTATATAATAAAAGGACTAAAGCATCTTGTAACACATCACCTTCTACATTTACTTCATGATTTTTATCTTGTTATCCATCTCTTTGTTTTCCTTTTTAACACCAACAATCTTTCTTTAGGTTTCATTTCTTCTCATAATTCCAACACACCAACATTCCTCTCAATTTGGATTTTCCCTTCTTAGACTTCTCATGATTCCCTAGGCCCTTTCCTCTACCCTGTTATCTTACCCTGCTCTCCATAGTCAAAGCATTACCTGATGTCTCACATGTGTTTTTCCATCACATTTTCTTACTAAGAATAACACCAATAACATCATCAAACTTTAAAGTGTTTGAACCAGACATAGAATTAATCACATCCATGACTAAGTCCTTCTAGTTTTTTGTCAATGAGTACATAATCAAAAGATCCCTAACCTCATCATCAAAGTTTACTACTACAAATCTTAACTGATTTGTGACTGTGTTAAATTCATTTAAATGATCAACAGTAGACCCACCTTTTGACGTCTCCAATTCAATAAATGATTCATAATAAATACCTTGTTAGAGGATGAGGGTTTTTCATACACTCTATCCAATTCCATTATCACATCCTCTATTTTATTTTATTTTGAGATATTAAAGGCCATCGATGCTATCATGCACAATCATATTGTTCCTAGTGCCTTTTTGTCAAGAACCTTCCATTCTTCATCCTTTATAGTTGTCAACTTCTTTTCTATTATGCCCAATGGTAAGAAAAGATCCTCCTAATATAGATAGTCCTCCATTTTCATCTTCCATAGCTGGTAGTTTTGGCCATTGAAATTCTCAACCTTAAACTTGTCTTATTTTTCTGTTGCTCCCACTCAAACTAGGAACCTTCTTTTCTTGTGAGTTTATCTTCCAAATAAACCTTCAGCCTTGATACTAGTTATTAGGAATATAAAATTTAATGCAATATTAATGAAATAAAGATGGAAATAAAATGCAAAAAACACAATACAAAAGAGACACATATTTAATGTGGTTCACCTAATATGGGCTATGTCCACACAAAAATAGCTCATTCTTCTCATAGTCAATCCAAAAAATGAATGGATAAACCTGCAATACATCCATTTCAATCTCCTCTTAACTCACACATAATATATCATCATGGTTATAATGCCTTCATATCAAAGGAGGGTTACATCTTAGGGAAAAAATGCACCAATATAATTTCTATCATCAAATATGTGACCTAATAGTGAATGGTCTAGATTTACTATGAAATTATAATATTTTATCATGGTGACCATAGTGAGGATGAAATCCCCCTACACAAGCCCCCTCAGCCTACCCCCATTAGGAATTGGGCATTCTAATAAGATCAGGCTCCACCATCCAATAATGTATAGGTTTAATATATTTTAGTGTATTATCAGTGATGCTCTATATATGTAAATTAGGATTCTATGGTTATGAATCATTAGTAAGAGTAATAGGAGTAGGGGTTCATGGAACCCATCATTGATTGATTTGTGGCTTGTTTATAATAATCATGATAGAAACATGTATAGGTGATATGGATATTTGAACACGGTGTGTAGTAGATGGGGATTCTATGGAATCCACTATATGTCTATGATGTAAAGGTCTCTTAAGTAATTATCACTTAGTAAAGGGTATTGCATGTTGTTTACCCTTTTAAAATGAATTATCCTTATTAGGCTTCATAATTAATTGTTTGCATATTTTTATTTTTCAATAGGATGATCATATAGAATTCTAACAAATATAACTACCCAATTATCATAAATGTATTTAACACACCAATTCACTATAGAAGGTATGGATCGAACTATATGGATCCAATGTCTTCCCAATAACATATCAAATATGCCTATGGAAGGTATAACTGAAAAAGTAGTAACCACATATGTGGGAATAACCTATAAAGGTAGGTCAATCTCACCAAGAACCTTTTGGTATGTCCCATTGAATTATTTAACCAATCTAGTAGGATGTAAATCATTATGAGTATAACCCAAGTACACAAGTAATGTCATGGTGCAAACATTTTCACTTGCACCATTATTAATCATAACACTACATATAAGTTATTTATCAAGGTATGCTCAAATGAATAGAAAATGAAGATCAAAATCATCATCTTGAATCTCACTATCATCAAAATTAATATAAGGCCTTTGAACCATAGTAGGTGTATGTTACATGTAAGTACCAATTATCCCATTTAGTGTGTGCCCATAATTTGATGGAGGAGGATGTGCATTATATGTCATTTTCACTTCTAGTTCCTTCTTAGAATGGTCTTATAAAGGATTGCTAAATGTTTTCTATTTTTGGTGATCACTAGGTTGTGAACTTGATTCCTTTGGAGGATCTTCAAATACAAGCTTTTGGTCATCAATAAGATCTTAAATCTCATGTTTTAAGGTAAAACATATGTTTGTAAAATGCCCTGATCCCTGATGATAATCACAACAAATATTTTCATCATATCTTTTGGGTATATGTTGACTCATATTAACCTTGATATGATGAGGATTAGATATAAGTTGATACTCTAGTAACCATAGGAGTGATGAAGTTACAAACTTAGGTAAACAAGATAATTCTCTCCTTAGTGCATTAGATAAAATAAGAAGATTAAGCTACTATGAAATTGTGTTAATCATGGTGGTTATTTCCTTTTTAGGCTTAGAATATTTTACCTTATAACTTGATTTGATTGTAAATTTGGTATTAGATGTAGATATAGCTGGTGTGTGTGCTACATATTTGAGATTATTTAATGAAATAAATTTCATTTCATGCTCTTGTAAAACATGGCATAAGTCATCAAAATATTTTAACTTCTTAAAAGTAATGGAATCATGTAAACGAGAAAGAAAATTTTACATGAATATGCCTTGCAACTCCTTATCTATCATAAGATTGGTCATTTCAGCTAGCATTGTCTTATATCTCAAGACATATTCATTAATAGGTTCATTTATTCTTGTTTGATTTTGGAAATTTGAGCATAGGAAACCTTTTTAGAAATGTTAATGGAAAAGTGTGATAAAAATTGATATGGAAGAGGTTTGAATGCTTTCACAAATTAGAGAGATGAAACATAGAACCACCTCAAAGAATAGTCCCTAATGATTATTGGAAATAATTTGGTCAAAAGTTTATCCTTAGAGGCATATTCAAGGCATGCCACATAAAAATATCAAAGATGCTACTTAGGATCACCCTTGTCATCCTGAAAATGGAAACTTAGGTGCAATAAAACTAGTTGGCAAAGGGTACAAATATATCACTAGTATAAAAGGGTTATGCAACACATCTTGCGAATCAATAGCATGAGGAGAATTTAAAGCATTTTGTTCAATATTTGTAACTTTGTCCTTGAAGGTATTTATAACTTGAAGGAGTGTTTGAACTATAAACACATTGGGGTTTAGATTAGTGAGTTGAGTAGCCACCAAGGGGGATGTAAACATTGTTGGAATAGGCATTAAAACTAGCATTTATGTTGAGATAATTGGTAATTCCATGGTAGATGTAGAAATAGTGTTTTGGTTTTCAAGAAACAAAGGTTTAAACACATAACCCGTGCCCCCACTAAATGTAGGTGGATTGATTGGTATGGAATTAGTTCTAGTACCTTCTAAGGATTCACCATCACTAGCTGAAGAAGCCTTAGTTTTATCTTGTTTACTTATTTCATCTCTTGTAACATATAAAAATGTATTTATTAAGATTTTGTTATTATTGAGATGAGTAATCAATGATTATTTATCCTCCATTTGAAAATGATTTTTTCCATTAACATTTTCCATTGCTTCACAAATAAAAAATTTATAATTTCTGACAAAGTATAACAATTAGGAAAACAAGAAACACAAATCAAAAAATCCTAATTTACTTAGGGTTTTTTGTTCAAAGATCGGGTTCACCAAATGTTCAACCCTAAAATGATTCTAGATTGAAGTTATCTAGAAATTCATTAAATGGGTATATATAAATGATAATGCACGAGGGTGTTAATTAAATATATAATAGGCCAATTGGGTGTTAAACTCAGATATAAACATACACTAAATTTTTTAACTAAGAATAGGATAAATATACAAAGTACCACTAAGTTATGTATGAAAATGATAAATAATTAATGTACTTAGCTTATTCAAATGCTAATACAATTCTAGATCTAGAGTAGGTAGGAATTAAACTAGAAGATAATTTTGGAATAATCCCTTCATTCTAATTTGGATGTTTTTGGAGCTTTAGATACTTATTGTTGTCTTCAAATCTTGTAGCCTAAAAGA
Source organism: Torreya grandis (assembly GCA_037957365.1). Lineage (NCBI taxonomy): Eukaryota > Viridiplantae > Streptophyta > Pinopsida > Cupressales > Taxaceae > Torreya > Torreya grandis. The sequence continues at coordinate 1,635,710 of JARHVA010001662.1, read as the reverse complement.
GAGTGTTCAATCCTCTTCTAGATTTAGGCAACATTGGAACATTTCCAAGCATGTGGGTATGCTTATAGAGGAAATAAACCTCTAGATTTAAATGGATAGCTCCCTGAATATATCTCTGCACAACAACCTATGTCTAAACCAGTTTGATTGAAGGGAAAAGAGTTGGAAATTGTATAAAGAAAACATATTCTAAGAATGGTGATGCACCAAGATTATCTTCCACATGAATACCATACCCTAGTGCACAATACAACAAAATACATAGAATATTTTCAAGATCCAAAGATTCTAACACAAGTATTTCATTAGAGAAGTGAGATCTATGAAATGATAAAAGGCAAATGAACTGAAAGATAACTTATACATTCCAAGAATAGTTATACACATGCAGAAATTCAACACACTTTGATGTACTCTATATGACCTATTAGACCCAAAAATCTTGCTCAAGCATGAAGGATAAAGGATAGAAGGATGAAAACCATCACTTATTGTCATGATATGTCACTTACACACTCATATAATTGCTTAGAACCTCAAATAAAAATTACTTGCACCAATGCTTAAAGGCAAAAACATGACATCAATTTAGTAGGGCTTCACTATACACTGCATGGTTGGTTTTACAGTAGCCCAAGGGATGTATTTATATATAAAAGGAAGTGAGAGGGGGAGGCCTTTGGTGCCAAAGAGAGGAATCAATTTTCTAGAAGTCTCCATCTTTGGCTACAACCAACTTTGTAAATGATGCTCATTTAGGCCATTTGATTGATCCATGTCACCTCCCTTGATCACTCTTGGCCTGATCCTTCAAATATGTTCTCCAATGGTTGCCTAGTAGAATCAAGATATTTTGAGTAATGGAATCAATATAGTTATCACAAGAGAGTCCACCTATTTTATATTTGACCTGATGCTAATAGCTTTCCACTGGCTTGTTGAGGTGTGTAATAGTACAGGGGAGAGTCATTTTCATTATATTGGCCTTGTCCTCCTTTTATTGGTTGTAAAAAATGACTCAGATCATGATTTGATCAATGGTAAAATGAACCCTCTGATCTACTTTGGTGGATCAGAAATGTGAGCCCTTAAATCCTTGAGCATTTAAATGAAGACCATTGATCTACCTAGGACCACTTGTTTGAAGGCCAATGGCTAGTCCCTCATCCTAAAGTTGACATCCATATAGCCATCACTCTATTGGGACCATTATTTTGGACCTTTTATTGTAGATAAAAATTCCAAAACAATTTTCCCATTGACCCTTTTCTCTGAAAGAATTAACCTCTTGGGCCCCTTCTTTTTTCTTTGAAATAATCTTTCTTTTAGACTTTCGGCAAGTGTCCCTTTATACTTTTTTTAAGGACACTTTTCCTAAGAATAACCCTTTGGCATTTTCATTTTACCTCTCTAAAAGCCTAAACATGTCCTTCGGTAATCTTGAAAGTGACCACTCTTTCATTCAGACTTTTTTCTTTTAGATTGCCGAAGGACATTTTCATTCAAACTTTTTGCAAGTGACCAATTTTTTGAGAAAAATACCCTTCGATAGAATGAAAATGTCCCTCTAAAAAATTGAACTTGACCAATTCTTTGAATAACAAACCAATTCCCAAGAAAAGGACCTTTTGAAAATATTGAAATGGACCAATTCCTTTGAAAATATTATTTTGAACAAAAAGTTTGAAGTAATTCCTTTGTCTCGAAAAAAAAACCTAAAGTAAAACCTTGATAAAAGAAATAACAATTGAGCAAAAGGACCAAAATAAAACTTGAGCACTTTGTTGCACTTAGCCAAAATGAAAGATACAAATTGGGTGTGAAAATTGGCTAACATTCTTGGCAATTCCAAGGGGAGGCATGCTTGTTATGCCTAAGACTAGTTACGTAAATCCTTTCATTGGGAATGGAGTCATGCATATAGGCACCCAAAAATGACTTGAGCAGACTTTTGGCCTAAAAACACAAGCTGGATTGATTCATACACACAAAGGTAGAGACACACACCAAAAGAAGGAAGGAAACACGCTTGTGTTATAAAGCACTTAGGGAACACAAAAGAAAAACAAAGGAAACACACCTAAACTACTATTTATAATAGAATTGCAAAGACTAATAGTAGAACTTTAGATGTATCCCATTCACATGGATAGGCAATTCTTCTCCATTCATCTTGGTTAGCTGGAAAGAGTTGCTTTACTTGCACTTGCTAATTATGTAAGGGCCACTCCAAAAAGTGTCAAACATTATATGTATACTTGGTTTTTCTTTGTCCTCATCCCATTTTAGAACCAAGTCACCTTCCTTGAATACTTTTGCACTTTCTCTTTTGTCAAAGGACTTCTTCATGAGTACTTGGTGGTTTTCTATGGTCTTGTGTGCATTGTCTCTTGCTTCTTGCAACTACATTAATTCTATCAATCTAACTTCCATTAGAGTATTTTCAAGTAGTTATAGCTATTGTGCAAGTTATAAAGCAGGGAATTCTTGAGATATAGACAACCTAGCCTCTCTCCCATAAACAAGCACAAAGAGAGAATTACCAATTGATCTCTTAGGAGTAATCCTATCAACCCATAAGGTTGTCTTCAACTTGTGCCATGATATTTGATTTTTCTCTAATGTCCTCTTGATGATCTCGATGATATTCTTGTTAATAGATTCAGCCAACCCATTACCTTGAGGGTAATAGTTGGCTGAGGTACTCAAGTAAACTCCATTCCTATTTATCTAATCAAAAGTTTTAGCACTTATGAAATCAAGTGCATTATCAGAAATGATAACATGGGGACTCCAAACCTTGTTATACTACTCTCATAGAACTCCAATATATCATTTTCACTTGCCTCCTTCAATACAATAGCCTCTACCCACCTTGTGAAGTATTCAGTAGCAGTCAATATCCATTTATGTCTAGCACTTGATGGAGGGTTGATCATACCAATGAAATCAAGACCCCATTGCATGAAAGGTTGGTATACTTGGATAGGATTCAATGGAAGGGTTATAAGTTTCTATTTGCCTGTAAAGAAGGCACATTGAGGACACCTTTTAGTCCAGTGGTAACAGTCCTTAAAAAGACTAGGCCAATAGTAACCAGCCCTCATTATCTTTGTAACTATTGTCTTAGGAGAGAAATGACATCCATTTGTACCATTATGAAACTTTTCCAGTATCATATCAAACTAATCATTTTTAACACACCTCAACATCACACCATTCACATCTTTCTGAAAGAGAACACCATATACAAGATAGTAAGGAATGGTCTACAATTTAAAATACCTCTTTTGAGACTTGTTCAATCCATTGGGGCACTCACCATTTTGAAGAAAACTAATGATGTCTTGTGTCCAACTTTGAACTTGGTTGATCAAGACTTCCTCTTATGGCTCTTGGAAATCTAAAGCTAAATGCTCACATAATCCTTTTCCTCTTACCAAGTTTGTAACCTTAATATCCACATCATACTCCATCACCTTTTTAATCAACCCAACTCTCTTTTCATTGAGGTCTTTGCTTAGGAGAAACTCCTTAGTGCTAGGATGAGAAACCATGATATGGATCTTTTTGTTTGAAACCATGTGTCTAAATTTTTTCAATCCTCTTATAACTGTTAGAGCTTGCTTCTCAACAAATGTATACTTGGCCTCATAATCTTCCAATCCTTGGTTGAAGAATGTAATTGGTTGCTCTACCTCTTCATCATTATTTTGCATAAGCCTAGCTGAGATTGTATCAAGGTTAGAAAAGGTAGAGTATGAAATCCTTTGTAAATTTTGGGTTCAAGAGAGTAGGATATTCTACAATTTCTTGCTTGATTACCTCAAAACTACCCTTACCTTCCTTTATCCAAGCAAAAGCCTAATTCTTCTTGAGCATGGTTGTGATAGTCTTCACCATAGTTACAAATCCTAGAATAAACATTCTTACAAAGTTTATTTTCCCCAAGAAGCTTTGAAGTCCTTTCTTATGTTGAGGTAAATATAAGCCTAGAATAGCCTCAATCCTCTCAGGGTCAATAGACAAGCCTTCTTTTGAAACAATATGGCCCAATAGCTTACCTTCATGGACAACAAAGATGCACTTTTTTGGATTAAGGGATATTTCATACTCCCTAAACTTCTTAAACACCTACCTCAGATGTTCCATATGATTAGTATCACCCTTTAAAAAAATATTTATATCATCAAGGTACACAAGTAAAAACTTATTGATCAAAACCTTAAAAGCCATGTCCATTGCCCTTTGAAATGTAGCTCTAGCATTGGATAAACCAAATGGCATCTTCTTATAGGCAAAGGTCCCCCATTTTTTAGTGAAGGTTGTCTTGAACTGATCCTCTTTATTCAATAGTATTTCATTATAACCTGAATAACCATCAAGAAGTGAGAAGCGTTGAGAACCTAAAATAACTTAAAAATTTTGTTCCATTTAAGGTAGTGGTTAATGATCTTTGAGAGACACTCTATTAAGATCTCAAAAATCCACACAAAGTCTAATCTCTCCATTCTTATTTTATTTAGGTACAAGATTAGCCACCCAAGTTAAGTGCTTAATAGGAAAGATAATCCTAGACTCAGTCAACTTGGTCAGCTCTTTCTTCATGAGTTCCTCTATCTTGGGATTGATAGGCCTTTGTTTATGCCTGACTAGTTTAGCTCTAGGTTCTAACTCAATGGTGTGATGAGATAGACTTGGATCAAACACTTTCAAGTCTTTATATTCCCAAGAAAATATGTCATGGAACTCTTTGCATAATTCAATAAAGGCTTGCCTCTCAGATAGAGAACATACCTTACAAATTTTTAGGAACTTATCCTTGTAAATCATGACTCTCTCATAGTTCTCTTATTTTGTTGACATGCTCACTCTTTATTTCTTATTTTGAATATATTCATTTAAAACACTCTCCAAATTAATCAACCCCATATGTATCGTGTTTGTCTTCAACTGAATAACTTGTTCTTCATATTGATCATGCAGTCTCTTTTGGTTCCTTGAAGAGAATCTTGCCTCATTTTGTAAGAAGTGTGCAATGTGTTTATGAATTTCAAACACTTGACATAACACTTCATTGTCTATAATAGAAGGCCTCAAAATGACCTTGATATGAGACTAATCTTTCTCCTTTCCTACATCAGCAACTACATCAAATTGTGCTCCTATGGTAGCCAATCTATCAACATGTTTATTTGAATCCCTTGGTATGGGCTATATGTTGAAGGCATCAAAGTATTCAATTAGGTCTCATACCCTATGTTTTTGGGATTTAAAAAATGGATTATTGGTTATAGCTTTATTTCTCCTTGATGGATGACCAATTCACTATCACCATAAATTTTCAAATTCTTGATCCCTCTCTTCATTGCCCATTGGAGGCCATGAACTAGGCCTTCATATTCTGCCACATTATAGATGTAATTGAAGTGGAATATATATGATTAGTATTGATTATTTGATGGAGAAACTAACATAATGCTATCTCTTTCACCTACTTTATTTATTGAGCCATCAAAAAACATCTCCCATATTCCTTTAAGTTCATGATCTTCATTAGTGAATGAAGGGATTAAAACATGCTTTTTGTGCATATAATAAACTCCAAAATCAGTCTCTTCTATGAAATTATATGGATCAATTCCATGAATTTTAGTTTTTTACTTATCAATAAAAAAATCAAAAATACCTTCAAGGGGGGAGGATGCTTCACCATCTATGACACCTTCTTCTTTACTAATTAGACAATTCTGATTTGAACTTGTCTCCATGTATGGCTTAATATGAAACTTTGATAAGGGTTGAGTCCTTATAGTCACCTTGTTTATATATCTAGTTTTAAATCTATAAAATACCAATAATTAGAAAGGTACCCTCCTATCTTACCCATGAAGTCTCTTGACAAATAGATAGTAAAATGAGTTGGAAGGTCTACCACCACAACATCATATAAAATGGGGAAACTTGAGAAATCATGTAGAAAGACTTTTAGACCTCTAACCAATCCCATTGTCTTGGTTGGAGTCCCATAAAGTTGTAACACACCTTTACTATGTGTTTCATACTTCAATCCCAACTTATCAGCTACCACTTTAGGCATGACAGTAGTACTAGCTCCACTATCTACAATATAATTTTGAACCAACTTGTCTCTCATAATGAGTGTGAGGTAGAAGGGTGGAGGATTTTCATAATTTGTGGAGGGATCTACAAAATGATTTGTATAATTGGTAAGTGCCACACTACTATTTTTTGAAGTTTAAGGGGCTACATGAATGTTTGTAAGTTGTTCTTGTAAGATCTCCTTTTGACCAAGCACATGCAAGACTTCCCAAAGAGATATGCTTATTGTGGTATTCTTTAAAGAATAAATAATGTCTAAAGGGGAAGTATTCACCTTTTATTTCATTATTGAAGGTAGTGAGGGAGCCTAAACCTACTACATTATAGGCTTGACAACCCTACTTGTATTTTGACTTTGTTGAGGGGCATGACTGGTAGTAGGTATTTCACTAGGATTCATATTTTATGGCCTTAGAGAGGCATCACTTTGAGTCACATGTACTCCCAAAAAATCTCCTAGATATCTCTTCTTATATCTTGTGTTGGCTACAACTGATGTGTTTTTATTCAACACATAATCATCTTTCACTTGAAATCTCATCATACTTACACTTTGGCTACTACTCTCTCCATGAATATCCCTTTGCATTGGATTTGTTGCTTTGATGTCATGTAAGGAGTAGTCTCTTCTTGTGCCACCAAATCTTGGTTGGCTTCTCCATCATCATGCATAAACTGAGCTTGATGTTATCCCCATTGGTCCAAATGATCTTCTCCTTGGACTAGGTTAGCATGCACTAGAACAACAGTCTTCATAGAGGATTGGAATTAGGATTATAGGCATCAAGCTACCTGTTGAAACCTTGTGGACCTTGTCCTCTTCCTTGATAGTTGTATTGGGGTGGAGCTCTATAGCCTTGTTGAGGATAATATTGAGGGTTAGGTAGAGCACTTGCTTGAGATATGCTTGTAATGATCAGATCTCCTCATATTTGTCCATAGCATTAACCACCTTCTTAGGAAAGGCTCTCAACTTAACATTGGCATTAAGAACTTGTGTTGCGCTTGGAGCTTCAACTAAACTATGGGATAGCAAAGGTATGGAAACTCTTGGAGGTAGCTTTCTAGCTTGTATCAAGTTATTCTCATCTTTAATAGCTATCTCATATGTGTCTATCAGAGTGAATCCTCACATTGGCTATAACATCACCACTACATTAGTACCAATACCCTTGAGATAAGTAGGGAACACAAAGCTCAGAGGAGATCTCATGACAAGTGGAAACCTATACCATGTCCTTTGGAATATTTCATTAAAATCTCCCTTAGATTCATTAGGACCTCTCTTTATCACATTAAACTAATGAATCAATGATGTATGGTCACTCTTATTCTCAAATATAGTCACCAAAAATTCCCCAAAGCCATCCCAACATGTAATGCAACCACCTTCCAAGGTCCTATACCAATCAAGTGCCTTACCTCTTAGAGACATGGCAAGAAATATAATATCTATGTTGGCTCAGGTGACATAATGGATGTTATATAAATTTGATAAGTCCCTAATATGCTCAAATAGGGTAATAGGACCCTCCATTAAAACCAAGGAGACTCTTGGTAGCATTGGGAGGAATAAGTTCATATGTAGGCAAGTCAATTAGATTTTGGGTGTTAAAGGCCAGGAAAGGTTGTTGCCTATCCATTTATCTTCTTTCTTCTTGATCTCCTATTTCTAGAACTTCCTCAACTTCTTCTTCTTCTTCTCCAAAACCACCTTGCCAAGGATCTCTAAGCATTGGGAATGGTTAGGTCATTGTTTTTCAAGAAGAGTTCAGCTAGAGGGGTTTGATTGAAAGTCCTAGATGACCTAGTGAGGACCATGAAGTATAAGGTGGGAAACCTGATCTGCAACTAGATATTTTGACCTTTTGGAGTCATCAAATACTGGATTAAGAATATTTCTACAACTTTAGGCTTTTCAAGACTAGCATTCACTTTGACATGTCAATAATTTATCCCATCAGATGTGCTAGAATTTTTTTCTCTAAATATTTCACCCTAGAAGAGAGTGTTCAATCCTCTTCTATATTTGAGCAATTTTAGAACATTTTTAGGCATATGGGTATATTTATAGAGGAAATGAAACTCTAGATTTAAAGGGCTAGCTCCCTGAATATATCTCTACAAAACAACCTCTATCTAAACCAGTTTTATTGAAGGGAAAAGAGTTAAAAATTGCATTAAAAAAACATGTTCTAAGAATGGTGATGCACCAAAATTATCTTCCACATGAATACCATACCCTAGTTCATGATATAGCAAAATACACAGACCATTTTCAAGCTCCAAAGATTCTAACACAAGTATTTTAGTATAGAGGTGAGATGTATGAGATGAAACAAGGCAAATGAACTAAAAGATAACCTATACATTCTAATAATAGTTATACACATGCAAAAATTCAACACACTTAGGTGTACTCTATATGACCTGTCAGACCCAAAACTCTTGCTCAAGTGTGAAGGACAAAGGACAGAAGGATGAAAACCATCACTTATTGTCACTATATGTCACTTAAACACTCATATAATTACTTATAACTTTAAATAAAAAGTAATTATACCAATGCTTAAAGGCAAAAACATGACATCAATTCAGTAGGACTTCACCATACACTACGTGGTTATTTTTACACTAGCCCAAGGGATATATTTATAGTTGAAAATAAGTGAGAGGGGGAGGCCTTTGGCACCAAAAATAGGAATCAATTTTTTAGAAGTCTCCATCTTTAGTTTCAAATGACTTTGTAAATGATGTTCATTCATGCCATTTGATTGATCCATGTCACCTCCCTTGATCACTCTTGGCCTGATCTCTCAAAGATGTTTCTCTAATGGTTACCTATTAGAATCAAGATATTTTGAGTAATGGAATCAATGGAATTATTAAAATAGAGCCCACCTATTTCATATTTGTCCTGATGCTAATAACTTTCCATTGGCTTACTGGGGTGTGTAACAGTGTAGGGGAGAGTCATTTTCATTTTATTTGCCTTGTCCTCCTTTGATTGGTTATCAAAAAATGACTTGGATCATGATTTGATTAATGATGAAATGAACCCTCTAATATGCTTTGGAATATCAAAAATGTGAGCCCTTGGATCCTTGAGCATTTGAATGAAGACCATTGATCTACCTGGGACCACTTGTTTGAATGCCAATGGCTAGTCCCTCATCCTAAAGTTGATGTCCATATAGTCGTCACTCTACTAGGACCATTCCTTCAAACTTTTTGTTGTGAATAAAAAGTATGAAACAATTTTCCCATGGACCCTTTTCTTTAAAAGAATTAACCTTTCAGGGCCCTTCTTTTTTATCTGAAACAATCTTTCTTTTAGACTTTTTCAAGTATCCCTTCAAACTTTTTTTTGAAGGACACTTTTACCAAGAATAACCCTTTGGCATTTTCATTTCACCTCTCTAAAATCCTAAACATGCCCTTCGGTAATCTTGAACTGGACACTTTCATGAGAAGAAGACCCATTGGTAAAATGAAAATGTCCCTTCAAAAATATTCAAAACATCCCTTCGTTTGAGAAATGATCCTTTGGCTTTTGCAAGGTATCACTTCACTTGGGCTTTTGAAAGATAATTCTTTTAGAAAGATTATTTTAGACAAAATGTCTAAAATAATTCTTTCAAAAAAATGCCAAGGACCAATTCCTGAGAAAGACCCTTCATAAATATTGAAAATGTCCCTTATAAGAGAAAAAGACCCTTCAAAAAGATGAAAATGTACCCTTTAGAAAAATGGAAATGTACCCTTCAGACTTTTTGCAAACAACACTTTGCCTGAGAAAAAGACCCTTCAAAAAGATTGTTTCAGATAAAATTTTCAAAATAATTCTTTCAAAAAAGTTGCATGAGGCATTTCTTTCAGAAAAATGTAAGGGACATTTCTTTCAAAATTTTTGAAAAGTACCCTTTAGAAAACCTATTTAAGACACTTTCATTAGAAAAACACCTTTTGGTAGAATGAAAATGTCCCTTCGAAATGATGAACATGCCCAATTCCTTTAGAAAATTTAAAAGGATGAATTCCTTTGGAGAAATTACAAGGGACACTTTCCTTCAGACTTTTTTCAAGTGACCACTTTTTTGAGAAAAAGACCCTTTAGCAAAATGAAAATGTCCCTAAAAAAAGTTGAACTAGACCAATCCTTTGAAAGAACAAACCAATTCCTGATAAAATGACCTTTCAAAAATATTGAAATGGACCAATTCCATTGGAAATATTGTTTTAGACAAAAAGTCTGAAATAATTCCTTTGTGTCTTGAAAAAAAACCTAAATTAAAACCTTGACAAAAGAAATAATGCTTGAGAAAAAGAACTAAAATAACACTTGAGCACTTTGTTGTGGGGATAAACAAATAAGGAATGTTACACTTAGCCAAAATGAAAGATGCAAAACTAGGTATGAAAATTGGCCAACACTTACATCATCCTAGGATTGCATCGACACTTCTATCTAGGTTCGATGCATGTGTCTTATATGGAATACCTATTAGAAAAGGATGTAACCACCTAGATTCTTTTGGGTTTGTCTTCACCTTCGCTCTAGTGCATTTACATCTAGGTCATGGACTATCTCTCCTTATGAAATACCAAAACCCTAGTTTTTCATCTTCATGATGACCTTGGGAAAAATGGGTTAGTGGGCACATAATGTCGATCTAACCCCAAAGACTCCTCTATCAGTGACCACTACGTATATAGTTAATGCTCTGAAGAGGGCCTAAGACTAATGTCATTCTCTCCTACATATTGGATTGTGTGTGAATCATGCAATGTGATAAGCAAGTACAACAATGACCTACCTTATAACTTGGAAAATAGAGCTCTTGGGATACTCCTTTAATACTTTAGACCTATAAATGTGATGCCCCTATGACTAGTATATAAATAGGAGAAAATAGGGAAGATTTTCTCAATTGAATGCTCTTTGGTATGAACACTAGGTATTTTTCTCAAGTTTTCCTAGGTAAGGAATGATTGAGGGTTGATCTTGTATTTATATCAATCCCTTTGGAGAAGTAACTCATACTAAAACACTTAGGTTTACCATTAGGATACATTTCATTTGTAAAATAGATGACTTTAGGGCACTAGACACTTGTATCAGGTCAGGACTCTAGTGTCAATGCTAGTGTCTATCTCAAACATTAATGTCTAAGGAGCTGAAAAGTAGGTATAGGCTTAAAACTTGAAAATGTGGAAGATAAGTAGATTTTAAGAATTTTGGGTAAGATATAAGGCCCAAGTCATCAATATAAGACTAGTCAAACTAAGAGATAGGCGAAGGGACACAAGATAGAGCAAATGTGAGACTTAAAGAAGTGAGCAAGATCTAAAATTGAGAGGAACAACAAAATTCTAAGTTTTCCATGTGTATAAGAATGAGGTGATATATAATCCATAAATATCTTCTAAAATCATAATGCACTTTCCTATCAGGGATTCGAATGAAAAATCCATGGCTCTCTATAAATTGACTCCTGCATTGATTAATCTAAATGGCATCCTTTATAGGTAAATGTGCCCCACTTAGTTGAAAATGTAACCTTGGCTCTATCTTCATCATTGACAAGAACCTAGTATCTCAAGAATTCATCTAAAAATGACATCATTTGGGATCCACTTACCATCTAAATTACCTCATCCAAGGAAGGCAATGGGTAATTATCTTTATCAGAGGCCAAGTTTAGATTACAAAAGTCTAAATAGAGATAGATGTCAACATTTTTCTTATAAACAATTACCAAACTGGCTACCCGGGTGGAATGGTGGACTAGAAAAATCATTCCCATCAACAAGAGCTTATGAACCTCCTTGTTATAAGTGGTTCTAAAATTAGGTTCACTGGTCTTTATCTTTGTCTAAAAATCTTATGATATAGTTTCAAGGGAATGGTATGAGTTATCACACTTAGGTTGAATATCTTGAGATATCCATAGGCCCAAGTGATTACATCCTAATATCTCAACAACAACCTTCTGAGTTGTTCAACTTCCTTCACTATACACTCGAAGCCAATGTTAATAGTTTGGGGGTAATCAAGAGACTTGAGGTTAATATTTTTAAACTTTGTTTCATCATACCTTAGCTTCTTAGGTGTATGTTTATAAGTATCAAGGTCAAGCCTTCACTTTATAAAGATCATGCATTTTGGGACTTAGTTTTGTTTAAGATTCATAACATTATCCCAGTCATAGTCAGCATCTTATTGATCATCCCTTTCTTTCTCATTGATGATGTGGGATTCAAATACCCTAGTGTTGTTGAGGAATTATATAACATGATGGTCATCCTTGAATACTTGGAATTTTTTGAAATTATCTATAATATAGGTGGAAAGGATCAACTCAATAGAGAAGTTATATAATTTCATGTCATCTAGAGGTTTTTAATTTATAGTAGAAGTTTCCATTGAATCAACCACTCTACACAATAAATTTCCATATGTAGGGTTATGTTGTGTACCCGACACTATTTTGGGAGGCTTATCTCATAGATGTTGATATCGGGTAACTTGTTTGATTAAGGCTCTAGGTGGATTTTAGGGTAATTATAGGATATATTTTACCTTTTATAAGTGAATTTCATATTTTAACTTTTACAACCAAAATTTTATACTTATTTTTAGAGGCCTAATAAGTCATTGATCAACCTCTATACCATTCGTTGGATAGTATCCAACTCATTTTTGGTGGACTCTTAGAGTATGCTTTGAACATTATTTGTAGCTACCAACATTGTTTGGTGTTTCAATTGGGTACTTACCTCATTGTTTGTCAGGTTAATAAATCCCAAGTGTTATTTTGGTGTATCATGACTCAATGGAAGCTAGTTAGTTATGGGTAACATCTAAGATAGATGCAAGTTATGATTTATGTTGGGAATGAAGTTCAAGGCTGCCATGTTCAACAAAATATTCAGAATGGGAGCCATCATTTAACCCTGGGGGTTGAGATATTTATCTAATTTTATGGATTTATCATACACTAAGGCCATATATATTATCAAGGGGTCTCATCTCAAAAACATGGCCATCCAAAGATCCAACGAGTTCTTATACATTTAATGAGCTAGTTGTGCATTAGTTTGATAAAGCATGGTGACCCAACTATAATTTTATAGAACCTAGTATTTATATTATTAATAGGATTGTTCATTATCATATTGATACATGTAAATTATTATTATAGGAAACTAGGGTCAATAACTTGCATTAATTGAAATCTAAAGGTGTTGTTAAATTGATCCCACCTTATGATGGAGTTTTTTAGGATATTAAGGAACCAGTCATAGGTTACATGTATCAGAGTGAATGGGAATAACCTATAAGCTACATCCTTATGTTCAAAATTTAGGATTATTAGGGTGGTCTTATATGAACTTGTATGTTCTTCAAAAGTCTGACTTACACCAAGTATGATCCATGGAAGGTACCTTTCTAGGTTTTAGGGGAGATTATGGACAAATCTAAAAACATTGATAGATGACCCAACTAACCAGAACATTGGTGACACCATTGTAGGTGGTATGTTTGGGGGAGATTGAAAGGATGAACTCATGGGAACAACTATGGGCCTATGTCTATTTCCACAAAACTAGACTTTCCTATGGAATTATAAGGGAAATATGATCAATCTACCTTAGAGGGACCTAGATCTAGAGATTTAGGAAGTAGGCTCTAGATTTTTAAAGGGTAGATTAGTAGGCTAAGGTTTATTTATGCATTCCTTGAGTTTTTATATTTTTTGTGTGTGTTTGAATCACCCAACAAAGGATAAAATGTAAAGGAGGAGCAGTAAGATGCACTCAATAAAATACTCTTTCAAGGCATGGATTTTTACTCATACTTACTCTCAAGGCCCTTATTCTAGTGCCAGTTGCTATTTGGTCCAAAATCCTACTCTAAAACACTTATGAGATTAAGTGTTAAATATGAACTTTGGGATAATAAGGAACTTTCATCCTCCATTTTAGGATTGAAGCTAGTTTAATCTAGGGCATGACTATAGTTATTAGGATCTATTAGCCAAAATTGGCCACCATAAGTACGTAACATTTAAAGAATTAGTCATTATGATGTTAACTTTATTGATAGCCATCAAAAAGGTTTTGTCATGGTCATGTTAGTCTTATGATAATAGGCATTATGTCATTCTTGGTAGCTTTCAAAGTTTCCTAGGGTTGTCTAGTTGGAAGTTGAATCAAATCTCTTAGTCTTGTTGTCAATTCATTCAACGTAATCTATGAAAGAAGCCTATTTAATGTAGTTTAACATGGATTAACATAATTTTGAAAATTTTAAGGTCTAAGTGTGAAATTAAGGTCAAGCTCGGATCATGGTCAAATAAGAATAATGGTGACCTTTCAGGCGGAAAAGTTTTCAAATATGAGCTAGTAGACCAAAGAGCTAATTTAAGAAATGGAAACATTGCATTTTCAAGACTCTTTGGAGAATTAAAGGTATTTTTTAAATATTAAGGTATTATTTTGTTTTAGTCTTACAACATGTCTAAGATTACATTGAGATTCATTATGAAAGATCAAATATGAAAGTATAATGTCATTGTATAAGGGTATTTCATGTTATTTTACATTATTAAATGTCATGACACATGTACCTAGACTATACATCTTGTCCCAAGTGTCTTAAAACTCATTTTCTAATGTTTGGACACTTTTCCAACTACCCATTCTTCATTTATAATGTCCAAACAATATATAATGAAGAAATTATAGGGGGTAAGATGAAAAATGATCTAGTATGTCATTTCATCACCATACGGTCAGGAAAAGTTTTATAGCCACCTGTTTCTTGGATTCAACTAGGTTGGAAGGCAAGATATGACAGTTTCATGATAGAAAAAGGCCTCTGTAGGCCTCATTACAAAGGGTTTCCAATGAAGATCAACTCTTGAGCCTCTCCAAGGATTTATATAGTCCTATTAGACTCAAATCTATCCCTGAGAACAAGTGACATGTCCAAAAAAGTAGAAAACCTTCTTAATTTCTCCATTGGGTTCTTGGCAACCCTAGAATGGTCAACAGTTTTGCATTAGTTCTTAGAGGAGAAACATAGTTAGATCCAAATATATTTTTAAAATAAGTTGAACTTAATTCCCTTATTTTTTTTTAATCAATTGTCTAATCAATCCCCTTAGATTTATGAATAATCAATAAGGAGTTAAGGTGCAAAAAGGTGACTCTAAATCCCATAGTCTTGATTTTAAACATTTTTAGGGAATTTCTAAGCTCATTTTTGAAAATGGATTATTTTAATATATCATTAAATACTCTATTATCTCTCTCACACAATATTCTAGTATCTACTTGGCATGTGCCAACATTAGAAAGAGTAAAACCTCCATTTTAGTTAGTTGCAGACCTAGATGAGAAGCTACAGGCAGGCTTTGTTTGGGTTTTTCATGTTTATCAATCTCAAGTGATTATTAAGAAATTTAGATGAACCCTTGAATCCTCATATAAACCTCCTAAATTTGTAGACAGTATATCTTGTGGGCCTTTGGTCTTGATATCCTCTAACAAGCTTCTTAGGTGAATGAATGAATGCAAGCCTATCACTAATAAATAAGTTATCAATGTATCATTGGAAGAGACACACTAAAAATAACATCCTTAAACACATTTAAGTGTCCATGCTGATTTTAATCCTAATCAAATCATTATAATCTCTCCAAATTTATTAGAGAACACAAGTCTACCTGAAAAATACTAGTTTAGTCACACATTTTCCAATGGTTTGTAAGTTTGCACATGAATTTGGAAATTATTAACCATTATTACATGTTTTATCATTTAAAATAGTCTTAATTATAGAATTATAATTCAATTTTCATTCCATTATATCATCCAAATAAGCAAACTCAATCATGAGGTGGAAGAAGGAGATGTTAAGACTAGAACAGTCACTTACAAGTTTGCCTGTAAGATTGAGATAAACTGGGTAAGGTTTGTGAGTGGAGATGAGTTTTATAAGACTAATATTTTTTGTGAGAAATCATATGATGTTTTTATAATATTTAAATTTTATTTTAATCAAGTAAATCACTGGAATATCCAAGTCATGTCGAAGAAACACCTACAGGCTAGTGCTAAGAAAGTAGGTAGGAAATTGCAAGGTGTATATGAGGTCTAAGTTGTGAGAGTTGAAGAATAATGAAGAGGGAATAGAATAATACATTATAATTTTTAAATATTATTTCTTGACAATATATCATAACATATCATCTTCCTTGATTGAAAGAGTGTCTTAGACCTATTAAAGACCTAGGAGGATTATGGGGATATTGAGTGTCATCTTGGAAAAACCAATATGGGATTGGCTTCTCATCCATATAGATGGTTAAATGATGTTCATTAAATAAATTTAATCCTACACATTAATTTACATTTAATTTAAAATGTAAATGTATGTAGTTGTATACATTCAAATGGAGTAAGAGAACATCTTGTAAGAAGAATATGAAAGGCCAAGAGTATGACTGTGATGGTTTCAAAGGAACATTCAACATAACTTGAGTCCATTTGAGACATGGAGGAGGATCATGAATAAAAATTATATTTTATTCATAATGTAAATATTTTCCAATAAATCTCAAAGAAGACAAAGCATCTAGAAAAGGAGCCTAGACCTAGAAGAATGCACCTACAAGCCTATCACATGTAGAATTGGAGAAAATACACATGTGGTATTAAGTGAAAGGGAAAATAAGGTTTTTATAAGGTTAAATATAGTATTAATTAATTATAAAATACTTACCAAGAACACCAAAATTCTAAAATATCATTTGAAAAGGACCCACTCTCAAGAATGCAGTGAAGAAGCCTAATGAACTCCTTCAAGCCTATGTATAAAACATGAGAGATTTGGGTAAGTTTTGGAAAAAAATTGAAGAATTAATACTTATATTATGTGTATATTACCTTATTGTAATATTCTATTAATTTTTAATTCATTTAAATATGGATAAAATTCTAAATAAGGACTGGTAGGGTTACTTCAAAAGGACTATCCACAAACCCTAGTAATGGCCTATTTCAAGTTCTAGTGGGTTGAATGGGTCAAATCCTTTAGGAAACCATTTTTAAATGTTATTATAAGTTTTTAAAACCTCATAAGAGTGTTCCCAACTCAAATCAAACACATTTTCACTTTTTAGGCCCAAATAATCGCCTCATGAGTTCACGAATAGGCCTAGTTATTCAATAAGCCTAATTCCTTCACGTGGGAAATTGGAAGAGAATTTGTATGGGTAAAAGTGTCTATTTGAGGAGTTATTAATTTTCCCATACTCAAATTTAGTGGTATTTTTTTATATATTAATGATCAGTTCTTTATGAATAATCTTTAACAAACTAAGACCCTAAAACCCTATTAAACCCTTCTAAAGAGACCCAATAAAGAATATCAGCTCTCAAATTTCCTAAAATGGATTAAAATGGTTCCAAAAATAATTTAATGGTCCCTATTCCTATCCTAGGCACCTGATAATTAGGATAGTGGCACATGTGAGATAAGAATGTAGGAAAAATGGCCTAAGAAACTACTTTTTTTAGTTTGTTTATAGGTTTTGAAGTCAATAGGTTTCCATAAACACTTACAAAGGATCCTTGAGCCAAGATAAAGTTATTGTGGTAATACATAGGTCATATAAGAATATTTAATAGTGACAACATATGTTTCAATTCACTATCAAGACTTAGTGAAGGATTGTGAGTACTCTCACATCAAGAAAGTAGAAAGTGGATTAGTTTCAAGACCTTAGAGATCAAATAAATTTAAAAACACATTAATTAGCCTATAATGACACCTATGAAAGATTTTAAAATTCATGAAACAAAATTAAAAAAATCCATTATTGAGCCCCAAGGTCACTTGAATATTTTAGGCATAAAGGCCTCTTGCAACCTTCTTGTCAAGCAAGTGTGAAGACTCAACTGCAAGTTTATCTTCAATGCTCATACAAGGCCTATATGAGCTACTAAAATACCTATATGAGCTACTAAAATACCTATATGAAGTATCAAGCCATTATGGAGGTCTCTAAAGCACAAAATTAGATCTTAATTATAAACTTAGATTTTTATATTAAGAGAGAGTATGAGAGGAAGCCATCAAGTTCAAGTTCAAGTTCAAATCTCACATGAAGGAAAAGCATTGCAAGAGGTGGGGTTTGGTGTAGAAGTTTATCGACTATGTCAAGTGTCAATTGGACAAATTGTAACTGCCTTTTAAATAATCAGATATGTAATTTCATGGAGAAGGATTTATATTCAAGAAAGAACCAATCTATCAAGATAGTCTTCCACACCACTCTTCATGAATAATTTCACCAACACATGACCTAAAAGGTCAAGGAACAAGATGAAAACACATTCTAAGGAGACTTGGTGTCATTTTATTTCTATTTTGTAACTGATTTTATTATGAATGATAGTTGATGAGTTCTCTCTTTATCCTATCTCTCTCCCCCTTTTCTTCTTCTATAAAATAAGGCCTTAAAAGGCATTTGATGTAACCTCTAAATGTATATGGTGAAGCCCTACCTAATTTGATACTTGTTATTGCCTTTGAAATAAAATTCAAGTTGAGTTACACTTTCTTAGTATTACATTTAGTGAATTTGAGATGAAATGTTGATGAATGTTAGTGATAGTTGTATTACTTCCTTGCATGTGTCCTTTTCATTCATGCCTATATGTGAGTTAGTTATCTTTCCATAATTAATATGAATTTTATCAAATGGTTTTCTGATTTCAAGTGTTAAAATATCATTAGTGTCTTCCTTTAGGCCTATTGATTAACCACCTTGGTTGTTTTACTATCCATAGCCTTCATATATAAACACTTGTGTGGAAAGAGTTGTCTTAAAGTTATGAAAATCATATTATAATCTTGTTATTTCATAGTGCAAGCATTAGAAAGTAGAGGAAACTACATTTGGTACATCATCTCCATGTTTCTTTTCTGCTTTTAGTCTTCTTCTATCCCTTTTATTTGCAATTTTAGTAGGTTAATTGTAGTTTTGAGTGAAGCATCAAGGGAGTTAGCCCAATATAGAGATTCACTTCATCAATTAAGCCACCCATAGTTTAGAAGTGATTCCATGTTATCATCTAGTTGGGAAGGCTTGAATAACCTTCCTAGGGGTGAAAATTAGATAGATAACAGGCTCCATGATTTATCCTACTTTAAATAATTCTTTAAGATATGTAGTGTTACCATCAAGTGTCTAATACCAAATTGATATAGTGATTACAACCTTTACCTTGAAACAATTTTAATCATGAGCACTATTAGGTTTCACTTTACCAATTTCTAAACGACAAGGATGGACTTGTTTATATTGATCTAATAAACACAAAAGGGAAGTAAGGTAAGGTATAAAAGGATGTTTCTAGGATCTAAAGGGTATTAATGCTTTAATAATCAAGTTGCATGTCCAACCACAGTTAGACCACTATGTCCCAAGTTCCACTAGGGGTTCTAACTCATCATCACATATGGCAAAAGTCTAAGGAAAACAAAGGAAAATGCCTAATTAATGTATTCTCCACTAAAATTAAACATAGGGAAGGGCCTATAGTAATTTACACATAGGGTCTTCAAACATAATTTGTAACTTTAAATAAACATATTACAGTGTTGCAAAGAAAATGAGAATAATTCACAAATGAGTTAAAACAACAAAACACATTTCAACTACTAATTTCATTCTTAATAACCTAGTACAAAATTAATTATTTAGCATCAACATTCCTTTAAAATTGAAAATGATGGACTACACTCATAGATAAAAAAAACTTAGTCTAATAAAAAGCATGAAATTTGCATTCAATTCAATAGAGTTTCTTTACATACAAAATCTTGACCATTACAATGGATCATATTTCAAAATATATATAGGATGGGGATCACCTCTAAGTAGCATGAAATTCCCACCCTTTGCCATGAAGGCCTCTCAAAGTTTTTACGACCATAAAGATTCAAAATATTCTTAACTTCTCCTAAAATATGTCCTAGGGCACACTTAGGTAATGTGCTAATGTGCTAGAGTAGAACTATCTCCCAACTACTTAGGTTGTGCATCCTTAGCAACTAGCATGGTTTCCACTAATTCAATCTCCCTATCCAACTTGGCTTATTTCAAGGGAAGCTTTTAGAATATTATCTCTAACTAAGTTGGGTGAGAAGTATTTGATGCACCTAGAGTGGGGCCTCAAGGGAAACTTTAACTTACAACACCTGGTTGACACTAGTTATGGATTGGATCAAGAGTTATAGAATCACCTTGGCCCCAGCCTTATTGGTTTTGGCTACTCTCCTCCTTGTGACCTAGTCAAAGTGACCCAGGTAGACCTCGAACTCACCTCTATCCATCAATGTGCCATTTGTATGGAATAACACATAGATGTTAACTTCCTTGAATTAATTAAACATATTTTCCCTGCCTTCTTATAGAGGTTCCACAACCATCTATGTCACTAATAATTATTTCTCAATTAAATTTATCATGCTTTCAACATAGGTCTGGTATAATTTGAGGTTAGAGAGAGGCATGAGTTTGAGTTTTAGGAGCATTCATTTATAAATACCCACAAAAATATTTTTACACTTGTTTTCTACATTGGTGATCCTTTGAAAATATGCATGGGCTTGCTAAAGGTGCTCCCTACTCATAGTCAAGGTCCTGACTACTTCCTTCAAATATTTAAAGAGTTGTAAGAGGTCCTATTTGACCCAAATAATTAGTTTAGTGGAGAAGATACTCTTCACCTATGCCTTTATCACTTGGACCTACTCCTTCATGTCCTCCATAATCATTTTAGATATGTCATGAGTGCCTTAAGGCACAGACATTGGATCCTCAGTTACCCTCTCCTCTCTGCTAGACATTCTCACTTTTGTGAGAGAGAATAGGTCATGTTTGTTCTAGTAAACCACTAAGTCTCTTCCTTGATTAAATATTTAAGCGAGGATCATCCTCATGTTTTCTAAGTTCTTGTCAAACTCTCACTAAACTCCTGGATCACCCTATAAAATCATTTTGGGCTCCTATGATCTTATGGTAATTCCCAAGGTAGGAGGGGGTGTAGGTGGGGTGGTATATATAGAAGTTAAAGGTGGAGGAATGGGAGGAAGAAGAACATATGAAATGGAGGGAAGTAAGGAAGAGAGAAATGGAGGAGGTGGAAGCATGGGGGTGAAAGGGGGAAGAATAAGAGGGGAAGCCCATTGGAACATTTGGGTGTGCCACTAAGTTTGGGTCTAATTGGCATATGGTCTCATGGTGTCAGGAAGAGGAGAATTTAGAAGGAAATGTGAAATTTTATAGTTAAATCTAAATCCTTAAGAACCTGAGACAATAGATAAAGGATTCCTAGGAGGCACATGAGGAAAAACAAGAGGCTGAAGAGCAAGAGTTATTTATAATTTGCTTCTTCTTGGGCCTTTTTCCCAAATCAACTTGTGATAAAATAGTAGGAGTGGTGGTGGTAGTGGTGGTCAAGGTTGATTGGGGAGCCTACATAGTGATTTCAAGTGTTGCTAAAGTGATTGGAACCTATGGAATTATACACATGGGTGCACTCATCATTGGGGGTATTATTGAAGCTATTGAATTAGAAGCATTGGGAGTTGGTTTAACTTATGGAAGGACCAATGGAGGTGTTGAAGTCCATATAATTATATCTCCTAAAGGCCTAAGGTGAATTAAAGGGATCCTTATTAGTGTAATATGTTGGTTAGATAGAAATTGGGATGTGAAAATGTTGTAAATGGCTAGATCTAGAACTACCTATAGGAATTATGGGGGAGTGTAATCACCTAAAAGTGGCATTTGAGTTATAAGAGTGATACTTGAGACCTCCTATCCCTAACTTATCCCTAAACCTATTTTAGAGCCTATTTTCACATTTATGTAGCCTTCATACGAGCCATATGTGTCCCTAGTCATCCTAAAGCATTCCCAAACCCTCATTATTGCATCTTGGTCATTCATGCCTAATGTTCTACCACTTGGACAATAGTGCCATAATAAGGATATTATTGCCACATGGTGTTAGTGTCCCAATAATGGTGTTATTTTCCTTTCCCTCCTTTTTTCATAAACATATATTTTTTCAAACCTTATACCTCTTAGGGTTGGTTAAGACCACTTTTAGCACCTACACAAACATGAGAATAGTATAAATACATGACTTTTAGCCCTCTAACCACTAGATGGAAATTATATGCAAACTCAAAACAAGTTGTGCATAATTTAGGTTATCGATCCATATTCTACCCAAATTCTACATACTACCATCTACAACATTCATAAGCTTAGATTACCTAGATTTCTAACCTCAAACATATTCAAAGCACTCAAGTCAGCTATCATACTAGCTTCACTTGAATTTGCACCATCACTTAGGTGGGGAGAACTACATTGGGCTTGATCCCTCTTTAGATTATTGGTATGTAGGCAACTCTCATCACATCAGGGTGTTGAGGATGTCCATCTTACCTCACTAAAAAACACACTTTTCAAATTATATCAATTATATTCCATAATAATATAAAGGATTAGGGTTTGATCATAAATTTAGTTAAAATAAGAAATGTACATGGTTTAGAAATTGTGCACATAAGAGTAGACCTTACAAATCTAGACAAAGGTGCACCCAGAAGCTTGGGAAAGTCCTACACAGAGGACACTGCCACCAAAATAGGGACACTAAAACCACATGATGCTACTGTCCAATTAGGGTGTCATTATCTAGGAGGTGTTTTAACACCTAGATCCTATTTTTGACACTTATACTAGACTCTACCTTAGCTTTTAGCTTCTAGATCATCTATCTTAGTTATTTTCTAGCTAAGTTCTTATTTGTAATATTTTATTATTATTTTTAGAAAGGTCAAATTAGTCAATTTTGTAATAGATTAGTGGTTGTATTTATTACATAATATTACCATGATTTAATATACTTAGCTCTTCAATAAATATAGGATTTACATTCACTAAGTCCTAAAATGATAAAACATTTAGTGAACCCCACTTACTTTGAACATTGCTCAAACCCTAACCCTAGATGCTAATAGGGTTTTCATTATTCTTTTTCCTATTTTTATTGGTTGGTTTAAGCTTTTTAGATTTCATACATTTTGTTTTAGTATCCCTATTTCATTTTATTTACTATATTCCATCTAAAAAAGGCTATCTTTCTTCCATTAAGAAGAAGTGTTAGGTTAGGTGGAAATTCTATTAAGCATATTCAAATTTCTTATATTTGAGCTTATACCATGGATAAGGGACCAACTGTAACTCCCATCATTTATATTTCACACCCTAATTATGTGAATTTCAATGTAATGCATCTGAAGATGAATAATATAAATAATATCAAGGTGATACACAGGGTGGGAATCGGGACACTCTCCCTCCACTTAACAATGAAAACTTAATTTTCAATAAGGATGAGATTCTATAGAGCTTCAGAGATAAAATTTAGGAATAGCCCCTTGATCATGTATAAATTTTACAAACCATAATATAAATAAAGAATAAATCAAATAATTCTCAATCTTCTACTCCCATAGATAATAACATTGTTACACCTACATTGGGGCCAACTCAGCTAGCACAACAACCAATTGTAACTCAACAACCTTAAGTGATAGCTATGTATACACATAATATTTTCAAATGTTATCAATTATTGATGCTTTCTATCTTTTAAGAACCTATCAAGTCTCAATCTCTCTAATTTCAAGCCTTAAAAGGTGTAATAGGAAAGGGGTGGGTAGATTATTGGTGCTTTTTAATAATATTATCCCTTAT
The DNA here is from genome assembly GCA_037957365.1 of Torreya grandis. Classification (NCBI taxonomy): domain Eukaryota; kingdom Viridiplantae; phylum Streptophyta; class Pinopsida; order Cupressales; family Taxaceae; genus Torreya; species Torreya grandis. Next base: position 1,611,729 of record JARHVA010001662.1, on the reverse strand, counting down.
TATCACTTACTACCTACACACCCATCTCCTAAAAACATTACCCTGTGTTTGGCCTCCTCTTGTCATTTACCACCTTCATTGTCCCTTACCTAGCCTAAAACCCTTTTTGATAGTTTATGTTACACAGTCAACCCTATTGACCTTGTACTCTAATTGATAAAAATTATTAGGGTTTAGGTCAACCCCTAGTTGACTTAGTCTATGACCTATTTTTTTTTGTCAATAAAGATACTAGGTTGAATGGGTCAACCTTGTCAGCCTAAACTTTTAGAAAGGATTAGGGTTATATCTACCTTTATAAACACATCCATTCCACCATTATTAGAGAGATAGCAAGAGTTAATTATTCATTTATGCTTTTTTACAATATACTCTTCTACCATTCTACTTAAGGAGTCTTAGCTTAGGGTTTCTACTTGGAGAAAAATCTTATCTTATGGAGAAGTTTTGGATGCTTTGGCCTTTCTTAGTAATCCTTACAAACCACAAAAACTTATTGTGAATCACCTTTAGCCAAGGGAGATATGAAGTCTCAACAGGTTCATCTTCAAGGTAAGTATCTCTAACTTTACTCCTCTCTTTAGTAGATAGAAGTAGCATAAGTAATGGATTTTGAATGTATTGCTCTCTCCATGAATTATGGTCTTACCTATACATATCTTAATTAGGATTCTCTTATGATTATTTAATTTTATGTTTACTAACCCCCTTTTTGTGCTGAAATCTTTGGTAAGCACTATATTAGAATTTATTTTACTTGTTATTAGTTTAGTGAATATGAAAATATAGGACCTAGTTAGGGTTATTGCATATTTTTACTTGACTAGAGGCTTTGGAACCCTCCCTAGTGAATTTAATGTGGTAAGAGATCCCTTGGCTATGTCTAACAGATCCATCTTAGTCATGACCTTGAAAATCTAATGTATCTATGATCAAAAGTGTAAATAGGATTTATCTTCTTTAAGCTAGGATTGATTTATAGATCTATTGCATTTCCTATTGCATACATTCTGGTGAACCCGATGTGAATCTGACTGTTGAAGGTTTTATTTCACCATATCATTTTTTATCATATTATTATATTTTTCCATATTTTTAATATTTTATCAAACCAATCGGTATAGTTCTAACTTTATGTGCACATGTTTAACATACAGTCACATCAAAATGACTTTATTCTATCTATGTAGGTCTTCATTAGATATAGGTTACTGGATCAAACAAGTCAACACATTACTCTTCTTTAGTTCTAGATAAGCATATAGGGTTGAATAGGTAAAAATTTTCATCTTATTCTCTCTACCAACATATAGGTCAATAAACACTATCAAATAAGTTGACTTTATCATCTTATTCTTCTTCATCATATAGGGTTTTGCATAACTGGGTTGAACCAGTCAACTTGGTTTGAAGAATTTGAAAGCAATAATTAAGGTACTTCAGCATAAAATTTTCAATCTTAACCATCTTCAATCCCACCAAGGTTCCTCTCTTTACCTTCTCTATCATTTTATTACTTTATTTAGTTTTATTTTTTACAAGTTAGCAGTCTTTAAAACTATAACCCTACAACCAACTAGGTTGACTTGGTCAACTTAGTTATATAGCTTGTCTTCTATCTAAGAGACAATTGACATGTTTGACTATTCTTAAAGACCTTACTTATAAAAAATAGTAGAGACCCAATCGACCTTATTTTATACTATTTGCATACAACATTACCTAAACTAACTCTGTAATATTCTTCATTAAAGAATTAATAACTATTTGATAGTAACTAATTCACATTTGCTTCTCAATTTTTTGCATGCTTAGAGTAACTCACATAGTCTAAACAAGTGGTTTTTCAAATTACCATTTAAGTTACACTATTTTACTCTTTTTCACACACTAGCAAATCACATAACATTCCAAATGCATTTAAACACTTGTCTTCTCAAGGCCTACCTACTTAGATTTCATCACCAAGGGGGAAGCCAACTTGGTTTTCTGCCCAAGTATAAACACATGGTTAATGGTATATATTGTAAAATCACCTGACATCCTTATCATTATGGGATTGTGAAATGAGGGGGTAGGCCCCAATACCAAGCCAGTACCATTACCAACATAGATCCCTTTCATCCCAAATGTCCTGAAACCATCCATAAATTGTTTTTATAGTTCCCTATTTTAGATAACTCTCCTATCATACTTAAAACAATACTTTATAATAATCTAATAACACTAAGGATGACCACTTAGTTAGCATTTACTTTTTAGTTGATTGTTTGCTCTATGATTATTATGTGTTGTATTATAAAAACTTGCATTAGCCAACATTAGTGTGAGGTTTTATGTTGTGTGCTCTAATTAGATCACTCACATCGATCCAATTATTTGTGTACTTTTATTCTTTCTTCACTTATATTGCAAAAAACATTCCTTGTTTCAGAACACTGTCACTCTAATCGATACAAAATTTTCCACCTCCTACCTGTAGTACACAGTTGATTGATACGATTATGCCTTTTATATTTATACTTTTCCCTCTATCTACTAGTACACAGTCAACCCAATTGACTATGTACTCTTCTCAGCCTATGTCTTCATAGTACTCTATTGACCTAGTTGACCATGTACCTAATTACTGACCTTATTTTTCTATCTGGTCAATTTGGTTATTTATCTGGCTAACTTCATTCCCTATCTAGATGACTTAGTTATTTATCCTTGATCTCTCTTTCTTCTTTCTTAAAATACTTTTCCTTTCATCAAGCACCATGAAATCCCTAATCAGAATCTTCTTGGATAACCTGAATCCATTTAGACACTATATGGGGTATTCTTTTCTCCCTTTCTTTACCTCCCAAGAGAACCCTCACTCTTGGATCACTTCCTCCCCTCCTTCTTCTATGGAGTGTAACATGGTTTAAATCATGCCTCAAGATGAAGTAGGTGGTTTTGATTCTTTTTATACCTGTCAAGACAATTCTCATATTCAAACATTTCAACATAATGTAGGAGCAATTGACACAAGTCTATCCAACAATCCCACTGGTAATAACCCTCCCCCTAATACCAATTCTGAGAGTCCTCTTATAAAACCCACTAATTGATATAACCTAACTTCTTGTACAATTCATGAAAAAATGAACATAATGAAAACATATAACACCTCCCAAATGATGCAATTACAACATTATTTGATCAATATGGCTAATAAACCTCCAGTTTTAATTTCAAAAACTGATCAAAATTTTATTCCTCCACCTCTTAGAGATGCCTTAGGAAATGTTATTCTCTAACCTATAATGAATAATAATATGCTTTAAAACATATAAAATGAGCTTTTAACTCCTTTAATCATTTCCATTGATATTGCTAACATCTCTCCAACTATCATGTATGATGGGACTAAAGACCATGTATCCTTTCTTAAAGCATTTGGCAATTTTTATAAAGAGTGGATCCAAACTAATAATTTCACCACCACTAAACATATCATTAAAACATTCATTGGTGATATATTGGAATGGTACAACCAACTTCCCAAATATTTCATCTGGAAACTACAAGATTTAATCAATCCTCTAGTTAAATAATTTCAACACAACAACCTTCTCAAAAATCGCCTTAGCCATTTCATCAATGTTAATCAATCTCCCACTGAATTAGCTCATGATTTAATTAAATGATGGAAATATTTGGCCCACAAGGCTGTCCATAACATGATTGTTTATGATATATTTAAACTCTTTATAACTACTTTAAATCCTTCTCTTCAATATAAGGTTTGAATTATTTCCCCTCAAACACTTAACGAAGCTCTTGACTAAGCTAAATGTCAAGAATTCTTAATGAAGCAATTTAAACCAAAACCCAAATTCCTTAAGGGATATTTTCAAAATTCTACCAATGCCATCATTGGTAATACTCCTCAAACCAAACTAGGAGTTTCCAAAGCCAAAAATCTCCCATCTTCTCATATACCATTAATTGTGCAATAAGTGAAACAATTCTTAGCACCCTCTAAACCCTTTACTTATCCCAATAATCTTCCTAGATGGTATGAACTTAATCAATTTATTTGGTTCCATGATAACATTGGTCATTCCCATGAAACTTATAGAGGTCTTACCAAAAATTTTGTCTCTTATATGCTTGGTGATTCCTTCAATCATGAGGCCATGAATCAACTCCATCAGGAAAACCACATTGTTTCCCAAAAATGACAAACTCCCAAAGTTTCCTCTTATAATAACCAAAAATATTTTCCCATATATACCACTCAACAAAATACCAAGGATGTTTTTGCCATTGATGTTGACTACGACAAATATTACAACTCTCAATATGTTAATGCAGCTAAGGTTAACTATCATCACAAATCAGCTCACAAAGATCCTATCACCAAACCTAAGAAGCCCTCTCTAGAAGAGAAACTTCTCAAAGATACTACAACCACTCATCTAGCTTTAGAAGTTAATGAGGAAACATCTCCTTATTTTTAACCCTCAACCACTTCCATTCCTTCAAAATCTACCTTACCTTCTAAACCTTGTACTGGTTATTTTTCTAAATCCCATTAAAACTTTCTAGAACTCAATTTTATGCCTTGTAAGATTACCCTTATGGAGTTAGTTTGCACCTCCCACTATCATCACAAGTTCTTCATGAAATAATTACAATAATTAAATATACATCTTCTATATATGAATAACCACCCTCTCTTGAGTCTCAACCTACCAACGTGCATACCATTGAATCCATTTGTCCTTATTCCAAACCTTCTACTAAATTTATTAAACAAGACATGATTAATGATGAGATCCTTTTTCGCACTAATGATCCACCCATATTCATTAAAATATCCATTAATAGTACCCTTATTCTTAAAGTTTTAATTGATAAAGGGTTCAGTATTAATGTGACACCTTTGTGGCTCATACAATAACTTGGTTATAATAAGGATCATCTCAAGCAAACTCACCTAACATGTTGTGTATTTGATAAAAATAATTAAAATCCACTTGGTTATATTTGGCTTCCCCTTACAATTGAGCCTAAGACTTTTCAAACTAAGTTTATGGTCCTTGAAATACCCCTATCTTACAACATACTCTTAGGATGCCCATGGACTTATGAAATGTGGGTTATTGCCTCTTATGATAGCCAATGCATCAAGTTCTTGAAAATGGTAGAAGGTATAAACATGAGGCTGATCCCAACCCTTAGAGTATTCAACTTCCCAATCCTAAATCTCAATATCACATTCATACCATTTCAATAATCAACAGTGCTCCCTTACTTAAATTTATCAACATCAATCCAAAGTTACATATCATTCTAACTGATTCAAATGATGATGAACCTAATGAATTGAAACATATATACACACTAATAAGCTACCTCCTTACATATCATAGTGGCTTCCTCCTTCTTTATTACCTTATCATCGCACTATCCCTCTCATTTATGATGTCACTAATTTTCCCCTCCATGTGATGCTCACGATGCTTCTTACCCAAAAGATGCCTTCACATGTAATGCTTATGAAATGGCCAAATTATTCCAAGATCTTTTAATCATGTCTCCACATGAATTCAGTGATCTAGGTATCTCCTTTTCTAAAACTCCTCATGAATCTCAAGCATGTATAATTTATCCAACCTATGATGATAACTACATGATAATCTAAGCTCAAACCCAATATTTTTATGTTCAACATTATCAAAAAACTTTAGCCCTAATACATGCTTTCAACCATGATGTTCGTATCATTTCCACTAATTTTTAATTAGCTCCTAAAGGTCATGTACCTCTTGTTAATTCTCTGCCTATTGATACTCCTTGGGTGGTAGAACAACTCCTACTTGCCAAATCTCTAGCACTTCCTGCATCTTTTATATAACCTAAAAATTCAATCCTTGCATCTAATTCTTCCCCCATCAATGAAATTCATGAAAAATTAATCACATATGATCAATCATCTTCCCCTACTCCCCTTACTCCCAAGATTACATTACATGCCAAGGCCACAGATGTACATCTAATACATTCTAAATATGATCGCCATGGTAATCAAATTATTTATCTCAAAGTAGATGTTGATTATTATGGTCATCATCCCACTTTACCTAGTGATGAAGCCATTCTTGAATTGCTTCATGCCCAAAAACCTCAAATCCCTCGACAACATCACAAACTCAAGAATTTCGAAAAAAAAGCCCCTTTTTTCAACAAATTCATTGCTAGCATCGACCCTAAATCAAATTACATTTCTTCTTTACCTAATGCACCATATCATTTCCAAGATGGCAATGTTATGCTTATCAAAGAAACTACTTGAATCAAATATGGTACCCCATCATGACCTTGACCAATTATAGTATCTCGCAAACTCAAACCAACTAAACATGATAACTTTATCTTATTATTTGATAAATATCATGAGACTTTTTCTTGGTCCTATGAAGACATGCCTGGTATTGACCCTACCATCATGGTGCACAATATTATCACTTACCCTGATGCCAAACCCATGTGATAAAATCAATGGAAATTTCCACTAGAAGTTTCAACTTTATGTCATAAAGAAATTATCAAGCTTCTTGATGCTAAGTTTATCAATCCTATGGACTATTTTGAGTGGGTCTCTAACATAGTCCTATTTGGAAGAAGGTCACTATGGTCATTCACATTTTTATTTATTTCCATAATCTTAATCTTGTTTGTCCCAAAGATAATTTCCCTCTACCTTATATTGATGTCATCATCAATTCCATTATTGGTTATGAAATTTTGTCTCTTATGAATGGTTTCTTGGGTTATAGCCAAATTCACATTTCCCTTGAAGACCAAAATAAGATAACTTTCACCATAGATTGGGGCATTGATTGCTAATGATTGCTACGTTAAAATGCCTTTAGGCATCAAAAATGTTGGAGCTACCTATAAATGGGTGATGACTCACATATTTCATTATCTTATTCACAAGATTGTAGAAACCTATGTGGATGACTTCATTACCAAATCTAAAATTTGAAAGACTCATCTCTCTCATCTTGCTATCATCTTTGATCACCTCCTTAAATATAAAGTTAGACTAAATCCCTACAAATGTGTTTTCAATGTCACATCTAGAAAATTGTTAGGATTCTTAGTCTCTCTTTGTGTCATCAATGTTGACCCTACCAAGAAAAATGTTATTGTCAACATTCCTATCCCTTGATCCATTCTAGATCTTCTGACTTACCTTGGTAAACTTGGGGCAATTAGATGATTTGTCCCTGAAATGGCTTACCATATCTATTCTATTAATTCTCTTCTTAAGAAAGGTAATGCTATAGAATGGATGTATCCTTATCAAAAAGCATTTGATAATATGAAAGAATCATTGCTTCACCCACCTACTCTTTATCCACCTTCAAATGATCAACCATTAATCTTATATACCTATTCCACACCAATATCAGCTGGGGTAATGCTTTCCCAAAAAGATGATACTAGGAGGGATTATGCCATCTACTATATTAGTTTTGGCCTCATCAATTATGAGAAACATTATATAAAATTTTAATGTGATTTCCTCACCATATATTTTACCACTAAAAAACTCTAACATTATATGCTTTATCAAACCACTTACATTATCATTCATTCTGATCCCCTTCGTTACTTCTTATCCAAAGTTTTTCTTCCCAGAGATAGAATTGACAAGTGGATGGTCCTCATCATGGAATTTGATCTTTAAATTATCACACAAAAAAATTTGAAAGGATAAATCATCATTGATCAACTTGTTGTAGCTCCCATCCCATCTATCAACCACCTTCAAGATAGTCTTCCTGATGATAATATTCTCTATATTAAAGGTCTCAAACAAGCCATATCTCTTAAATATTGCTTCCATAACTTCATTTTTGACCTTCAAACAAGATATCTAGAAGATTCCTTTATCTTACTCGACACTACTAAACCAAAAGTAATTATTGAAGAACTTTCTGACATTAATGTCGATTTACACGAAGATACTTAGACCCTTCATTTTAATGGTGCTAAAAGACTTCAAGGAGTTAAGGCAGGTTGTATCCTTATGATACCTCTTGGAAAAATTATCTCATTGCCATTTTACCTCACATTTAATGTCATTAAAAATATGACGGAGCATGAATCTTTAATATTAGGCATTAGAGTAACCCTTGATTTGTATATCACTTATATGCATGCTTTAGGTGACTCCCAATTCATTTACTACCAATTCAATGGTGATTATCAATGCAAAAGTAAAAATCTCATTTATTATCATCAAATTGAAATTAACCTCACAAAATATTTCACTTATTTCACCATCGATCCTATCCTTCAAAATCAAAATTCTATTGTCGATTCTATTGCTTCTTCAACATCTCTTTTTCATCCATACCAAGTTCTTACCGATCCCACTTTTCTTATCCAAATAAGAAAATCCCCATCTTCTCTTCAACAAAAATATTCACTCATGTACAAAATTGAGGCCATCACAATTCAACAAAACTTATGGTACAATGATACTATTCAATTTCTTGAACACCAAACTTATCCTTCAAGCCTTGATTCCCATAAAAAACTCGCCTTTGTAAATAATATTTTAAGTATGTATTTTGATATAATATCCTATATTATCACAATGATAAAGGTAATTTTATCACTCAATATTTCACCCTAGAGAGGTTATTTAATCCTTTTCTATATTGAATGAAACATTGGATTCCCTCTAGGCCTATGGGTTACCTATAGCAGAGGTAAATCTCTAGGTTTAAGGGCTAGCTCCCTAGATATGTCTTTGATAGCTTATCACCTACAATACTTTCTTACTTGGATGAAAAGAGAGAGAAAAGAACATAAATAAAATCTATCCTAATAAGGTGATGCACCAATTATAACCTGACCACTACCAACCTTCTACAAGTACACTTCAAACACAAGCCTAATCTGCATATGACACTACTCCAAAATTGCCCTTGCATTAGTATTTATCATGGAGGTTTGTGAAGCTAACCTAATCTATGAGGAATAAACCCAAGGTTGTGACTTGACACTTGTGAAGAGACAACTCACTAAACTCAATAAAACTACATTAGAGCACTTCAAGAGACCTATAACAAACTTTTAAAGTTGAATATGGATGCAAGCAAGGACAACATGCTAAAGAAGAGAAATTATCACTTAGCAAGATAAAATAACTTAAAATACACATTGATAAAAAAAACTCATGGATAAGGTAAAATAGATCATTATTTATTGATTAAAGGCTTCAAATGAGCAGAGATTCACCATACTCAGGTGGAGGATACATTTCTAAGCCAAAGTGGCTTAATATATAGCACAAGTGTGAGAGAAGAGAAAAAGTCTACAAGAGAGAGAATATAGACAAGTGTAATATAATTTAAAACAAGAAGAGGAGTTAGGTAAATATAATAAAAAAACTTATGAATCCATGTGTAGCTCCTCTTTAGATGCTCCAGCTCTCCAAGTGGCATGGGAGTTTGAAATGCATGCTTGACACCTTGACTAGTTTCTTGAAACTCTCCTTCTTGACATGTTGAAGGACAAGTGGCCTTATAGTGATTATATCAGTTTATCTTTAATTTTTCCTCTACCCTTGACACATCTCATCTGACCCCAAAATTTTCTCCTTGACACATCGCCTCTTTCTCTTGCAAGGTGTCTAAAAGGCTCTTCTTCTCCTTAGGCCTATTTTTCAAACAAGTGTCAAAACTTGGTTTCAATCACTCTAGATCATCCAAACCTAAGGGATATAATATTTAAATCATATTATACCTACATAAATCCATTTTAAGGCCTTAGAATAGCCCCAATAGGTTGTTCTCTGCCAAAACCTTTAATTAGGCCTCATTCTTTGTAGCCTTTTTTTATTTTATTTCCTTGTGTGAGATTTTTCCTAAAGATAATATGATTATAAGTGAATATTTTAGGACCCTATATTTCATTAAATTTCCATGTCAAATTTCATGATCTGAGTCCAAGTGGAAGTCTACTTTTTCTGCCAATCTCTTCTACCAATTAGGCCTCTAACCCTAGAAAGTGAATTTTGGCTCTAAACTCCTCATGTACTTGTGAAACCTATTGGAAGTGTGTGATTAACCTTACCCATTTAAAAACCAATCTCCATGCCAATTTTAAGCTTTTGTAACAATGTTATTATATCCAAAACATGAAATGGCCAAAAAATAAGCCCTTTAATAAGACTGTTTGGACTGCCTTGCAAAATGGAGTTGGTTTGGTCACTTTTAGGGGTTATTGAGAAAATTTATTGATTTTAATATTTATTAAAAGTCCCAATTGACCTCATCCCATGATTTATAATCCTCATCTTCTTAAAACACATGAAAAATACAAAAAACATGCAAAAATAGGGTATTCAGGGTAGTCCATATAAGTGAAGTACATGTGGATGATATATTTGGAGTATATAACAACATCCAAGAAGTTTGAAGATAAATTTATGGCATATAATGTGTTTGAGGAGTCCATCTCTACAAAATGGTCATTATGACTCTTCTAGGTAGCCTAAACATACTTTAACTTCCTAGTGATGATTCATAAATTTGGACATATGAATCCTCCAAATAATTCCAAAAATATGAATTAAATTAGGATTAGGAAATTTACCTAGGATAATAGGGTCCCATGCATCTTATATGATCCGTACCAAGTAAGAGAAAATAGTTTCTCAAGTTGAAACTAGCTCCCTATGAGGTCTGAGAGAGAATTGCATTCTATAGGTGGTTGTTTGAGTTTGGTTTGAATTAAAATAACCTTGATGAGGTATGTTAGATCCTCCTTGACTTATCCCAATAATTTTCAAACTTCCCTCTCTCATCAAATCTCTGCAACTTCTCATGTTTTATAGCTAGGGCTTATAGGCATAACTACCTACTTTACCCTAAATCACTATTTTCTCCATTTGTTCTCTCTATCAGAGGTATAACACTCATGGAAGTGTTTTTACATGTTTCCATCATTCCCTTTAGGTTCTTAGTGCTCCAACTTCAATCTAATTGGCATTTCTTCAAGGTATTTCCATGTAAGCATGTCAATGCAATTAGGCCTGTGCAGGGGTAGAATAGGATATATTGTGTTTGAGAGTGGGATGAAATAATGCTCACACTTGGTCATTCACCTTATATATACTTTAAACCTTATTATAGTCCTTTGAATATTTATATACCCTTGAAATAAACTTTCTCAAGAAAGTATGTAGGACTGTATATAGGGATTGGACTGAGTGGGTAGAGTTTCAAAGTTTTCACTAAGTATGTGTGCAGGGTTTGTGTTTATTTCCTTAAATATTGTTTGAGTTTTGAAAATATGCTAAGACAATGTCATCACTTCTCATTCATATTCAAACCTTCCATCCTCTCAAACCTTCTCTCAGACCTTTGAAAATTCAGCCAAACTTGTATTAGGATTGTGTTGTAGTCCATTAATTCTTGTAACCACTATTTTCAAATTAACTTTACTAGTCACTCAGATCCCCTATGTTCTTAAATGGTTTAATTATTTTGAGTTACACTCTTACCCTTAAATATAAACTCTTCCTCATTATCTTTAGGTTTTGAGAGAGTCCATTAGTTTCTATACAAACCTACATAGGACTAACTCCCTATAGATGGTATTTTAAGGTCTGAATGTGTATATGAGTGTCTTTTTATTATACATTATTAGTCTCACACTTATAAATTTTTGTGTCCATTTTGACTTATGTCCTTTAATACTTATCAATACCTTATAAGTTCACAGTGCATTAGAACATCATTGTCATAGGACCAAATTCAAACTATGTGTTTGTAGGTGTGTACTTGGAGTTGTATTGTATGTGAAACAGTCCCTTGACCTCAACCTTCACTTTTAAAAATTTCAATAACTCTATCCCTATTATTTTGATGTCTCATAACATTTTAAAACTCTGAATCATCAAATGTGATCAACTTTTATTTTTTAATCACACCTCTCTCACAGTAGGTTATAGGTAGTGTTAAGGTAGTGAACTGAGTTTGAAGGGTTTCTTGATCTCCAAGACAAACAATATTCTCCATTATATTTTTCAATATATCCATTATGATTGGATGTCTTAATACTATCTTTAAATTCCTAAAACTCAAAACTTATCACCTTCTCTATCGAAAGCAAGATTGAACATGCCTATAGGTGACCCTCAAGAAGATAATTTGACTGAATTTGGTCTTTAAAATATATATGCACTTTGAATCCACCCATCATTATTATGATTCTATTCCTAGTTCATTTCCAAGTTCAAATAATTATCAAATAGGTTTATTCATCTTTTGTACTCTTGTATTCATTGTTTCCCACAATTATAGTCTTGTAGGTAGTGTTCATGATGGTTTGACTGTGTTCACACTTGAGTCAAGCCTAGGGTTATAACCAAATCATGGAGCCTAAAATGAATCAACCCTAATAAAGAGATATTTATCACTTAATTACATGAATAATAAAACTCCAAATCTCCTTGAAAAACATATTCAAACACTTCAAATCATCTTTATTAGGCAAATATAGGAAACACACAGTCCACAAAAGAAAATGGATAATTGACCATTTTTGAATCTTGTACAGAATAATTTGATGATTGGGATGACATGAATGGATTTTTTAGGGATAATATAACATTTGATAACCATACAAATGCATCAAACCACCTAGATAAATCATAAATACTGAAAATTTTGATAGTCACTTGCAAACTCCTCACAAGAACCATTTTGCTTGCCAAAGGACATCCAAATGTACCACCATGAAAAATCAATGCATGGGAAGCATCTACAGCTATATTAGAATCTATTCCAACTAGTTTCATGTAGATCACAATTCACAATTTGTTCTATAAGCTCAAGAAAGACCCCTGTCATGGTTGACTAAAATATTTTGGACCCCTAACTTCTTAGCAATTGTTTATAAAGATAAGAAAATGAATCTAACAACCAATGCCTAAAATTTCAATCTAACCAAGACTACAATAAAATCCCAAATTTTAAATCTTCCACCTTCTCTCTCTTGGTTGTACCATCTACTTCAATTCTACCTATATGAGCTTGTGAAGGCATCGATGGAAGAAATAAGTGATCTTCTAAAAAAATTTGGATCTACAACTTCATTACAAGCTTTTTTCTAACCTATACAAGATAAAAGGACACCTTTTCAATTTTTTTACTTGCACACAACATGAACATGTTCATACAACTTCCTCTAACTCTTCAAAGTGTCATTAAACTCCAATAAATTGACCTTTTATGACAAGTTGATAGGTGTGGAAATTAATTAACTAATCCAATATCTTTGGAAAGGGTCTAGTATGGATTTTGAAGTTTTTGAACTTTGACAAACATCAAATTTATCCAAAAATCACATTTTAGTGCATTTTCAACCCCTTCAAGTTAGTAAATGGTCTTCAAACGTTATAAAACTTTATGAAACATTATTATAAGATATTATAGACATTAAATGACATTTATGAACTCCTAATCACCTAACACACCTTGACCATGTTTTATCTCTCAATGACACCCCTAGACCACTATATGACCTCAAGATGACTTCACCTTAACTTCTCCAAACTTACCTTAATAAATGCTAATAAGATATTTGAAGGCTTTTAGGGACCATATAATCATGACATGAACACATGAAAAGTTTGAATTTGGAGGGGGTGGCCAAATTTGACTTGGAGCCAAATTTGGTCAACATTTTAAACAATTCATAGGGGTAGCATGCCTGTAATGCTAATAGGACCAGAAGCCTTACATGTCCATTGGGTAATGGAGTATCTAGTACTCAGTTTTAGACATCAACAGACCTTAAACATAGACATAACAAACTAATTACCTTCACAACACACAAAAACAAGGACAACAAGACATAAGTAAAGTAAGACACACACATGTGCTCTCAAGCACTTAGAAAACACAAAGACAACATTTAAGCAAACTAGACTATATACAAACTAACCTAAAAGATAAATCTTCCTCCTAGATCAAAGGGTAAACTTTCACCATCTTTGGCTCTATGAGATTAAATAAGTAATGAGACAAGTTACCTCTTGAGTCTTGGCATTTAAGTCTTCAACTCTTTCATGCTTGCCAATATTCTTAGCATGTCTTCAAATGCAATGATGACAACTACAAACATGTCACCTATGAAGGTGAACTCTTCTTGCACTTCACTAACCTTCTCATGAACTTTCTTGGTGTTTGGGATTTTCTAAATCATGATCACTTCTTGAATTATAGGGGCAGGCTCTATCTTGGTACTTTCAAGGTTGTCATGTTGTCCTTCAAGGAGCAAAGCATCTTCAATAATATCTTCAAACTCTTATCAGCTACAATCTCTTCAAAGAGCTTAGCATAATCAATCCAATCCTCATCATTGTCCTCCATGAAGACATCTTGTTCAATCTCTTTGTGCACATAACCTTCAACCTTGCTAAGACCTTCAAGTTCTTGGAGAGGCTCAACATGATACTACCAATAATATTTCTCTTCTTTCTCTTCAAGAACTACAACTTATTAAAATTAATATTCTTGGTCCTTAAGCACTTGATCAACTTCAAAGTTGACTAAAAATTCAACAAGTTTAGATGGCATTAGATCTTCTTTTGAGAGCACATCAGCAAGGGGCAATGCAACTTCAAGAGTGTTTTTTAAGTGCCAAGTAGAGTGTGTGGGATTTTTAAGGCCTTAAAATTATTCACAAATGTCATTGGACTTATACCACATGTCATATTGATTCATGGAGTCATCAATAGCTTCTTATTCAATATTAGTTTCAGATTCAAGTTCTTGATCGTGAACATGAATCTCACCCAACTCAGCTGATGTAATGTCCTTCTTCAAATAACCTTATTTTATGCCTTCATCAACCTCTTTGTGAGCAGATAAAACATTATCAAAGTCTTTTATTTATTCTTTTAATAAGGTTAAATTTTTCTTATCTTCACCAAGGGGAGTCCTGATAACAAACTCTTCTATCATAAACACTTATGTCATCTTCTTGATCAGCTACAAATTGATCTTGTTCTTCTTTGCTTGCCTCCCATAAGATGTTTTCTCATTTAAGAAGGGATGTGATGGGAGTGTGGTGATCATGTTCATGGGTTGGAGAGGAAGTATGAGGTGTGATGGAGGGATCATGTATGGGCTTGGGAATGGAGGCTTCTTGAATGAAATCATGGGGAGATGATAAGTTGGATGGAGCAATGGGAGAGACACTTTCTTCAACAATATTTTTACTTTGATCATAAACTACTTGAGGCTCTTAAACAACTACAAGTACATATTCAAGCTCTTTTTTTTTCACCTTTCTAGTCTATCTACCCACCATTGGATGTAGCATCTCATTTTGTGAAAATCATCATTGATGACATTGTGGGATTCCTCTTTTACCAACCTCCACTTATTTGAAAATAATTAAAATGACTTCCTCAACTTATCTATGAGATGGATAGGTATCATATCAATTCCTCATCCCATTTATTCATCACCCTTTTTTATTTTAGCATGTTTGACATGAGTGCCAACAAGGATTTAGCTTGAGGTGGAATTTAAGTAGTAGGAGAAGGGGGATAATAGGGGTTTTACAGAGCTTTAATTTGTTGATTTAGTTGAGTAACTTGAGCTTGTAAGATTTTAAATCTTGTTTTCCAATATATTAATTTATAATCAATGGTATTATCTGAGTCTTCATGACAAGGCTGATGGGAATCAGGTTGAGGTTGATATGGATCACAGGGATGATAGGGATAAACTTCTTAATATTATTTTTAATAGCTTTCCTCATAGGCTTCTTCATAGGGCTGATCAACAACATCATGGCCATACAAGGGAGGATTAGGATGACCATAGGATTTCCATGAATCATAAGGTTGATAACAATCTTGATAGGGTTGTTAAGAGACAAAATATGGGTCATGAAAAGGTTGGTAGGGGGTGTCTAGTGGAAACTCTCATCATATCCAGCCATTCCAACTTCATTAGTCAAATAAGAACACAATATTTTGGATAAAATTATTTCATAATAGGTACCTAGGATGCTTATAACCACTTGATTTCATTTGGAGTCACCATTAATGTTTTTTGAATGCTTCCCAAAGTTGATAGGTAGAAGAACACACCAGAAATTTCTTCCACTCTTTGGACCTTGAGTCCCACCGGGTGTGATAGAAATATTATCAATTCATTTTTCACCCTAGAGAGAGGTTATTCAATCCTAATATAAATTGAGTGAAACATTAGATTACCTATATGCCTATGGGTTGCATATAGTAGAGGTAAACCTCTAGGTTTAAGGGCTAGCTCCCTAGATATGTCTTTGATAGCCTATCACCTACACTACTTGATTATTTGGGTGAAGAGAGAGAGAGAGAGAGAGAGAGAGAGAGAGAGATAGAGGATGAGAGTAGAGAGAGAGAGAAGGAGAGAGAGAGAGAAATAAATAAAACCTATCCTAAAAAGGTGATTCACCAATTTTAACTTTACAACTACCAACCAACTACAATTACACTTCAAACACAAGCCTAATTTGCATATGACACTACTTTAAAATTGCCCTTGCATTAGTATTTCTCATGAAGGTTTGTGAAGCTAACCTAAGCTAGGAGGAGTAAAACCCAAAGTCATGACTTGACACATGTGAAAAAATAACTCACTAAACTCATGAAAAATACATTATAACACTTCAATAAACTGGGACCAAACTTTTGAAGTTGAATATGGATGCATGCAATGCCAACATGCTAAAGAAGAGAAGTTATCATCTAGCAAGATCAACTAACTTAACATACAAATTGAAAAAAACTCATGGAGAAGGTAAAATAGATCAATATTTATTTATTTAAGTCTAAAAATGAGTAGGGGTTCTCTATAATCAGGTGGAGGATACATTTCTAAGCCACAAGTGGCTTAATATATAACACAGAGTGTGAGAAAAGAGAAAAAGTGTGCAAGAGAGAGAAGATAGACAATTGTCATATAAGTTAAAATAATAAGAGTAATTAGGTAATTATCATAATATACTTCTAAATCCATGTGTATATCTCTTCATATGCTCCATTTCCCCAAGTGGTGTGGGAGGTTGAAATGCATGCTTGACACCTTCACTATCTTCTTGAAACTCTCCTTCTTGACATGTTGAAGGACATGTGGACTTATTGATGATAATATTAGTTTCTATTGCATGTTTACTCTACTAATATTGACACATCTTAGCTGACCCCAATAGGTTTTCCTTGACATGTCACATATTTCTTTTGCAAGGTGTCTAGAGGCTCTTCATCTCCTTAGGCCTATTTTGAAAACAAGTTTTAAAACATGGTTTCATTTAATTTAGCTCATCAAAAATTCATGTATGTCCAATTTACATCATATTATACATGAATCAATCTATTATGAGGCCTAAAACTATCCCCAACAGGCCACTCTCTACTAAAATCTTTAATTAGGTCTCATTCCTTGTAGCCTTTTTTTCTATTTTTTTCCTTATGTGAGATTTGTATATAATATATTGAGAATATAAGGGTATATTTTAGGAACATATATTTAATTATAGTCCCATGTCAAATTTCATGAGTTGAGTCCAAGTGTAAGTCTACTTTTTTTGCCTATCTTTTGCCAATTAGGCATCTAGCCCTCAAAAGTGAATTTTGGCTCTAAACTCATCCTACACTTGTGAAACCTTTAGGAATTGTGTGATTCACCTTACCCATGACAAAAAAAATATCCATTTCAAGTTTGAGATTTTGAAACAATGTGCTTATAGCCAAACCATAAATGGCCAAAAAATAAGCCCTTCAACAACCCTGTTTGGACTACCTTGTAAAATGGAGTTGGTTTGGTCACTTCTAGGGGTTCTTGAGAAAATTTATTAATTTTAAAATTTATGAAAATTCCTAATCTAACTCATCCCATGATTAATAATCTCTCACCTTCTTGGAACACCTACAAAACACAAAAAACATTTAAAAATAGGGTATTCTGGGTAGTATGTACAATAGTCTGTATAAGTGAAGTACATTTGGATGATCTTCTTGGAGTATATAATAACCTCAAAGAATTTTTAGGAGTAATTTATGGAATTTTATGTGTTTTATGAGTCCATATCTACAAACTAGTCATTATGACTCTCTTACGCAGCCTAAACATAATTCAAATTCTTAGCGATGATTCATAAAGTTGGATGTATGAATTCTCCAACCAATTATATAAATTTGAAGTAAATTAGGATTATAAAATTTAAATAGGATAAAAATTTCCCATTCATCTTCTTTGATCCATACCAAGTAAGATAAACTCGTCTCTTAGGGTGAAACTAGCTCCCTGTGAGGTCTAAAAGATAATTTCATTCTATAGGTGGTTGTCTGAGTTTGGTTTGATTACAAATGACCTTGATGAGTTATGTTAGATACTCCTTGACCTATTTTAATCATTTTACAACTTCCCTCTCTAATCAAATCTTTGCAGCTTCTCATGTTTTAGACATAGGTTTTATAGTCCTAACTGCCTACTTTACCCTAACTCACTATTTTCTCCATTTGTTCTCTCTGTCAGAGGTCTAAAACTCATGGAAGTGTTTTTACATGTTTGCATCATTCCCCTCAGGCTCTCAGTTCTCCAACTTCAATCTACTTGGCATCTCTTCAAGGTCTGCCCATATTAGTTTGCCAATGAAATTAGGCCTATGTAGGGGTAGAACAAGGTGTGATGTGTTTGAGAGTGGAATGAAACAATGTTCACACTTGGTCATTAACCTTATATCTCCTTCAAACCTTCTTATAGTAATTTGAATATTTATAGACCCTTCAAACAAAATTTCTCAAGAAAGTATGTAGGAGTATATATGGACATTGGACTAAGTGGGTAGAGTTTCAAAGTTTACATTGACGATGTCATCACTTGTTGGTCATCTTCAAACCTTCCAACCTCTCAAACCTTCTCTCAGACCTTTGAAAATTCATTCAGACTTGTATTAGGATTGTGTTTTAGTCTATTAAATCTTATAACCATTATTTGAAAATGAAATTTAATAGTTACTCAGATCCCCTATGTTCTCAAATAGTTTGAGGATTTTGAATTACACTCTTACCCTTCAATCTACACCCTTCATCATTGTCTTCAGGTTTTGAGAGAGTCCCTTAATTTTTATACAAACCTACATAGGACCAACTACTTTTAGATGGTGTTCTAAGGTTTGAATATGTATATGAGTGCATTTTGATTATCCAATTCCAGTATCACACTTATCAATGGTTGTGTCCATTATGACTGATGTCCTTGGTCACTTATCAAAACCTTAAAATTTCTTAGGTCTTTAGAACATCACTATCATAAGACAAAATTCAAATTATGTGGCTGTAGGTGTGTATTGGGAGTTAGACTATCTGTGGAATGGTCCCTTGACCATATCCTTCACTTTTCAAACTTCCAATAACTTTGTCCCTATTGTTGTGATGTACCATAATGTTCTCAGATCCTAAATCCTCAAATGTGATCAACTTTTATTGTTAAAGCACACCTCTCTCACAACAAGTTGTAGGTAGTGTTAAGGCAGTAAATTGAGTTTGAAGGGTTTCTTGATCTCCAAGACCAAACTTCAAGCTTCTTCATTGGCTTTGATAATATCTACATTATGTAATGGATGTCTTAAGACTGTCTTGAAATTCATAAAACTCAAAACCTATCACTTTTTCTATCCAAAGTAGGTTTGAACATGCCTGTAGGTGACCATATGGAAGACAATTTAACTGCATTTGGTCTTTATGGCACTTTGAATCCACCCATTCTTATTAGGATTAAATTCTTAATGTATTTCCAAGTTTAAATCATTCTCAAAGAATTTTCTTCATCCTCTATACTCTTGTATTTACTATTTCCCATACTTATAGTCTTATAGGTAGTGTTCATGACGGTTTGACTCTGTTAACACTTGAGTCAAGCCTAGGGTTCTAACTACATCATGGATCCTATAATGGATCAAGCCTCATCAAGAGAGTTTTCTCACTTAATTATATGAATAATATAATTCCAAATCTCCTTGAAAATCATATTAAAACACTTCAAATCATCTCTATTAGGGAAATATAGGAAACACACAATCCACAAAAGTAAATGGATAATTGACCATTCTTGAAGCTTATATAAAATAATTGGATGATTGGGGTTCCATGAATGGATTTTAGAGGAATTATAGAACACTTGAGAACCATAAAAATGCATCAAACCACCTGGAGAAATTTGAAATGCAAAAAAGTTTGACAATCACTTGCAAACTACTCACAAGAACCATTTTCCTTGTCAAAAAACATCTAAATGTACCACCATCAGGAATGAATGCATGGGAGGAATCTACAGATGTATTAGAATATATTCCAACTGGTTTCATGTAGATCATAATTCACAATTTTTTCTAAAATCTCAAGAGAAACCCATGGTTGACTAGCAGATTTTGGACCCCTAAATTCTTAGAGATTGTTCATAAAGATAACAAGATGCATCTAAGAACCAATGCCTGAATTCTAAATTTGACTAAGCCTTAAATTAATTCCCAAAGTTATAGGCTTTCACCTTCTCTCTCCTAGTTGTACCATCTACTTTAATTTTTCCTATGTGAGCTTGTGAAGGAGTCGATGGAGGAAATAAGTGATCTTCTATAATTTTTTTGATCTTTAACTTCTTTATAGGCCTTATTCTAACCTATATAAGACCAAAAGACACCTATTCAATATTGTTACTTGCACATTACATGAGCATGCCCATACAACTTCCTCTAACTCTTCAAAGTGGCATTGAACTCTAAGAAACTAACATTTTCTAATAAGTTGACAGGTGTGGCAGTTGAGTAACTACTCCAATCTCTTTGAAAAGGGTCTAGTATAGATTTTAAAGTTTGTGAACTTTGAAAAACATCAAAGTTAGCCAAAAATCATATTTTAGTACATTTTCAACCCCTTCAAGTTAGCAAATGGTCTTCAAACATTCCAAAACTTTATGAAACATTGTTAGAAGGTGTTATAGACATGAAATGACATTTATGAACCCATAATCACCTATGACACACCTTTACCATGGTTTATCTCTCAATGACACCCCTAGACCACTAAATGAGCTCAAGATGACTTTACCTTAACTTCTCCAAACTTACCTTAATAAATGATAATAAGGTATTTTAAGGCTTCTAGGGACCATATAATCATGACATGAACACATGACAAGTTTGAATTTGGAGGGGGTGCCCAAATTTGAGAAGTTCATTTTGATGACTAAAAGGTGACATAAAATGACTTAGGACAAACTTAGACAAAAATGACAAAGATAAAACATGTTATATGACCTCATCAAAGACCATGGGACCAATTTTCAACCAAAGAGACCCTATGACAAATTGCACTATATAATGGGTTGACCTATTTTGACTTGGGGTCAAATTAGTCAACATTTTAATGATTTCCTAGGGGTAGCAAGCCAACTATATGAAGGACTAGCTGCCTTCTCCTATCTATCAGGATATGAAGTCACCTATACATTGTATTTAACACTGATAAGCCTATGAAAAGACACCAAACCACACCAAACAATAGGAAACAAACACATAAGACAACACACCAAAGTAAACACACTTGTGTTCTTAAGAACACTTAGGTAAAACACACACAACATAATAAAAACACACCTATCCTAGTATGTACAAGACCTCAAACACTTGGGGTGAAGAAAAATTCACCATTGCTTCAACCAAGGTCAAATACAATGCCTCTTGCATCATTATTGCTCCATAAAAACAAACCTTCATATGATGCATGTGTATCAATGAACTATTGCTTATGTATATATTCAAATGACTTAACATCTTTAGATATTTTACTAGCTACAAGTGTGTCTCTTAGATCTTTCATGAATACTCCACGTATCCCTCCAAGAATCTTGTTTGAGTTTGTACTATGCTTGACCTCTATCATGTCCAATTGGCACTCCTCAAGATGAATCTTGGGAACCATCAAAGTTGACTCAACTTTACCTTCTTCTAGAACATGATGCACTTGATGTTTAGAACTGTCAAGCTTATCTTCTTTCTGCTCAAACGTGTCTGAAAGTGATTCAACATTAGACTGAGGTTTGGACTGCTCTTCAACCACACACATTTCTACCTTGGCTTCATTGGACTCCTCCATGACTTTAGCCTTTTTCAAATTAGTTTAACATTCATTCTCCAACTTTTTAGGACACTCTCCTTCATTATAAAGAGATTCATCAACAACCTTACTATCATATTCATGCTTTTTAAGAAGGGGAGTTAACTTACTCAGTTGTTCAAATTCTGAAACTATGGCATGGAACTACTACCATAGATCATCTTCTTCTTCATGGATGTCACATTCATGGACTCCTTCATCTTGTGTATGTATGATGTCATTATATTCCTCATTATATTTATCTACCATTCTTTTAAAACCATCATCATCATGCATATGAATAGGTAATCACCCTCAACAGCTTGTGGAAAATAATTGTCAATTCTTACCTCAGAATGTTCATCACATTCCTCATGGATGATGTATGTGCTAAGGTTATTTTGTTTAATGAAATTGTATGGATCATGTCCATAAGTGTTAGTACCATACTCATCTAGGAAAATGTTAGATATACCCTCAAGTTTGGAAGATGCTCCATCATCCATAGCATGCTCTTATTGATCATTGATGGTACAATTCAAATTAGAGCTTATTTCCACATATGGCTCAATATGAAACTTAGCCAATGGTTGTGTTCTAATTACCTTTGCTCCATACCTTATATTGAAGGCCAAGAAGGACCAATCAGCTAAGAGATAGACTCCTATCTTGGTGGTGAACTCCCTTGAGAGGCAAATAGGAAAAGTGAGTAGACAAATCAACCACCACTATATCTTTAAGGATAGGAAATCTTGGACAATCATGCAAGAAAACTCTCAAACCATTGATGATCCCCACTAACTTATATGGTTTCCCATCAAGTTATAACACTCCCTTATTATATGGTTCATATTTCAAGCCTAATTTATCAAAGACTTATCTTCGCAAACAAGCTTTTAAGTATGTATTTTGATATAACATCCTATATTATCATAATAATGAAGGTACCTTGATCCATTGTGTTATGAAGGAAGAGGTTACTCCTCTTCTTGAACAAGCACATGGGGGAATTTATAGTGGCCACTATAGAGGACATGTTATAGCCCATAATGCTTATGTATGGGACACTTTTGTCCCACTCTTGAAAATGATGCCATAGAATTTTATAAAAAGTGTACTCCTTGTCAGCTTTATGATGATCTAATTCATGTACCTCTAGCCAAGATTTAAACTGTAGAATCTCCCTCGCCATTCTCCATGTGGGGATTAGATCTCATAGGAGAGTTACCTCAATCTCAAGATGGGCATGTCTTTATAATCATAGCCACAAAATATTTTACCAAATGGGTTGAAGTTATGCCCCTCATCAATGTCACCAATATCACCATCTCCAAATTAATCCTTAATCAAATCATTTTCCACTTTGGTGTTCTTTATGCTATCATTTCAGATAATGGTGGTAATTTCAAAAATAAATATGTCAAAGAGATATGTACTAAATTTAAAATCAATCATAAATTCTCCACACCCTACCATCTATAATGTAATGGCCAAGCCAAGGCCACAGATGAAATTATTAATAAAATTATCCAAAATACAATTCATGACACCTGCACAGATTGGCATCTTCATCTCTATCCTGCTCATTGGACTTATCACACAAGCATATGCTTTGCCACTGGGGCACTGCCATTTTCTCTTATTTATGGTTTTGAATTAGTCCTCCCATTATAATTTTAGCTTCCCTCTCTATGTATATCTCTTCATGGTATCATACCTAATTAATAATTATGTGAAGCTCACCTTAATGTTCTTGATCTCCTTGATGAACACCATCTTCTAATTTATAACATATTCACCAATACAAGGCTCATATTTCCAAATAACATAACAAACGAGTCAAACTTCACACTTTTAATGTTGGTGATCTTGTCCTTAAATTATACTACACTCATAACAAAGAAGGTAAATATGTGAAAAAATGGTGGGGCCCTTATTTAGTCAAAGACATTCTTAGTCCAAGTACCTATCACCTTCAAACCAATGAAGGCCATATTTTCAAAGAGCCCACCAATGCATAATTATTAAAAAAAGTATTTTGCCTAAATATTTCCCTTCTTTTCATACTTTCTATAGTCTATCTAAAAATGTTTGTAGGATACTTACATAGGTCTCACCCTCTACAATAGTTATCTCTCTTCAAAAACTTTAGTCCTTCCTTTTGGTCTTTTGGTTTCTCTTTTTTCTCATGAGTTGCATTATAAAACTATGGATAGGACCCAATCTTCCTCATGACTTCCTTCTCTCCTCTTTGTTTTCATACTTTTGGCACCCTTGTGGGTTTCTAGAATGTGTTTTTCAATGGTTTTGACTTTGTGATCCATGTTCTTAGCTTTAGATTTTGCTTCTTTTATGGATAAAATTTTCAAACCAAAATATGTTATCATATTTTCCTACACTTCCCTCATTCTAATGATAAGCAATCACACTCTACTATCATTGTATCCCTTTTTCACTCTTTGTCACATTTTTTTAGATTTGAAGAAATTCAAATTGTTGCATGTTTTATTACTCTTGATTTCCTTTCCTTTCACTTCAATTTGGATAAAACAAGGTTGAATTCAAGATAGCACTTTTATTTTACTTAAATTTATGATACTCTTAGACATGATGCTCTCTAAATTCTCTCTCTTAGAAACCAAGTCGAAAGTAGTCAAATGAAAGTCATCTTTAGCACCCACGTTTGGTTTTTCCAAATCCATATGGAGGAGGAATATGAAAAACCATCAAGAAAGTTAAAAGATAAATCATTTGAAATACAAGGCAATGGTATAAAAAGGCAACATAAAAATTTCAAAAGTCAAAATCACACTAAAAGACATGATTACAAGCACATCTCCTATTTCCAATAGAAGATCAAACTCCATAGTTGGCCTCACAATAGAGTTGAGGTCCATTGGGTTATGATAGGCCAGTAGATTAAAACAAGATAATTCAAAAACTATATGGTGCTACTTAATTTCTAGCACAAGTACCCAATCTTCGCAGTAGACCGATGACTCTATAATGGGTCCTGAGGAACGAGGAACATGTTGTGGGAACATAGGTCCATTTTCATTTTTCATGCATATTGAATTAATGAGATAATATACATACTTCATTTGTTAATCTAAGACTTGTGTGGCTAGGAGAATTTATTCAGAATTCTTGATGTTGAAAGTCCTCTTGTTTTGACAACCCTAATTTGAGTGTCTTGACTTTGATAAAGAGTTCCTCTACCTTGGTTCTTCCTTCATTCTTGCCTCCACCCATTTCATTTTCCCCATTGATAGGACAATGTGATTATAAATTTGTTTTCCTTCTTCTATATTCCCTTTTTTCACATTTTACAAACATGCTAGCACTACTTTGTTTTAGTTTTATCTACCCTTAGAATAAAACATGTTTGAGTGCCTATGGATTCTTTTCTTTATACCATGGCTCTACATTTTTAGCATCACTTTGGTTCTTTTTTTATTGTTATACTACCCTTTTTGTGGACACCTAAGTATATTTCTAATTTCTTGTACTTTTTATAGTGTTGAGTGAGTTTGGCTTATCACTTTTCACTCACCAATGTTGTTTTCCCTTTTATGCACTTTTTTCCATTTGATGATTGGGTAAAGATCATTATTGGTCACTCATCAGTGTTGTTTAACCATTTTCGATTGCCCATTTGTGTTTAAGTAAGGATTTTTACTGATTTTATATTTTGATTACCATCCTTTTGACATGTATCTTTGGTTTGACTTAGTGAGTTTGCCTTTCTTACTTAAGGTATACTTTTTTGAGTTTTTTATATCTTTAGTAGCCTTAGATTTTTGGTTACCTGATTTACTCTAAATTTTGAATTGGTCATTTGTTCTAACACACTTGTCACCTTAGCTTGACAAATTTCTAAGTACATCCCATCCACATAGCATTAGTTATCTGGGATTTCTTATATTTGTTTATTTTTAATCTTTAGTTTTATATCCTTGGGTTTGTCAAAATTAGTCTCTGCACCCTCCATGATCAAAACTATAAACACAACAGACAACCATCCAACAATAAAGGTAAGTCAAGGTACGCATACTTTTAATTTTCATTTATTTCCCTTTTAGTCATTTAATTAATTTTAAAATACTGCAATTTTTTTTTAACCTCAGTGTTATGTGTTGTTATGTTCTTTCTCTAAGCACCATCCCCTATTGCACCTACATGACATGTGATGAGCCTTGAGTGAGGCATATGTATACACATAATATTTTCTAATGTTATCAATTATTGATGTTTTCTATCTTGAAGGAACCTATCTAGTCTCAATCTCTTTAAGTGCAAACCTTAAAGGGTGCACTGAGAAAGGGGTGGGTAGACCATTGGTGATTCACAGGATTATTATCCCTTATTACCACTTGCTATCTACACACACATCTCATAAAAATATTCCGCTAAGCTTGGCCTCCTATTTTTCACCCTCTTATAGTCATTTAACATCTTCATTAGCCCTTCCCTATCCTAAAAGCCTTTTCGATGATTTACTTTACACAGTTGACCCCATCTACCTTATACATTGATTGATAAAACTTATTAGGGTCTAGGTCGGCCCCTAGCTAACCTAGTCTATGACCTAATTTATTTTTATCAATAATGATACTAGGTTGATTGGGTCAACTTTGTCAACCTAAATTTTTGAAAAGGATTAGGGTTAGATCCACCTATATAAACACATCCATTTTTCCATTCTTAGAGAGGCAACAAGAGTTAATTATTCATTTATATTTTTTTACATCTGTTCTTCTACTATTCTACTTGAGGAGTCTTATCATAGGTTTTCTACTTAGAGAAGAATCGTGTCTTATGGATAAGTCTTGAATGCTTTGGCCTTTCTTAGTGATCCTTATAAACCACAACAACCTCTTGTGAAGCACCTTTATCCAAGGGAGAGATTGAGACTCGATGGGTCCATCTTCAAGGTAAGTATCTCTAACTTTGCTCCTCTCTTTAGTAAATAGAAGTAGAATAAGTAATGGCTTTTGAATATATTATTCTTTATATGAATTAAGGTCTTACCTATACATAGCTTAATTAGGATTTTTTTATGCATATTTACTTTTATGTTTACTAACCCCTATTTTGTACCACAAGCTTTGGTGAGCACTAGATTAGACTTTATTTTACTTGTTACTAGTTTAGTGAATATGAAAACATAGGACCTAGTTAGGATTATTGTGTATTTTTGCTTTACTAGAGGCTTTGTAACCCTCCCTAGTAAATTTATTGTGGTAAAATATCCCTTGTCTAGGTCTAGTAGATCCATCTTGGTCATTACCTTGAATATCTAATATATCCACAATCAAAAGTATAAGTAGGATTTATCTTCTCCAATCTAGGATTGATTTATATATCTACTGCATTTCCCATTGCATACATTCTACACCTCTCATGGTTAGTTCCTCCACTCTAGATGTATAATCCCTTATGTAGGAGGTTCATACTCTATAGGCTAAGGTGTTACATTTTGAGCAGGGTACCACTAGGCCATCACATGCCTTGGATTATCATGTTCTTTTACATACACCTTTAGCACAACACATAGCGGTAACTCCTTTGTTATCCTTATCCATAGCACCTAAGCTTACATTGTATGATGGTAAGGGTAACCCAGAGTACCATCTCCAAGATTTTTGTGTAGTGTGTTTGCACTACGTGTCCAATGATTAGATCCTCACTAAGTTGTTTCCATGTAGTCTAAATGATTATGCCTTACATTGGTTTTATGAACTACTGAATCAGTTTATCACTGCATTCAATCCATTATCAGATATATTTTTATCACACTTTTCAATATACATTAGTGATAAAATCTCATATGCTCAAGTTTCATAATTGAAACGAAAATCAAATGAGCCTATTACAGAATACATCTTGTGAAAGACTATATTAGTTAAATTAACTAGCTCCATGGAAAATAAATATCTCTAAGATATATTCAAATATAGCCTACTACCAACATTGCATGAAGCTATCTTGTTCAAGAAGTTTCCAACCTTCACATATTTATGCCACATAGTGAAAGAGAAGTCAAGCATTTCTCTATGGGCAAACAAAAATATAAAAGTGGATTAGAATCAACTAATAAGAGTTATATTAATCCTCCATACAAGGTAAGGGCCACTAAAAATAAGAGTGATCCAAAGGCCATAGTTAATGCAGTTTCAGATCCATCTCCTCAACTAGTTTTATCATCTCTTCCATGTAGAGTTTTCACTATCCTTATAGATCACTAGCACATATTTTATAGAAACTCTTGGAATGTAATGTCATATATCTTTCTCCCATAAAAAATGCTGATACAACATGACCTCTTCTAAATAACTATGATTCCAATGCATTATGTGAATATCATAGGGCACCAGGGCATACAACAAATAGATGCATCATCATGAAACATAATATACAATAATTGATAGAGGCTAACATTATTGATGTGGGCACACCCACAAAGGCACCCAAAGTTAAACAAATGGAATCTGAGGAATTGAAAATATTATTAGATCCATTTTCAAAGCATACAACAAATGAGGTAGGAAACACTTTAGGTATTCATTACACGTACCAAGCACATCCACCACCAGCATCATATCACACTACTTCAGAGGAGGCACACCTACTACATAATATTATTGGTTTCTATCATACTACAATCCCAACTAGACCACTCATCAACTTCTTAGAATAGGATATTATTGATGATGATTCAAATTTATATGCACTCTTTATATGAGCCTACATAGATCATCATACTATATAGAGTGTTATGTTTGATAATGGATCAAACATTAACATGTACACTATCACACTCCTAAAACATTTGAGATATCTAGAGTAAGATATAACTCTTACAAACATAGTTATCAGTAATTTTAGTGGCCATGTTTAGAGATCCATCAGGGAGATTGTACTTCCACTACATGTTGGACCATCACATGTGGATACTAGATTCTTAGTAGTACCTAGTGTGGGCATATTTGACATGTTACTAGGTATGCCATGGATATATCAGTGATCCATCCCATTCACCATGCATAGATGCCTAAAATATATACATGCAAATCAGGTGATCATAGTTGAGGATATTTGATATGAGTATCCTCTACTTATCCCATAGGTAGTTATAGCATAGTTACCAATTATAACTCTGAGCATAGTTTCTATCAATGCACCACAAATTTTAGTCAAGCCACCATTGCAGATGAGGTCTAATCCTATAATGTTTCCATGTATGCATACTCTCCCATGGAGACCATTATTAGAGAGACCCCTATGTCAAATATTTATTTCATATTTTAGAGGGCCTCCCTCTACTCACTTTCTTCCAATATTAGTCTTATTGAGTTCTCAGGGTTCTCAACATAGGGCACCTATCCCATCTATAGGATCTTCTACCAGATGGGTTACTAAGACCCCTATAGTTCACATGACACCACATTCAGTGTCACGAGTTCCTATCACCACTTCATAGGCATGGCCAGACATAGATCACTCAGTACAATAGGTTTTGGGACCATGGTTACCCTTTCATATAGCATGCATGATCATTATTCCTTTATTTGACATAGGCCACATTGATAGTGAGTCTCCCATGAGACTCATTGGTTAGTATTGTTTCTCCCTTATTGTACATACTTTCCTTCTCTCTTGCTCCTTGTACATAGTTTCTTTTTCATGCTGATTGCACATAGCTTATATACAAAAAATACAAATATAATACAATATTTCAAAAACACAAAAACATTCAAATATTTACTCATAAAATTTAAAATTATAGATTGTATGTATCACAATGTTTACACTTGTTATATTTGATATACATTACATGTGTTATCTATCTTAGTATAGTTGGTTTTATCATACATACATGCTTCACTTATTCTTTTTGAGTGCTTGCAGATTGCTACAGGATTCAGGTCCACTACACCAATAGATTTTCTATTATCTACCCACTAGGGTATATACATTGCTACATGGGTTCTTCATTTAACACATTCACCCACTTGAAGGCACCTTATACACAATTTCAATTATTAGGTTATATATTTCTATACTTTACATCATAACTTTAGCATTGTTATATCTTGGTATTGATCATGTTAAACTTACTCAAAAAATTTCTAGCTATTACTACTTTAGACTCAATATATGTACATCTTAGCTCTTACACAGATTTGTATTACATATTCATGCATACTTTCATTTTTATCTTTCCTAGTTTAGAATTGATTGTATCTCTATACTTATTTTATTCAAGGGAATTTTAATAGGCCATTGTTATTTGGTTCTATACCACTTATTTTCATAGTATATATGCTTTGGACATGTGCCCATATCCTTGTATGTGCCTTCCTAATTATGTATGTAGACATTTGAACATGTCATTATATGTGGCTCTCAGCCAAATTACTTGTTTTTTGCATATGTGTAAATTTGAACATGTCCTTGTATGTCTTGTTTTCTCAGATTTAGTGACATGTGCCCATGTCCCTTATATTATGGCCCCTTGGATTATTTTATGTGCTTCATGTGTGTTGTATGTATACTTTATTGTATGCATCATGACCATGACACTTGTCTCTTGCTTGTTACATACTCCAATTTTAGATGCCATAGGGGACCTCATGCATCTTTGCTCCTACTTGGGTGTTGTGATGGACATCATGCCCTATCCCCCTAGGTATCTACTTAGTTATTACTCATATTTGTTATTACATACATTTTTATATCTATCTTAACACCCTTGTGAATGTTATATGTAACCTACATCGCACATTAAAAACTTATGCTTATATTATTTTATATTTTATTGTTATGTATGCACATTATATTGGATTATTATGCAGATATCATATATGCTCCATCTAACACACATCTTTTAAAGATTTTTCTTTTTAGGATAGTTATTTCATAGGTTCAACAACTCCCCTCAAAAGAGGTGGCATTCATAAGGGTTTGTCATAGAGATCAAGCTATGAGAATACACTCACAATACATTTTCATCACACAAGCTTAGATTACATAAGTCAAACTTAGGTGAACATAGTGGGTAATGACACAAATATCAGTATAGTTTCACTTAAATCAAAGTAGAAGGACACTAGCACCCAAATTGGGACACTAGCACCACATGGCACTATTATCCAAGATATAATGTTATTATAAAGTAGCCTCAATTTTTAAAAAAATATAGATTGGTCAAAAAAGTATAGTAGGTATAGTCCAATTTTGCACAGGTTCAGTTTTATATTTACCAATTTTACTTAGTTTAGCTTAGAATCATACCAATTTAGCCTAGATTCATACAAGTTTAGCCCAAATTCATTATAGTTTGCTCAAATTGGGGTCATCATGTGTGGTATAACCATTATCATTTATTGTTTAGATACTCATATACAAATTATTACAACTCATTCTAGAATCCATATGCCCAGATATCAGACTTGGGAGCATGTGCATGGCATATAGTTTCTGTATGTTCACTTATACACTGGTTGATCAAATCGAATGACAAATTCCATGTCATTTTATATGATGTATATATGTGACATCATATTCTAGGTTACACACAAGTCTCATACATTATTTCATTTGTAGTGATTTGCATTCTCAAGTGGCTCTGAGCCACCTAATATACTTGAATGGCCACAGAGCCAACTTTTCTAGTTAGACATTTTTATAAATTGTTATCAATCAAAAGTGTATATTTGCAAGAATGTGTGCTTGTTTCCACTCATGTTGATACAATGGAAACTCTCCAAGGTGTGGGTGAATTTATGTTAGATATAATCTCTAGATAAAATTTTGGTTCCCTTTGGTACACTCACTTCTCTCTAAACTCTCTAAGATAGTGATTTATTGACTAGAAAAAGGGTAAAAGGAGTAATAATATAGCTAAAAATGAAAATAAAAATTGAAAATTAGGGTGATGCACCAAAGTGAAGGTCAATTTTGCCTATACTTGACACTCTCTAGAAGCTTAATAACTTTCACACATTCACTTCATCTTCGTAAAATGGCTCTTGCATCAATATTTCACATAGAGGTATAGACAAACACTCATACTAGCTTGAAAGGAATGAATAATGGTTGAATTCACTTTTAGACTAGGTAAAACTTAGACTTAGACACTTTATATGACCTGAAATAATTCTAATTTTCTTCATAAAGGTAAAAATTTTAGACATAAACATCATAAAAATAATCATTCACTAAGTTACATCAATAAACATGAGACACACACTTCATAAACAACTTGAAACTAGAGAAAAATCAGCTCTTTATTGCTTTAAAGTCAAGGTAGTACAAATTTTGGTAGAGTTTATATAAGCTAAAAACATAATCTCCCCCTAATCTCTCAAAAATGAGTTTACATATAAAAAAATAAGCAAGGAGAGAGGAGACAAGAAACTAGAGATGAGTCCTCATGCTAACTCCAGTTCATTAACCAATTCCAAGTTAACATTCAATTCAAACGCCACTTCCTAAATTCCAACATAGCACTTTTGGATTTTAAACATTATTTCTTGGAATATGGCATAGTAGGAGAGAGATAGAGGTTATTCTTTCATGTTTGAATGTTGTTGAAAAGTTAAAGGTCACATGCATGATTGAATGGTCTTCAACTTGAAGAGATATTGATCTTCATTTCAGTTAACCCCTTTTGATCTTGCACTTAACTCCTTTTGATCTTACATGCATCTTGAAGTTTGAATTTAGTTACTTTTATTGTATCTTTAATTTTGAATTGACTTATCTTGACTTGTATCATGGAATTTGACTTGAGCTTCTTGACTTAAAACTTGGAGTTTGACTTCATCTTCTTGACTTGCATCTTGCATGGATGTTTGATTTCTTGAATTTTATAAAATTAGCCCAAATGGGGCACAATAGGAGAGATATTGCATTTTAATTGTCTAAGGATTTTATTTCATGAAAATATTTCCTTAAATCTTAACCAAGACTTCAATTCAATTTCTCCACTCTTGCATGTTTTAAACTCCACCTTTCTAGGGCTAATTGAAGTTTTGCGCTTGTTTAACTTGAATTTTATAAAATTAGCTCAAATGGGGTGAAGTAGGATAGATAGATAATCATTTTGATGGTGTTATAAATATATTAAATTTTCTTCCTGAAGTGCATTGATGATGACAATAACATCTCTCCAATTAGTTCTTCTTGGATGCTTCTATCTTCTGTGATTTTGACAAGCTTCTTAAATGCACCATGAGAATATGGAACTTGATAAATTTGAATTATTTTAATATATACATAATTTAAATATTATTTCAACATAATCACCATGGTGTCATAGACCTTTAAACAAATTTTTAGCTTCAAACTCCATATACAACTTTAAAAATTATCATTTTGTGCTCTTTAGGCCTCACAAGACCCTGATTTGGTTTTGGGGGTATCACATGAGTTATATGCCTCAACAGACACTAATCCTATACTCCTTATATATGTATCAATGGTTAATACTTTTAAAAAATTTAAAATCTTGAAAACTCTTCACCAGACTCTCAAAAAAAAATTACAACAAAGTGTTTGCTTGTTGCCCACAGAATGACATGGAGATGTTTTTATTTGGTATGAGTCTATTTTGAATTGGTTTTAATTATATAATTATTTATTTATACCTTTACATAATTATACATCCTATTAAATCATTTTTTTTCCTTTTAAGGATCTAAAACACTCATTTCTAACTCCATTTGTGAGTAAAATAGCAAAAAACCTTGATTTCCTTCATGAATAGAGTCATGTTTTGCCATTTTATCTCTATTAAAGTACATTAAATAAATTAATATACTTATAAAAATTAAATATCATCAAAAAATACCTCTATGTCAAATTTCAATATATTTCATTTAATAAAACCCAAAATATGCACTTTTTGGTGTTTCCTAGCTTGCACAATTTCAATTTTGAATGTCTGTAACTCTGAGTTTTTTCATTTTATTAAGTTTTATGAGGCCTAAATACCTAATTATTTTTTAATTATGACCTATAATATCCCTTATAATCATTTTAACCATTGTATATTCTCAAACAATCACCTAAACCTCTCAAAAAATGCCTATTTTTTACTATCTCTCTAGCTTGCTTGAAACCTTGCAACTTGTACCTTTATCTTTCTATATTATTTGAATTGAAATTTTGATTTATAAATGTTTATTAATTTAATTTATTCCCATTAATATCTCAAATAAATTTTTTTTCATCAAATAACAAAAAAATGCAATCACATCTCTTAAAACCAAGTTATTGGAGTTTAAGAAGGGTTTTAGAGCACCTTTTTTTTTCTTAACAATTGTTCATAAAGTTAAACCCATATAAAATAAAATCAATGTATGTAATATTTATGTAATAATGGTAAATATATCCCTATAATACCATTTTAACCAACTCTTCTTCTCCTTCATGTACTGAGAATTTGAAAATTGCCTTCATTAGCTTGCAATTAGCTAGTTAGAGGAATAGAAGTAACTTCTACCAAAAATTAAACTTGTGAGATGTTCATGAGAATAATTTAGGCTTGATGAAGGTATTATTATATTTTTTATAACCTATTTATTCTTCACTCCATTAATGGAACCCTCTTTAAAACTTGCACATAAACAACCTTGATCAATGGTGGTAAAAACTATCAACAATAACATCATGCAGTTTTAGTTTCAGATACATTTACTACACATGGGTGGGAAATTATGGAATCATATTTTAATTTAATTATTGAGACACCTACATGATATGGTTATACTCACCATAATTATAATCTAATCTATTCATATGTCATGATCCACCAAGCAGAGGTAGACAATGATGGAGTCAAAAATAGATTGAGTTCTTGAGCCACCCACACATGAGGATTGAGAAAGCCATCCACTCAGTCCAAGATATTCACTAATTTATCACTAAACACACACACACACACACACACAATTTTTCACCAATTTATGCATCAGTTCGTGTACCCAATGAGGTGTATTCATTTCGGTCCTCTTTCCTATTCCTTTACTCAATTTTACTCAGTTTTACTTCTTTACTTAATTTTGTATTTACTTTTGATATCTCTTAAGGACTGATTTATGCACATTTAAGTTAAATGACATGTACTGTAACATGATTCACATACTCAAACCCATCTTCACAATCTTCACCTCTTAAGTATGTCCAAGGGTGCTTCTCTTTCCTTTATCCTAGTCATTTCACTTTACTACATTTCTAGAACAAGGGGGGGAGTAAATGTAATCATCTAAGAGTGGCATTTGAGTAATAAGAGTGCTAATTGAGACCACCTATCCATATATTATCCATAAACCTATCTTAAATCATATTTTCACACTTATCCAGCCTTCATGTAGGCCATAGGCATCCCTAGTCATCTCTAAATTAGTCTTAGACCCTCATTCTTGCAACTTGGCCCTTCGTGCCTAGTGTTCTACCATTTGGAAACTAGCACCATAATAGGGATAGTAGTGCCACATGGAACTAGTGTCCCAATAATGGTGTTATTGTCTTTTCCCTCCTCTTTTCACAAACAATAATATTTTTAAATCTTAGACATCCTAGGGTCAACCTATACCACTTTTAACACCCACATAAGCACCAGAACAATATAAATGCATGAATTTTAACCCTCTAACCACTAGATGGAAATAATATGTAAAATACATATGCAAACTCAAAATAAGTTGTGTATAATTAAGGTTATCAATCCCTATTCTACCCTACTTTTACATACTACCTTCTACAACATTCCTAAGTTCAAATTACCTAAATTTACAGTCTCAAGCACATTCAAAGCACTCAAGTCAACTATCATACTAGTTTAACTTACACTTGCACTAGAAATTAGGTGGGGAGAACTACATCTTTATTGATCCCTCTTCAAATTATTAGTATGTAGGCAACTTTCATCACAACAGGATGTTGAGGATGTCTAACCTACCCCACTAACAAACACACTTTTTAGTTTGTATCAACCAGATGCCCTAGCAACATAGAGGATTAGGTTTTGCTCATAAATTTAGTCAAAATAGGTAATATACAAGGATTTAAAACTTGTGCATACAATAATATACCTTAAATATCCAAACATAGGTGCACCTAGAAGCTCAGGATAATTCTACATAGAGGACACTACCACCAAAATAAGGACACTAGCAGTACATGGTGCTACTATCCGATTAGGGTGTTACTATTTAGGAAAGGTTTTGACACTTGGAACATGTTTGTGACACTCAGATCAATATTTGCCTTGATTTTTAATTTTTAGATCATTTGTCTCAGTTATTTTATAGCTCAATTCTTATTTACATTATTTTATTACTATTTCTAGGAAGGTCACATTAGTCAATTTTATAACAGATAAGTGGATGTATTTATTACATATTATGATTGTGATTTAATAGACTCATCTCTTCAAAAAACATAGGATTTACATTCACTAAGTCCTAAAAGGTTAAAACAGGGAGTCAGAATGGGGAAAAAGAGGAGGCACCACCTAAGTGGGCCTACTAGGGAAATGGAAACCCAAAAGTGTTCGACTGGATTATTGAGGAATGGTGGAAGGTGGAGGAGGGATCTACACAAATGTCTATTGGTCACCTTTTGGGTTTGACTCTAGGTTGATACTAATGTAAAAATATAGCACTTGTGCAGCCTATGGTTGAGTTGTCTGAACTACAAGAAGTGGTGGAGGCAGAGCAAAGACTTGAGAAGGTGAGACTCATGGAAGAGGAGTTATGACCCCTTAGAGGATATTCCTTTAAATTTTAAGTGTTATTATAGGGTTGATCTGAATGGATGGTTTAGACTACACCTACTTCCCCTTCTTCTTCTTAGCCTTGATTCTAAACAACACCTCTCTATCATCTATTGGGTTGAGTTGGATTTCATCCTCATCATTGAGCTCATGGATGTAATTGATATTGAGCCAAGCTTGATATTTTGTGACATAGGCCCTAACGAATCCATATGGTTCCCATTATCTATGATCTACCTTACCCATGACATAATATTCCCTACCCATCACCATTTTATACAACAAAGGTAGACTTTTGTATATGTGGTGGTGAATGGTAATAGGTAAGGTTAGGTAGGAATTCTACTAATGACTAAAGTAGTGATCAAATATGCCCTCTATCAGTTGATAGGTGATCTCCTATTTGGCCAATCAGTCTAAAACCTAGTAGGGAAAGTAGAGATGGGGCCTATGAATACCTACCTCCTATATGATGGTGTCATC
The DNA here is from genome assembly GCA_037957365.1 of Torreya grandis. Classification (NCBI taxonomy): domain Eukaryota; kingdom Viridiplantae; phylum Streptophyta; class Pinopsida; order Cupressales; family Taxaceae; genus Torreya; species Torreya grandis. The sequence goes on along the minus strand of JARHVA010001662.1, from coordinate 1,574,239 downwards.
CTTATAGTACCATTATTCATTGATAGGCACAAGAGATTCCTTGATTTTATTGGAGACTTAGGCATGGCCACTTCATTTATATCTATATAAACTACTAGGTAGAAAGATACAAATTTCCCAAATGTGATTCCGGTAATGGTGGCCATACAATTTATAGAACACTACACCCCTGGGAGTCCAAGGTAAGCAGAGGGTTGGAACATGATAGTACCATAAATTACATCCATAAGATAGCTCATCATATAGAAATTATTGCCATTCTGGTCCTCCATGACTCGGTGCACTAGTCAAAATGTGATGACACTCTTGAGGTCCAAGATCTCCTCACCCTTGAGGATGATGGCAAGTATGGGCACCTAGAGGAGATCAACATATAAGCAATAACTTGCCTTGAATAATTGATCAAGCAGGATCATCCCTACATGAACACCCTCCTTAAAGGTGCAAACTGTGTAGGAATCAATGTCTTCTTTGTTAACCCACTTGGCATAAGGGTTATCTACCCAATCCTACAAAACCTCATAAATCTAATTAGTTTTATCCCATACACCAACCATCCAATTGGTGCCTAAATCCCTATTCAGTTAATGTGTGGGATATGGTAGGCACATGTATACTTTACCTTCATGGCATCCAAGTTTAATGCAAATCATGCCAAGTTCCTATCTCTTATTGGTTATGCCTATGTCTAGTGTCACCTAAGTGCAATTAGGTGTCACACTTTACCTACTTGAGAGTTATATTGGGCCACTTGGAACATTATAAGGATGCATGACATCCTCTAATTAGTCCTAGGATATGACTGCACTTCTTCGTAACCCTCCTGGGTATCTTGGGCTTTGTCTACTAATCTATATAGAATTATCATGTGGCATGATATGGTAGGTCAATCTCTCTTAAGCTCTAACATCTCTAATAGGTCTGGGAGACTGACAGCAGGCTAGATGACACTTTTTCATTTGATCAGGGTCTCTCAAGATCTAACATCTCTGACAAGTCTGAGAGACTAACAACTCTAATAGTGGGCTACATAGCACTTCTTCATTCGATTAGGCTCTGATATATCTAATAGGTCTAGGAGATTGATAATTATGACAACTGGCCATGTGGCACTTCTTCATTTTGTTAGGCTCTGACATCTTTGATAGGTTTAGGAGACTAACAACTTTGACAGTCAGGCCACATGGCATTTCCTCATCCATCAGGGTTTCCTATAAGATTTCATAAAAAATGACTAAGTTAAAATAAATCCATGTAAATAACTAAAGGTTTGCCTACCTACCAATAAATTTTTTAGAAGTGCTGAGTATGACTCTAGGAGACTAACTCTGGGAAAATCAAACATGAATCCAACCCTGTAGAAAACACAGTTAGCATAATAAAATATTTCTAAGTATGAAAACTCTTACACCCTTTTTTTAGAATTCAATAAGGACTCAACTGTGTTTAAACCTCTAAAAACTATAAGGATTTCCTATAGAGACCAAATCTTTATTACCAACTTTGTTAAACACTCTGCAAACCAAAGAAAATAAGAGTTCAAAAATGCAGAAGGTATGAGGCTGATGCAAAAGGAATTGAAACTCTGAGAAGCTTTAAGTTAGGGATTTTTAGAGGGGTCCCCCACTTTTCAAAGAAGGGGGTCGTGTTGGCCACAACAATATTTAGCTATCAAATAGTAAAACTTTATATTAATTAATGGAGAAGATTATTTGTAAATTATGCTAAGTTAAAGTTAAAAATAAAAAGTTATGTGATTCATTAGTAAAACTCAATGGGGTTGTAAAAATGAGTGAGTCTAATCTTCCACAATTTGATCGTGTTACCTTCTGAAATATTCATAAATAAATCATGCATTCTTTACAAACAAATAATTAGATACCATTACCAAAGGTTCCAAGATTTGAAAATGAGATATACCATTACTTGAGATACAATTACCAAAGTTTTGAAAGTTTCCAAATGAGATACCAATACCAAAGGTTCCAAATTAATCAAATGACATACCATTACCAATGATTCCACAACATACCAATCATGAGCAAATATCTAGTATGCCCATGTTTCAAATCAATGATACATTGAAACCTGTGACTACACCTTTGCAAACTATAATGTTTCATATGATTCATCTCATTTCTATGATGAATTTTATATAAAATATTAAAATACAAGTTTTGATTCTCAATTTACAAATCTTATCATGCAAGGATACTATTCATGATAATGTGATCACAAATCAACACCTTGCAAAATACGTCTTTAAATATTCTCATCCACAAGATCACATTATGCCCATATTACCTTTTTTCTTTGGACATGAATACCCTACCAACCATATAATTCAATATGTACATTCTTTTGGTCATTAGGCTAAATATGATTGTTTATTATTAAAATATTTTCATAGAATCCTTACAAACAAAGCTTGGGATTGGTTCTATAGTTTAGCTAATGGTTCCTTAACTACTTTACACATTTTCAAGATGTTTTATTCCTAGATTTCAATACACACAATGTGCCTTAATTTACATTGGAACACTTGCAAAGCTTCAAATAACATGATAGTGAGTCTATTCAAGACTATGTAATGTGATTTAAGAATGATTCATATTCCTTATCATATTAACCTTCTGAAGAATTATAATTCATATTTAGTCAAAGTCTTTCCTTTCCACTCAAAGAGAGAGTATTACACAAGTTTTATACCTCATTTTATCACTTATATATGGATATACATGCATATGCTTATTTTTTACTCAACAATGCCAAAGTGTTAAATATATCACTTGAAAAATGCAAAACTTTTGCCCATAATACATAAAATAACACAAGATTTCCAAAAACTAATCATATACAAATATGTGGGATACCAAATCTTTATTTGACACTGAACATTACAACAATTATTCAACACTGGACCAATATCCAATCTACCTAATTCACCACATAATAATACACCTACTACTATTTCAATTAAAAAAACATCCTCACCAAAAGGACTTGACAAACACATTATCCATGAGTGAAGCTTATTTTAGACATAACCATATTTACTCGACAACCAAGGAAACTTATTGCAGTGTAAGACATTTATCACAACTTGGATACCATGTACAAGACTTACATAAAAGGGAGTTTGGAAATATTCTTTGGGATATATGATATTACCAACTGATTTTGGTCCAAGTGTCTAAAAAAAAATATGGATCATGCCTCATACATCTCAACACTAATTTACATTGGGAACATTTTGGCTATATCTAATAGGATCCACAATCGATCCAAATCAACAACGCATTTCATTTTCCCATAAAGACGAATGGTTCACATACCACATGATGGTGATAAAAATATAAATCATGGAGTAAGGAGAGAGGAAGAACATGACATGCATATATTTCACTCTCAATGCACAAATCATGAAAAATGATGATTCGTTATCTAAAAATATAAAAATAAATAAATATATATTCTAAAAATATAAAAAAAATTCAAATAATTCAAAAATACCAAAAATATTTAGCATTTCACATGTTTTCTAGATTTTACATATGTTGTTTACTTTATGTTAGTAGACATCATATCATTTCTATACACACATATGTTTCACAGGTATTTGAATGTGATACATACATACATTAGACTTATGATATCTCAAGCATGTAGATGTTGGACCTTTCCTCTTCAAGTGTGATACACTATGTTGGGGGCATCTTGATTTTATTTGATCATGATTGACATAGGTTATATTCTTTTATGTTCATTTTCCATTATCTTACAAAGCTTATATATCTTACACATTCCCATACTCATCTTGTTATCTTACACAGTGTATTTGATATGTTATTCTATATGACATTTTGTTAACACATGTATGTAGGGACTAATATCCCATGATTGTGCTAGTTTTTTTTATCTCTCATTGCTTCATTCATTTACATTAGCTTACTTCAATGTGTTGCTTATTCACTTCTTTGCCTTGCTTGTGGAACATTTGAACGTGTTCTTTTGTTTGTTGGCCATAGTGCCATGATTGCTGCATATTTATTTGGTGTGTGGACATTTGCACATGTTTTCCACTTAAGTGTGTGGCATTTGTGTCAGGATTAAGAGCACAATTGATTACCTTGTATAAACAACTAAACACGGAATTAAACCAGAAGTAAAATGTAACTCAAATTCAGAAACAACATAGAATATGAGAGACAATACAATCTTGTATTAATACTCTTCCAAAAGGAAATACAATGAAGAAAACACACTCTTCCCACACCTCTTGGGTGTACCAATAATTCTGCCTCAAGAGTTCTCTCTCTCACAACCAATTACAACCACAACTCAATAACCGAGTTGTGCCCTCCACCAGTTAGTAACAATACTGCCAGTATACCAAGTACTCAAAGTACTCCAAGTAGATCTCCTTGATCTTGCAACAACCTGAAAATCAACTGATCTTACTTACCATGTAGATCTCCCCTGATCTTGCAACAACCTGCAGATCAACCTGATCTTACAATTGGAAGGATCTCTTCCTTGTCCTTGATTACAATACAGCGCCATGGGTATCTTAAATAGATCCCATGCAAACAATAATTAGACTTCCTAATTACAATAATTAGAAACGCAGACTCAAGACTAAAATTAGTCTTTTACATGCAAACTGACTGTCCATCTAAAATTAGACCAGTTCTGGAAGCGCATACAAATGCACGCACACACAGGTTACCGACGTCAGTTCCTATCTGATCGATGTCGGCCGACCCATAACCGACGTCGATTATTGCGTAGTTGAATATGACTGACGTCGGTTGATCAGACCGACGTCAGTTGCTCTGACACTCATCAACCTCCTCCATTTGCATCAGTGAAGCTTTTAGCTCCACAACTTAACAATTTGAACATGCCCATTGTTTTTGGTCTCATTCGATGCTTTTTTACATGATAATTGAGTACTCTTGCGTGTGTGCTTGATTATTTTCTAAGTTTGTTATCTTTTAAACATTTTCATGATTAACATCAAGCACCTTAGGGTTTGTTATGCATGCATATTACAAGCTTTATTAATACATCTACTTCAACATGACACTATTATATGCTTATTTTACTACATGATTCACAAAAATACATCATAATTGTCTTATCCTTTTGAGACAAGGTGATTATCACTTTTGCAATCCCCTTACATCTATGGGGGACATGGAGAGGGGGAGCGGGATGGGGGGTAGATCATTGAGGTAATTTCATAGAAAACATGACTCCATATGCATATAATTGAAAAAAATAGTAGCATTTAATTTAGATTAAATAATTTATATGATTCAAATATACATTTGGGACATATTTGTATGCATTGGGCACAAATTTGGGACAAATATTTTCATATTTGTGATACATATTATAAACATGTTACAAAGCAGAGGTTACATTTTGATAAATACTTCAACTTGAGACATATTATAGGTGTACACACTGAATTACAGATACACTTTCAAATTATACATACATTTATACACCAACCTTACCAAGATGCATTGTTTGGGCCTTTATCTACTACAACAATTTCCTTTTTTTTATTAGTATGATTTAGATTCGACGCCCTCAATGGACTTGGTACTATGATTCTATTATTGCAGGTTGATATGGTTACACCATTTGACTCAGGCGAGATTGGCTAAATTGATTGGATTGGCTAAATTGGTTATACTTGAGTTGTGCAATTGATATTTTGTGCTCTCGATGGAATTGATACAATTTATCCTTGTACTAGATTAGGGGCATGATCACCCTCCAATTCCCCTCTTCACATATTCAAGGTTCAATTGTGAACCTCTCTCCAATGCTTTAGATAGTAAGCATCTTTACCAAGACAAACTACCAAGGGGTAACATGGTTGCATAAACACACGTGTAATCCTTCATAGCTCTCTTTTTTTAAGTATTTTTAAATTATTCAATTTCAAATATGTTAAAATAGTCTTTCACACTTGACAAATATATCTCAAGGCTTTATCCGTCAGTTTGACCTTCCTTGCAGCCAAAAGGCTCGCACTCACCACCTCACTAAGTCTAATTAATTATTTCTTAATTCAAACATAATTATTCTGATTATCTAAATCACCTATAACCACATAAGACCTAAATTTTGATATATATCCTTCATTATCATTTAAAAATCCTCAACAACTTTCCTCCATCCTAGACAGTTACATTCAGGGTGAGACAATAATGTTGATGCTACTATCCCTACTCCAACTCACATGTCCTTACCCTACAAACACTCAAATTTGTAAATCTTTCTATGTGTATGGGTCAGCCTAAGAATGTCATTAACCCTTCAATGAGGATCATTTCAAAAGAGCTAGTATAAATACAATTCAAAGCCTACTCATTATTCATCCAGTAATTATCAAGCAAGCACTTATTCAAGCTCAATCAATTAATTGCAAAACTAAGCTATTCTGCGCTATTCATTTATATTTGCATATCAATCATAGGAGCAGTCATACTACATGTCTAAAGCACTCAAAGATAACCCATGAGCCATATCTGTCAAGTTACAAAATAGATCGCTACATACATCTTCATATATTATAATGCATGCTTGTGCACATATATTTTCAACACATAAGGGAGGACTACATAATTTTGAGCCCCTCCTTGGAATATTGGTTGTGTAGGCAACACTCATTGACATAGAGGTATTTGAGGTCAACTTGAAACTGTGAGCCCATGAACCCATTTTTGGCAAGGTAACCTAATCTAAGATGGAGAGTTAGGGTTTGAGCTACAAACAATGATACAAACCTTGTGCACAAGATTTATATACATCAAATAAAAGGCGATAGAAAACCCAAAAAGACCTAGATGATCACATCTTGATACAACAAACGTTCTCTACATGATAGTTGCATCAAGATTCAGATAGTAGCATTGACGTAATGTCCACAGGGCGACACAATTGTCCAATTAGCCAAGAATAATATATTCATAATCTTATGACTATGTCCTAAACATTAGACAACCTGTTTCTACACTTGTATATCTTAAATCTATCTGCGCGTCATTGCATAAGCTAAGTATTATTTTTTTTTATAATTGTGTTATCAAAAATAATGTTTAACGTTGTATTTTCTATATTTAGTATTTTGTAATTAAATATTGAAATTAAATATCATAAATTAAATTTAATTAATTGCTTGCTTTAAGAAATATGTTATCTCACTTTTAAATAACCTATTCCTCCTAATCCTTAATAGTAATTTTTTAAAAAGGACCAAACATGAATAAAGACCTAGGATATCTATAAACCTAGTATGGGTAGCATACACTCAAATGATAAGATGAAAGAGTTCCGAAACCCAAACCTAAGACATATAATAAATATAACTCTTACTAGATCTTGATGAAAATAAATGGTTGTAACTATGATTGTAAAGATGTAAGTAAAATAAATAATTGTAAAAAATTAAAAGTAAAATAAATGATGAATGAATGATTTTAAAGAATGTAAGATGTAATGGTTAACCTAATGGAAGTCTATATGATCTAATATAATAAATGGTAAGCTTATACAACCTTATGTCTATACTAATTTATTCGATATAAAGAAGACTTTAGACAAGGAAGGATATACACATATATCTTCAAATTGAGATGAAATTGGCAAAAATGGGCGTATAGAAGTAGCATGCATGATACAAAAATTTGTTGTGCGAGGCCAATGAGACCATTAAAAAAACTAACCGTTCAGAGTAAAGGTTTATCGATTGGTGTTTAGGGTGATTCAACAATTTGTTTTCTCCGTCAACTTCTTTTATATAGATAGAGAGAGAGTGGAAGCGTGTCCATTCTGCGGTTGCGGTTGCGTTCTCTCTTTTTTTCCTTTGCAGAAACGCATCCACCGATACATATATATGTATATATTTTTTGGTTCCCGCTTCTTGTGAAGGTTTGTTCTTCTTTGAGAATGGCCCTGCATGCACAAGGTATGTCTTACGTTTTAATTTTATTTTCTTCTAAATTTTATACGGTTGTTGTTCCAGTTTTCTTCTTAATTTTAATTCTGTTGTAACAACAATGTAGTGATTAATTTATTGAATTTCTTGAATTTGTTTATGAGCTTTTAATTGCACGTCTGTTAAATACTAATATACTTTTCTGAAGGGCATATAACCGTGAGGTATTTGATTAAATTTCGCCCACCGTATCAAATTCAAGTTTCAGGCAATTGATTTTGGAATTCAAGGGCAAATTTAATTTAATAGTCGAAGGTTTTTCCTTTGTGTCAGATGCTGCTGGATTACTCCAAAATTTGAGTATTGATAGTCAACAGCTTCCTGCTGATGCCTCTGCTTCTGCAGCTGGCGCCCAGGTATTGTGCTTTTGGTTTTCACTCTGGTTTTTTTATTAGATTTTGATTTTTTAACTGAAAAACTTTCTTAAATTACTTTAAAAAGATAAATTAGGGGTGACTATTTAAAAAAAGCGGGGGAGAAACGGCATCACACCCTGAGAGTCATGTGTGGTGTGCATATCCAAGGGTTCCAAGCTTATGTCTCCCTTGGCGACTTGGAAAATGTTTTATTTGTAATTTTGATTTGATCTTGTATGAACTTAAAACGTATAAATGACAGAATCAACAAGAAGTTGTGGAAGGTGCGGATGGAGAAGTTTCGGAGGCAGGGGAAGGAAGGAGCCCTGCTGCATCAGATTATGCAGCAGCAGCTGTTGTTTATTATTCTCCTTCTCCAAACAGCTATGCTCAACAGCCTGTCTACTACGGTATGGTTGTAGCTATCTTCCTTTCTTGTTGTGAAAGTTTATAATTTGTAACAAATATGATATGATGAATTGGGTTTTGTTTGCATTCAGGTTATGATGGTGCTGTGACAAATATGATATAATGAATTGGGTTTTGTTTTCATTCAGGTTATGATGGTGCTATATCGGAATACGAAGAGTTTTCTGGATACGTAAATCCTCAGGGCGTTGAAATGCCTGCAACGGTATTTATTCATTCTTTGTGATCCTGTCAGTGACTATTCGGATACCTTCTTTTACAGAGATATTTAGTGGATGGGTATTCTCATTGCAGGGTGTGTATGGGGATAATTGTTCTGTCTTATATCGTACTGGGTATGGCTATTCTTCTCAAATGCAATATGCACCTTATTCTCCCAACATTAGTGGTGACGGTCAGCTGTATGGATCTCAGCAGTTTCAGTACCTTGCTGATGCTCCCTTCTACCAGCAGCCTGTTTCTTCGTCCATCCATTGCATGCCTTCCTCCTCCTCTGTAGATGTTTCAAATTCTGGGATTGTTGATCACATAAATTATAGTACGGATGGTTTAATTCAAAATGGAAATGGAGTGTATGGGAATAGTTCAAGCCCTCTTCATCTGCATCTACTGCATTCTCAGTATGGAAGGGGTTTTTTCCCTTTATCAATCCCTACTAGCCCTAGTTATACAGACCCTAGAGTTTCGATAAGTGCTGCTTGGCCCGATTCACCAAATTTTGGAGACAACCCACTCAGAAACATCTCCACAAGCAGTTATGCAACTGCATTGACCTCTTCAGGATCTCTCAGGCAAAATGTTGGACCTGTACCTCATATGTCTGTAAGTGTGATTTTTTGTTTTTTTTCTGTTTTTGTTTTCCTTTGTCTTACACAAAAAGATTGAATGTCTTAATTAAAAACTTAATGGTATATTTTTGTGTTTGTCTTACATATTGTGAAGACACAGGTACAGAGAGGCCCACAACAATTGTCTCTCTGTGGTAATGGAACAACTCCAGGACTCGTGAACAGGTTTTATACCCCAAGCAGGACCTATCCACCTAATAACAAATTGGAAAGGTCTGATGCAGCTTTGCACAATATTGGTTTTGATTCACGTTCAAATGCCCGGAGCCGGGTTGGTGTGGACAGGAGTGGGCATCGAGGTAGAGGACTATTCTTTAATGTCAATGTTAGTGGGAAACAGGATGTATTAAATGAGAGAAATCGAGGACCACACACTCTTAGATTCAGGAATCAGCAAATGGAGTCTGTTGTCTTGCCTGGCAAGGAAGAAGTTCCTATTGGAAATGGGAATACTAAAGATAACAATTTGGTTCCTAACAGAGAACGGTATAACCTGCCAGACTTTCGGACTAGTTATCCTAATACAATACTTTTTATAATTAAATCTTATAGTGAAGATGATATTCACAAGAGCATCAAGTATAACGTGTGGGCAAGTACTCCAAATGGTAACAAAAAGCTCAATGCAGCTTACCAGGAGGCTAAGGAGAGGACTGATGAATGTCCAGTTTTTCTTTTTTTCTCGGTGGGTACGATTTGACATTTGTAAGAAATATTTCCTCATTTTATTGCTGGTATGATTGATGTGATTTATTGTGTGATTCAAGGTTAATGCAAGTGGGCAATTTTGTGGGGTTGCTGAGATGATAGGAGAAGTGGATTTCACAAGGACTGTTAAGTACTGGCAACAAGATAAGTGGACTGGTAGTTTTCCATTGAAGTGGGTGATCATAAAAGATGTTCCTAATGCTCAGCTGCGCCATATAATTCTTGACAATAATGACAATAAACCTGTGACAAACAGTAGGGATACTCAGGAGGTAAGTATAAATTCATACTCTATTCTGTTCTTGGTTTGATTCATATGTCATCCTACACTGCCTGAGTCGAGTATCTTTGAATGTTTCATGGGATGGAATAAATTTAGTCATTTCAACTGTTAAGTATGTTATGTTTGTCATTTTTTTTTACTATATTTTGTATCCACGCCTTTTTTATCTCCTCTATTTTAAAATTAAGTGTTTGTTTGTCATGCAGGTGAAATCTGAACAGGGTACTGAAATGTTGAATATTTTCAAAAACTATGTTTGTAAGTCTTCTATTTTGGATGATTTTCCTTATTATGAAGCTCGTCAGCTAGCAATCCAAGAGAGAAAGGCCCAAGAACAGGCTAGTACTCCCTACAATTTCCTTCCTTTGTTGGATACTTATCAGGTTGTATTTTTAGTTCTAATGTCATCATTCCTTCTCTATTTCAGGAAATATCCTGCAGTGGGGAAGAGTCTGGTGCTGTCTCCTTAGAAGATGCTGTAATAGATGTTGAAGAATCATCTGCATGTGCTGAAGTTAAATATAATATTCAAGCAAGATTGAAGGAAACAACTGACTTGACTTCAGATTCTTCTGGAAGTACCAAGCAATCTTGTGATGAGGGATTTGGTAATCAGTTAAATCTTGATTCCGGTTTGAATGAAAGGAGTGATTCTTATGTTGTTGCAGGTGACTCTGATGATGCTACTGAGCGGAAGTTGCAACTAAATGCTTGAAACTTAGCAAAGACGACTTTATCTTAACAGGTCTCACCAATTTGTTAATATTTAGCAGTGGATGTGAGCTTTTAAGTAGCTCAATTGCTGCCCATGGTTCACCAATTCACTGAAGACTGCCGAGTGTACAGTATTTCATTTGTTAGTTTGTGCAGATTGTAAGGACATCAGGTGTGCCTAGGAGTTTTCTTAGTATTACTAGTTATGAGCCCCCTATTGTTAAGGGGAAATATTTTTGTTTGGATGCGGGGAGCACGTTATACACTGTTATCATTTTTGGATGCTGCAACTTGCTTCACATAGCCAATCCCAAAATGTTCCTAGGATTTTAGTGTTCTATGTTAAAATCTGGTCACTATTGTTTTTGCCTTTCTAGAAACAGCAGCACTGGTTGGTGATTGTTTGGGGATAATTGTAAAAATTGCAGCTTTGGCCAAGCTGGGTTAAATAAAGGAGTTCCCGTTTCATCTGATGTGTGTTGGCTATTCACCAAAGGTGTTGGTTGTGTATGGGAAAAATCTGTAAAAAATGAGCCTTGTTTAATAAAGAGTTTCCATTTCATCTGCTTTATTTTGTAAGTTGACAGTTTAATGTAACTATGTATTCTTTTCTTGGGTTTAATCGAGCGCCTCAATAGTTGAAAGAATTTGTAAGTATTTGGTCTACCTCTATAGATTAGCTCTACTAAATGAATTTTCTGCATGGGGTTTGATATTTGATTTATTATCAAGAGTGATAAGGTGTATTGTGGCAGGCATATAAGCTATGTTGAAGACTACCCATCATCGGTCTAATTAGTTTGTTTAAATGATCTTCATTTGGTATGTTATATATTTTTTCAAATTTGCTAAAGCACAAAAGGTTTCGAGGTTGAATTTATTAGCTGATTTATGGATATAATTTTTCCAATGTTGCCCTAATCATCAAAGCAGAGGGATTTTGGAGGTGGGAATGGCTAGTGCGTGAAATATGGGAATGGTAGGTAGCCACAAAGTAAACAAAGCCTCCAAATGGAAAAGGAAATGGCTTGATTTCTAGTAATCAAACCCTCAAATTGAAGATTTATAGAGGTATTCTTTTTATGATATATGGAAAGAAAATAAGAAGAAATTGCAATAAGATATTCAATGTTGAAGCATTTCCATTATTTATTTGTTATCTCAGCTCTAAGAAACCCATGTTACCATTACTATTTCATTTTTTGTGATGTTGATGGGTCATATGGGGAATGATGAAATGGAATGGAATGGCAATGGTTGTGCCCCCAAGAGTGGGACTCATAGACGGAGGTGTTAGAGCCTTTTAAGTATAAAAGCATTTCAAATGCATAATATTCCTAGGATCATTGAGCTCATCACCATCGAGTGTAGCCAATCTGTAAGCACCCGATACAAATTTTACAACAATGATATAAGGCTCAAGCCAATTCGCTTCAAATTTGTCTTTCTTGTCCCGGTCTGTATTGGTGTTATTTTGATTCTCCTTGAGGACTAGGTCACCAATTTTGAACTCTGGGGGCTGGATTTTCTTACGATATTGGCCCTTGATCTTATTATGATATGCCCAAAGATGATTTAAGGCATTTTGACATTTTTCATCCAATAGCTCAAGTTTTTGTAGTCATTCATATCTGGGATTATGATTGATAATGATGCCCTGCAAAGAGATGCATAAGGAAGGGAGCTCAACTTCCACGAGCAATATTGTTTTTGTGCCATAGACTAAAGAATACGGAGTAGCCCCAATGGGCGTTCAAACACTAGTTCTATAGGACCAAAGCGCAGGGTATAGTTGTAGATGCCAATTTTTTCCTACATCATTGACAATTTTCTTGAGAATCTTAAGAAGCATCTTATAAATTGCCTCTGCTTGTTCATTGCCTTGGGGATGGTAGGGTGTGGAAAAATGTTGCTCAATGTGATAGCATTTACACAGATCTTTGACTTCCTAATTTTTGAAAGATTTGTTATTGTGTAATAAAATTTTCGCTGGGATGTCAAAGCAACAAATTATCTGATTTAGAATGAACTTTGATATCTAGAGCCCTATGGTATAGATTAGTGGCATCGCTTCAATCCATTTGGTAAAATACTCTATCGTTGTTATTATAAACTTATGATCATCAAATGATGTCAGATTGATCTTTCCAATTAGATCCAGTCTCCATATGGTAAATGGCCAAGGGCTCATTATACGATGTAGTTCTTGTGTGGAGGCATGAATTAGATTATTGTGCTTTTGACAAGCTACATATTTGCATACATACTGGCAGGAATCATGATCCATTGTGGGCCAATAATATACAGTGATGAGTAACTTCTTAGCCAGGGCCATCCCACTAACATGACCACCACATATATTGTCATGGGCCTCCTTGATTACAAGAATAGCCTCATCTGATGTCAGGTATCTTGACAAAGTCCCGCATAACCTCGTCGATAGAGCATGCTGCCAAGGATGGTATAATGGGATGTACAATGGATGAAGGCTTTGCGTTGGTGATGATTGAGGTCTGGTGGTAGGATGTTATCATGGAGGCAATTGTAAATATCATGATACCAGGGTAGACTAGGATCAGGTAGAGCACAAACTTGAAAATGAGCCATGGTTTGATGACCCAGTAATATTAACTGTTCAATTATAAAATTGTCTTCAAGGACATCTTCTGGAAGATCTATCAAGGACCCAATAGTGGCCATGGAGTCGGCTACTTTATTACTTCCCCTTGGAACTTGTTCAAATGTGATAGACTGAAAATTTTTCTTCAATTGATCCACTAGTTGTTTATAAGGAAGTAATTCATCATCTTTCGTATGGAACTCTTCATTCACTTATTTGATAATCAATTGAAAATCACCAAATCCCTGGAGATGTTGGATATTCCACTAGATGGCAAGTTGGAGACCGGCAATTAAGGCCTCATATTCGGAAATATTGTTTGTACATAGGAAAACAATTCAAAAAGCTTTAGGGATTAGGTCACCTTTTGGGGTTATCAAAAGTATTCCCGCTCCCGACCCATGTGTGTTGAAAGAGCCATCAAAATATAATTTCCAGTTGTGTGATTCTATAGTAACTGTTGTCTCCAAATCTTGCACCCTAAAAGAGAGTGTTCAATCCTCTTCCAGATTTGGGCAACGTTGGAACATTTCTAGGCATGTGGGTATACCTATCGAGGAAATGAACTTCTAGATTTGAAGGGCTAGCTCCCTGAATGTATCTCTGCAAAAGAACCTTTGTCTAAACCAGTTTGATTTAAAGGGAAAGAGTTAGAAATTGCTCAAAAGAAAACCTACTCTAGGATTGGTGATGCACCGAGATTATTTTCCACGTGAATATCATATTCTAATGCACAATACAGCAAAACACACAGACCATTTTCAAGCTCTAAGGGGTTATAACACAAGTATTTCAGTACAGAGGCGAGCTGCGTAAAATGACACAAGGCAAAAGAATTGAAAGGCAAACTTTGCACATTTCAAAAACAGTTATACACTTACAACAATTTTACACACTTGAACACACTCTATATGACCTATTAGACTAAGAACGTTTGCTCAAGCATGAAGGATAAAGGACATAAAGATGGAAAATCATCACTTACTGTCACTATACATCTCTTACACACCCAGACAATTTTTTAGAAACTTGAAAGAAACAGACTTGTACTTAATGCTTAAAAGCAGAATATAACATCAATCCAACAGGGCTTCGCCATACACTGTGTGGTTGTTTTTTACACTAGCCTACGCGTTGTATTTATAGCAGAAAGGAAGAGAGAGGAGGCCTTTTGCGCCAAAAAAAGGAATCAATCTGTTAGAAGTCTCCATTTTCAGCTGCAACCATCTTTGCAAATGATGCTCATTCAGGGCATTCGATTGATCCATGTCACCTCAAGTGGTTACACAACCAGCTTACTCTCTCAAAGATGCTTTCCCAACGGTTGCACTAGTAGAAACAAGATATTTTCAAGCTAAGTAATGGCATCAATGCAGTTATGCAAATGAGTCCACTTGTTGTCGATTTGTCTTGATGCTAACAGCTTCTCACCGGCTCCTTGAGGTGTGCAACAGTGTAGGGAAGAGTCGCTTTCATTTTGTTGGCCTTGGAAAGGCATCACTTGGAGCCTATGTGTATGCCTTCGTGGCATTTGTCAGAATGTTGGCTCCATGTGTGTGTGCCCGCAAACATCCCTTGAAAGCTCATTCCAGCTCGATCAAGTTAAATGTTCAAACCCTTCAAAGCTCTTCAGTGTTTCTTCCTTTGATTGGCTGTCAAAAATTAGTTGGATCATGATCTCCGCAATGGTGATATGAGCCCCTCTGATTTGCTTGGGACCACTGTTTAAACACCAACGGCTAGCTCATCGTCTTGAAGTTGACGTCCATATAACCATCACTCTACTGAGACCATTCCTTTGGGGCATCTTCCTGGACAAATTTCCCACGGACCCTTTTCTTTTCGCCCTTTGGAAACCCTGAACATGCCCTTCAACAATCTTGAAATGTCCCTTCGAAAAGCTTGAACTGAACACTTTCCTGAGAAAAGACCCTTTGGACTTTTTGCAAGTGTCCCTTCGGATTTTTGAACTAGGCACTTTCTCGATAAAAGACCCTTTGGAATTTTTGAAAGTGTCCCTTCGGGCTTTTGCAAAGGACGTTTCGGACTTTTTAAGAGAGCACCAATTCCTTTGAAAAAAATGTAAGAGCCAATTCTTGCGGAAAGATTGTTTCGAATAAAATGTCCGAAACAATTTTTTTGGAAAAAATGCAAATGATCGATTCCCAAGAAAAGACCCTTCGAAAATATTGAAAATGTCCCTTTGCAAGATAAAGAAGTGTCTATTTGCTTGAGAAATGATCCTTCGAACTTTTTGAAAGTGTCCCTTCGCACTTTTTGAAAATGTCCTTTCGCAAGAGAAAAACCCTTAGACAAAATTGAAAATGTCCCTTTGAAAATATTGCAAATGACCTTTCCATGAGAAAAATGACTCTTCGGAAATATTGTTTTAGACAAAATGTCCGAAACAATTCCTTCGAAAAAGTTGAAAGAGCCAATTCCCAGAAAAGATTGTTTTGGAAATATTGAAAATGTACCCTTCGAACTTTTTGCAAAGGACACTTCCATGAGAAAAAGACCCTTCAAACTTTTGTAAGTGACCCTTCAGAAAGCTTGAAATGGACCAATTCATTCGGACTTTTTGTTTCGGACAAAATTTTTGAAATAATTCCTTTGAGCCTTAAACAAAAAACCCAAAGCAAAACCTTGCTGAAAGAAATAACACTTGACAAAAAGATCGAAATAACACTTGTAAAAAGACCGAACAAAGGCTTCTGAAGGAAATAACACTTGACACTTGTTGTGGGGATAAACAAATTGAGAATGCCACACTTAGCTAAAATGAAAGATGCAAAACTTAGGTGTAAAAATTGGCTAACAGTAACCAATATAGACTCATTTGGAAAGGCTGGGATGAGAGGTTTGGTATTTGCAAAGGGTGTGGCCACTAGTTGTTCAGCGATGACTTGTCCTTTGATGGCCTTTTGATTTACATATTCTATATCAAACTCACTCAACAACATAATCCATTTGGTTATTCTTCCAGTTAGAGCAGATTTAGATAACATATACTTAAGAGGATCAACATTGGCTATCAGTTTAACTTGGTTATTTAGTATGTAATGCCTAATTTTATGGGAGGCAAAGACCACATCCAAGCAAGCCTTTTCAATAGGGGTATAATTAAGCTCATATGAGATCAATGTCCCACTGAGATAATAAATTACTCGTTCCTTGCCTTCATCATTGTGTTAAGCTAGTAAGGTCCCTATAGCGCATGGTGTTGCAGATATATACAAAAGTAAAGGCCTTCCTGAGATAGGTGGTGATAAGACCAGAGGTTGATATAGGTCTAATAATAATCACAAGGTCATTTACCATGCATATTACCCATGCTTCATCTTCATTTCCTTTATAGGTGTCCTCGATAGCTGATCATGTTAGTTGAAGACATGAAGACTAGTTTGAACATTTTTAAAGAGGAGAATATGAGATTATCAAAAGCTTGTTGACACTCTGGATTCCAGTTGAAATGAGTTCCCTTCTTTAAGAGTTGGGTGAAGGGGTGACATTTATCTGCTAATTGTGAAATGAACCGACGAATGGCTTGTAATTTTACTTGAAGACTTCTTAATTGCTTCAGATTATTGGGTGGAGGCATTTCAACAACAACTTTTACTTTTGTTGGATCTACTTCAATGACTCTCTTGGAGACTATGAACCCTAATAATTTCCTTAGGTAACACAAACACACCTTTGGTTTCAATCTAACTTGATGATATTCTCAAAGCCTCTCAAATATTTTCCTTAAGCCCATAGGATGTTCTGATCGAAGTTTAGACTTTCCCAATATATCGTCTACATAATGTTACACGATGTCATGCATCATGTCATGGAATATGATGGTCATAACCATTTGGTAAGTGGCTCTTGCATTTTTAAGACCAAAAGACATCACTTGATAACAAAAATTCCCCCATAGATTGATAAATGTTGCTTTGTGCTGATCTTTAGGAGCAATTTTGATTTGAAAGTATCCAGAAAAACCATCCATGAGGGATAACATCTCATAGCCTGCAGTAGAGTCCACGATCATGTCTATATTAGTAAGGGAGAGTCATGCTTGGGGCATGTTTTATTGATATCCCATAAATCGGTGCAAATTTTGATTCCTCCATGTGGTTTGGCCATGGGGACAATGTTAGATATCCATTCAAAATAATCAATGGGACAGATAAATCTGGGTTCTGGGAATTTCTACAATTCTTCTTTGACTAACAGAGCCAACCTTGGTAGTGCATCATCTAGTGGTTCACCCAAATGCAAAACATGTCAAGCAAAAACTTCATACACAATATTCCCTACATCCCATAAACCTTACCATACTCTTATAACCAATTAATTGCCCCATTAACCTACGAACTAGCCTATTTAGCCACTAATCTACCCAGTATCCCACTTGCTAATTTAAAAGTCATATTTATTCAATTACTCCCTAGCTATCCTACCACCTTAGCCTCTTCTACATCCCTATGAATCCTAAACCTCATTAATTATCATTTACTCCCTCATTATCTTCTAAACTAATCAAGAAGCCTCCATAACTAAGGAAGCTCCTCCAAGATTTTAGAAGTCTCTAAACTAGAGACTTCTAAATAATTTAAAATTCCCTAAAATCTCTTCCACCATCCTATAAAAGCCATGCTTGGGCCATGGTCAAGCTAACTTGAAAATCAATAAGACCTCATTATACTCCCATAATCAGCTAATCCAAAAGCATCGCCATATTCTTGCCAATCCATCCAACAATCCAAGGAAGTCATTGAGTCACTTTGAATCTCAAAGCAAGCAATCTACACTCAATCAATTTGGCATTTGAATTCGTTTGAATTTCTTGGAGAGAAGACATAAGGGACAAAGTGATGGTACGAATTCCATGTTTAATTGACTAATTGTTCATTTATTCCCTTCTTTTGATGTTGTTTGTGTTATTGGGTTTTAATTACTAAATATAATAGTTTTTATAAATAACTTAAAATACGATTACATATTAAGTATATGCAGGCTATATTTTATTGACCTTATTCGATACTTAGTCTATTAAGAAAGATGATAGTTGTAAGTCATCCTAGCCTGTGCATACATTATGGTAAACTTGACAAGAATCTTATCCCACATCTAGTTTAATCATTTTCATGTTTGTCATTTTATTCATCTTCAAAACCATCATATATATTTCAGTCTAACTATATCAACGAGTCCAATACAATTTTTTTAATTTTAGTAATTGTATCAGTCATTCAAATTCAATTTATTATTTTTCTACAATAGCATCTACTATCCCAATAAAGTCTTTAGTTTTTTCCAATTATAGTAGCTAGCTTGATATAGTTTTTTATTTTCTAGAAACTAAATCAGCCTACCTGATATAATTTTATGTTTGATGTTAACTATATTATCCAGCCCAATACGTGTTTGTTTGATCAGTTTTTTATTTCAATTGTATTGACTAGCCCAAGACCATTGGAGTGTTTATTTCTCTCATTGCATGTTACTATTTTTCTTATTTCAATCTAAGTCATCATTTTCTATTCTTGTGTTTTAATCTAAAACTATGTTCTAGCAGTTGTAAAACTCATAGCAACTATCATTCGGGGCAAAATAGTCATTAACTTTACTTGAGTCATCATGTGAGGGGTAGTACCCCAATACTCAAGCCATTAGATATAACTATATATGAAATTTAGATTTCACATACCTCATGGTTTATTAGAAGACACAGGGTTTTATTTTTTATCCAATAGGAAGCTATTGAAATGTTTGATTTTTTAGTGCACTGGAAAGTAGTTAGTCTTGGGAAGTTATGTTCAATGTACCTCAGAGATGAGATAGTGTGGCTAAGGGATAGTGGGATCCTCCATAGTCAATGTCTTTTGGTCATTTTTCACTATTTATACCTATGATTAGTATATCTAAGAGCATACAAATCAAACATACCCAGCGTAGTAATACCTACTTATTTTGTTTATTTTCTACTTAGTTAAATCATTAGCTTGTTTGATTTATAAATTGTATTGAATAGCCCAATACCATTTTGTTTTGTAACTGCATTGACCACCCTGATACAGTTCATCTTCAAAAATTAATTTCTAACTGCATCAACCAGCATGATATAGTTCAACTTTAACAATCAATTTCTAAATATATTAGCTAGCTTGGTAAAATTCTATTTTCCTACCAAGTATATCAGCTAACCTGATATAGTTCTAAGTTCCTATCTAAATTGCATAGGCCAACTTAACCCATTTTTTTCCTAATACACCTACCATCCCAATACAATATTATTATTTAGCCACCAACAGTGTCACCTTTTTATTAAATTGTATCAGCCAGCACGATACAACGTATATATTTCAAAATTAGTAACTAATTGTATTAGCCAATGTGATACATTTTATTTTTCAAAGCCAATAATTAACTCTATCAGCGAACCTAATACCATATATTTATTTTTATCAACCTTCTCATACATTAAATATTTTATCTTCATCATTATGTCCCCTCTCAAAATATTCCTTTTGAGCCTCAACCCATTAAAATTCTATATGAATTTCTCTTTCATTCTCACTTTGTCCACCATTGATAGCAACTCCTCATGGTGTAATTTCTCTGAACCTCACCCTATAACTATTGATTGTAACATGGTTTAAAATAACCTAACTTCTGATCTAGGAGATCCTAACCACCTCATTAAAAACCTTGACATTAACACCATTTATACTCAAAATAAAAATCGAAGTCTTAGCAAAATTCCCTCATCCGCAATGACAATTGGGCCGACCAACACCGATTGGGGGAATCTTCCAAAACCAATATTAGGAATTCCCCATCTAATAATAGTCCTCGATCTACTTATAATCTTCCTTCACCTAACTCCAATCAAAATCCCAACCCTGTTTTCATTCCTCCTCTAAATTCCTCATAAATGATTCGACAAATGACTCTTATGCAAGCTTTAGTAATAATGAAACCCTTCAAATGCAAAACCAAATCTTACAAGTTGTTAAACCAACTCCTAAAATCATCATGAATCAACCAAATTAGCGTTGCATCCCTCCTCATAGAGATGCCAAAGGAACATTATCCTTAAACCAATAATTCACAGTAAGAAGATTCATAATCTTCAAAATAAACATGTATATCCTTTCATTGTGTCTATGGATATTGGAAGCATTTATTCAACCATCACATATGATGGAACTACTTATCCCACCATACATCTTAAATCTAGAAATTACTTATCCTTTGTAAATTATAAGGAATGGGTTAAATCTAATACTTACACTATTGTCAAGCTTCTAGCTAAAACCTTTGTTGGAGATAGTTGAAATCATATAACCAACTTCCTCAACATTCCACTACATAACTAGAAGACTTAGCGAGGGTCATGGCCATAAGAAAGGTGTACGAGGCTAACATCTCATGTGAAAGGTATATTTTTGCAAGGGACTATTGATAATTAAGCACATCCAAGTGTCTTGCTTGAGCTTGGGAGACAATGTAATCTTCATCATAAGTTAGTAAAATGGCACATGCTTGTTTAGGGTTTTAAGGTTTTTCTTTGGAAGCATCCTTGACGGATATATCAAGTTGACTAATAGTGCAAGGAGAGAGTAATAATGGTTCTTTAAAAATCTTAGCCACTCCATAACAATTACATTTATAAGATTCTTCATTATCATTGCAAGGAGGTGGGTTTTCCTTATCATCGTCAAGCAAGGGAAGGGACCTATCTCTTGGTAGAAGAGATGGAGGAAGCCATTCTGAGATATATGGTGGTAGCTTAGAGTTGATACAAGTGTTTTGAATTTCAATGGGTTCATCATTGTCAAAGTGACTTGCATATCGAGATGCATGTTGATTAACTTAGATAAAGGAGTGTTATTGATGGTTTTGGAAGTAGGAATACGAATTTGTGTTTTACGATTTGATATTTTGAGATCCCATGGGTTAGGATCGACTTCATGTTTATAATGAATACCATCATGAATAAAATTTAGTCATTGGCTACCAAAGGAAGCGATGGCTCTCATTCAATAAATCCAAGGAAAACCTAAGAGTATATTATAGGAAAGTGGAAGATAAAGAATCATAAGCTTGGTGAGAACGGTTTTGGGTCCTATAGTGAGAGGAAGCCAAATATAACTAAGAGGCTTTTGGTTATTCTTATCAAATCCACGACAATTAAGCTTTGTTTTCTTAAGATCTTTTATGGTATAGCCTAGTTCTTTAACTAGCCACAAAGAGGTGACATCAATGCCCAAACCTTCATCCACCAAGACTTTCCTTATTTGCATATCATTGATCATGATGCTAATAAAGAGAGGTGGGTCATTAGCTAGAAAGAGAATTTCATCATTAAGCATATCATCCTTAGGTAACTTGATAGAGAGTTTGGTGGGAGGTTGAGGATGGGATATGGTCTCGATTGCATAATTTTTGGTAGGTTGTGGACCTTTGGTAAGTTGATTAGATGTTTCAGTGTCACTTGTAGAATGTGTATCTTCTGTCTTGCAATTGTTGCATGAAAAGTTTCCTATGATAGGATGATGTTCTCATGAGTCTCATTAAAGGAGTCTTGCAAGACACAATGTTTAGATCTTCTAGGAAGTTCCGTTGAGATGATTTTTGGTAAATTCAATAATGATATTTTAATTGAAAATAAGGGTTTGTTTTGGGAGTTTTTGCAATTAAAGGATGTTGATCACTAGATTGAGGCTCCATTTGTAGTGCAGCTTCAGTAGATGGTGAATTAGAAGTTATATTAGAAGTGTTTGTATCTTTGAGAAACATTTTGTCCTGCGAAGTCTTCTTAGGCTTGGTAACGGGATCTTTATGAGTGGGCTTACGTCAATAAGTAACCTTTTTTGCATTAACATATTGATTAAGATAGTATTGGTCATAACTTGCATCAACACCTATAAAGTTGATCATAGGAGCGGTATTGGGATTTTTGCATATTGATAAGGCTTGTGAGCCGGTTGATTTTAAGACTGATGTGATGGGTTGAATTTATTTTTAGAAGCCTTGAAATAGTCCTTCTAATGTTCTTTGGATATAGGTTTATGGTTGAAGTGTTCACCTAACATGAGGTCATAAGAATTTATTTGAAGTTCATAAGAATGACCAATTGTATCATGGAACTAACAAAACTTGTTAGGATTATGCCATCACAAAAAAGGCTTGAATTGGTCAAATGTCAAAGGCCAAGAAGGTAGTGTGATTAGAAAAGGCTTGGATTGGTCAAGAGTCAAAGGCCGAAAGAGTGGCATGATTTTCTTGAGTTCTTGAAGGCTCAAGGAAGGGCAAGTAGGATTTAAATTATTTGATGGAAATACTTCTGGCTTGGGTTGGGTAGGTTTATTCTAAGAATTGGTGTTTGATTGTATTAGTTGATGTTGGAAAGATTCCCTACTAACATTTTGAGAAAGTTCAAATCAGATAATAAGGTGATCTTGTCTTTTAGCTTGATCAAAGGCTTCTTCTAGTGTCTTAGGAAAGAAGGACCTCACTTTGTATGGAAGTGAGATTTTTAAAACAATAATGAAAAGTTGGAAAATACTTTCATCATTCATGTCATGATCCAATTTATGGGCCAAAGACATCCATCACTTGATGAAACTTTGGGTAATTGTTTGTCATTGACAAAGTTACCAAGGTTGTTTTCAAAAAGGTCATGATACTAAAATTATTTGACTATCGCATTGATTGGGTCTTCTACTTCCCTAATTGATTGGTTAGAGAGTTGATTATACCATTCTAGTGCATCTCCAACTAGAGATTTAACTAGAAGCTTGGTGGTCACAAGGGTATTGGTTTGGATCCATTCTTTGTGGAGGTTTCCAAATGCTCTAAGGTGAAGGGTTGGATCAGTAATCCCATCATATGTTATGGTTGGAGAAGCACTTTGAATGCCCATGGAGATAATATAGGGAGCTAAGAGTTCATTTTGAAGAGTTCAAAGCATTTTGTAACAAAAATGGGGTTGGGGAGTGATATTCTTGTTAGCATCTGTAAGTAGAGGAGGCACAAATTGTTGATTTAGTTGATTCCAAACCACTTGTTGAGATTAATTAGTCATTTACATAAGGTGGCTTTGCATTTGGAGCATATGATTGGTATAGGTAAATTGCATAAGTGTTATTCGGTCTAGCACCTTAGCAAGGACTTAAACACTATTAATAGTAGGATTTTGATCAGGATTATTGGTAACATTATTAACAAGAGGAGGATTTTTAAGAGAGAGATTAATGGCATTGGTATTAAGAGAATGAATATAGGAGGAAGCACTAGCTACAAATGTAGAGTTGTTAAGGTTCTTCCGGCTTTCATCCTTATGTGGAGTATAGATGTCTTTTGAGTCAAGATATTTGATATAATGGTCGAGATTTATAGGATCACACTATCAGAAGATGTTAACACCGTGTTACATTGGATAGGTCAAGATTGAGATTAAGAAAAATTGTATGATGTGGAGTTGCCTTTGATAGTGTGTATGAGAAGGATAAAGGAGCTACACATAGAATCTAAATGGGTTGAGGCTCGCTAGAAAACCCCTAAGAGAAGACATCATTGAAAAATGATGGATAGCCCTAAGAAGCTAAAGACAAGAAAATAAAAAATGTGAAAATGATCCAACATGGTGATGTGATAAAATTCACATCAAGTTCACCAAAATGTATGTAACACAACCATGGTCATCAATATAAATATCCTCTAATATAGGAAAAGGGAGAAGACCATATTAGTCCAATATACATACAATTAGTCATGCCACAAAACGAGATAGAGACTACAAGCAAGAATTGTTTATAAAAAGGGAGGATCAAGGAAATAATTGGGAAGCCTATGCAAGGAACTAACAAACAAAGACAACCTAGAATCAAGATATAAAAGAAATAAACTAAGATAAAGAAATGTTATTAGACAGTAACCAAAAGATATCTAAACTAAGAGTTACAATCAAAAGGTATCTATATATATATATAAACCAAATAAAATAAAGAGTTTAGAGATAAGGGTACTTATATTAGTTTGACTTGTCGGCACATCAATATCTTCATTGGCTCAAATGGCACTTTATGAGAGATGTAGGTAAAAAATCAAAAGGTAAAGATGAAGCCCTGAGCATCCTTAGTTGAAGACTCTGAAGACTAGATGTACCTCTCTTATCCAACTTCTTTGTCAAGAGCTCCAAAAACATTATGCAAGCATAAACCTCTACTCGAATAAGCTCTTAAATTCTAATTCATCTTCTTCTACTAAAATCAACTAACTCAATTTGGATCAAGTTAGTCAGCGGAACCCTAAAATTAAAAGAAGTAGAAGAGGTAGAAAGCGAAGAAAAAAACACCGGAGGAAGTTAGAATGTGCAAATAGCAAGATAATTAGTGTAACTATAACATGAATCATATGACAAAAATCTTTTATTAAGTACCACATGCTAGCCCAACCCTAATCATAATGCACTCCTTAGGACGTGCATTCAAAAATAAAGATCCATTGACCAGTCTTGCAAAAGAAACTGTCGCTGACTAAAAATTGTTTTAGATTAAGGTAAAAACAAGTTTTGAAGGACGAAACCCTTTACATCAAAAAAGAGATAAACCTTAAAGCACATCCGAGTTTCTAAAAAGAAACCCGAAACCAAAAAAAGCAAAACCAGGTTAAGCAGGAACTTGAAAACAACAAAAAAGACCAGATGTAACAGCTGACAAAACACAGAACTGACCGTCAACAAACAGGATCAGCACCCTACAAACCTCCCATACAAATGAGGTTTTAATTATTATTTTTTACACGATCGAAGATTCATATCTAGAGGGGGGACCAAAGGCTTAGACTTCTTCCTCTTAACTGTTGTCCATCCATCCTCTACCCTAGCTGCCTCAGCCATCCATGCCTCAGAAGATAGTGATCCATGAAACCCAGGGGACATAGATGCCTCAGCAAAGTCCTTATGAAAACCAGCGAAAGTCCGGGTCCTAGGAAGTTCCTCCAAAACAGGGGGAGAGACCAAAGCCTCCTCAACAACTGGCTCAGAAGGATCACTAATCCCAGTCTCCACAGGACCTTCAATAGAATCTTTCACCAGCAAATCCTCCTCAACCATCGGCTCGGAATGGATACTATCTTCATTCTCGGAATCAGTCGGAGCTTCCACGGGTTGTTTAGCCATGTAATGTTCAGAACCTCAAACCACCAAGAAGGTGGTCGTCTG
This sequence comes from Torreya grandis, assembly GCA_037957365.1. Lineage (NCBI taxonomy): Eukaryota > Viridiplantae > Streptophyta > Pinopsida > Cupressales > Taxaceae > Torreya > Torreya grandis. The sequence continues at coordinate 1,548,044 of JARHVA010001662.1, read as the reverse complement.
GATTTTGATTTCCCAGCCGTACAATGAGCAGCAATATGACCCGTCAGATGACAATTTTTGCACCGAAAAGGTAAACCCTCAAAATCCAACATTTGTGTCCATGTACCCCTTGGGGAATCCAGACAGATCGCCTCAGGAAGGCCCTTAGATACATCCACCTCAACCATTAAGCGTGCGCAGGTCGAATGGTAACAATCCGAAGTATTTTCATCCACAAATAAAAAATCTCCTACAACATTTCCGATGGTTTTAAAAACCAATTCATGCCAAAGATGTATTGGTAGATTTGGGAGCCGAACCCAGATAGGGAACTTGTTAAAGGTTTCCGTAAGAGGATTAAAATCTATATGCCACCGTTTGGCCATGAGAGGATATTTACCCTGCCATAAAAAGTTATTGTTGCACAAGATTATCCTCCTGTCCTCAGATCTTTGGAAGAAAACCTAAAAATTGTTAGTGCATACACATTACATGTATCAACGTAAGTTATGAATTAGCTTTTCACTAATTGTGAGCATAGTTTTTAGGATTAAGAAAGCCTTTAAAGAGGACCCTAATCAATAATTCAATTGTGAGGTCCATGAAAGATACTAATGTTCGAAAGGTAAACATTTTGGAAAAAAATCAATGTTCAGATTTTGATGAATTGAAAAATATTAAATATTAAGTTGACATACTTTGCTAATAGAGTATGTGGACATAAGATCGGGTGGATGATGTGGTTTGTCCAAGATGGAGGAAAGCCATAACACACAATAAAGCGAAACAAGTCGGCTAGGTACATATTGCTTGAAGAATTCAGCGTTTAGATTATCCACATCTTCAGCGTTATTGGAATTGAGTTGGAGGATGACATGGAAGACAAGGCAATCAATAAATAAGTGTTAGGTTGTGGAGCTAAAAGCTTCACTCGGATGCAAACATGGAGGAGGGTGTTGAGTGTCACAGTCGCCGACGTCGGCAGGATCACCGACGTCGGGCAGGGGTCGACAGAAAGCAACCGACATCGACAGGAGTCGGTCGACGTCGGTCACCTCCAGATAGACAGGGACCGACGTCGGTCACTTGTGCGGTCCCAGAACTGTCTGTTGACGAACAGTTAGTTAACGAACTGATTGTTTGCATGTTAAAGACTAGTTCGAGTCTTGAGCCGCTTGTCTAATTATTGTATGCATGAGATCTATATAATAGACTCATGGGCTGTATTGTAAAGGTGTAGAACTAGGAGAGTTCTTCCCATGGTGGAATCACAAGGGTTCTTCCAGGTATGTAAGATCAGGATTGATCTGCAGGGTGTGCAAGATCAGGTTGGAGATCTACATGTAATAAGTAAGATCAGGTTGGTCTGCATGGGTGTGTGTGTGCGAGGGTCAAAAGGAGATCTGCGGGGTAGCAAGATCCAAGGTGACAGCAACACATCAAGGAGCAAGATCAAGGTGATATCTCCTTGGAGTACCGGTTCGTACTCGGTTGTACTGGCAGTATTGTACTGACTGGTTGAGGTGAACAACAGCTCTGATACCAATTGATAGGACCTAGGTTTCCCAAAGCTCTGACACCACTTGTCAGAATTAAGAGCACACTTGATTACCTTTGTATTAGCAACTAAATGCGAAATTTAACCAGAAGTACAAGTAACTAGAAATAAAAAATAACACAGAATATGAGAGGCAACACACAATTGTATTCAACTCATTACAGAGGGAAGATTACTGGTATGCCCACGAAGTGGAAGAAGAGTGTGATCTCTTTATTGTAATTTCTTTCTGTAATGAGTTGAATACAATTGTGTGTTGCCTCTCATATTCTGTATTATTTCTTATTTCTGGTTACTTGTACTTCTGGTTAAATTTCGCATTTAGTTGCTAATACAAAGGTAATCAAGTGTGCTCTTAATTCTGACAAGTGGTGTCAGAGCTTTGGGGAACCTAGGTTCTATCAATTGGTATCAGAACCAGGTTGGAGGTTCTCAGAGCGAGGTTGACTAACAGGGGGTTTCAAATCTGTTAAGTGTTTATTGATTACAGGTCACTATCAGGGGTTTCTGATTGAGTGGGAGTATAGCAACGACAGAAGAAGGTAAGCTGAGAATGGAGAAATTGAGACACAGGGGTAACACCATAGGGTGTGTGGTGGTTGGTCTTCAAGATTGAGCTTGAAGAGGGATACAAGCCAGAATACAGATTATACAATGTACTGATACAAGTACAGGGGCAGCTGTTTATCTTGAAGAATTCAGCTTTTAGATTATCCACATCTTCAGCTTTATTGGAATTGAGTTGGAGGATGACATGGAAGACAAGGCAATCAATAAATAAGCAACAAAGAATGGACTTGAATATAGTATATATGCAAGGTTGGTTAGACACATCGTAAAGTCTAAAAGAATATTCAAACCAAGTTGAAAGCTCCAATTTAACACAAATAGACTTCGTAAGAAGAAAGCCCTCCAAAAAAGCTTGGAAATGAATTGATGTTGATGGAGAATGGCTTTATACTTCTTTTTCAAATAGGCCCTTTTTGTACTTCTAAGTATACTCCTTTAATTTTTTATATTTGTTTAGATTTGTGAAGAGCCTTTGCCATTCTAGACTTGGTTAGCTTAAGGATAGTTCTACAATTGAAGTCAAACAAAACATTAAGCGAACAATGACCAACACTAGGTTGGTACGTTATATGGATTGAATGGGAAAACCCTATAATGTTGAGGAAAAGACGGCTTGGATAAAGAAAATAGCACACTTACTTGGGTTATGGATAGCATATGCTGAAAGGGGTAATTGTTTTGAAGATATTAGTGTATTCTTCATCAAATTGGTGGTCAAAATGGATAGTGGTAATTTGTTGGGCATCAACAATGGCTAAACAACGAGTGGAGGATTGAGTGCTATCATAAAAGATAAGACACAGTGATCAAAAAAGGGAAGGCAGCAAAGATGAAACCAAAAGGTCAAAGCCCTATGTTAGAAGATGCCTATTAGCAATGATGTAGTATACAATTAAAAGTGTTGCCAACCAAAAAAAGGCAAGTGAAACCACCGTAGCACATAAATTGGATAGAACCATTTATGATCGCCAAGCCTTTTGAGTTCCCCAGACTAAACTGGTGCTTCCCATATGAGAATGTTTTCCATTCTAAAGAACTGTTTAAGAACTTCAATTTACATGTCTACTGATTGAGTCATCATAGGATCTTAATGGATGTCATATCTAGTACATTGTATGCAACCAATTCGAACATTTAAGTCACCAATCAAGAGGATATCACCAACAAAGGAAAATCTTATTATTTTTGGGTGAAAATCTACAAATGTTGAGTCTCAGATATTTAAAATTATACATGGTGAAGCGTTCAGGGGAAAATAACAAGCACCAAAAAAGAGCTTCCTATAAGGACCTCTTCTCAATGACACCCTTAAGAATCTAGCATGGACATCCCTACCTTTCCATCTACATGAAAGCGGGCCAAATGGTCTCCATATAGGCATAGAATTCCGCCAAATCACTTGGAACCAAGATGTTGCATCAGTCAGTGCACTGTTATGCAATAGTAGCATAAGAATGCCCGAAGCAGTTTTTCATTGCTCACAAGTTTTCGAAAAAAATATCACATCTATGTTGTAATTAAATCAATGATAGAACTTGGTGAAAAGAATATTGAACCCTTATAATTCCATATTGAAATTTAAAACAAAAAATGTTGTTTCGAGACCTTGCAACACAAGGAAGATGAAAAAGATGACGGAGGCAGCCATGGTTTAAACCAACCCACAAGAGGGTGCATCTCTAATCCATGCTCTACTATTCTGGACATCTGCCCACTTCCCGGCTTCAACCATCTTTAATCTGTTATATTTCAACTCTTCATGCTGAACTCGTGAGATCCTCATCCCCGTAAATCTTTGTAGTAATGAATTGAAGGAAACTTTTGAACAATATAAAGTAAATAGAAATAAATGGCATAGTGGCTTCTAATTAGTTTAATAGATGCATCATATTTCTCTCTTGTATTTTAAAAAATGAAAAAGCTAAAAGTATATATCGCATCCTTCCAAATATTAGAATTATATTGCGTCGAACTAAAATAACCCAGGATCAACATTGTAGCAATTGTTTCCCATTACCACCTGAACCTATAAAATGTTCTTTTTCATTTACCCATTTTATTGCCATATTTTCAAAACCAGAATTAGTCTCTGATTTGCTAGGTAATTAAATGATTTCAGCCTATAAAATTTTATCTTCAACAATAACACTTTTAATGGCCATGCATTGCTTGCACATTTACTGCATTCACTCATACTTCGATTTTAAATTCAAAGTGCAGAGAAACAAAGGCTTGGTATTTCTGCATACGCAACGCAATGCACTGCAGCTTATGAATGGCTTAATAACAAGGTGTACATTTACACGTACAGAAATACCAGACCATTTCATGACTGTTAGCATAGCATGGGGTAAACAGGAACGTAGAGGGAAACAAAGTCAAAACAGTGAATGTAAATGTACCCATGTGAAATCCACATTTCCAAATAGAAATATGGCACTAACACTAAAAACTTGCTAACCTTCCTTCACGGAAAACGAAACCAAAGGGATCCTAGCACAAATTCCATATTTCATAGATGATACCTTCGTGCTTTAAACAAGTTTATAGAACTGCTAACTAGATTGTTGCCATTAAATTAAATATACAACACTAGTAAACAATAAAAAGTAACCAAACTGTCCACTGGAAAAGATTTTGTAAACAAAATCTAAAACAATTGTAGATCACAAGGGGTAGAATTGAGTGTTTTTTTGCAGATCAAATCAACCAACATCTAAAAACCAAAGAAAACAAGCAACGAATGGCTTGATCCAAACAGAAATTAGTTTTATGCTTATTGCTAGCATTTTGGTTTAATCATATCCATCTGGATGATGCCTGTCATGTGCAACTAGAAATTTAATATGATATCAAACAATTACTCCTAAGAAAAACAAATTGCTATTGCAACAATAAATTGAAAGTGGGAGGGTCGTTAATTCTGGAAGTAACCACCTTGTCAGTTTGGCAAAAGGGAGCTATGGGACAAATAGCAGTGTGCCTCAAAATATTGCTATGAAACTGATTTGACAATTATGTTAGTGTTAGCATTCCTGGGCAAATGGATTTTTGCCAACATTTAAGTCACACTGCATTACCTTAGGTATAAAACCAATATCACCCAAAGTTATGAGATGCAAGTACAGGATGTAAAGGAACTATTTCCAGCATTGCTTTAAAAAGCTTATTAATAAAATGTAAAACAAAACCAGCAATCAGTGTACGGACATTCCAACAAGCAGAAACCAATTATTTGGATTTCAAACTAACAAATGAGATTCAAACTTCATGCAAAAGTATCAGAACCTTTGACAGAACCCATATGCTTCATGGCACTAATACTATTTAGAATGCGATACAAAGTAGCATACCTCGAAAAAAATCATGATTCTTGCTATTGGGGTGTTTGGGCTACTGAAACTTATATTTGCGAATCATGAGTGACGGAAGAAAGGACCGCTGTCTTAACAATTATCTGGAAGAAGTTGAACTAGAAAACAAAAAACAATCCAAAACTTATGAGGCCTTTTCAACCCTATTCTCGTGCATTCTACATCTAATCTTATTATAAACTGTCAACCCTACACTTTTAAACAGCAGCACAATGCTAGAAATCACTCCTTAACTGTCACATGTGCTCACAAGTAACTCATCAGTCACAAGCCACAATGACAAAGACAAGCTGATTGAATACAAAAGTTCATTGCAGTGAGAAAGCAAAAGGGAGCCTAAAAATTTCAAATCTGTGAACAAGGACAACAGAGAACAAAATGCAATAAAGATGTGAAGCAAAATATCTATCTAGCAGTAAACTAACCAGCCTGAACATTCAGCTGTGTTTTCCTTAGAAGCATGAGAAGAGTCCATTATAAATCAAATACAAACTCTGCAGCCAAAGACGCACACAATCTGGTCCAAAGACCCAACAACATGATACCAAGTAACAGCAGGCTCTAAGCAGTGGAAGATGGATAGTCCATACAGAATCAAATTTAGTCCTCTCTTTGCTCATCAGAATCTTTCAAACATTTTTTTAAAATCCCAGCTTTGCTGAGTGAAAGCTATAAGAGGAAATGAAAAGAAAAATGATAGTTGTTACCATGAACTTAATTACCATAAATTGCATAGATTTTGACCAAAAGGAATCTTATCCAGATAATGGACACGTGAACCCACTTAAGATCATACACCAAAGATAGTTTGTATGCTGAAAGCCTATAATTTTAAATAATTGTGACAATTATGCAAATTGCAGACTACTTTTTTCGGACTTGCATTCCTCAAAACCATAAGCATGAAATGTTATAAAGAATCTTAATAAACTCGATCAGAACCAAGTGGCTCGTGCACTAAGCACACAAAAGAATTGCAATAGTAAGTTGATAAAATCCTTAGTAAATAGTTATCACGCAATGATTGAACTGCAAAATTTTTGGTCAAATTCAGCTTGTCGCAGTCGGTTTAGACATTGCCTGCTTCACAGCATGGGAATAAGTCTTATGTTGATAGGTCAATGTATACTCAAGCAGATCCGACAAAGATGTTTTTGGCTCCCAATCTGCACGGACATTTTATACATTAATTGAGCTTAAATCCCTAGTTGGAGTGGTAAATAAATCAAAGACAATATTAAACCATAAAAATTTGAACTGAACCAACATACCAAGTTGTTGTTTGATGATCGTCATATCTGGGATTCGTTTGTCGCTATCATCATAACCTTCGCCGTAAAACTCCTTGGAACTTACATCAATTGTTGGCTCGTCCAGAGGTGGTTGACTGCTTACTTTAGAGTATATCTTAACACAGCAAAGAGAACCAAAGTATTGTTTAGCACTCAAAGCTAAAGAGTGAGGGTACACATTCTAAATCAGAACCAGTGAATTTATGCTTCAAATGGCAATTTCCATGTTGAGACTTTTAATAGATTGACTTTTTGCATATCAGACGTTTCTTTGGGTATAGAAATATATAAAAATGACTCGTATTCAAGTAGAATAACTAAGAGATGGTATAAGCAAAAATTAATGCAAACTACCAAGGGGTAATATTGTGTCATGCATTAGGCTGCCCAGTTTCAATTTACTTCTGAACACACACACTTTTAAAGTATGGATCATTCACAACCAAGAAGTCATAGTTTCAGCCACTATGAATAGTTTCCAATAATTCTGTAGCACATCTGCAAAGCTGAACCTATTTTGAATGCAGAATGACCTAGGTGTTAAACCCCGATCTTGGGTCGCAACTCCTGTTTTTTGGTAAGATCTCATGAAATCTAAGCTTATGTCTTCAAACGCAAAATAGTTCATCAAACCATTTAACTTTACATAATGCTCACCTCAATCATCAGCTCAGCCAACTGTCTCACAGTCACTTCGTTGTTGGGGTTGCCTACATTGAAGATGTGGCCATTTGCTCTTGAGGGGTTTTCCTGTAAAAATCAATGAGTGAGACGATGAAATAACATGGAGCGCTTTGAAACAGAGACAAATAGTCTACATTTGCAAAAACAAAGTGACTTACAATCATCCGGACAACAGCCTCGATGGCATCCTTTATATAAACAAATGTACGCTGTGACTCTCCTCCGTCTACAAGTTTCAGCGGCTCACCCCGCAATAAACCCTGAGGGTTTATAGGTATTGATCAGGACTATTATATGAAACACATATTTACCAATCGCTTAACTAAATGCAAATTTGATCTGGATATATTGCAACCTCTATTTTCCCGTCATTATTTGGCCAGCAAATAAACACTCAATCCTTATCATACATAAGGTAGAGGATGTGACCTGTGTATAGCCAAACTTACATTGCTAAAACAGGCAAGAACCCTTGGTACACCCTCACTTGGTCCATCAATTCCAGGGATAAAATCCATCCTTGGTCCAATCCAGTTGAATGGTCTCACAATTGTAAATTCAAGATCATTCTCAGCCCCCTCAGCTGTATAAATACATGTAAATCTTTATAATAATTTTCCAAATGTATTACGAGCATCGTATCCATTCTAGCTATCATCGTTTGTTACCATAAGCAATCAATGACTGCTATTTTTCTTACCATATATAAGCCTCTCGATAAGCTGCTTTGCACATGCATAAGACCATCGCTGTTTCTCAATTGGGCCAAAAATACAAGGAGATTTGTCCTCTTTAAGAACATAAAACTCAGGGTCCTAGGAAACACCAAAGTTTGTCACTGGAAAGTCCACTGAAAAACATCATTACATGCAAGGAACAGACCAAATCGGTTGATAGGAGTAGTGAAGAATAACTCCTTCTCAGCATACCTGTCGCAGGGGATGATCATTTGGAAGAAAGCTTCCAATTGTCTTTCCGTAAACTTCGCATGTAGAAAAGTGAATCAGGCGTTTGTTGTTTTCTGAGCAGTATTTAACCTAAACACATAACCAACAAGGTAAAGCTTTCAGATACAGGTGGATTGGCTGGATTGGCAAGGCTCCGTTTACTCCCAAGCCTGGTCATGAGCTCAATACTCGAGGGGTACAAAAATTGAACTATGCATGCGGCTCATCTGAACTTTGATTGTAAATAATCTTTACTGGATTCGTTGCATTCTTCCGATTACAATTTTAAAAACTCAGCATATATTAAGATATTTGTAGGTCCTAAACGCCATACCCACCACCCACATTACAATTTTTTGTCTTAATATTTGCAAATATTCTCTAAAAATAAATAATGTGCGTTGCTTACCACAGGGAGAGCATCTATGAAATTACTATAAATTGTATCAAGAGGTCGAGTATTGTAATCTGCTGGTGTGCAAATAGCCGCTAGATTGATCGTCTGCAACAACCCAAAAAAAAACAGATTTTGGCATTAGCATTTTTAGATCGGGAGTAAATCCCTAGCCAGAACAAAAACTTTAAACAATGCTGAGTCTAATTAGAACACGCAAGTGAAGACTGAGGCTGAAACCCGCAAACAGAAGAAGTTAATGATAGATCCGGTTAGTAAGTACCAGATCCGCCATCTTGATGAGGCCTTCGAGGCGGGGGTCGTGCTTAATATTGACTCTGTGAAACTCGATGCGGCTGGACCATGGGTGCCCCGGCTCCAGCAGGTGCTCGATCTTGTCGCTGTATACATCGACGGCCAACACCTTGTGCTGCGTCTCGAACATTAGCTTCTCGCACAGATGAGATCCGATAAAACCCCCACCTCCGATCATGCAAATTGTAATGTTCTCTATTGGCCGCCCATCCAAATCCACCCTCCCAGCCATTATTTGTTTCTATATTTTGCTTCGGCGCTCTGTATGTCGTGTCTATGTCTATGTCTATGTCTATGTCTATGTCTATGCCCCCTCTGCCTCCTCACTCCTCAACTCAAACTCAAACTCAAACTCAAACTCAACTCGACTCGCACCAATGCGGCTCCTATCCATGCATTTTTGTAGATGGTACCTGCTCAATCGTATCATCACACGTGTACCACCGCTTAGCTCCCCCGCCGCTTACCGTGTGGGCCGAACTTCGCTGACAAGTCTCCCAGGCTACGTGTTTGTCAATTCTTAATTAGCTCACACTAATAAGGTCTACTGTGACATTGTTTTACTCTACGCGTTTCTTCATTATTTATGGTATTTCTTTCACAAACTATTTATTATCTATTATTTATGGTGTTTCTCTTAGAAGCTCCTTTTCACTTGTGGGTTTGTGGTCCCTTCTTATTCCTTTTTCTTTCTTTTTTTTAAAGGTTCATTGTGTATCAATGTACATGTTAATTGTGTTTTAATTTAAATTTGATAAGCATATAATTAATATATTTATTTGAAAAATATAGATATATGAATCTTAATATTTTTATTTTAAATTTTTTATATATTATAATTATTAATAATTTTATTATTTTTTCATAAAAATAAGGATAAATTGTGTCATTCTAACTATATTGATATGTAGATTTTTTTTTAAATTTCATAAAAAAAAAGGTTTCAAATTCTACCATATATATCATAAGGGACACTAGACAAATCTAATCTAAATATATATGTTAAGAAGAGTAATAATTAACAAGGGAGTTTATAGTCTTTTCCTTGATTTAAGACTTCCTTGTATCTAGACAGTCATTGTAGATGATCATAAATAGGCCCTATAACAATGCATAATAATTTTATTTGTTTTTATATTAATATAACCTTAATAAGATAAAACTATAGAAAAATTAGATTGCATAAGATGTTCAATTCACATACAAATCTAAATATAACTAGTAGAATGTAGTAACACATTATTTGTAGAAACATTAAAGGGATTGGGTACTTAGCTTGTTTCTGGTATGTGGAGGCTTGTGACAATGTACAGTCGTCAACAAATATCAAGAAAAGGCTTGTGAAGGCTTGGGTTTGGAAACAAAGTGTTTGCACTTCTTAAACATTTACACAATACAACATTGTCTATTATGGTGTGAAAATATCTTGTATGTATGCATTGGTCTATGACAATCGTAATCATTACTTCTTCATCTAGTAAGGGCTCGTGTGTATGAAAATATCTTTGATCCCACATGAATGGCTTTGTTTTCCTTCTCCTTGATTTAAACCCTAGTCATGCACTATATGATTAATGTGAATGGGGATAATGGGTGAAAGGGATGGGTTGGACTGACCTCAGCCAATTCCTAATGACTAGTTGAACATTAGCTACATTATCAATACTCTGAAGAGGACTTAAATTGCATGTAGTTCTCTTGGCATGTGTGTTCCAAATCATACTAGTGTAAGTCTAAATGTAATTTATCCTAGGCCCTCTTTTGGTATAAGCATGCAACTGGATATATCTCTTAGAAACTTATAAGTTAGAAAAACTATAAGCTAAATTATTGTTGTATTTTCTAAGTGTGTCTTTTGTTAATTAATGATTGATTGTACCTAAATGCTTATAAGGGCTTTGCATATATAGAGATATCTATTTTGAATTTGAAGAACTATTGGCATGCAAAATCTAACCTAACAAGACTTAAAAGTGCACAAGAAAGTGACTCAATTGAAACATGACCTAAAACAAACTCACAAGATGCTTTAGGACACTTATGTAGTTTAAGAACGGTTCTACAATTATGGATTTGTCTATGATTTGCATAATTTTACAAAAGCCATATAAAATATAAAGATCAATAAGAGAAGACCAAGTATCCCTGTAGAAAAGTAAAGAAAGATGAACATAACAAAAATTAGAACATTATCTGTGGAGATGACCCCTATATTGGGCTCATATGTAGAATCTAAGTAGAAAATGATTAATGCCTGCATAATGCCTGAGAATTTGCATATTCTAATAATTCTTCTATGAATATTCCATTGTAGATAGATTTATGATTCAATATAAGAGATGCCTGAATGTCTATTTTTTTGTAGAATGTGCCATATATGCCCCCACTCTTAACTTGTGTAATATGAGTTGAATAAATTTATGCCAAAGTATCATAATTAATATCTGTGAAATTGTAAACATGTAGCATGCATATACTCCTAATCTAATAACTTGTGTAATCTAAGTCCTTAAATTTTATATACTTATATTGTAAAATACGTGAACTTCGTATCATAAACATGTGGAACACATGACATATGCCTTGCATATGCCCCAACGTTGTGCCAAACATATCATAACATGATTCAATCCAATAATAATATGTGAAAACCTATAATAATATGCATACAATTTTGTGATAATGTATGTAAAATTTGTGCCCATTTGATATTATCTAACCCATTATGATCCAATGTCAATTATATAATTTGAGTCACTTTGATAGTATGTGCCATCTTAATCTAACTTTGTGAAATAGTCCCCATGTATGCCCCCCTTTTTATAAGAGGGGTGAAGTCATATGAATCATTTGTAGCAAAAGAAGCATGTAATTGTAGATACTAAAATCTGGTCTTCAGTACTTGACAATGACAAGTTTGACACACATTTACCACACTTGACTTGAGCACCTAAACAAGGTCCTAATTCACCATCCTCTCACACTTACATGTTATATTATGAGTCAACTCCTCAATTATGTCATTATACACCTACAATAACCTCATTTTGTTTACTTCAAACCTACTAAATAGCATACATAAACATCTCCAGACTCTCAGAGGATTCCACATGTACACGGGTTAGTTTTGACAGTTATAGTCATTATCACTAATTAATAATGACCTAGACTAGTTGGAATTATCTTGCTCCTAGCAACAACTATTTTCTAAAATCAAACCATCCTTAGGGTCAACCCATAATCCTAGTGTGTTGGTGGTGTGAGAAATTATTTAATTAGATCCATATATAAACAAATCAAGGTCACGTTCAAAAGGGATATGACACTTATTTAATAGACATATATACAATATTTCACAATGAACAAATATGTCATATTCTTCCCAATTTTCATACCTATCACTAGGAGTAGACATAAGCCAAGTTTGAAGCATTCATAATCCAGGTCAAAGAAAACATTGTCAAGTACCAAATCCAATTATTAACTACATGCACATAGTGAAGAAGCCTAATTACACAATCACACTAGGTGGGAGAACTAAATGTGGCTTGATTTCCCTCCTTAGAGTATTGGATTAGAAACCAATCATTAGATGGGGGTGATTGGGATTAGCTCAACCCATTACATTTCCCCCATTTTTTTAGGTTTCTATCCCTCACAAGCATATATAAGGTTTCAAGGCAAAATATTCTGATTTCTATATCTACATGCATCATCAGGGTTCAAAATCACAAACACAGAGTAACTAAAGACAATTAAAGATAACTGTACAACTACTTTTCCCTAAACACAATTTAGTGTCAACTAGTAGGTTAGTATTGACTAATGATATTGACCCTATTTTGTAAAACCAACTTAGTGCATGTAGTTGATCAATTTCTAAATCAAGCAAGCTTTAGGTGTGCTTATCTCTTATGTCCACTTTTAGAACAAATTCAACTATAAAAACTAAGTATCATGATCTATTTAGTACTTTCCATATTTAACATATGCCCTTATCAAATCAAAAGAACCAATTGTCAATCATTTATGTTCATATGTATGTTTGAATGCTATAACTTATAGTTTGAATTCTATTTTAAAGTGTTATCTTAATTAGATTACTCTAACTCATTAATCCAAATTAAGGTAAAACATTAATCATAATGTAGCATGGTGCAAATATGATCATGTGAATTATGTTCATTCACATGTGAAACTATGACGTCATAGAATATGTAGCTTGTCTGAGAATTGTATGCAATAGTGTATAATCCATACCTGGTGACTGAGTTATAGTTCCATATGTTATTAGTGTAATGTAAAAGTGTCCATATAATTAAATAATGGATACACATTACCAATTATTGGATTGTGTGTATTTGATATTTGACTTCAATTTTCTTTGTGAGAAAATTATCCTTTTTAGATTTTAGTCTATCGGTTGCCCCTTAGTGGCCAAGTTTAATATAACAAGTATAAGTACCATATGAGTTATTATTGGATTGTCATAGGCCATATTTGGTCATATTTTATTTGATCATATTCACTTATTTGCCCTCAGTGACTAAGATAAAGTTTGTAGGCAAACGTAATGTATATTATAAATATAAACATATAAAATATCCATCTTATGTGATAACACCAAATTACTATGAAAGTGTTACTGTATGAATGAGTGTCTTTTCTACTTTCCAATGCAACTAACAAGAGTGGCAAAAGATATACAAGTATCGAGATATTGTGTGTATTATATTACAATGTAATAATATTAAATTTGGCATTTTATACTATAAAGTGCAAAAATTTGAGCGAGTATAAAAAGTTTGACTTTTCTATTTTGGAATTCATTTGCAACTCATCTATTATTTATTTTCTAAGATCTAACTAACATAATGTTGCTTAGATGATATTCTACCTCTAAATTTTTTTTAAGTTTTTGGTGTTTTTAGGGTAATTTTCATGTTTATCATGGGTGTCTTGCCTATAGCGGAATTATGAAAACTTTTACAAAACTATCCCATAGTATTATCTTTATCTGAGTACATGTGCATATTTAATATTGTGATGCTTTGATAATTATTTTGGAATTTATTGAGTGTTCATCATATAGTTTATATGATATTATACTTTGTGATTTCAAGGTGATATGTGAGTTAGGGAGTTTAGACGTGGGTAGGTGATGGAAACTATACAAGCATTACCACATAGAGAACTACAGTAGAGCAAGCCAAATTGGACCATGTGGGTCGTTTAGACCTTATGCCTTATGACATGCACATGATCATTGCACTTGTAGAGAGATGGGACATGGATACATGCCCTTTTTGGCTCCCCATGGGGATGATAACCATGATGCTAGAAGATGTTTAGAGAATTGTGAGATTACTGATAGTTAACACCAAAGCCACAATACATACTACAAAGGGACAAGTCTTGAAAGGGTAAGCTCATCTTTATATGATCGGTCATGCCAGAGGAGTGCATTATACTACTAGATATTTGATGATGTTATTATGTAAGATTGTGTTATCTGATGTTCCACATGTGTATAATGTGTTATGTGTATTATTGGCATCTTTTATAGTTGTTGATGGAGGTGGTGTGGCCATCTCATATAGGATGCACACTATTAGTCATGGTATAAAGGATCATGGTGTGATGTATTCATGAGGGCACATCATGTTAGTACACTTATATATAGATTTGTAAATATTCACCAAAGAGGACTAAAGTGGAGGATTGGGTCAGCCACACTATTACATTATTGGGCATATGAGCATATTTAAATGTTTTGTCCTATAGGCATGTCATGTGTTGATTGGGCTCACTCGTATATATTTTCACAAAGGTGGGTGAGTATTTTTGGAATTACAAGGATGAGTACCATGAAGTGTCATTGGATGCTTGATCATTTGAACTAGAGTCTATCATTAGGCCACCATAACAAATATTTTTTGGATGGCTTGAATATGGGGTGCAATTACTTAGGATCTAAGTTAGTTGTTGGTTTTATGACTCATGTTTAAGAAGTATATGTTCATTTTCAATATGAGCATGTGACTCATCAATTTGGTATCATACAAGATGTACCCTCAACTTCATGGACCTAGACATGGACATATAGAGCTATAAGACATTAGGGTGGCAGGGGCCAAACTAGTAAGATAAAGCTAACACCTATTTCAATGAATAAGTAGATCTTATTATTGAGATAGTTGATGTAAATGATGTCGAGTGTACAATAGAGTATACATGTTGATGGATACAAGGAAGATGGTATATTTTGATTACTATTAGATTAGAGGGAGCTAAAAATGTTGCAGGGGCACAAATTGATGTTGACATGGGTGGAGATGGCTAGCTAGTTGATCAAGGGAATATTCCCCCAACGAACAGAGGTAGAAAAAGTATATGTATTAACATAAATTTGTGAATTTATTCATGCATCTGATAATTTATTGCTAATCATGTATAATGTAACATATGTTGTAGGAGTTAAGGATTATTGGATGATGATTAGCAATGCTACACTTTGAGTTTTGATTAGACATGTCCCTAATGATGTAGTTCTTGGAGGTCTTTTAGAGTAAGCTATTAACAAGTGTACATGCCCAACCCTTTTACCAAGATGCACTAGCTACTACCACATATATGATAGCTGCATCTAAACATGATGAGTTGAGATCCAAACTAGTGAGGCATCAAATTCCCCCTAGTTGTTGCTCTAATTTTAGGGATGAGTTTATTGATAAAATGTGGTTGATTGTGGTGTGAGCTCATGACAATTTAGGTGAGAGTAACCATATACAAGGCTCAAATTAGGCAAATTTAATCACAGTCTTGGCCAACATGAGAAGATATTGAGGCCTCTTCATCAAGATCCCCCATGTTGAGATATGGATATGAGAATGTAGATGTAGAGGGTCACGGTGATCATGAACATATTACTAGTTGACTTTATATATTGAGACACTTTTCTTATAATGTTGATATCCTTTATTTTTATACATATACAAGCTTTTTGTTTTAACCTTTTAGGACTTAGTGAAGTCTAAATCCTATGTTTATTAGAGAGATGAGTAGACTAAATCAGGAAAATAATATGCATTAAATATAATCATTGATTTTTTACAAAATTAACTAGCTTTGAATTTTTTTTAAATAGTAATAAATAGTGCAAGTAATGACTTAGCTAGAAAACACTTGATATGGATGATCTAGGTGTTGTAAATTGAGTTGGAAGCTGGTTTGAGTGTCATAACCTAGATCCCATGGCTAGAACCCCTCCTAGACAGTAGTGCCATAATTAGACAATACCACCATTATTGGTAAAGTGATAATAGTGTCCTGGTATTGGTGGTAGTGTCCTCTATGTAGGACTGTCTTATGCTTCTAGGTGCACCTGTGTCTGAATCTCTAGGGTTTATTCCTATGTGCATGAGATTTAGAACCCTATATTTTGCTTATAATGACTAATTTATTATGTAGACCCTAATCCTCTATGTAACTAAGGCATGAGTTAAAAAGTGTGTTCATTAATTGGGTAGGTTGGACATCCTCAACACCCCATTGTGAAAAGAGTTTCCTACATACCAATACTCTAAGGAGGGATCAATACTGATGTAGTTCTCCCCACCTAAGTATTGGTACAATTGAAAGATATGTTAGTATGATAGTGGCCTTGAGTGCCTTGAATTTACTTGAGACTAGAAATTTGGAAAATATGAGCTTAGGGCTATTGTCAATGGTGTTATGTAGAAGTAGGGCAGAATAAGGATTAATAACCTTAATTGTACTCAACTTGTTATATGTTTGAATGTGTATTTTGCATTTGATTTACATCTCGTGGTTAGAGGGATAAAAGTCATGTATTTATACTATTATGTTGCTTATGTGGATGATAAAAGATGTCTAGGTTGACCTTAGGAGGTTCTAGTTTTGAAAAGATATATGTTTGGGAAAAGATAGGGCAAAATATATTAGCGCCATTGTGGGGACACTAGCACCATGTGGCACTATTATCAATTAGATTTTGCACCCTTTGTGTTTCATATGATTTGTAGTGTGTGGGAATCTAATGACATAATGGGATCACCTCCAAGCTGTGGGAGCTTAGAAAATTGAGTTGAACCTTAGGAGAAGGCTGACTTCCTTTAACTAAGTTTAGTATAATTGATACATCACCAGTTCACTTCTAACTGTAGCTTCTTAGTGATTTAGCTTTGAACTAGGGTTTTAACTTTTTAAGGAAAAGAGTTTAGAAGGAGTTTTAAAAACTGGAAATGGTGATGCACCAAAAGATTTTAGTGGAAATTCTTGTTTACTTTGATTAAACACAGTTGAATAATAATATATTGAAATCTCTTGAAGCACAATCTTACATAGTATGAAATCAAAGGTAATACTGGATATTTTATCATACAAGGAATAAAGTTCTCAAATTTTCCTCAACAAGATTTAAAAAGGGGAAAATAAATACCACATATGATCTTGTATGACTGAAAATGAGACTTAAATCATTCAAAAATGTAATAAAATCCATACATACACAAGGATAACACAAGATAAGGAAGGCAAAACTTTAGTGTATTAATATTCTTCAGATTACAACATGTAGATAAATTTATCAAAATTAGAAAAAAATGTCTATCAACAAAAAGATCCATGGGCTACATAGGAAACCCATATTTATACCAAAAACTTACTCCTTTGAGAGAGAAGTTAAAAAAATTTACACTCAGTCTTGGAGCAAGAAATCAGGGAGTGCCCATACAAATTTCATCATCTCAACTTGAATAAGCATCTTTGGTGAAGTAAAAGGAAGAAGAGGACTCTACAATAGCTGGGCACTTCACCAAGTGTTAAAGAAGGAGAAAATATTGTTGAAGTCTTCCAATCGAACCATCTCTCCTTGAGTTTAGTTGAATAAATCTCTCCACAAGAAATAGGGTGCCAAAATCAACTCTATGACTTCGTCAATCTTTTAAAAAAATTGAATGCTTTTTTCAATATTTGGATATTTTTAAAATATAACTTGTAAAACCTAACTTGTAAATTATAATTGAGAATTTTACAACTTTTAAGTCATTCAACTTGTCAAAAATAAAAGTACAAAATACAAGTTGCACTTTTTCAAATAAAGCTTGAAAAAATGATAATTGAAAATTACAAGTAGCACTTTTTCAACTAAAAATCTAAGTTGTGAAAATGACAGTTTTAATTTGAAACTTGCAACTTTACAATGGATCTTACAAAATTTGTAATTTACATAATTTAATTTTCTCAAATAATTAAATAATCAATCAACAATAATGACATCTGAGGATTCCTTATCCTTTTTTACCTGTATCTTCTCGATGTAAGTGCCAAAGCTACTAATTATTTCTTGAAGATGATCTTCATTAGGACCAATTGTGTATAAATTACTAATGTCACACTCTATCATTACTTCATATAATTCCCTAGAAGAAGCTATGTAGAATTGGATGTATTTATCCATCTGATCAAGTTTATTATGGTACTTGATAAATTGGTGGATATATTTCCAATTAAAAATTGTGTCATGTGTTGACTCCTTATTAATCACATCTTTAAATTTATCCTGGACATCATGAATAGGAAGATGTTTATCTTGGTAATCTATCGACTCACATGATTTGTAAATTGAATCTTCAATGTCATACATTACATATTTGGCCTTGTCACTTATGCTCTTGGCCTTATCAATACTTTCACTAAGTATCCTGATTCTAAAATTGGCTGCCCTCACCATCTCATCATGCTCCAAAGGATTTTTTATTATCTTTTCTGACATGGGGTGTCACTCTTTATCTAATCAATGGCCTATAACTTGGGAAAGTGGAGCTTTAACCTTTCAATCTCCTCCTCATATTTATTGATTTCTATCTTTGTAGATGCTAGGTCATCCTTTAGTGTCTTGTAATAATCCATGGCTAATTCTATTACCCTATTCCCTTTGGTGATTAGTTCTCCAGCCCAATATTTTGTAGCCATGCCCATTGTACCAATCTCTATCATTGCATTAGAATTTTGTTTATCAAGGAATTAAGAGAGAGATTGAGTTGGCTGAGCTGATTTAAGCTAATTTGTTGGGTTTATAAGCTTCTTTAAGGAAGTCATCAACTACTCAACCCTTTTTCTTTAGCTCATCTTTAGTGACCTTGTCACTATCCATTTTCTTGGAGAGAGAACTTATGCTTGTCTGAACATCATATTTTAGTCCCTCTCTTATTGGATAGCTGATAATCCCCCACCACTAAATCTTATTTTTATTTGTCAAGTGGGGGAACTAATATCTCTACACACATTTCCCCTATTGCATCATATGCAATTCTAGAAATGGTCTTGGGGCTTCTCTTTAGTCATTTAGATGTTCCAACAGACCAAAATCTAGGGTATTGAGAGATATCATTTATTTTCTCTTCTTGGACACTGATTGTGCCATCCAACTAGGAGTGGCTATCATTAAATCATGTCTTATTCTAATGGCCACTTTTACTTGTGAATCTACAACTGAAGCTACCACACTGGTAGTTACCATAACAAATGTTATATATACCATTACCATTATCATTGAGTCTTTGGCAGATGATTTGGTTGTCTCTACCCCACTAGTGGGTTGACTAACCACAGTTACGTCAATGAGATTATCCATTTCCACCTCTTTAGTGGGAGTTTGGGTCAAAGTGAGAGTGTAATAAGGAAAGGATACTTGGATGGGTGGAGTGGATGTGCTTACAAAGGGTGTCGAAGCTGAAAGTGACATAGGTAGAGAGGTAGGCATGTGTGGTTGGAATAAGGGAAATTGTGGAAGGGTGGTGTCCAAGGTAGAAAAATAATATTTTAATGTAGTAAAAATGAATAGAGTAGAAATAAGTGTGATGAAAGATGAAGATGGAAAAGTTACTAACCTAGTAAATGTGGTGGGTAATGGGGCTATAGTTAGAATGACTGAGTTAGCAACCATGTATTGTTGGGTAGTGTTGGTGATTAATGGGGTAGTAGTAGATATAGGGGATGAGGTGGAAGTGATTATGGAAGAGGGAGGTGAAGGTGGAATTGGGACAACCAACTACGTTAATTGGCTCACTACCATGGGAATCACTTGTACTAGTGGGTTAGTAGAAACAGAAGGAGGGGTAATTGCTTGTACATATTAGATAGTGGAAATAAGAGGATGGGATATAGTAGTTATGTCCCCTATGGAAACTGGTAGTGTTTGGTCCATTAGCTGGGTTGTTAGCACTTGAGTGATAGAAGAGGCCCTTTTGGATTTTTGATTTTGTTATCCTTTATGCGAGATAACTAGCCCCATTGCCTAATTTGTTTGAGTGCTGATGTTGGAACGTTCTATTGTTTTTTCCTCTACACCCTTATCCTTTGCCCTTTTGAATTTATTTGTGATGCTCAGGCTTTCTTTTATTATTTTCACCCCCTTACTTCTTAACTAGTTTAAATTTTTGTTAATAACTGGGGTGGTCCTATCTAATAAGGAGAAGGATTAGGGTGTATACCACCTAACTTGAGGAAGAGGTTGGAGGTAGATATGGTTATCATAATACACCCTATCCACTGGTTGTTCCTCATCTTTAAAATCTTTTGGAATTGGTGCCATATCATAGGTCTTAATTTGTTTAAGGGTCATCCTAGAGTAATATCTCAACGTAACCTCTTCCTGATCATGCATATCCTCCCAATGATATTTATAAAAGGGAATGTAAGAATATGAGGAAACCAATAAAATAGAAACAAAACTAGTCACATCATAAAAGGGTCTAACATCGAGAGCTCTCAAAGTCATCTGAGTCATATCTGCATCTACACATTTTGCCTTAGATAAAGAAGGGTAGGTGTATCTCCTTATACTGATAGGGAAGTGTATGCTTATCTTGTGCCTACTTAATAAGAACTTGTGGGTTTCCACTAGTTATCTTCCAAGTTCCATTAAGGTCCACTTGCCACTAACATATCTAGGAAGGGTGTAAGGACACCCATTAAAACCTCCAACTTTAATGTAGGAATATGTGGGCAACTAGATGAAGTAAGATCCTTAATTGTAATTTCTATAGTTGTAGCATCAAAAAAACTTATCCTTCCTAAGTCTTATTCAAATATGGTTATGATGAAGTAGATGAAGGCATCATTAACTCTTCTGAATTGTTGTTTCCTCCCCTCAAAATGTTAATATGATCTGGCACTATGTTTAATCTTGGGAATGCCCTCCCTCTTACTAAAACATAGATGAGGTAGGAGGTCATGTAGAATTTTCCAGTGGTTTAAATCTCCATTAACTATTTATGACTATAATCACTGATCAATTGGGCCTAATGGATATATTACTTATTTTGTTGGATTACCTATATATACTGGTATATCTAATCTTGGTATTTATTCACATTAGGGCTCCCTGTAACTCTATGTAAGAGTATAATGATATCTCCTACCTCATATTTAAAGTCTGTCCTAGCTAGGGTCTTAGGCATTCTTGTGGTTGAAGCTTTAGGGGGTATTTAACCACTATTTTTTTATAAGCCATAAATAGGCTGAGGTATTATCCTAGTAGAACTTCTTGGAGGAATCAAGAGTAATGTCTATATAGATTTCAAATTCTAGGATGAAGAACAAAATATCAATGAAATCTAGATCTAGTCTTAGAATCGTATCTCCTTTATCATTCACTACTTCTCTCTTCTCTGCATCATAATGCTTAGCCATAGTGAGCACACGCTCAGGGCTTTACACAAAGAATGGGAAGGTTGCATCTTGAGGTAAACCACTATCGTAGATGCTCTGAATCCAATCATTCTTGAATTTTGTATTGAATCTAGTCCAGAAGTCATCTAGGTTTATGTGATCTAGGTCTGTGTCAGTTATCTCATTGATGTTTGGATCCAATATGGAAGGGACACCCATCCATTTGACTTGAACTTAATCTCTTTTCTAGACATGTAGACTAGGTAAATGGGTGAGGGAAACCAACTACATAGTTGGTTGGGCTTTGGGTTTGGTTTTACAAGTAAGATTTCTGATTTTAACTTGGTAGAGTTTTGTTTTGCTTATGCAAGGGTTTAGCTCTAATGGGAATATGATATGAAATAACAATGAGGTTTTAATTTGCAATTACACTTGCAAAGTCTAACTAAATCTCCATTGGGGTTATGGTTTGTAATTACAAGTTTTATATTAAATGGGAACTTAGGGTGTGAAAACAAAGGGGATCTTTGCCTAGATTTAGGTGGGGATTTTAGGTGTTTCTTCAGTTAAAATCTTCATAGGATTTTAGGTCAAGATAATTCATGAGTTTTAAAAAATTGATGAAAACCTTAGATTTTTTGAAAAAATCTAAAGAAATTACAACCTTAAATAAGTCACAGTAAGATTTTTAACACATGAATGCAAAAAGGGAAATTGTGAGCAATATAAGGTCAATAATGATGATTTTGACAATTTTTGAGAAAACACTAAGTATGGAAAGAAACCCTAAGCTTTATAGGAAATAACATTGGCATATATTGAAGGAAAATGTAGGTGAACTAGGAGAATACCATGGATGAACACACAAGGTTTGACAATGGATAGATGTGGTGATTGCGTTACTCAATGATTGAGGTCTGGTTTAGGTCGTGGCATCATTTAGATTTGAGATCTAGTTCAAAATATTGCTTGGAGAAGTTTTGGTTTGTAATGTTAAAGAAATGATGTAAAAAACCTAATTATATATTAACAAACCCCTAATTAATGCCAAACACATGATCAACGATGATAGATGGATAAATAGGTAGGAAAGTAGGTTGGTGGAGTCACCTTGCAAGTTTATAAGTTTAAAAATGTGTAATATGTTCTCCATTATTTACTTTTTGCTTGATTTAATAGTGGTTTTGGAGGTGGAGGTTACTTAAGAAGTAGGGAGTAGAATTCAGATTACACTTTGCAACTTTGTAAAGTTGCAAAGTGTAGTGAAAATTCCCATCTCTGCTTGGTCTTAATGAAAAGTGGAAAGTGAAGTCTGGATTACACTTTACAACTTTAAAAAGTTGCAAATTATAATGCAAATTCTGATTCCTAATAGGGACTTGGTAAGTGGGAAAGCAGAGGTTTTGGTGTATTTTGCAATTTTGCAAAGTTGCAAGGTGCACATAAATCTCTAGTTTCCACTTGGGTCTTGGAAAAGGGTATCTAGGCCATTCTGAAGCTTTTCTCAAAAAAAATTATAGGTCTCTTATAAGGCACAAGGCATTTTGAGGTTTTTGGCACAAAAATATCAACATGCACTAGTGTCGTTATTATGGCACTAGTGTCTAGCTAGCAGAACACTAGGCATGAAGGGCCAAGATTCAGAAATGAGGGTCTAGGACTATTTTGGGGCTGACTAGGGATGCTTGTGGCCCATACAAAGGCTAGATAAGTGTGACAATAGGATTTAAGATAGGTATAGGGATAATCTAGGGATAGGTAGGCTCAATTAGCACTCTCAACACTCAAATACCACTTTTAGGTGATTACATTTGCTCCCATTTATTCTAAAAATGCAACAAAGCAAAATGATTAGGGTAAAGAAAAAAGAAGCATACTTGGACTTAACTAGGATCTGAAGCTTGTGAAGTTGGGTCTAAGGATGTGAAGCATGCTCCAATGTGTGTCCTACAAATGAAATGTGTATAAATTAGTCTTTAAATAAGAGATATCAAAATTAAAACACTAAGTAAAGAAGTAAAGATGAGTAAAGAGATGGGAAAGAAGAAAGAAATGAATACACCTCACTGGGTACATAAGCTAATGCATGAACCTAGTGACAACCTATGTGTGTGCATGAATATAGTGATAATTTAGTGAATATCTTGGACTAAGTCAATAACTTACTCACTTCTTATGTATGGGTGGCTCAAAAAATCAATCCATTTTTGATTCCATCAATGCCCACCCCTGCTTGGTGGATCATGACTTGTGAATAGCTTGGATTGGACTGATAGTGTTTCCAACCCTCTCATGTAGGTGTATCAAGAACTTAAGTAGGATATGAATTCATCATTACCCACCCATGTGTATTAGATGAATATAAAATTGAACTGCACAAAGTAATTATAAATGTCTAACTAGGTATATCTAATTGTGTATGTTGGCTTTATGAGCACTCAGGTACATTAGGCAGCTCTGGGCCACTCAAGAATGCCAACCACTGTAGATGGAGTAAGGCATGAAACTAGTGTGCAACATGGAATATGATTTTGGGTTATACATCATATATAATTACATGTAATTTGTCATTCCATCTGATCAATCAGTGTGTAAGTGATCATATGGAAATAATGTACCACACACATGCCCCTAAATCTGATATCTGAGTATATGTATTCTAGACTAAGTTATAATAAATTGTATCTAAGTATCTAAACTAAATATGGGAATGGGCATGTTATACATGATGCCCCCAATCTGAGCAAACTGATATGAATCTGAGTTGAACTAGTATGAATTTGAGCAAAATTGAGTATAATTAATAAATATGTAACTAAATTCATGCAAACTTGTACTATACATTTTGTACTATTTTGGTCAATCTGGGTTTTCCTAAAACTAAGGATACTAGATAGTAACACCATATATTAGATAGTAGCTCCATGTGGTGCTAGTGTCCCATTTTGGGCATAGTGTCCTTTTGGGTTGAATTCTGTGTAATTGTACTACTTTTTGGGTTATTGTTTTTCCACTAATTTTACCTGTGCTTGATTTTATATAGTTAAGCTTGTGTACTAAAAAATGTACTTTGAGTGCAATATAGGAGCCTGGTCTTTTTTAAAAACCCCTATGAATTCTCCCTCTTTTAAGGGGAGTTGTTGAACCTATGCAAGAACTATCTTCAAAAGAAAAAGCTTTGCAAAATGTTTGTTATCCATAGCACATATGATAAATACATAATAATCCTATTTAATGTGCATACATAACATCAAAATGTAAGATAATTTGAGCATACGTATGTAATGTAAGATGCATGTTATGTCTAGCATTCACAAGTGTGCCAAGATAGATGTAATCAATGTATTTAATAGTAAATATAAGTAATAAATGGTTAGCTACCTAGGGGGGTGGGGCATGATGTCCACCATGACACCCAAGTAGGAAGGGTAGATGCATGAGGTCCCTCATGGAATAAAAAACTAGTATGTGTAACAAGAAAAGACAAGTGTCATGGCCATGATTCATACAATAAAACATACATACAAAACACATCAAGCACACAAAGTAGGCGAAGGGGCCATAATACAAGGGACATGGGCACTGTTGACCAAATTTTGACCCCAAGTCAAAATAGGTCAACCCCTCTAAATTTAAACTTTTATAAGGTTTTTATATGGTATTGTCATGGTCTACAATGGTCTTAAAGAGTCCCATGTGATCATATGTGTCCTTGTTTATCATTGTCCAAGTTTTGGTCTTAGGTTCACTTATTTAGTCATATGGTCAAATACAAGGTCTTGTATAGTCAAACTTGTTCAAATGTCTAATATACCCTAGGGTCATTACAAAAGGTTATTTGGATTCCATTTTTATCATTTTATCATGATCCAACCTTTGTTTGGATCTTATATGCAAAAAAAATAAAATTTACCACCTTTTGGTCCATTTGGAAGGGTTGGGCATACCAATCTAAAAAAAGAATGTTTCAAGAAGGTTATAAACATCCCTAATGTTAGAGAGAGCTTAGAGAATGTTTAGGGTTAGTTGAGTACTGACAAACTTGCAGGTTCAACCTCCCAAATTAGCAAAATGACACTTTTTAAGTAGTTTTGGGAACTTGTACAACCTTAGAGGATCAATTGTCAGTTAGAAATGGTTTTGAAGTGTCTCTTGGGATCCCTCACATCATTTACCAAATTTAGACCAAGTTTTAAGTCAAATTGATACTCTAGACACCTTTTCTCCTCCATCACTACCTTCACAAGCTCAAAAAGGTAAAATTGAAGTGGATGGTATGACTAGGAGAGAGAAATAGGAGCTAAAATTTTGGCCATTATTAGGGGTATTAATGAGTTTCAAATTAGTGTTATTTGTTTTAATAATGATGGCCTATTATTCATGAACAATCGCTAATGGTGACAGTAAGTCACTATGGCCTATTCATCCGAGAGGGGTCCGTTCTTGCACCTGTTTTTCCAATTCATAAATTGATGGAGAAGAATACTTTTGAGGGTGGTTCAAATACCAATAACTTACCATAGTGTGAGGTTCTCAAGATCATATTACACATGAGAGGTTCAAGATGGAAATCTATGTATACCTTTCAATAAGAAGTTAGTTGTCTCCTCCATAGGCATGTTGTATAGACTGTTGAGTGTATGGAAGATGTTCATTACTCATGGAGAGATTTGATGTGTCTCCCATACCTTTATATGTCTATGAAAATCTACTGTTATCATCCACTAAGTTTCTCAAGTTGATTAGAGGCTCTAATTTCTTACACACAAGGCATATGCATAAGAAGACTATGTATGTAGTCTATACAAGACTGTAGGGTGAGTTTGAGATGATAAAAAGCATGGTCATGAATTCTTGTGGACCATTGAGAAGTGGTTAGAAGGTATGAAGTGGTGAACAATGTCAAGAATTCAAGGAGCTTAATAGGATGTCTTGGTGAAGCTCTAAATAAAGTAATAGAGACCTGTAGGCCTCAAGCCTATATGTCCACATTTTGGATCAATATCAACATTCAATCTATACAAAGGCAATATCAATAGTGAAGACCTGAATATATTATAAATGAGTAATGTTGGGTGAATATTTTGTCATCAACTAATTGAAGGCAAAATGGATATATCAACCACAGCGTAATGAGATAAATCTCTCCTCTCAGCAAGGGGAGGATCCCTATAAACTACAATATACAATATAAACTGAAAATAGACTCAAAGGTGAGATCATACCATCCATCTCTCTTTTTTCAGGGATGATGTTCAAAATGTAAAGGAAAATTCCTATGTAATAACTAAAAGCAATTCTCTTCTTTTAGAAATGATGTTTAGTACACAGCGAGAAAACTTCTTGGGTAGTAACTAGATCCATAAGAAACCCACGAAAGCACAAAGTCTTCGTTGCTTCTCTTACTGATTTAGGACTAATATCATAGTAGAATGAAGTATAGCCTAAAGTCTCCACCAAAAAATACAATAGAGTATATGACCACAAAGGATAAAATTAGTTTAAAGCCTTTCCAATATCCTTTGTGCTGAAACACAAAACACACAAGCTAGAGACAATTATGGTAGCACAAAGTCTCCACAATCAGCTTCAGGACATCTTCTAGATTATTTTCACTTGCTCTGCTTATTTGATAAAATGGATAAGAATGTATTTAGGAAAGAGACATAAGAACAATTTCCTACATAATACAAGTTATTTCAACACAAAGTTTGAAAGGTCACTTGCTATCTCATTCACCTGATAAAATATGATTAACAATTTGAGTTCAAAGTCTCAAAAATGCCTTTCAACTTGGGTAGAGTTTTGATTTTAATAACTGAAAGATCTCCCTCATTCAAAATGAGAGATTAAAATATATAGTATTCCTTCAAATACTTGGGCACTCCTTTCCACAAGATGGCCCATGCTGCATTGAAGCATTAGAAAGAGGAAGTTCTATGCAGGGGCCATGCTGGAGTCGATTACCAGTCCTGACTTTGGCATTTAACTCATATCAAATGTCTTCTCCAAAGCATGGGTTGCTTGATCCTCTGAAAGGCAAGGCCACTCCTATTTATGATATTTACATGACTGCCCACTTATCTTTACTCAAATGAAGAAAAATAGGCCCCACCATTGAATGTTTGTGCTCTCTGATATCCACCTGATGGACTGTTCAACCCACTGGAATAACTCTTCCACTAATACTTCTGGATTCTCTATTTGATTATCTCTTTCCTTGCTATAATTTATCTCTTCCTAGTGATCTGAGCTCTTGGGTCTATCTTCTCACCTTCTACTCTCTTTTTCGGCTCCTTTCTTAGCAGATCGCTTAATTTATCCTCTGGTCTGCATTATTTGAAAATCAACGGTTATTCCATTATCCTAAATTTGACATTTTTAGGGATGTCACCAATCACTTGAACCATTCTTTTAGAGTTCATTGGTTCAATGGTTCAATGGTTCAACAGCTCAACACTTATGTTTTTCAAAGAGTCACATTCATTCGGTCTTCTTATAAATTCAATTCAATGTATCATTGATCCAACTATTTGAAACTTTTGCTAGAACCTTCTGCTTGAACCATTTTGAACCTTTAAACCATTTTGAACCTTTGAATTGTCTTGAAGTAGAGTTCAATGGTTCAACGGTTCAATGATTCAATGGTTCGGTGACGTTCATTTCAAATCATTGAACCCCACCGATGAACCATGTACAATTGAACTCTGACGTTGATGAACCTTACTTAGAAATTCTTTAGGAAATGCCGTCAAGTCTTTTGAATTGTTCCTTGTTCATTTTCTCCACTGAAAAACCCTTTAAAAATGAGAGATTTCCTTTTGCCGAAAAGACTTGGGTAATTGGATAACTTGACTGCTCAGAACATTTTTGAGAAGGAAGGAAACCATTTTTTGGCCTACAAGACCAAAATAGTTAACATGTTGACTACAAAAATGAGTGGCCAATTTTGGGAACAACAGCTGGCTCCAGTTGGGGAACTTCCATCGATTGTATTTTGAAATAATTGAAGGGAGTAGAAACTAGAATCCAAGTGCCTTTTTTCCATGCCATTGGGCCATGGAGTCATGCCACCAAGAAGAGAAAGACGCCTAAAAAATGAAATAAACAACACAAAACAAAACAAATAAAGACTATACAAATGTATAAATGAACTTATCTGATACTTCAAGAATTGAAGTGCTTTAGATGCTGCCCACTGCAAGGCAGTGAGAACAACATCCCATCTTGATATCTCAATAAAAAACTATTATCACCACTGAATTGATGGATGACGAATAGACCTCTCCACAAGAAATCAAATTTTCTATGCATTCCTCTTGGTTCTCTCCTCTTGCCCCACAACAAGACTTGATCTCCAATCTAAAAACCATGAATCCTTACTCTCTTGTTAAAGAGTTTCTTTACCTGATTTTGATGTGCAGCAACATGGTCCACTACCATGATTCATTGCTCTTCTAGTCCAGTCAAGCACATGATTTGATGGTCCTCATTAAACACCTACCAATGGTTGGCATTATTAGGTTCACTTGGTCTAAAGACCAGCTCAATAGTGTACTTGTTCTCTTTGAAATCCTTATGGGGAATCATGAGGGTTGCTGAGACAACCAATGAATCTGCACGATCATTAAACTCTCTGGGCACCACAAAAATATTGAAAGCATCAAAACTTTTAATATAATCCCATACAAGATTGTGATAATGTCATAATCTTTTATTTTTGGTTTGGTATAGATTCCTTACCTGATAAACCATCAGTTCAACATCTCCCCAAGTATGAAGAATCTTAATACATTTAGCATGAGCAGCTTTCAATCCAAGCAAGAAAGATTCATACTCGACGGTGTTGTTGGTATTGTTGAACTGTAACTTATATGAATAAGAAAAAATTTCTTTTTGAGGGGATATCAAAACAATTTTGGCTCTAGAACTAGTAGAAGAGAAACTACCATCAAATTCTAAAATCTAAACATTATTAGAATTTGATCTTCTCAAAGATTTCTCTTCGTTAGTGAGGGAAGATTCTTTTTTGCCTGAACTTTGCCTTAACAATTCTTCTGATTTTCTATCTAAATATTTTTATTTGTCACCTAATGAACCTTCATCTAACGAGCTAAAAACATCTTCAGTGGTGAGGAAATAGTTACACATTCCTGATGATTCAAATAAAATTTGAGCTTTGGGATCTGATGTTTGGGTGACAATATATTTTAACTCTTTCTCAGGAAGCAATTTTTTCATGACACCTTTAATAGGTATTCTTACTTCAGACAGATCCATATTCAACTCTCCACCTACATCCTTATAAAAATTATGTCTGAGCAAAATGCTGTAGGAAGCTGGAACATTGGCCACTAAGACTATCATCTTAATCCTCTTATATGGAAAAGCCGCAAATGCAAATTGGGCATCTTTGATTTGACCCAAAAGTGGCACTTGTTTGTTTTCCATAGAGAAACATCTCCCAAAAGTTCTAGTTAAGGTAAGACCAAGAGAGTATGCTACCTTGGTGGGCATAACATTGTCATAGGCTCCAAAGTCTATTATACAGTTGCTCAACTTATGACCATTTATTAACAGAGAAACATAAAAAGGTTCTATTTTTTTGGGGGAAACAAGAGGATTAGCGACAAGATTATTTTGGATGGATTTATTCTTCGAGGAATCATGAGTCACCTTTGGAAAGCCTTATCTTATAGGGATGGCTTTATTTTTTATGTATTTAGCCAACCTATCAAACTGTTCAAGATTGGCTTGCAAGTACTCAAATTCAGTCATTTAAATCTTGGTCTTTTTAGCATGATCAATTATATCAAATAATTGAAATAAATTAGAAATAGAGAAAGGAATACATCATCTTGATCTTTATTGGGTGTGGCACTGATTTGAAGAATAGAAGTAGAAGGTACAAGATGGTTTGAGGTACTTACTTTCTTACTGATCACTGGGTCCTTTGATTAGAAAGACAACGAAGCCCCCCATTTAATAATTGAAATTATTGGCTGAGGTTCTTCTCCTACCTTTCTCTTATCAGTTGGTTGAGTTGACTGGTTCTAGGACCTAGTAAAAATAACATATGATCATTCAAACACTTCTCCCTTTCTTCTAACTTCATCTTGATAATTCAAAAAACCAATGTTGAAATTGCCAGCTAATTCTTCTTCTCCTTCTACAAAGAGGTTAACATCATCTTCTTTGTCCAACTCAAGTTGGAAAGATAAATCATGTTCAGCTTCATGATAACCAACTGTTGAGTTAGTCAGTGTTGCTTCAATGGCAAGCTTCCCCTGTACAAGAAGAAGGTGATTGGGTTGCCCTTGATTCCTAATAGCATTGCTTTGATATGAATGGTTAGGGAATGTCTTCCTTGGTATATTCTGATAAGAAGGAGAAGCAGACATTCCTTGGGCCATTTACCTTTTCAAAGCTAACAACTCATTTGCTAACTTTTGCACCATAGGATCAGTGGTGTTTGTAGAAGAATTTTTATTAGGTGAAGAAAATTTATTTCTATTAGGATCTCTTCTTATCTTACCTGGAAGGATAAGATCATCTTCAACCTCGGTATCCAAAATTTGAGCTGCAAAAAGATCTATATGGCCAGTCTGCCTCAACAAAAAACTCACTTCAAGAAGTTGAGAATTGATGAAGAAGCACTTAAAATTTTTTGGTGTTGGATGAGCAATTGTAGGAATCTTGTTCCTCAGCTTATCGAATTTAGCAATGAAGTCTCGCATAGGCTCATGAGGCTCCTTCTCCATTTGCGTAGGCTGAGCAAAAAAGGCATGTGCATCTTCTATAGGTTTGAACCTAGCCTCAAACTTGGCCTTGAGAGTGTTCCAGTCAATTATAGTCTGAGCTTGAAGATGATAAAACCAATCCATGGTAGCACCTTGCAAAGTTTCTACAAACTGTCTCACCACTATATCTTTAAATTCCATGCCTATCATGCCACATGCTATGTAGAAAGCAACAATATGCTCATTTGGATGAACCTTCCCGTCACCATAGAATTTGGAATTTTTTTTTCTTAAACTATGAGGTAGTTCATGTAAAGGTGGGGTTAGATTGAGGGGACCAAAAGTGTTACCCCAAGGACCTTGGGCTGCCATGATATGATGATTAAATGGAGGAATAACAAACATTTATGGGGTAAGTATGGATAAAAATTTACTAGCACTGAAACTAGAAGCTTCGTCTTGTATTGGAGATCTGACATTGGTAGGAGGAAAACTCTTGGTACATTGAGGCGAGATGGTGGAAAAAATATTACAAAATTATTTCATTGCACCAACTCAAATATAGGATCAACAATACCTTGAGCTCTCTGGATTTGCGTGTACAGTGTATTTACCAGAGTGTAAAATAGAAAAGGACTAGAAATACTTCAATTGAAGCTTGAGGCTTCAAAGTGCACGTTCGTATCCCCAGCAGAGTCGCCAAAAAATTGTTGGGTGAATATTTTGTCATCAACTAAATGAAGGGAAAATGGGTATATCAACCACAACGTAATAAGATAAATCTCTCCTCTTAGCAAGGGGAGGCTCCCTATAAACTATAATATACAATATAAACTGAAAATAGACTCAAAGGTGAGATCATACCATCCATCTCTCTTTTTTTAGGGATGATGTTCACAATGTAAAAGAAAATTCCTATGTAATAAATGAAATCAATCCTCTTCTTTCATAAATGATGTTCAGTACATAGTGGAAAAACTTCTCAGGTAGTAACTGGATCCATAGGAAACCCACGAAAGTAGAAAGTCTTTCGTTGCTTCTCTTATTGATTTAGGATTAATATCATAGTAGAATGAAGTGCAGCCCTAAGTCTCCACCAAAAACTACAACAAATTATATGATCACAAAGGATAAAAGTAGTTCAAAGCCTTTCCAATATCTTTTGTGCTGAAA
This sequence comes from Torreya grandis, assembly GCA_037957365.1. Classification (NCBI taxonomy): domain Eukaryota; kingdom Viridiplantae; phylum Streptophyta; class Pinopsida; order Cupressales; family Taxaceae; genus Torreya; species Torreya grandis. Next base: position 1,515,322 of record JARHVA010001662.1, on the reverse strand, counting down.
TGCAAAACACACAAGCTAGAGCCAATTATGGTAGCACAAAGTCTCCACAATTGGCTTCAGGACATCTTCCAGATTATTTTCACTTGCTCTGCTTATTTAATCAAACGGATAAGACTGTATTTAGGAAAGAGACATAAGAATAATTTTCTACATAACACAAGTTATTTCAACACAAATTTTGAAAGGTCACTTGTTATCTCATTCACCTGATAAAATATGACTAACAATCTGAGCTCAAAGTCTCAAAAATGCCTTTCAACTTGGGTAGAGTTTTGCTTTTAATAACTGAGATATCTCCCTTATTCAAAATGAGAGATTACAATATATAGTATTCCTTCAAATACTTAAGCACTTCTTTCCACAAGATGGCCCATGCTGCATTATATGCATTGGAAAGAGGAAGTTCTGTGTAGGGGCCATGCTGGAGTCAGTTACTAGTCTTGACTTTGGTGTTTAACTCATATCAAATGTCTTCTCTAAAGCATGGGTTGCCTGATCCTCTAAAGGGCAAGGCCACTCCTCTTTATGATACTTGCATGACTGTCTAATCATCTTTACTCAAATGAAGAAAAATAGGCCGTACCATTGAATGCTTATGCTTTTTGATATCCACTTGGTGGACTATTCCACCCACTAGAATAAATCTTCCACCAATGCTTCTGGATTCTCTATTTGATTCCCTCTTTCCTTGCTATATTTTGTCTCTTCTTGGTGATCTGAGATCTCAGGGCTATCTTCTCACCTTCTGTTGGCTTCTTCAGCTCCTTTCTCAACGGATCGCTGAGTTTGTCCTTAGGTCTGTGTTATTTGAAAATCAATAGTTATTCCATTATCCTAAATTTGACATTCGTGGGGATGTCACCGATTGCTTGAACCATTTTGTACCTTGAACCATTCTTTTGGAGTTCATTGGTTCAATGGGTCAACGGCTCAACACTTGTGTTTTTCAAAGAGTCACATTCATTCGGTCTTCTTATGAATTCAATTCAATGTATCGTTGAACCAACTATTTGAACTTTTCGCTAGAACCTTCCACTCGAACCATTTTGAACCTTTGAACCATTTTGAACCTTTGAACCGTCTTGAAGTGGAGTTCAACGGTTCAACGGTTCAACGGTTTAATAATTCAGCGACATTCATTTCAAATCATTGAACCCCACAGATGAACCATGTACAATTAAACTCTGACATTGAACCTTACTTAGAAATTCTTTAGGAAATGCCTTCAAGTATTTTGAATTGTTCCTTGTTCATTTTCCTGACTGAAAAACCCTTTGAAAATGACAGATTTCCTTTTGCCGAAAAGACTTGGGTAATTGGATAACTTGACTGCTCAAAACATTTTTGAGAAGGAAGGAAACCATTTTTTGGCCTGCAAGACTAAAATAGTTAACATGTTGACTACAAAAAAAAGTGGCTGATTTTGGGAACAACAAACAAGACACAGTCCTTGAAGAGATTCTAAATCACTTGGAACATCTAAGAGCTAAAGTAAACGAAGTTAGAAATCAAATATACACCTACAACTATGTATGAATTGTGTACTTAATGACAGTGACAGAGGTGTGTGATAAATACTATGAACCTAATTGAAAATTATAGGTAAGTTTATAACCATCAAGGCAATTAGTGATGACTTGATGAAGGCCTAAAACTAGAATGTAGTCTTGATGTCCTAGTAAGCACCTACAAGTGGCCTATTAGAGGGATAGTTGAATCTCAGGGCTAATGAAGAGGAAGAGATGTTGATAAGTCTATGAATCCAAATTGGAGCCTTAGCTAAGCCCATGGGCTATATAGGAGGCTAGAGCTAAAAGTGAGGTTTATAAACCTCTAAGCACAGTCATACCCTTGAGCATGACCTATAGGGTTGTTTGAAGGGCCAACTCAGTTTCAAACCTCAAGGAGAGAATGATAAGATTGTTTTAAAGGGCATTGAACATATTTGAGACTTCAATAAACATTCAAGACTATTGAAAAGGTCATTTATTAGAAGATGAGGTCCCAAACTTAAAGAACAAAGTCAAAGATCTCTCAATACACCTACAGGATGCAAGAAGGTCAAGTCACCCTTAGACCTAAAGGAAGGAATATAAGGGTAAGGAAGATATGTTATAACCAAATTAGGAATAAAAAATAGTTCAAATGCCATTTAAGAAGATCATTGGAGTGAAGGCAAGGCCTGAACACCCTAACACAATCATGATACTAAAAAGATATACATAAGCTATAGCTTGAGATAAGCCAATTGTAAGCCTAAAATGAAAAGCAAAGCATGGAGTGAGGGAATCTAAGTTCACCTCAGATACACAAAAGGTCATAATATTTGTTAAGACCAAAAATATCATGAGTTGGTGGAAAAACTGGGTTTTAAACCACAAAACTTAGTCTAAGCCCAAAACCCTGCAGTCACATTAGCAAACCCTGCCTATCATGAGAGAAATTATTGTGATGAGGCCTCTAAAGGCATGATCATGCTATAAAATTTGGTATAGAATGTGTTCATAATTTGAAAAAGACATTCATGATCCCTCTAGGCCCATACAATCAGTGGATATATCCATTGTTTTGTCTCAGACCCTACCCACTCCTTAGGCAAGGGGCAGTCAAGAGACTTAGGCATCCACTTGAGCTCAAAGGCATGAAAAAAGTTTCAAAATCTCATGGTGAGTTATTTAGGCACCATAAAAACATTAAAAATGCTCCTAAGCACCTAAAAGAGGTACTCAAGCTTAGGTTTTCACTCCATGGACCTTGAGGGCTAGCAAAGAGAAGACATGCTTTTAAACCCCACACCCTGACTAGTGCACCATGAGCACATAGAGGAGTAACCAATGCTTAAAAATCATGTGAATGGATGTTGTATATATTTATGAACTATTCACAATAGTGAGTATGACTTTTGAGACTCAAAACTCAAATTAGACTTATCTCATGCTTGAGAAACACTATGCAAGCCACTTGAAGAACAACTTTAGATGCTCATACCATTGATCATAATTTTCATGGGAGTATTAGGATTTTTAATAATTTAATGGGTCTAATAATAAGGTTATATAATTGGAATAAGGTCATTTAATGATCTTTTCTTTATGCACAATCATTAAGACCCCAAACAGGTCTTAAACCCTCTTAAAACCCTAAATGTGACTAGTTTATAGAGAAAGAGCTCAAATTCATATCAAATTCCACCATTTGATCTCAAAACATATTTTATGTTGTTTAGGACTCCAACTATGTTTTTAACTTGTACTTAAATTGTATGGACTACTGTATGGATTGCCCAAAATACCTTATTTTTTCATTTTTTGTGTTTTGTAGGTGTTCTGAGAAGGGAAGAGCTTCCCAATCATGGGATAAAGTTAATTGGGTATTTTAATAGATTTTAAAATCTATAAATTTTCATAATATATTATAAAGATGATCAAACTTGGCCTATTTTTCAAGGCAGTCTCAAATAGGCTTTAAATGAGACTAGGTGGTAAGGCCGTTTCTTGGTTTGGTTACTTCCACAAGGTCTCAAGACTCCTAAATTGACGTGGAGGTTGGTGATGAACCAGAGAAAGTGAATAAAATTCTTATGGGTGTTTACACATGTGTTGTAGAAGTCTAGAGCAAGAAAATAGGGTCAAAAGCAAGGAGGCCTAACTCAAGAGAGAAAAAGGCAAAAAAAATGGGTTTCCATTTGAAGTCTGAAGACAAAATTGGGTATGGATTTTTAATGCCATATAGGGTCCTATAAAATTCCATTAGTTTTTAAATATAATCTGTGCAAATCCCATAAAAGGATATTTATAGGGGGAAAAGGGTACAAAGAAACTAGGGCTATTGAAGGCTTAATGAGCAAACTGAGTTTTGGGGGGTTGGTTAAAAAATAAAAATGGTTTGATTTAGACATAATAAAATATTTGAAGACCATTCATATGGTTTGGATGAGTTTAAGAATATGCACTGGAGTATTAGGCCACTTGGACCAATCTAGGCATGGGAAATGGAGAGTTACAAGACACCTATTCATATAACTGATGAAATGGTAGGTCATAAGAGTTTCTCAAGACATGTCCTATGTTTAATGAGTGTTTTGAGATAATTTAAAGTACAATTCATAGTTTTAAGGTCCATTTTTACTCATTTCATACAAATAAGGGTAGTTTCTAAGGAGCTAGTCAAGGTGTCAAGTAAGTTTGTAACCCCCATGCCACTTGGAAGGTTGAAGCTGCTTCAAGAATGAGACACATGGCCTTGGAGGTATATTAGACTATATCATAACTCCTTTTTTGATTATAACTCTCATGCAAACTTATCACTCATCTTCTACCACACCAATCTCTCTTCTCTTTCACCATTCTCTATATATTGAGCCACTTTTGGCTAAATTAGTATCCTCCACCTGGGTATGGAAAAACCCTAACCATTTATTCTAACTTTGATCAATAAAATAAATAATGGTTTACCTCATTCTATGACTACATGTAGTGATAAATCTCTAAATGGTTGATCTTACCAAGTGTAGATGTATATCACCTTGTTTGTGTCCTATTTATCTTACCTAATGTTGTTATTTCTCTATTAAAATTTGTATTTGGTGTCATCAGGGATCTCTTATGGGTTTTAAAGTGTAATTATTCTTCCATCTTATCCTTATAATGCCTTACCCTTACACAAAACATTGATGGAATATGTTCATTCTAGGATGTGTGTATGTTCATGTTGTCTTGTAGGTCTCAGTGTATTGTGCAATGTGTGGTAGTGGTCAACAAAATTTGGTGCATCACCACTATAGTTAGGTTTATTTTATTTCTTTCTCCCCTTTTTCAAAGTAATCAAGTAATGTGTGAGCCTAAGTGATTCATCAAAGGGAGCTAGCCCTTCAATCTAGAGGTTTGCCCCTATTATAGATAACCCATAGGTCTAGGGGTAATCCCATATTTAACCAAATTTGGAGAGGTATAAAAAACCTTCTCCTAGGGTCAGAATTTTGGTTATAATAAGAACATGTCATTAAATCTAAGAAAATAAGACATACAAGAACATGTGCAAATGTTCACATACACAAGCAACATGCAAGTGGGTTGAGAGCCACATTGAAGGACATGTTCAAATTTATGCATACATAATAAAGAAAAGAACACACAAGGACATCGGCACATGTCCAAAGCATACATACTATGAATATAAGTGGTGTATAGATAAATAACTATGACATATTCAAATGTCATTGAATAAAAGAAGCATAGAGATATAATTAAGTCTAAACTAAGAAAGATAGAAATGAAAGCATGCATGAATATGGAATACAAATTTGTATAAGATCCAGGATGTACATATTTTGAGTCTAAACTAGTAATATCCAAAAAAAAATTGAATAAGAGTATCATGATCAATATCAAGATATAACAATGTCAAACTTGGGATGTAAAGTATAGAAGGATAAAACTTGGTAATTAAAACTATGTATAGGGTGCCCCTGAGTGGGCGAATGTGTCAAGTGAAGACCCATGTATTGGTGTATATGCCCCTAGTGGGTAGACAATGGAAAGTATGGATTAGTGTGGTAGACCTAAGTCCTATAAGTGATCTATAAGAACTTGACAAGAACAAGTGAAGCATGTATATATGATAAAACTGACTATAATAAGATAATTAACATATGTAGTGTCTGGAAATATAAAAAATGTAAACATAACAATGCATATAATCTTTAATTTTGTGTTTCCTAAGTAATATTTAACTATTTTTGTGTTTATTAAATATTATAATGTTTTTATATTTATTAAATATAAGTTATGTACAAGTAATATGAAAATGAACTATGTACAAGGAGTAAGAGAGAGGAAAGTATGTACAAGAAAGGAGGAAAAGACTAACCGATGAGTCTCATGGGAGACTCACTATCACTGTGACCTATGTCAAATAAGGGAACTATGATCATGCATGTTGTGTGAAAGGGCAACTATGGTCCCATAATGTACTACACTGAGTGATCTATATATGTATATGTCTGTGTAGTAGTGTTAAGAATCTATGGCACTGACTATGGTGTCTTATGAACTATAGAGGTCTTAGGAACCCATCTAGTAGAATAAGTTTTAGGTGGCATAGGTTACATATGATGAGAACCTTGAGAAACCAATAATATTGATCTCGATAGAAAGTGAGTAGAGGGAGGCCCTATAGAATCTGTAACATATCTCTAATGCATGGGTCTCTCTAATAATGGTCTCCATGGGAGAGTATGTGTATATGTCAATACTATAGGAGTAGACCTCACTTGCACTGGTGGCTCTACTGAACTCTATGGTGTATGAATAAGAACTGTGCTATGAGTTGTAATTGATAATTGTGTTGTATTTGGTAACTATGTTATAACTAGTAGTTGTGATGTAATTACCTGTGGAAGAGGTAGAGGATACTCATATGGAAGACCCTTAACTATGACCACCTGATTTGCATGTATATATTTTACTATGGATGGGATGGGTCATAGATTTTATATCCATGGCCTACCCAATAACATATCAAACACATGTGCACTATGTACTACTAAGAATTGAGTGGACAAATGTGCATGTCCAACCTATAATGGAATCATAATCTTCATGATGGAGCTCTGAACATGACCATTGAAACCATTAATAACTATGTCTATAGGGGATATATCCTACTATGAATATCCCAAATGGCATAAAAGTGTCATAGTGCACATGCTAATGCTTGACCCATTATCAACCAAAACACTCGGATGATATTATCTATAGGATCATATCAAGAGTGCATTTAAATATATATCATCATCAATAATCTTTTGATATGAGAAGGTGATGAGTGATCTATCTAGAATTGTAGTGTGGTACATACCAATTATGTCATGCAATGGGTGTGCCTCTTCTAGAATAGTATGATATGAATCTAGTGGTGGATGTGCCTGATGTGTAGTGAACACCTAAAGTACTCCCTACCTCATTTGTTGAGTATTTTGGAAATGGATATGAGAATATATTTAATGAATTATCTTTCATTTTTTGTACTTTTAGTGCCTCTGTGGGTGTGCCCACATCAATAATGTTAGCCTCAATAAAATCTTATATCTTATGTTTCATGTTAATGCATCTACTTGTTATATGGCCTGGTGCACTGTGATACTCACAAAATGCATTGGAATCATAGTTATTTATAAGAGGTCATGCCGTATCAACCAATTTTATGGGAGGGAGAGATATGACATTACATTCCAAGAGCTATTGTAAAACTTGTGCTAGAAATTTTGGAAGGTTGGTGAAGACTTTGCATAGAGGAGCTAATAAAACCAAGTGAAGAGATGGCTTTGAAGTTGTATTAATTATGGCCTTTTGATCACTCTTGTTTTTAGTGGCCCTTACCTTGTATAGAGGCTTACTTGAACTATTAGTAGCTGAATTTTATCCTTTGGTATATTTTAATTTTCCCTTTGATAGAATCTTGACTTTTCTTTCTTTTACTATGTGGCACAAATATGTGAATATTAGAAAATTATTAAACAAGATAGATTTGTGTAATGTTGGTATAAGACTCTGTTTGAATATGTCCTAAATCTCTTTATTTGTCATGGGGCTAGTCAATTTAGCTAATATAGTCTTGTATCGTAAGACATATTATATAATAGGTTCATTTGACTTTTGTTTCAACTATGCCACTTGAGCATATGAGATCTTGTCACTGTTATTTATGAAGAAGTGTGCTAAAAATGTCATCAAATGATTGAATGTTGTAATAGATTGATTCGATAAGTCATAAAACCATTGCAAGGCACAATCCTTTAAACTATATGGAAATAACTTTGTGAGAAGCTAATAATTGGACATGTAGTCCAAACATATTATGTGAAAATCTTGGAGATGGTGCTCTGGGTCACACTTGCCATCATACAATGTAAGCTTAGGTGCTATGAATCCAGATGGTAATGGAGTTTCCACTATGTGATGTGCCAAAGGTGTATGTAAGAGGACATTAAAATTCAAGGCATGTGATGGCCTAGTGGCTCCCTTTTCAAGATATAACACCTTAGCCTATAGAGTATGAACCTTGTGCATAAGGGATTATACATCTAAAGTAGAGGAACTAGCCACAAGAGGTGTAGTTGTCACTGAATGTTGTTGAATTACAATTATTAGTTATGCTAGCTAAGATGGCCCCACTATAGGTGTAACAATGTTATTAACTAAGGGAGTTGAATATTTACCATTGTTTAAATTTTAAAGTTCTTCTTGAATAATAGTGATGAGTTCATCTTACATATTTGAATGTTTGGACATAAAATCTTGTAATTATTTCTTATCAGTCTCATCAAATCAGTTGTTGAATTCTGCCATTGTAGTTTGGGAAGTAGGAAAACAAATTATTGTATATTTTAAACCTTTAAAGAATTTTAATCTAAGAAATATTACAAAAAATAATATTGAAACAAATCTAAAATTTTGGAACTAAAATTTGAGTATAGGCACAAAAAGGATACAAACCCTAAGAACATCTAGGGTTAGGGTTTGAGCAATGTTTGAAGTAAGTCAGGTTCACCAAATGTTTTAACCTTTTAGGATTTAGTGAAGTTTAAATCATATGTTTGTTAAAGAGATGAGTAGACTAAATAAGGTAAATAATTTTCATTAAATACAACCACTAATTTGTTATAGAATTGACTAGTTTTGAGTTTTCTAAAAATCATAATAAATAGTGCAAGTAACGACTTAGATAGAAAACACCTAATATAGATGATCTAGGTGCTAAAAACTAAGATGGAATCTAGTATAAGTGTAATAAACTAGATCATTATGTTAGAATCCCTCTTATATAATAGTGCCGCAATTGGACAGTAGCACCATTATTGGCAAAGTGGCAATATTATCCTGATATTGGTGATAGTGTCCTATGTGCAGGATTGTCCCAAGATTTTAGGTGCACTTGTGTCTAGATCTCTAGGGTCTATTCTTACATGCATGAGTTATAGAACCCTATATTTTTCCAAAAATGACTAATTTATTTTGTAAACCCTAATCCTCCATGTAACTATGGTATGATCTAAAAAGTGTGTTCGTTAGTTGGATAGGCTGGACATCCTCAACACCCCATCATGAAGAGAGTTGCCTACATACCAATAATCTAAGGAAGGATAAATATCAATGTATTTATCCCCACCTAAGTGTTAGTGAAAGTGCAAGTGATGCTTTTATGATAGTGGCCTTGAGTGCCTTGAATGTACTTGAGACTAGAAATATGGACAATTTAAGCTTAGGGATGCTATAGATGGTGTTATGTAGAAGTAGGGAAAAATAAGAATTGATAACCTTAATTATGCTCAACTTCTTCTGTGTTTGAATGCGTATTTTTCATCTAATTTCCATCTAATGGTTAGAGGGATAAAAATAATGTATTTACACCATTTTGTTCTTTGTGTGGATGATAAAAGATGTCTAGGCTAACCTTAGGAGGTTATAGTTTTAAAAAGATATCTATTTGGGAAAAGATAGGGAAAAGGAAATTAATGCCATTTTGGGGACACTGGCACCAAGTGGTGTTATTGTCGTTATTATGGTTCTAGTGTCTAACTATTAAAACACTAGGCACAAAGGGCTAGGATTAGGAAATGAGGGTCTAAGACTACTTTGGGGCTAATTAGGGATGTTGATAGCTTGCACAAAGGTTGGATAAGTGTGAAAATAGGCTCCAGGGCTAAGTTAGGGATAGGTAGTCTCAATTATCACTCTTAACACTCAAATACCACTTTTAGGTGATTACACTTTTATTATATTTGCTTATATTATGCCATTGAAAATGTGTAATAAATATCTCATGTAAGTGTATGTTTATGTTTAACCCTAAATGGATATATGAATCATAACTTAGTGTTAATACAGGGTTAATAATATATAAATGATCATGCATAAGGGTGATAATCAGATCTAGAGTAGGCCAATTAGATGTTAAACTCAAATATAACATATACTAAATTTATTATGCTAAGAATAAGATAAATATAGAAAGTATAACTAATCTATGGATGAAAATGACAAAGAAGTGATCTACTTAGTCGGTTATGATGCAAACATAGTGTTGGATTTAGAACAGGCAAAAAGTAGGCTAGAAGAAGATTTTGGCAAAGTCATCAGATTCTAGATCTAACACTTTTAGAGCTCTAAACATTGATGTCAGCCTAGGATGGTTGTGTCAATGCTACTATCTAGGTTCGATACAAGTGTCTTATATGGAATATCTATTTAAAATGGATGCAACCACCTGGATGCTTTTGGGATTGACTTTTCCTTTGATCTAGTGTATTCATATCTGGGTCATAGACTATCACTCCTCATGAATTTACAAAACCCTAGTTCTTCATATTCATTGTGACCTTGGGAAAAAATGAGTTAATGGGAACATAGTGTTGATCTAACCCCAAAGACTCTTATGTTATTTATCATTACCTATATATCTAATACTTTGAAGAGGGTCTCATACTAATGTATTTCTCCCCTACATGTTGGCTAGTGTGTGAATCATGTAATATATGCAAAGCAAGTACAAAAGTGACCTAGCTTTTTACTTAGAAAATTGGGCTCTTGAGTTGATCCTTTATTACTTCAGACCTATAGATGTGATGTACCTATGAATGGTATGGAAATATAGAAGGATTGTTCAATTGAATGATCTTTGGTAAGAATACTTGGTATTGTCCCTGTGTTGCTAGGCAAGGAATTAATAAGGGTTGATATTATATTTATATTAATCCTTTTAGATAAGTAAATTTCATTAAATAATTTAGGTTGACCATTAAGATATGTTTCATTCATAAATTAGATGACTTTAGGGCACTAAACACTTGTGTCGGGTTAATACACTAACGTTGATGCTAGTGTCTATCTTAGTTGTTAGTGTTTAAAGACCAAAAAATTAGGTATAGGTTTAGAACTTATAGATATGGAAGATAAGTACATTTTAAGAATTTTGGGAAAGATAGAAGGCTTGGGTCATCGACATAATATTGGTCAAACTAAGATATATAGGCCAAGGGGTACACAATAGAGTAGATATAAGACTTACAAAAGCATGAAAGATCCATAACTGAGAAGAACAACAAAGGTCTGAGTTTACAAAGTGTACAATATTGAGGTGTTATATAATCCATAAATATCATCTGCATTTTCCTCCCCTTTAATCTAGTAATGAAATTGTTAGTTTAAAAGAAAGTAATGCATAATTGGGTGTGTATAACACACCTTGTCTTTGTGTATGTCCAACTTGAGTGTTTTACTGGTGAATGACCAAAAATTAAGAGCATGTTATAGTATATAATTAGTGCATATAATCTGGGATTGATGATATTTGAAATAGATTTAAATTGAATGAGTAAGGTTTAGGAGTACACCAGTTGTTTTAACCTTTTAGGGTTTTACACATGTAATTCCTATATTTGGTAAAAAGGATGAGATGTCTAAATTAGTTAAATAAATATGCAATAATTAAGTACTAATTTGTTGTGATTTTTACCTTGTTTGACTTTTTGTAAATAGAAACAAATAAAGATAAATAGAGACTTATCTAAAAATTGATTGTCGTAGATGATTTGGGTTATGAAACTTGGGATATATGTAGTAGTCTATGTCATCAATAGGATTTTGGTGTTCATCTTCTCATTAGACTGTAGTGCCTACTTTGGATAGTTTTTCCATCTATGTTTAGTGTCCTCAATGTGGTGCTAATGTCCCCTTTGTAGGACTGTTATGATTTTCATGAAATTCCTACACCTGGGCTTGTGTCTATATGTTTAATTCTTATGTAACCAAAACCTGTAACTCTATATTGTACCTAAAAAACTTGATTTGATGTGCAAACCTTAATCTCTATACAAGTATGGCATAAGCAATAATTTTGTGTGTTAGTAGGATGGACTAGACATCCTCAACACCCCATTGTGTAGAGAATTTCTTACATACCAATACTTCGAGGAGAGATCAAGTTCGATGTAGTTCTCTCACCTAGTGCTTGATGTATGTGCGAGTGAATGCTAGAATGAGAATGGCCTTGGATGCCTTGAATGTGCTTGAGCTTTAAAATGCTTGAAAAATAGACTTAGGTATACTATATATGGTATTATGAAAAAATTAGGGTAGAATAGGGATCAAATAACTTAATTTTTCACAACTTTGTCTTTGGCTTGAATAGAATTTGCATCTATTTTCCATCTAGTGAATAAAGGTAGATTAGACTTGTATTTATAGGGTTTTATTACTTATGTAGATAATATAATGAGCTTAGGATGACCTTGGAAGATGCACACATTTAAAAACCTATCCATTGGGAAGAAGGATAATAGTGCCAAGTTAGGGACACTAGCACCATGTGGATGTAGTGTCCCAAATGTGGTGCTAATGTCCTTTTGGTCGACTATTGAGAAAGTTTGATTGGGATCTTGGATGTTAGTTTTGGGACCATGTCTTGACTAGATGTAGGTGATTGTGGTCTATTGAATGACTAGATATGTAAGTCCAATGCTCAAGGATAGGCCTATGGATAGCCTAGGGATAGGTTAACTCAAATGACACTCTTAGCATCCAATTACCACTTTAGGTGATTACACCTATGTCGATATAACATCCTTGCTTGTTGAAAAGCTGATTTGAAAAAGATGTATCATTGTAAGGCTCTAAAATTGAGATTAGGACAAATATTGATAAATATTGAAAGTGCATATATCCAAAGAGATAGAGAGAGAGAGATTGGAAGGCACATGCCCCCCACTTTGGATCAAAAGTGAGTTTCCACCTAGTAGTTGAGATTATCTCCATTATGTAATCTAATGATACTTATAACCTAGTAAGTCTGAGTGAAACAAGTCACCAACACTATCAAACTAGTGAGGCTATATGATATTATCAATTCCAACCTAAAAACTTGGCAAGATTGAGTGATTCGATCGCCTCAACCATACCAAAAGGTGAATCAACTACTGTAGTAGATTGACTTAATATAGTGCATAAAACTACAATTGATGGGTGGTGATAGTCCTTGAGAATGTTCTAAAATTTAAAATTTATTGGGATTTTTAAATATTAGGCACATATTGCATAATATATGCACCTTAGATATGTCTCATGCTGAAACTATATATATTAATGGCATTAATGTATATAATTCTGCCACAATCGTGAATCTAAATCATATAAATATGTGTTTTGACTAATTCAAAAAAATGTGTAAGTGTGGAGAACATGATTCTAAAGCATGCCCCCACTATATATGGAGAAAAATGAAATTAATATAAGTACCAATGAGGAGAAAATATTTCCAAAACATGCCCCCACCTATAATTTAGAGATGTTAAATATTGAATAGGCATGGAGAACGTGCTTCTAAAGCATGCCCCCACTGAATCTAAAAATTGTGAATGTGTGGAAGCCATGCCCATATGACATGCCCCCATAGAATTTGAAAACTGATATAAATACCTTATCCTTAATGAGTGTGGATAACATGCTTCCAAAGCATTCCCCCATTGAATCTAAATATTGATATAAGTTCCATATACTGAATGAGTGTGGAGAACATGCTTCAAAATTATGCCCACACTGAATCTAAAAATTGTTCCAAGTGTGGATAACATGACTCTATGATATTCCCCCACTAATATTCCCCCCCCCCTTTTTAGGTGAGATAAAGATATAAATTGGTAGTTACCTCACCTCAAAAGGATAAGATAACTATATGATCTGTGAATGTAACCATGTAGCATATAGAAGGAACATGTCTAGTTAGACATAACATTAAATCTCATAGAACCAATGTTATCACATGAAGGAATAATATGCATGATAAGGATCCTAGAAAAATATAGATAGTAATAATATAAGCTTGACAAGAAAATAAGCTTACACACAAGAACACTCAAAAGCAAGTTAAAAGGCAATGGTCTAAGGAGACCACAAACAGGGGGGATGTTTAAATGCTGCACAATCAAAGGACATGAATTAGTCAAATGTCCATACAACAAAAAATGACATATGCAAATGTTAATAATATCATACATAGGCATGGGGGCCATAAGTAAAGGATCATATTAAAATGCTCGAATGAGTAAGACAATAATAAAGCAAGACACTTAAGGAAGTGCATGAAGTAAAGCATAAGTGACCAACATAAACATGTCATAGTAGCCCATGGATCTAATGTGTTAGGAAAAATTGTCAGTGTATAGCATATCAAGTACCCTGTGTAAGATATAATCATGGATAAAGGCATGTGTAATTATATATGTAAGCTCAAACATGATAATGAAATGTGATCATTGAACCATATAACATGTGTGAATCAAGATCAAAGAAGCATATGCCCCCAATGTTTATATGACATGAGTAAAGGGAAGGACCAACATCTGAAATATGAATAGGTCATGTATTTTGTGTATGCATGTATCACACTCAAGTAGAAGTGTGACACACATGTGTATGTATGAGTAACTGAGAATGCCATACATCAATATGGAACTCACACATACATGCTAAGGAAGTAATAGAATAGGTATGTACCAAAAACATTTTTGGATTTTTTAATGTTTTTGATTTTTTTTGGTAGTTTGGAATATTTGAAGAGATTACTCTATGATCTCATCCAATAGATGGTCATAGGTATCTCCCCCCACTCAATCCCTAACAACCTTAAGTTTGGATATTTTAAATTGTTTGCATCATGATTAGATATGTTGAAAAGGTAGATAGCATATTCCTCATATTTTGCATGTGTAGTAGAATAATTAAGGCTATCATTTGGAATATGTATTAATTTGCCTTCATGAGGAAAGGAAATACCTTGCTAATTTGGATCAATTTTTGCTTCTATTTGGTATAGCCAAAGAGTTCCTAGTGTAAGTGCATATGGAGATGTGATAGGCATAACCCAAACCCATGTTTGAATTACTTTAGGACCACAAGTAATTGGTATTATTATGTTTCCCAAAGAGTCTTTCTAACTAACCTTATTTTGCAAGTCTTGTAGACTAAAATCAAGTTGTTGAAAATGCTTTATATGGTAAGTGGTTTTTGTTTGTGTAGGATCACTATGGTTATGCTAAAAATAAGCACGACTCATGTATAATGTAATTGTTAAATATTGCTGGCATGGATGCTTTTTGATTTGTTTTAAACCTAATTCATTTGGAGGATCATTAAATATAATCACTTGATCATCAATGGGATATTATATTTTATGTTTCAAGGTAAAACATATGTTTGTAGAATGCCATGGTCCCTTATGATAGTGAAAATAAACATTCACATTATATGCTTTAGGTATAGGTTTACTCATATCAACCTTTATGTGATGAGGGAGAGATATAAGTATACACTCCATTATCCATGGGAGTAATGAAGCTAGAGACTCAAGTAAATGTGAGAATTGTCTCTTTAGTACTTTAGATAGAATAGTCTAGTTAGGTTTTTATACTAGTGTATCAATTTTGGACTCATATTCAAAGTGTTTTGGTTTAGGATTATATGTTTGTTGGACCATTGAATAATGTTTGAAGGGATTAGTATCTGTTGGAGATGTGTAAATGAATCCTTGAAGAATAAATTTTAAGCATGCATGTAATGTAAAGGGAACCACATACATTTCATGTATCTAAGGCTATCCCAAGAGAATGTTATAGTTCAAATCATTTGGCATAAAGTGGGAAATGTACAAGGGCCCATAATAATATTTAATGTTATTTATCCCAATATATATCTTGAAATATTATCAAATCCATTGATGATCATATTAGATGGTTTAAAATCAAAATGGCCTGATATTAATTAAGGAAAGAAAGGATAAGTTACAAATGTTGAGTCATGAACCATTATCTTCAACAACTCATTTTATCATTTTATTGCAAATGCACACCTATAGATAGAGTGGTGTAATCACCTAAAAGTGGTATTTGAGTGCTAAGAGTGCTACTTGAGACTACCTATACCTACCATAGCCCTAGACCTATCCTAGGGCTTATTATCACACTTAATTAGCCTTCATATAGGCCACAAACACCCCTAGTTAGCTAAAACATAGTCTTAGATCCTCATTTATTGATCGTAGCCCTTTGTTCCCAGTGTTCTACCAATTGGACATTAATGCCACACTAAGGACACTAGAGCCGTGTGATGCTAGTGTCCCTAAAATATCACCTATGGCCTTTACCCTAACTTTCTCAAATGAATATGTTTTCAAAAGCTAAAGCCTCCTAAGGTTGGCCTAAACATATTTCATTTTCTACACAAGCAACATAACACTATAAATACATGACTTTTAACCTTACATCCACTAGATGGAAATTAGATGAAAAATACATATTCAAACACAAAACAAGTTGACCAAAATCAATGTTATCAATCCCCATTCTACCCTACTTCTACATACTATCATCTACAATATCCCTAAGCTTAGATTTTATAGATTTCCAATCTCAAATACACTCAAAGCACTCAAGACACTAGCATCATTTTCACTTGTACCAACACATAAGTGGGGAGAACTACATCGGGCTTGATCCCTCCTCAAAGTATTGGTATGTAGACAACTCTCTTTACATCAGGGTGTTGAGGATGTCCAACCTACCCTACTAATAAGTGCACTTTTTGGCTCATACCATACTTGAAAGGAGGATTAGGGATTGCACCATAAATCAATCATTAAAATCATAATACAAAGTTATAGAATTCATGCACATAGGAACAAACCCTAAAAATCTAGACATAGGTGTAACCTAAAGTTTGAGACAATCCTACATAGAAGACATTAGTGCTAATATCAAGACACTAGAGGCAATTGGTGTTATTATCTAAATTTGTCACTATTGTTTAGGAGGAGTTCTAACATAGGGATCTAATTGATGACACTTAGACCAACTTCTATCTCAATTTCCAGCACTCAAATCATTTGTATCAGGTGTTTTTAAGATGAGTCTTTATTTATATTATTTATTACTAGTTTTAGAAAATTCAAAGTTATTCAATTGTATAAAAAATTAGTGATAATATTTTATGTATATTATTTATTTGATTTAGACTACTCAGCCCTTTAAATAAACATATAATTTATACTTGCTAAGTCCTAAAAGGTTAAAACATTTGGTGAATTTGACTTACTTTAAATATTGCTCAAACCCTAACCCTAGATGATCTTAGGGTTTGTATCCTTATTTTTCCTATTTTCATTAGCTAATTTAAATTTTTTAGATTTCATATATTCCATTTTAACAACCTTATTCTAATTTGTTTACTATATGCCATCTAAAAAAGCTATCTCTCTTCCATTAAGAAGAAGTGTTAAGCTAGGTGGTAATCCTCTAGAGCATATTTAGATTCCTGATATTCGAGCTTATATCATGGATAAAGGACCTATTTTAACTTCTATTTTTGATATTTGACACCCTAATTATGTGGATTTCAATGATAATGCATCCAAAGATGAACAATATAATAAAAATAAGATGATAAACAAAAATGGAAATTGGGATACTCTCCCTCCACTTAATAATAATAACATAATTGTCAATAAAGATGAGGTAAAATAGAGATTCAGATATAGAATTCAGGAATAACCCCTTGATCATGAAAAAATTTTACAATCCATAATGGAAATTAAGAACAAATCAAATAATGATCAATCTTCAACTCCCCTAGCTAATAACATTATTACACCTATAGTGGGGCCAACTCAACTAACACAACCTATAATTGTAATTCAACAACCTTTAGTGATAACTACACCTCTTTTGGCTAGTTCTTCCACTCCATATGTAAATCCCTTGTGTATGAGGTTCATACTTTGCAGGTTAAGGTGTTACATCTTGACAAGGGAGCTACTAGGCAATCACATGCCTTGGATTCTAATATTCTCTTACATACACATTTGGCACACCAAATAGAGACAAATCCATATCCATTTAGATTTGTGTCACCTAATATTACATTATATAATGGTAAGGGTGACCCAGAGCACCATTTTTGAGATTTTCACGTAGCATGTTTGGACTATGTGTCCAATGATTAACTTCTCACAAAGTTGTTTCTACGTAGTTTAAAAGATTATGCCTTACAATGGTTTTATGAGTTACCAAATCAATTTATCACAACATTTAATCCTTTAGTAGACATGTTTTTATCACACTTCTACATCAATATTAGTGATAAGATCTTATATGCTCAAGTTGTACAGTTGAAACAAAAGTCAAATGAACCTATCATAGAATATGTCTTATGATACAAGACTATATTAGCTAAATTGACTAGCCCCATGGCAGATAGAGAGATTTAGGACATATTCAAATGGAGTCTTTTACTAAAATTACATGAAGCTATCTTGTTTAAGAGTTTTCCAATATTCATAGACTTGTGCCACATAGTAAAAGAAAGAGAGGTCAAACTTCTATCAATGGGCAAACTAAAATATACTAATGGATTAGAATCAACTACTGAGAGTTAAAATAAGCCTCCAAACAAGGTAAAGGCCATCAAGAATAAGAGTGATGAAAAGGAAATAGTTAACACCACTTTAGAGCCTTCTTCCTCACTTGGTTTTATCATCTCCTCAACACCGAATCTTTACTAACCTTCTAGAGTCACCAGCACAAGTTTTACAACAACTCTTAGAATGCAATGTCATATCTCTCCCTCATATCAAAGAGGTTGATACAACATAAAATATTTAAAAAAATAATGATTCTAATGCATTATGTGAGTATCATAGGGTACCAGGCCATATAAAAAACAAATTGATAAGCCTAAAACATAAGATACAAGATTTGATTAAGGCTAACATTATTGATGTGGGTACACTTATAAAGGCACCAAATGTACAACAAATAGGAGCTAATGCATTAAATATATTCTCAGGTCCATTTTTGAAGTACACAACAAATGATGTAGGGAGCACTTTAGGTGTTTACACATATTAGGCACATCCACCATTAGCTTCATATCATATTATTATAGAGGAGGCACACCAATTTCACAATATCATTGGTATGTACCCCACTACAGTTCTAACTAGACCACTCATCACCTTATTAGAGTATGATATTGTTGATGATGATACATATTTACATGCACTCTTTGTATGAGCCTACATAGATCATCATCATATCCAGAGTGTTATGGTTGACAATGGGTCGAGCATTAACATGTGTATTATGACACTATTACATCATTTGGGGTATTTAAAGTAGGATATATTTCCAATAAACATAGTTATTAGTGGTTTTAATGGTCATGTTCATATCTCCATTGGGGATATTTTACTTCCTTTATAGGTTGGACCAACACATATAGCCACTCGATTCTTAGTATTACCTAGTGAAAGTGTGTTTGATATGTTATGAGATAGGCCATGGATATAACAACTACAAGCCATCCCATCTACAGTGCATAGATATATAAAATACATACATGTAAATTAGGTGATCAAAGTTGAGGGTCTTCCATATGATTATCCTCTACCTATTCCATAGGCAGTTATATCATAGTCACCAGTTACAGTTCCAACATAGTTACCAGATATAACATAGTTATCAATTATATCTCTAAACACAGTTCCTATTAATACATCACAAAGTTTAATATATCCACTAGTATAGGTGAGGTCTACTCCTATAATATTGACATGTACACATACTCTCCCATGGAGACCATTATTAGATAGTCCCGTGCATCAGAGATATGTCACATATTCTAAAGGGCCTTCCTCCACTCAATTTTTGATGAGATTAGTATTATTGGGTTCTCAGGGTTCTCAACACAGGTAACCTATGTCACTTATAATTTTTTCTACTAGATGGGTTCCTAAGACCCTGCAATTCAAAGGACACCATATGTAGTGCCACAAATTTCTAGCACCACTACACAAGGATATATAAATACAGATATAAATCACTTAATACAATAGATTATGGGACCATAGTTACCCTTTTACACAACATGCATAATCATAGTTACCTTATTTGACAAATTTCATGGTGAGAGTGAGTCTCCTAGAGACATTATATAGAGGTCCTATAGGGGCTATGAAGGATGTCATGAGGATGATGCTCAACTAAGATAGGTTAAAGTGAGTTGTTGGTTGTATGATAGTTGGGTCAATATATATGAGAGGTTATAATATGAGCAAGTGACATGATAGTTTAGTGTTCTCAAGATTCATCCCCAGTGTCAGTGGTGTGGTTGAGGAGTTCTTAGGCTCTAGTGAGGCCAAGTAGTAGGCCTATACCATCAGTTATGGAGTTATCCCTGATTCTATTGGTAGTGGGATCTAGTGATTGCCATACCAAATGTGGATGATGTAGGAATTACTGATGCCTATAAATCCTAGTGAAAAGATCATAAATGGGCACCTATATTTTTGAGAGGTGAGATTATTATAGAGGATGTACTAGATTTGGATCCCCTTAGGGATATTGATAGTAAGTTATCATTATATGTTTGTACATTATATGTATTTGGTTACTTATTTACTTGATTAGGAATCTCATGCATTACATGGGTATGTGCAGGTTCAGGCAATGATGAGTATTGGGAGACTATCATTGAGTTTGTGCTCCATGTACTAACACAACATATTATTGATGATGTCATGGATGATGGATTAGTGGCAAAATCTATTGATGTTATTGGTGTTCATGTCTATTTGTTTGATCAAACTACCAAATCTATTATGGCATATAGATGAGCATTAACAAACAAAGATGAGGCATGCATGGAGTTGCAGAGATGGGCCATGCCCACACCTAATTATCTCTGTGGGGATAATATCCATATAATGGATGATTACATGTGTCTTCAATGAGATAATGTAGAGTGTATGGCCAAGCTGGGTATGTATCATGAGAGAGAGAGTAGACACAATCATCGATCGAGGTCACATAGGGATAGTGGGGCCTCCACTTCTAGTATGGATATGTATGAGAGTGAGAGTGAGGGGGCTAGTCCTTGTGTCCATGTCTATATTATTAAGTGATGTAATATACTTGTATTGAAACTATGTTTTGAGTGTGATACATGGATGTTTATTATTATATGGGCATTGTGTATATTGGTATCTTGATCTGGTTATATCATGCATGTTTACATGTGTTTAATTATTTTTATTATGTTAAATGGTGATACTAGTATATGGTATTTATCTAAGTAATGGTAATGAATTTTTTATATGCTTACAAATGCTTAAGTAGACCTGTGTAGTGGGATAAGAATGTTATTTGTTGGTATATGTTTTATAGGTGTTTCATAAGATATATATGTTTAGATCATGTGACTATGGTATACACTAATTTTACCCTAAATGGCATGGTAAACCAATGACCATACTACTCATGTTGTGTCAGTGTAGAAGTAGACTCTGGAATTGAAATTGTGTGTGATACACTGCTACTGGCTAGGTGTGTAGACTCTATAACAAAGAGCTTGATTAGCTATCATATTAAAACTATAATTTGAGCTCTATGATCTCTGGTAAATATCTTGATTGACTACTAGAATATGTTCTTATTTTTGTGATCTCTTGTAAAAATGTTGATCGGTGGTCAAACAGAGACTATACTCTTATCTTTGTAATTATTTCCAAATATCTTGATTGATGTGCAAAATGAGGCTATGCTCTGATCTCTATGATAATTTCTAAATATATTGATTGGTGTGCAAATTGAGGTTATGCTCTAATCTTTGTGATTATTTCCAAATATCTTGATTAGTGTGTGAACCAAGGTTATGCTCTAATCTCTATGGTTGTTTCCAAATATATTAATTGGTGTGTAAATTGATGCTATGCTATGATCTCTGTGAGCTGGATGTCATCTTTGTTGAATCTATGGTGCACAAGATCAGTCATAAATAGGTGTCCTAAAAACCACATGGATCATACAATGAGTAACCAATGTTCAAAGGTAATGTCTTGGGATAACTCTATCATAGAGGAGTGTGATCTAGAAGACTATAGATACTGAGACATCAATGCCCCATGTGTGAATTTTATAATGCCTCAATTGACATACTGGTCAATACAATCTTGGAATGTATAATAATGATTATCTGAATGTCCATTTATCTTATGAAAATTATAATATGGCATATTTTTTACCTTGTGCAAATGGTATGATGGATGATGATTAGTGGGAGGAAGTGTGATCATCTCCTTATCTAATAATGTAAGTAAGATGTCATGAAGCCTATCCTTGTCTGAAAACCATATAACCCCTATGTGTGTGTCTTGTTCTCTACTCACTATAGGAGGTGTGCTGTGAAGTGGTTCTTTGCCCCTATTGAATATCTTTATCAATTATTTCTATTCCACTAGTTTCTTCATTAGAATTGGAGTTGGTTCTTGTATCTTGTTAGATGATTGGGGATCTAAGAGACCTACATCCAAATCAGCCTTTAAATGTGTAGCCATTAGTCCCAATTATGTCTCTAATGTTATAGCTATGTTACATAGATGCCAAAATTATTTTGATGTCTGATACAATAATTTTTCCTTAAGAGGAAAAATTAGGCTTTTGGCAAAGATGTAAAGTACCTATAAATTTGTTGGCTAGTAAATCAACTGATGCAAACATGATTTGAATCTTAGAATGTATTTAGTTTTTGGTTATCTCTCACCCTGGTATAATTAAGTTAACCTCTCATGTGTGACTCAAGGTACCTTAATATATATGCAGTGCATGAGAATGACTAATTCTAACTACTCATATATATGTAGTGGTCCATTAGGGATTGCATGCTAGAACTAATTTAGTGCTTCCCCATCTAGGGACCTTGGAAATAATTGTAGTAGAGTCAAATTGTTAGTGACATGTGCCATGGCTTTCTCATAAGCCTGAAGGTTCAAGTATGGGTCTTTGTGCTCATCAAATGTAGGTAACACTAGTATCTAAAAATTTGGTGGTAACCTTGTAGTGAAGATTCTACATGGAATAGGATTTTCATGGATAACATTGGCATCAACCTAAGATTGGTATGTTTTATTCTCTAATGTGAGATGGTGTACTTGTTGAAAATCACCCACGGCATGCATCAAGTAAATTACCACTTGTGAAGGTATATTATCATTATCAAGGGGTTAATTTAACTCTTGAATTTTGTTATTTATCTTAGCCATTGGTATAGTACATTAGGAACCTTTTTTATGGAGGATTGTTTTGCTCTCTATAACCTTTGGAGGTGTGATATTTGAAACTTGGTTAGAGGGAAATGAACTATCACCCTTGTTTAGGTTAGGTTGAGAAATAAGTTCTATTGTAGTAAGCGGGATTGAGGGAGATTCATTGATATCTCTTATTTTGTTAATTTTCAAAGATGTATCACATGATAATTGATTAGAAGGTACTTTATTATCATATAAATGTAAGTTATTAAACTATGAACATAAGAATAAGTGTGTGTGTGTGTGTGTGTTTTAACATATGACCTAGAATTTGTTTGAATAAGAGAAATAGGTGAAGTAGGAATATAAATAGAAGGTGTAGACTCTATTTACTCTTCATCATAATAATCATAATCATCATTATCCCAAGGTTCATAAAATTTAGAGTTTATTCACTTGTAGATGTAAGAATAGAAAAAGTATCATTCACATGCTCACTAAGAGAAAGAGTACGGGTAAGAGAATATTTTAATTTTTTACTACTATGTAATGTGTCATCATGTGTGGGTGTAATGCAATGCATTTCTTTATTATCTATGTGTATATTTCATGAATGATTATTACTTTCAATCTTGGAGTCAAGGGAAGAATAAGTAGCAATCATGTTTTCATTTTGCATATTATGACATGTAGGATAAGAGTTAGAGAATTTTGCATTATCAATATGTTGTAAAGAATTATGTCATTGAGTTTGGAATTTTAAATAAGGTGATAAAATAGTTTTTACTACCTTAGTTTGTGCATTGGTAAAAGGTGTAATATCATTGGTACATTATTTTTTGAATTTAATTGAGAAGGGTAAAGAAGATGTATTGATCTTGTCTACTTTACTTGAATCATGCAAAAATGGATTTCATGTATTACTTATATTGATTAAATTTGAATAAAGAGGTAGTGAAAGTAGTTGAAAATCTAGGATCACATTGGAATAAAGCACTACCAACAAGAGGTTATTTTGGCATTGTATTGTTAGTTTGATTTTGAGGTGTAAACGAAGAGGGAGAGGAAAGAGAAGAATATGTATCTAATATATCCTCATAAACATTTTCATTATCATGTTCATAGTAATCCTCATATCCATAATTACAATAATAGTCATCATCATCATTATAAATAAAATCATTATCATGTTCTAAAGTACAATCTTGAAAATTTATCCATTCATTATTATAATTATGAAAAAAATTTAGAAAGTTATCAATTGGGTGAGGGGTAGGAGGCTTATTAAATGCCATTTAAAACTTGCTAAAGAAGATAATGTAAATAATGAATAGAAAGCACACAAGAGGTAGAATGTAATCTAACATAAGTATATGTGAAACTATGATAAATATGTAACTAAACATGTATAAGAAATTAGGATTGTTAGTGAAACCCTAATTTCTAGTATTTAGATGTATAAGGACCTAATATGTGGATCTAGGGTTTGAATGAGGGTTATTTTGTAAAAATTTAAATTACATTAAACTAATGAAATCCTAATATAATATTAATTTTAAGGAGTTAGGTTATGCCAAAAACTAGGAAAAAATAGAAGTTTGTAACCTTAATTTAGTGCACAAAAATTATAAAAAGGTAAACCATAGGCAAAACTAGGGTTTTAAGCAATATTCAAAGTAAGATGGGTTCACCAAATGTTTAAACCTTTTAAGACTTAGTGAATGTAAAGCATATATTGTTAAATCATTGAGTATAATAATAACTTAGAATGAAAATTGAAAATAACTAATTTGACAAACCTTTCCCAAAATAGTAATAATAGAGAGAAAGAACACTTATCTGGAATAAAATAGGTATTTTTGTGGCTAAGGAGGCTGAAATAGGATGGATAAATAGGCAGACACCTTTCATTTTATGACTGTAACTAAAATTTGGTCTTGGATAGTAGTGACCTTAAGTGGACAATAACATTATGTGGTGTTAGTGTCCAATTATGTCACTAATGTCCCTCTCCGAAGAATTATCTAGAACTTTTAGGGAAGCTACGAGAGGTTTTGGGGGACCTGTAGGTGGTCCTCTCTTCTGAAAGCTCACCTATATCACTATTTTAGTTAAATATCTTCCAAAACCTTGATGAGTACTTGAACCCATGAAAAAACCACTAGAATAAATGCAAAAGAAAGGGAAAATTTGGGTTTTGGGATATTACAATTACATAGATAAAAATCCTTATTATTCTAGTCACTACCTACATTAACCCTGATGCTAGGGGTCTTAGATCACATGTAGTTCTCTCTCAAGGAACATGCATAATCAATGTGCATGGTATGATATAATGACCTTCACTTGGGTCCTTTTTTGATCAAGCATGTAATGTTTAGATGTGATAGCTAAGTAGTATGTAAAATATTGAGTTGTACTATTATTTGATTTAATGTAATTATGTGCCAAAATAGTAAGTGCCAGATGTAAAATGCCCTGTGAGGCTCTGTATATAAACTAAACTTTGATTTGAATATAATACATTGTTTGTTGATCGAAAAGTCATAAAAGAGGGATAAAAAACACATAATAAGGCTCAAGGTAGGGTTAGGACCCAAACATAGGAAAAATTACCGTTAGAAACTAGAGCCATGATTAGACACCAGCACCACATGGTACTACTATCCTAAAAAAGGTGCTAGTGTCGTGAACCTAAAAATAGATCTAAGACTAAGTAGGACAAGTTAGGGCCCCTTATGACTATGAGGAGGTGACCTAAGACCACTAAGGGTGCCAAAAATAGGGAAGATAAGACATAAGAAATATCAAAAGACCCAAAATGACCATGTGAATAAGGTCTATATTCATCACTAATACCTTCATGTGAAAGAGTAACAAAAGACATAATACTTGTGGTGGCTTAACCAAATTAGGGTGTATACACATATATTGTATAAAATGCTAAGTTTAAAATCTATGAATTCTTTGAGTTTGTTTTGTTTAATATATTAAAATTCTTAAAAAAAATTCATAGGACCCCATTTGTAATTTTAATATGTATTTCAAAATTGTTCCAAACTCCTGGCCATTCCAAACTCTTGCCCAAAGTCATTAAGATTTAAAAAGTATTCAAATCATAAAATTTTCATTATGTCCCATAAAAAAATTCAAAAACTCCCATTTTGTCCCAAAAACTATTAGTTCTTTATCATTATATTTTATAAAAATAGATATTGAATTTGTTGTATAAAGATTTTTATTCATGTTCATATTTTATAGATATTGAATTATATTATATTATATTTATAATGGCATAATATATACATATTGACATAAAATAATAATTAGTGACACACACACACACACACAAACATCTATCATATTTGTAAGGACCCTCATGAGAAAATAATGCGACTATGCTAAACCAATAGTTATACTCCCTTGGTCGTACTAAATACAAAGTTAATGTTGAGAATGTGTTATAAGGCATGCATGAAGTTGTCATTGATGTCATTCTGAGTTGTCTTTGTTTCTCTTAAAGCTGAGTTCATGAGCCATGTACTTGAGAGACTTAGTGAGAAGGCATAAGCTTGGTAGCATGTTGAGGTAAATAGTCTAAGGCTTGTGATATGATGAGTGGTAGTGTATGAGCATTATATGAGGTTTTATGACATGAGAATGAGGTGTTGAAAATATTACAAGATATTTCAAGGTCTAATTATGACTGGCAGTTCAAGGCCTAATATGCAAAGAGACCTAATATGGCCTGACAAGGAGTCAAGTTCATTTCCCAAGGTGCCAAATATCTTAGGAGGATTTTCAGAGGTGTGAGATATTTTATCAAGTGTGCTTACTAAGTATGAGTTCAAATCCTAAAGGATAAAGCATGAAAATTGATGTTGAGGTTTTCTATGTGTATAGAATGAGGTGTTGCAGCCCTGAGAATGTTTTTTATTATGCTCGTTGACATATAAAAACTTTGCATGAGGATCCAATAAGATCATGGTAGTTGGTAAAGGGTCCTAGATTAATTTTTTTGACATTGGTTTTGGATTTGAGGGGTAATCCTTTATGAACGATTGATAAGAATGGAAGGTAGTCTAAACCCTCCTAAAACCCTCATAATGACTTGATAAGAAATATTTTGTTGTAAATGGCTCATACTGGATTGGATGATCTAATTTAATGATTAAAACATGTAGAGGACTCTTCTATGTTTCTCCAAGTGGCATTGGTTTGTTATAAGAGTGAGTGGAAGCTACAGGAAACCCCTTATTTCTCAAAATTTTGATGTAACAAGAAGGGTTGACTAGGTCAAAGCATGAAAATGGTTGGAGGATGATGTGTGATAATTTTATTTTGTGAAAATTTTATTTTATAAGTAGGTTTTAGACATTAAATATGCTAAACTGGTCATGAAATTTGACTTATCGCTAAATAGGCCTAATGAGGAAGACAATGAGAAAACTAGGTAGAAGTGAGAATGAGATTAGAGATGGGTTACAGTAGATTAGGGATGGATATAAATTCATGGGGTAATTATT
This sequence comes from Torreya grandis, assembly GCA_037957365.1. NCBI lineage: Eukaryota > Viridiplantae > Streptophyta > Pinopsida > Cupressales > Taxaceae > Torreya > Torreya grandis. Next base: position 1,487,669 of record JARHVA010001662.1, on the reverse strand, counting down.
AAATACCTATATCACATATCCCATTTTATTATAAGTTTTAATGATACCCATATACAAGCAGAAAATTGCTCTCAATGTGACCTGTCTAACATAGTGAAGTCTGTGTAGGCTGAAGGCATGAGATTGGTCTATAAGACCAATATTAATCCAAAATTCAGAAGTTTTGATTGATATATATTTGAAAAAAATTAAAATATAATAGTAACAATGAATTATCTAAGAAGATATGTTTTATTACTCAAGATCACAATACAACTATATGCTTATCTTTGGGAAGAGATGTCTTATTTCCATTTCGGGTTACATATTCATTTATACACATTTTTAAAGTAGTATGAGGATATGGAAGGTAAAAAATATTGAGGGATATTAAGTTTTTTGACTTAAATGATTTAAAATAATACAAAATTCAAGGAATTACTATTTTTAGAAACTTACTATTTTTAGACTGCACTAGTAAAAATTGAAATTTGGGGCACTTATTTAAGGTTTTAAGGTGTAAAAAACCAAAAATTAGAGATAATTAATTCTCACCACATTATACTCTTTATTATCATTCAAATCGTTTAAATGGGGATTCAATTGGATCTATGGTGTAAAAGTTATGGCTCCTAGAAGTTCTGTCATCAATTGGGGTAGAACTGTCACCTAAATTATTGCCTAGATCAAATAATGGTATTGAAAATTGTAATATATATATTTAAATATGATTTTAATATGATTAATGATAATATAAACCCTTTTTAATTTCATAAAATTATTCTCACAGATGTTTTAAGACTTGGTTTTCATGACTATGATTTTGGAGCCTGTGTGCAATTCTAAGTGAGCATATTAAGAGGATTTGTTTAAGGTATTTTTATATATTTGGTGAATTATAATGAAAATTATGTTTAATTTGAGTTCATGGATATTATATCCATGTGATTATTTTTTTGGTTATGTGGCAAAGTTGATTTTATGCACTAGATTTTCAAGATAAACTTTCTGGCAGTGAGAAAGCCTAATTGCGAGTAGACCTAATTATGTGGTTCAAGGAGTGAATTGAGATAAATTTTGTTTGGGAACTAAGGTGAGATTATAAGGGGTTTAATTTAATCATTTTTTAATTTTTTCATCTATTTATGAAGGCTCATGGTGTTCCAATGTGGTCAAGGTAAAATATGTGCTTTGAGAAGGCCTAATTGCATTATATCTCTATTAAGCCTAATGGTGGTTTTGGCCCTTAAGGGTAATGACCAAACTATGTGGTTTTTTAAATTGTTAAATGTGTTTTTTTATATATTTTAGGGGTGATCCAATTATGGAAATTTTCTTGGCTGACCAAGATGGGTAAGAGCAAGAGTCAAGTATAAAGAGAAGGTCTAATAGGCCTAATTGACTAGTTAGAATATTAAGGATATAAGTGACTGGTATAGAGTTTTCAAAAGTAAGTAAAGGGATTAAAAAAAATAATTATGTGTGATAAATATTTCATGAAGATCTAACTATGTTTCTATAGGTGATGATCAAGGTCATATGACCTAATTCTACTAAGGAAAGGGCTAGTTGAGTGAGAAGGCCTAATAGGCTATTTGAGAGAGACAGAAGAGCAAGAAGAGTAAAATAAAGTGGTCATATTTATTTTAGTGAGAAATATGTGTCTAAATGTGATCATAGGTTCAAGGTAACTCATTTGGTGTTATTTTTCTTATGGGGTTGGTGCCTCATTAGAAGTTGGTGCTTGCTAAAGGACTATTTCAGTTAGTGCTTGACTAGTGAGGGGTTGGTGCTCCTTGTGGGGTTGGTGCCTCACTAAAAGTTTGATTCATTGATATAGGACTACAGTAAAAGTTGTGTGTCAGTGGTTTTTATCCCCCATGAGGGTTTCCCACATAGATTTTGTGTTCATGTTTTATGTTCCTACTTCGTAGTCATAAGAATGATTGATTATGCCTTGCTATATATCTAGATTTGTTTAAATGATTAATCGATGATATATGGAATTGAAATAAGATTTTTAAAACTAATTCACACCCCCCCATTAGTTGTGCTTCCAATAATTGGTATCAAATCAAGGTCCCTTATGTAGGCCTAACAGTTTAATGGAGATCTTTGAGCACAAGTATGGATTTTGATTATGAAAGTGTCTTTTATGATTACAATGAGGATCTATCCATAGTATTTAAAACAAATTGTGAATTTTTTTCAAAAGAGAAGAATCATATGGAATAATTCACATAGCTTAGAATGAAAGTAACTACTTTAGAGGCACAAGTTGAGTAAGATGAAATCAACATAAGGACATATCATTAATTTGAAGAGTATAATAGAAAGCTTAATGATATTTTAGATAGTCAAAGGTCCTTTTATGATATGAAAAGTGTTGGATTCAAATAAGAACAAAAGGAGTTCAAGGAGAGTCAATTTCCAAAAATCATTGATCAGTCAAACAGTGATAAAGCTGGTAGAATCAAGACCATGCATAAGTGATCAAGTTTGAGGTCAATCATCAACAAGCCAAGAAGGGTTTTTCTCCATCAAAGGATATCAAAGGTAGTGGTATATCATCCTAAAATCATCAAAAGACAAATAAGGTTAAACAATCACTATATGTTGATTATTTCATTGGTTATTGTGTCTCTTGTGGTATATTTGGATGTAGAGCTATTGATTGTAGATGAAGAAGTAGAATCTTGTGTTATAACTGTAACCGAAGAGGACACATTACAAAGGAGTGTAAGATAATATATAAGGAAAACCAATCATGTTAAGAAGACATGTATTCATGATAGTAAATAATGTATCAATAAAGCAAACCCTATGGGTAAGATGAAAGAGAATCAGGAATCTAGAGGAGAAGAATCTATGATAACCCAAATTGCCTTTCATACTCAGAATGAAGACTTAAAGTGGTACATAAATAGTGGATATTTAAGTCACATTATTATAGATAAGAGCAAATTCATCACTTTGAATAAGAATGTCATAGGTTCATTAAGGTTTAGAGATAACACATCCGCTAATATAGTTGGCAAAGGTGATTTGATCTTGGATAATGGGAAAACCAAGACATAAAATTTATTACATGTAGATGGCTTAAAACACAACTTGTTGAGTTTAAGTCAAATGTGAACCCAAGGACATACCCTAACTTTTCATGACAAATGATTTGAGATAAGGAGATCAAAATTAGGAAGATTGATTGCCAAAGCCAAGAGAACTGAAAACAATCTATATGTACTGAATGAGATCACCAAAAAGAAGTGATTTATGAGCAAGGTAGATGAAATTTGGATATGGCATAGGAGGTTAGGTCATATTAACTTTGAAAATGTATTCAAGATCAGCTCCAAGGGATCCATGAGAAACATGCCCAAATTTTTCAAACCTACAGATAATCTTTACAAGGCATGCCAACATGATAAACAAACTAAGAAGAGATTCAAGTATAAAGAATACTCTAATACTAAACCTTTCTAACTAATTCATACTAATATATGTGGTCATACAAGGATTCAAAGTATTAAAGGTGATATTTACTTCATTTTGTTTATAGATGAATTCACAAGAATGACTTGGGTAGCATTCTTGAAAGAGAAGTCAGAAGCTCTAGGTAAGTTCAAAACTTTCAAGGCTTTGGTTTAAAATGAGATGAATGTGAAGAGAAAGTGTATTAGTTTTGATAAAGGAGGAGAGTTTTCGTCCAATGAGTTTGATGAGTTTTGTGAGGTCAACGGAAAAAGAAGATAGTTCTCATCTACTAGAATACCTCAACAAAATAGGGTAGTTGAGATAAAGAAAATAACAGTTTAAGAAATGGCAAGGACCATGTTGAATGAGTCAAAGTTATCTGATGGCTACTGGAGAGAAGTTATGAATACTATAATTTACACTTTGAATAGAGGACAAATTAGTATCAATGGTGACAAGACTCTATATGAATTATGGAATGGCAGCTTGCAAGTGTTGAACATTTTAAGGTATTTAGGAGTAAATGTTATATCAAGAGAGATGAAGACTTGGGAAAGTTTGACTCAAGGTTTGAAGAAGGTAATTTTTTTGGATATTCATCATTAAGTGTTACCTATAGATGTTATAATAAAAGGTTGTAAAAGATAGTAGAGAGGACAAATGTGAAGGTTGATGAGACTAAAAAGTCATATCCTCAATCAAAGAATGATGAAGGAACAATAGAGATAGATGAGGATGAAGAAGAAATTGAGGATATAAAGGACTCAAAAGGTCCTAGGAAAATTCAAAAGGATCATCCTGAATCTTAGATCATTGGAAATAAGAGTGTAGGTATACAAATAAGGAAAAGAATGGTGAGTGATGTTAATCAAGAGAATACTACCTTACTATCAAAATTTGAACCTAAAATCTATGTAGAAACAAGTGAAGATAAGTTTTGGATAGATGACATGAATGAGGAGTTAAATCAAATTGATAAGAATGAGACTTGGCAGTTAGTACCTAGGCCTAAAGATAAAAATATCATTGGTACAAAATGGGTGTATAAAAACAAGTTGAATGAGAATGCAGAAGTCACCAAAAATAAGGATAGACTAGTATGCAAAATATATGCTCAAGTAGGAGTGGAATTTGAGGAAATTTTTGCTCCTATGGCAAGGCGAGAGGTTATTAGGATGTTTATTGCCTATGAAGGCTTCAAGATATACTAGATGGATGTCAAGTCAACCTTCCTAAATGGGAACTTAGAGGAAGAAGTATACATTGAGTAAGCTGAGGGTTTCCTATTGAATAATAAGGACTATGTATTTATATTGAATAAGGCACTTTATGGTCTAAAACAAGATCTTAGAGTTTGACATGCTAGACTAGATAAGTATCTTTTGGACTAAGCTTTCAAGAGAGGAGTTGTAGATAGTAACCTATATATCAAGACTAAAAATTACCATCAATTGATAGTGGTGGTCTATGTGGATGATATCATATTTAGTGTAATTAATTAGAACATGACCAAGGCCTTTGCAGAGTTGATGAAGTCATAAATTGAAATGTCTTTGCTTGGAGAACTATCCTTCTTTCTTAGACTTTAAATCAGTCAATCTAAAAAAGTTATGTTCATTTCATAGGTCAAATATATAAAAGATATGTTAAATAAATTTGAGATGGAATATTGCAAATTTGTAAGTACACCTATGGTTATAGGATGTAATCTAAGTAAAGAGGATGAATCTTCAAGAGTCAATCAGACAAATTATAAATCAATGATTGGGAGTTTATTGTATACTACTGCCTCTAGACCTAACATTATGCAAACAATAGGTCTTGTGGGAAGATTTAAAGTAAATCCAAAGGAAGTTCATCTACAAGTAGTCAAGAGGATACTTAAGTATCTCAAGGGAATTATTGAGTATGTATTATGGTACTCAAAGAGCAAGAAGTTTGACCTAGTAGCCTATATAGATGTAGATTAGGCTGGGAGTGTAGATGATAGAAAAAGCACTAGTAGAGGAGCCTTCTTCTTATATAAGTGCCTAGTCTCATGTATAAGCAATAAATGACCATCAATGTCTATATCTACTTGTGAGGTTGAGTACATTGTAGTAGCTTCATGTTGTACTCAAGTATTATGGATGAGATAAACCTTAAGAGACTATAAGGTGGAGTTTGATAGTCCTAGTACTATTTTTGTGATAATACTAGTGCGATAAGTGTTTAAAATAATCATGTCATGCATTCAAGGACCAAACACATTCATATCAAGTATCATTTATTAAGAGAACATGTAAGTGAACATGGTATTAATCTTGAATTTGAGTCTACCAAGGATAAAATTGCAGATATTTTGACTAAGCCTATTCTAAAGGCCACTTTTGAACATCTGAGATAAGAATTGGGTGTAATTATTGTTCCTAAAAGTCACTAAGCAAGTCAAAGTTATTATGGGGAGATAATAAGGAGGTAATTTAGCTCCAAGAGTAAGAAAGAAGTGCACAAACTGTGAGGTCAAATGGGGAGTCATATTAGTTTTTCAAGAAGAAGATGTATGAGGTATGCAATTAGATAAGGGTAACTTGTTTATATTATCTTAAATTCATATTTATTTAGTTTTATTTTAGATAGTATTTTGTCATTAATTTCAAATGGGGATATTGATCTGTATGAGGGAGATGTATCCTAGTGAGAGAAACTTCTTTGAATGATTGTTATCAATGAGCAATTGCCATCAATGACAAAGGGGGAAATTGTTGAGAATGTGTTCTAAGTATGAATAAATTTGTCATTGATATCATGAAAGTGTCATTGATTTCATTATGAGTTATTTTTGTTGCTCTTAAATCTGAGTTCATGAGCCATGTACTTAAGAGACCTAGTGAGAAGGCACAAACTTGGTAGCATGTTGAGGTAAGTAGTCTAAGGCTTGTGAGATGATGGGTGGTAGTGTGTGAGAAATATATGAGGTTTTATGACATGATAATTATGTGTTGAAAATATTATAAGAGGTTTTAAGGTGTATTCAAGGTCTAAGTATGACTAGCAGTTCAAGGCCTAATATGCAAAGAGACCTAGTATGGCCTAATGAGGGGTCAAGCTGATTTCCCAAGGTGAAAAATATCTTAGGATTATTTTAAAAGGTGTGAGATATTTTATCAAGTATGTTTACCAAGTCTGAGGTCAAAACCTAAAGGAAAAAACATGAAAATTGATGTTGAAGTTTTCTATGTACACAAAATGAGGTATTATAGACCTGAGAAGGTTTTTATTATGCTCATTGACACGTGTAATATTTTCATGAGGATATAAGTAGTTCATTTTAGTTGGGTAAGGGTCCTATCTTAAATTTCCTAGCATTGGTTTTGGAGTTGAGTGGCAATACTTTATGAATGATTACTAATAACGGAAGGTAATCTAAACCCTTCTAAAACCCTCATAATGACTGGACAAGAAATTTTTTTTTTGTAAATAGATTAAAATGGATTGGATGAACTATTTTTATGATTTTAACATGTAGAGGAATCTTCTAGGTTTCTCTAGGTAGCATTGGTCTGTCAAAAGAGTGAGTGAAAGATATAAGAACCCCCTTGTTTCTCAAAATGTTGATGTAGCAAGAAGGGTTGACCAGGTCAAAGTATGAAAATGGTTAGAGGATGATGTGTGAGACTTATAGTTTTTGATAATGTAATATTATAATAAATTTATAGACCTTAAATATGATAAACTGGTAATGAAAGTTGACCTATTGCTAAATAGGCCTAATGAGGAATATAGTGAGAAAACTAGGCAAAAGTGAGAATGAGATTGGGGATGGGTTGTAGTGGATTAGGGATGGATAAAAATGCATGGGGTAATTTTTAAATACATATATCACATATCAAATTTTATTATAAGTTTTGAATATACCCATAAATAAGCAAAAATTTTCTCTCAATGTGACTTGTCTAACACAATGAAGTCTATGTAGGGTGAAGGCATGAGATTGGTCTGTAAGACCAATATTGATATTAAACATTGTAATATATATATATATATGTGTGTGTGTGTGTGTGTGTTATAAGGATGATGATGGATCATATAAACCCTTTTTAAATTCAAAAAAGTGTTCCCAAAGATGTTCCAAGACTTGGCTTTCATGACTGTGATTTTGGAACCTGTGTATAGTTCTGAGTGAGCATATTAAAAGGATTTGTTTAAGGTCTTTTGCCCTATTTAGTGAATTATAATGAACATTAAGTTGAATCTAAGGTCATGGATATTATATAAATGTGATTTTGTTTATTTATGTGTCAAATTTGAGTGTATGCATCATATTTTTAAGATAGACTTTCTGGTAGTGAGAAGACCTAATTACGAGTAGACCTAATTGTGTGGTTTAAGAAGTGAAATGAGATAAATGGTGCTGGGAAAATAATGTGAGATTATAAGGAGTCTAATTGAATCATGTTTGAAGTGTTTCATCCATTTTTTAAGGTTTATGTTGTTCCAAGGTGGTCAAGGTGAAATGTGTGCTTTGAGAAGGCCTAATTGCACTAGGTCTCTATTAGGCCTTATGATGGTTTTGGAACTTAAGGGTAATGACCAACCTATGTAGTGGTTGTTTCACTTGTGAAACATTTTTTTTATCTATACCAAGGGAGATAAAAGTATGGAAATGTTATTATCTGAACAATATAGGTAAGAGTAAGAGTCAAGTATAAAGAGAAGGTCTAATATGCCTAATTAATTAGTTAGAATATTAAGGATACGAGTGAATGATATAGAGTTTTGGAAACCAAGTAAAGGGATAAAATAACATCATATAGGTGTGATAAATATGTCATAAATATATAACTATGTTTCTACATGTGATGAGCAATGTCATATGACCTAATTCTTCTAAGGAAAGGGTTAGTTAAGCGAGAAGGGCTAATAGGCTATTTGAGAGAGGTAGAAGAGTGAAAAGAGAAAAATAAGGTGGTCATCTTTAGTTGAGTGAGAAATAGGTTTCTAAAGGTGATTATAGTTTCAAAGTAACTGAGTTGGTACTGAGTTACCTAGGGGGTTGGTGCCTCTTTGCAAGTTGGTGCTTGCTAAAGGACTAGTTGAGTTGGTGCTTGACTAGTGAGGGGTTGGTGCTCCTTGTGGATTTGGTTCCTCAATAAAAGTTTGATTAATTGATTATAGGAATATATTCCAAATTATGTGTTAGTAGTTTTTATCCCCCATTATGGTTTGCCACATAAATCTTGTGTTCATATTTTATGTTCTTATTTCATGCTCATAAGAATGATTGATTATGCCTTGCTATATCTCTATATTTGTTTGAATGATTAATGGATGATATATGGAATTTAAATAAGAGTTTGGACACTGATTCACCCCCCCTCTAAGTGGTGCTTACAATATGTAAGAAGATTATGCACATGGTAAATGTTGGTTTAGCAATAATTAAATTATTACATTAGGCCAATATTGAAATTACATATGTATTGAGGTGTTATAATAATTTTACTTTGTAATCACCTAGAATTAATAATTGAGTGCTAAGAGTGCTACTTGAGACCACCCATCCCTAGATTATCCCTATGTTTATCTTAAGGCCTATTTAGGCATTTATCTAGCCTTTGTGAAAGCCACAAGCATCCCTAACCATCCATAAAGTAGTCCCAAACACTCACTTTGACATCTTAGCCCTTAGTGTCTCAAGTTTTTCCACCTGAACACTAACACCATAATAGGGACAATAACACCACATGGTGCTATTGTCATTTTGCCTCCTTTTTCTATGAACTTTTTTTTTTCAAATGAGTAATTTTAAGACCCACACAAGCACTATATTAATATATATATATATACCTAAATTTTATCCCTCTAACCACTAGATAGAAATGATATGCAAATTACACAAACAAACTCAGATCAATTTATGCACAATCAAGGTTATCAGTCCCTATTTTGCCCTACTTCTACATACAACCATTTACAACATTCATAAGCTTAGATTAATTAGGTTTCTAGTCTCAAGCACATTCAAATCACTCAAGCTGAAATTCATACTAGATTCACTTATACTTTCACCAACACTTAGGTGGGGAGAACTACATTAGGTTTGATCCCTCTTTAGAGTATTGGTATGTAGACAACTCTTATCATAACAGGGTGTTAAAGATGTCCAACCTACCCCACTAATAACACACTTTAATACTTGTGCCAACTATATGCCCTAGAAACATGGAGGTTTAGGGTTTACACATAAAATCAATCAAAATATGTCATCTATAGAGATACAAAACTTGTGTGTCTAGGAATAGGCTTGGCAGACCTAAACACAAGTGCATCCAGAAGCTCAAAATAATTTTGCATAGAGGACACTACTACCAAAATAGGGACACTAAAACCACATGAAACTTCTATCCAATTAGGGTGATATTATCTAGGAAGGGTTTTGACACCTATATCATGTCTACAACACTCATATCAACTTCGGTCTCAGTTTATAACCTCTAGATCTTCTGTTTAAATCATTTTTTAGCTAAGTACTTGTTTAAATTATTTATTTATATTTTTAGAAAGTTAAAATAAAGTCAATTATGTTACAAATTAATGGCTATATTTATTACATATTTATACCCTAATTTATGATACTCAACCCCTTTAGCAACCTAGGATTTACATGCACTAAGTCCTAGACAATTAAAACATTTGGTGAACCTGACTTACTTCAAACACTGCTCAAGCCTAACCTTAGATGCCCTTAGGGTTTGTATCCTTTTATTTTTTATTCTCAAATATAATTTATAAAATATTATATTTGTTTTAGTATTTAACTCTTGCAATCTTTCATAGATTAAACTCATTTAAAGGTGCAAAAATACAACTATTTGTTTTCCTATTGCCCAATCTACAATGGCAAAATTCAATAACTGATTCAATGAAACTAATAAGAGACAATTGCAAGATTTTGTTTCAAAACATTTAGATATGCAAGATGACATTATCAATATTATCCATGAATAACTTCAAAAATCAAATAATGGTCAATCTTCTACTCCCCTAGATAACAACATTGTTACACCTACTTTGGGGACAACACAACTTCTACAATACCTATTTTAACTCAACAACCTTTAGTGGAAACTAAAACTCCTATGGCTAGTTCTTCCTCTTCAGATGTATAATCCCTTATGCACAAGATTCAAAATTTTTAGGTTAAGGTGTTACATCTTGATCAGGGAGCTACTAGGCCACCACATGCCTTGGATTCTAATGTTCTTTTACATACACCATTGGCACATCACATAGCAACAAATCCTTTGCAATCTAGATTCATGGAACCTAAGATTACATTCTATGATGGTAAGGTTGACCTAGAGCACCATCTATAAGCTTTCCATGCAACATGTTTAGACTACGTGTCCAATGATTAGCTCCTTCCTAAGTTGTTCCCATACAGTCTAAAGGACTATGCCTTATAGTGGTTTTATGATCTTTCAAATTGATCTATCACCACATTAAATCCATTGGCTGATATGTTTTTATCACACTTCTCAATTAACATCAGTGATAATATCTCATATGCTCAAGTAACACAATTAAATAAAAAATCCAATGAGCCTATTACAAAATATGTCTTATGATATAAAACTATATTGGAAAATATGACTAGCCCCATGACAGATAGAGAGTTATAAGGCATTTAAATAGAGCCTACAACTAGCATTACATGAAGTTATCTTATTCAAGAAGTTTCCAACCTTGACAAATATATCCCACAAAATGAAAGAAAGGGAAGTCAAGCTTCTCTCTATTGGAAAATTAAAATATACAAGTGGATTAGAATTAACTACTAAGAGTTGTAATAAGCCTCCATACAAGGTAAGGGCCACTAAAAACAAGAGTGATATAAAAGCCATAGTTAATGTAGCTTCAGATCCATCTCCCCACCTAGTTTTATCGAATCCTTCATAGAGATATTTCACCAACCTTATATAATCACCAACACGTGTTTTATTGTAGCTCCTAGAATGCAATGTCATATCTCTCTCTCCCATCAAAGATTGTGATACAACATGACCTCTTCTAAAAAGCTATGTTTCTAATATATTTTGTGACTATCATAGGGAACCAAGCCATACTACAATTTGATGCATCACCTTGAAATATAAGATAGAAGATTTGATAGAGGCTAACATAATTGATGTGGTCACACCCATAAGTGCACCCAAAGTTCAACAAATGGAAGTTAAGGAATTGAAAATATTCTCAAATCCATTTTTGAAGCATACAACTAATGAGGTAGGGGTACTTTAAGTGTTCACTATACATATTAGGTACATCCTCCACTGACATCATATCACATGACTACAGAAGATGCACACCCTGTACATAATATTATCTGTGTGTATCATACTATAGTACCAACTAGACCACTCATCACTTTCTCAGAGTAGGAGATCATTCATGATGATTCAGATTTATATGCACTCTTTGTACGAGCCTATATGATCATCATCTTATTTAGAGTGTTATGGTTGATAATGGGTCAAGTATTAACATGTAAACTATCACACTTATACAACATTTGGGGTATTCATAGGAGGACATTTCTCTTACTGACATAGCTATTCATGGTTTTAGTGGCCATGTTCAAAGCTCCATTGGGGAGATTATACTTCTACTACAGGTTAGACCAATACATGTGGCCACTAAATTCTTAGTAGTACCTAGTGTAGGCAAATTTGACATGTTATTATGTGGGCCATGGATACAAAAACTATGACCCATTCCATCCACCATGCACAAATGCCTCAAATATATACATTCTAATCAAGTGATCATAGATGAAGGTCTTTCATATGGGTGTCCTTTACTTATCCCATAAGATTTCACATTGTAACTACCAGTTATAGTTCCAAAAATAGTTCTTATTAGTACACCATAGATTTCAATAGATCCGTCAGAGTAGGTGAGGTCTACTCTTATAGTGTTACCACATATACATACTCTCCCATGGAGACCATTATTAGAGAGACCCTTGTATCAAAGATATGTTACAAATTCTAAAGGCCCCTCTCTACTTCTTTTCTTCTAATAATAGTATTATGGAGTTCTTAGGGTTTTCAACATAGGAAACCTATGCTATCTTCAATATCTTCCACTATATGGATGTCTAAGACCCTCATAGTTCATAGGAAACCACAATCAGTTTCACAAATTCTTAGCACCACTTCATAGGCAATGCCAACTATAGATCACTTAGTAAAACAAGTTTTAAAACCTTAGTTACCTTTTCATATAGCATGCATAATCATTATTCCTTTATTTAATAGATGCTACATTGATATTGAGTCTCCCATGAGACTCATTAGTTAGTATGTTCCTCCCTTCTTGTACATACTTTCCTTATTTCTTGATCCTTGTATATAGTTTAATTTTCATGTTGTTTACACATAACTTATATCAATAAAATACAATAAAATAATATCAAATATCAAAACACAAAAACATTCAAATATTTACTCAAAAATATAAAATTATAGATTGAAGGCATTTCCATGTTTACACTTCTTATATTTGTTAGACACTACATATGCTAGCTATTTTAGTATAGTTAATTTTTATCATACAAACATGTTTTATTTATTCTTGTCGAGTGTTCACAGATACTTACAAGACCTAGATCCATTACATAGCTCCAAATTTTCTATTATCTACCCACCAAGAGGAATATACATAGATACACAAGTTCTTCATTTGATACATTCGCCCATCTAGGGGCATCCTATACATAGTTTCAATTGCCAGGTTATATCTTTATGAACTGTACATCATAGATTTAACATTGTTATATCATGATATCAATCATCCTACACCTACTCATATTTTTTTTGAATTTTAATACTTTATAATTAGATTATGTACATATTAGCTCTTATATAGACTTGTACCACCTGTTCATGCATATTTTCATTTCTAGCTTTCCTAATTTAGACTTGATTATGTCTCTATGCTTCTTCTATTCGAGGGCATTTGAATATGCCATTGGTCTATGGATATATGCCACTTATTTTCATTATATGTATGCTTTGGACATGTGCCCATGTCCTTGTGTGTGCCTTCCTACTTTGTGTATGCAAACATGTGAATATGTCATTTCATGTGGCTCTAAGCCAACTTGCTTATTGTTTACATATTTGTACATTTGAACATGTCCTTATATGTCTTGCTTTCTCAGATTTAATGACATGTGACCATGTACCTTATATTATGGTCCCTTGGCCTACTTTGTGTGCCTCATGTGTGTTATATGTATGATTTCTTGTATGCATCATGGTCATAACACTTGTCTTTTGCTTATTACACACACCAATTTTAGATGCCATGAGGGACCTCATGCATCTCCCCTTCCTACTTGGGAGTCATGATGGATATCATGACCCATCCCCCTAGGTAGGTACTCAATTATTACTAAGATTTGTTGTTCATATACATTGTTATATATATCTTGATAGCCTTGTGAATACTAGATCTAACATACATCACACATTAGAAACTTATACTCATATTAGCTTACATTCTAAAATTATGTATGCACATCACATTAATTTATTATGTAGATATCATATATGCTATAGCTAACACACATTTTATATAGTTTTTTCTTTCAAGGAAAATTCTTACATAGGTAAAATAAATCCCCTCAAAATATGGGGCTTCACAAGGGTTTGTCATAGAGATTAGGCTATCTGAATGCACTCATAGTAAAAATTGTAGCACACAGGCTCAGTGACACATAAATCACTTTTAGGAAAACATAGTGGGAAATAATGACATAAAGATCAATTATAATTGCACAAAAATTAGATTAGTTGGACATTAACATCTTAGTTGGGACACTAATATGACATGGCATTACTATCAAATATATGGTGCTATTGTCTAGTAGCCTTAGTTTCTTAAAATTTTAGATTGGATAGAAAATAAAAATATGTATAGTCTAGGTTTACACATGTTTAATTATAGATTATCAGTTTTGGCTCAGTTTAGTTCAAATTCATACCAATTTTCTTAGATTAGGGGCATCATGCATGACATGATCATTCCTATTTTAGTTCAGATGCTTAGATATAGTTTATTACAACTCAGTTCAAAATATATATCATTAGATATCATATTTGGGAGAATATGTGTTGTAGATTATTTTTATATGATCACTTATTCACTAGTTGATTAGATGGAATGTCAAAATCTATATCATTCTCTAGGTTGTACACTTTAGACACCATGTCCTAGGTTACACAACTAGAACTCTAAGCCTTTTTGTTTCAAATCTTTCATCATTTATGTGGATATGTCTAGCTATACTTATGGTGGATTCATGTATAATCTAACTTATGATAGAATGGTTGCACAAAATTTTACTAGAAACCCCATAGAGATAGATTTTATAAGGAGTTTTATTATTCTCCCTACAATACTCCATATGAGGAACATAGTCAAAATCCACAAAATCCAAATCAAGTTATCGATTGGGATGATATGGTTTATGAGGAAGACTTGGATGCTTTGGCTTATGTGAGTAATTAGGCTCCACCACATCATACCATTTCTATTCTAAGTCCACAACATCACACCATTTCTATACCAAGACCTCATCTTTTGGCTTGTGCAAGCAACCAGGCTCCACAACAACCCTTCATCATTTCAGGACCTAGTCGTTTGGCTTGTGTGAATAACTAGGCTCCACACTACCCTATAATTACCATTTTAGGACTTCATCCTTTGGTTCATGTGAGGAATCATGCTCCCTGATGACCTAACATTATCTAACCATAGGCCATTCCTTGTTTAGTACCAATCCCATCCAAACCTCAATCGATTCAATCATTTTAAGACCAAGCTATGCTCAAAACTGGTATTTTCCAACTTATTGGAAACCAAGGCCAAGAAGACCAACCAATCCAAGATGTTTTTATTGAACTAGCCATTTGTGATAAGTCAAATTATGATGAATCACCTATTGCTCCTATACCAGTTTTCAAGAAGTCTCACTCTGATGAGCCAGTCTTTGTTGAGTCACTTCTTAATGATTATAACCACCTTTAGGCAAATCATTACCTCAACCATATGTCTATTTTTCAAGAGCCTCCTATTGACAAGCTAGTATTTGAAGAGTTGTAGCTTAACCTTTTTCCCATTATGAAGGAGTCCCACTTTGATAAACTAGTCTTTGTGGAGCCCACCATGTCATCACATGCCATTACTTATCCAATACCAAACATTTAACAAGACATCATTGTAATAGAGTACCCATCAAATGAAGAATCAAAGTTAGAGTTAGGTTCTATTTTTGAACTGACATCAGATTTAGCATCAAAATTAAAATCAACATTAGTTTCAATATTAGATTTAGAGTCTATTGGGTTAGAATCAGATTCAGATACAAAATATTTTCATGACTGTTATAACATTGGTTACACATACCTCATAGATCAATTTGAATACATTTGTGATCCTTCTATGGTTTTTGAGGTTGAGTACTTTAGCTTTGACATAAGTTATCATAGTATATTCTACAAATATTGTGATGCCAAACTCCATTCCATTCTCATTCCACATGCCATTAACACCAACCAACATAGCCATATTATTAACATTCTATCTCCCACAAGTGTCAATTGGGACTGATAGAATCACACTTTGTTGAACTGCATCCATGGTGACATAGTAGTTGAAGAAGAGCAAGGAGGCCAAGACAAAATTCATGTAGTAGAAGAACATTCTCCTAGTGAAACCTTTTTGAAGGTGCTAGGGGATATGCAAAGTTTAAAATCAACATCTTTTAGTGAAACTTTTTTAGAAGCACTAGAAGACAATCAAAGTTAAAAGCCAATGTTTATTAGTGAAACCCTTTCAGAGGTGTTGTGGGACAATCAAGATAAATTCATTGGTGAAAATGTCATCGAGATTCCAATATCTAAGCATAAAAATCCATCATTGCTTGATGAATACAATATCAAAAATTAAATCAAAATAGCTTCCAATCTATAGTCTAATCAAATGGTAGCTACTCTTAAGATCAAATAATAGAAAAATTTGGGGGTCTTATCGAGAGCAACTTCAGAGGAATTTAGCCCTACCACATCCAAAGTTATGTCAAATCTAACATCAACAACATTACATGTGACTGAAAGTCCCAATCTTCATTTGTTTCCCAACTATTACACATTCCATTATCATCTGCCATTCCATTTCAAAAACAAACCTATCATCCTTTATTTGTCCTTATTTACCATCCTTGGAAATAATTTCCTTTATAGAGGCTATAAAGATACCTTATCTTGATGCTTAAAGGAATTATAATCAATGACCAATGAAGATCATAAAAGCATTCTTGACACTTAAATTTATACGTAGTTATTGATAGAACAACTACTCAGATAAGGTGTGGGCTAGCAATTAACATGATTGATTATTTTATTTTTATCATCTACTAATTAGGATGTGCATCTCCAATTCAATAATAACAATAAAATCATATGCCATTTATCATACCCAGGCCAAAAACATGTGCCATACCATTTCATTACCATGCCATATCACTATTTTTATGAAATTACTGCTCAAGTGATTGAAATCATTATTTCGGTGAATGATATCACTGCTTAGGGCTACAAAATCATTATTTTGAGACAAAATCATTGTTTTGGAAAAATCACTACTCAGGTGAATGATATCATTGCCCAGGGCTATGAAATTACTTTTTATCAAACAACAATTTTGTTTACAAAATCACTACTATGACAACAATGATATTACAATAGAGAGCAAAACTGACGTTAACAGGAACAAAAATGCAATTATCAGAAAAATGGAATTTTAACTTAAAATTTCACTCTTTTAACTCCTTCACTCCAAGATTTTGCATAAAATTGGTTATTAGGTTACTTGAAAGAGCCTTTGTGAGCAAATTTGTGGGAGTAAAGTCCCACCACGTGTGCCATTATGTGAACATAGGATTGCAATAAGGGGAGATTAGTATTATGTTAGTGAATAAAACAAATCCAAATAAAACACACTAATACTAACACCATAAGCCTATCACAAAGGGGGAGCTTAGTTAACAATAATATAATGGAAAGAACAAATAAAATGCAAAAGAAACCTTCTTTCACCTTCCTTGGATGCTCCAAATAGCTTGTTGAAGTGGCTTGCTTGATTTGTGCTCATGAAGTCTGCATCAATGAAGTGTGGCTACCTCCATCTCTCCTTGGCACCATATTTGGCTTTGGCTTAGCTTGGCTTGGCTCAATATTTGGGCATTATAACACAAAAATGTAATGATTTTGAATGCATTTGGGAATTATAAGTTTGGCATAAAATAACTTAGAATTATGGCTTTTAGGCTTGTCATTTATAGATTTTTGGAATGGTTTTAGGATCAACCATGACCATCCATCCATCTCAAGACTGAGATGTGTGGCCATGAATAAATCAAATTATTAAATTCAATCTACAAATATCCCCATTAATATTTGGGATAGATGGAAATTAACTAGGCATGAAAAGGCTTTGATGAGGCATGGGAGGCATGAATCTGATATTTGTGGCACTTATGGCTTGTGGATGCCACACCATAGGATGATGCCATTTGATGATGTAATTATTGATAATCAATTTATAATAAATATTTATTCAACAAGTTACATGGAATTCTTAATTAGTCTCATGATTTGGATTAATTATCTTTATGCATGATTAGTCATTTTGGTGCAAACCTTGGCTCTTTAATGCATAAATTAATCAAATTGGTCAGAATGTTCTATTATTGGTTCAAAATTTGACTAGATTAGAATTAGAAGTTGATGTTGGATGTGTTGGAACCATTATCCCATTTAGGATGTTATCAACACCAAATAAAAAAGGCACATGTCTCATGCAAGAGATTTTATAGAAAAGAGTAATCCAGGACACGTAGGTATAAAATTGGGATTTTGACTCAAAATGGTCTGATCAAAGTTAGCTGCTTCATAAATTACATTGCCCCATTTAGGGATAATTTGGCCAAAATCAGCACTTGAATATGCTATTTTCAAAGCTTTTTAATGTGTTTTAGTGTTTTTAAGCCAAATTATGCAGTTTGGTAGAAATTGGTCAAAAGCCTAGTTAGAGGTTATTGGTAGCCAATTTTAGGTGTCTATAGTCTATGTTTACACATGTACAATTATAGATTATTAGTTTTGGCTCAGTTTAGTTGAAATTCATACCAATTTTATTAGATTAGGGGCATCATGCATGACATGATCATTCCCATTTTAGTTCATATTCTCATATATAGTTTATTACAACTTAGTTCAGAATCTATATACTTAGATATCAGATTTGGAATCATATGTGTGGCAGATTACTTTTGTATGATCACTTATTCACTAGTTGATTAGATGGAATGATAAACTCCATGTCATTCTCTAAGTTATACACTTCAAACACCATGTTCTAGGTTACACGCCAGATTCATGCATTACTCCATTTATAGTGGTTGGCATTCCTAAGTGGCCCATAACCACCTAATATTCCTGAGTGGCTGAAGAGCCAACATACATAGTTACACATCTCCAGTTAAATCATTCAATTTTAGTTTCAGATGCATCTAATACACATGGATAGGCAATGATGGATTCATAGTTTACTCAAGTTCTTGAGCCACCTACATGAGAGGGTTAAACACACCATCAATCCAATCCAAGTTATCCACAGGTCATGATCCACCATGTAGGGGTGGGTAATGATGAAGTCAAAACTAGATTGAGTTATTGATCCAGCTACACATGGGTATTGAGTAAGCCATCAACTCATTTCAATCTATTCACTAATTAATCGCTATCTAAATGCACACACATAGGTTATCACTAAGTTTATGCATTAGTTCACATACCTAGTGAGGTGTATTCATTCATTTCCTCTCTCTTATCTCTTTACTCATTTTTGTCTTTACTTTTGATATCTCTTAAGTAAGGAATGATCTATGCATATTTCACATGTAGGATATGTAGGGCAACATACTTCACATACTCAAATCTAGATTCATGGGTTTCACCTCTTAGGTAAGTCTAGGTATGCTTCTTTTTCTTTTATCCTAGTCATTTCACTTTGCTTCAATTCTAGAATAAAGGGGAGAATGGTAATCACAAAAAAATGACACTTGAGTGCTAAGAGTGATACTTGAGACCACACATCCCTAGCTTAGCCCTATACCTATATTAGGGCCTATTTAGATACTTATCTATCTTTTATGCAACCCATAAGTGTCCCTAAACATCCCTAAAGCATTACTAGACCATCACTTTGACATATTAGCCCTTAATGCTTCAGGTTTTGCCACCTGGGCACTAGTGCTATAATAGGGACAATAACACCACATGGCGCTAGTGCCCTATTTTTGGTGCTATTGTCCTTTTCCCTCCTTTTTCTACCAATGGATATCTTTTCAAATGAGCAACCCCTAAGGTCAAGATAGACCTATTTTAAGACCCACAAAAGCACTAGAACAATATATATACATGAGTTTTATCCCTATAACAATTAGATGGAAATTAGATGTAAATTACACTAACAAACTCAGAACAAGTTATGCATAATCAAGGTTATTAATCCCAATTCTACCCTAATTCTACATATAACCGTCTACAACATTCTTAAACTTAGATCATTCAGGTTTTTAATTTCAATCACTCAAGCCAGAATTCATACTAACCTAACTTGCAATTACACTAGAACTTAAGTGGGGAGAACTACATCAGGCTTGATCCCTTTTCAGAGTATTATTATGTAGGTAGCTTTCATCACAACTGGGTGTTGAGGATGTCTAGCCTACCCCACTAACAACACACTTTACTACTTGTGCCAATCGGATGCCTTGGCAACATGGAGGTTTAGTGTTTGCACATAAAATTAGTCAAAATAGGTTATCTACAGAGATCCAAAACTCATGTGCATAAGAAAATGTTTGGTAAACCCAGACACAGGTGCACTCAGAAGCTCAAAATAGTTCTACATAGAGGACCCTACTACCAAAATAGGGACATTAGCACCACATGGAACTATTGTCCAATTAGGGTGATACTATCTAGGAAGGGTTTTGACACTTGAATCCTATCCATGACACTCAAATCAACCTCTGTCTTAGTTTACATCCACTAAATCTCCCATTTTAGTCATTTTCCAACTAAGTGCTTGTTTACATTTTTTATTGATATTTTTAGAAAGGTCAAATTAAGTCAATTCTATTAAAAATCAATGGTTGTATTTATTGCATATTTATATGCTGATTTAATATACTTGACCCTTTTAACAACCTAGGATTTACATGTACTAAATCATAAATAGTTAAAACACACTTTATGACCTTGTGAATTACTTGGTAAGCTAATTACATTGGTTTAAGTAAATGATCTAGCATGCTATAATTGTAAGCTTTGTCTATTAGGATAGTTAATTTCATGGGTGTAATTAGTGTGAAGGAATAGGTCATTACCAATGAAGGAACAAGGAATATGATAGGCATAGTTACATCATGTGTGATCTTATATTTTATCCATATCTTGTCTAAACCTTAATTGATCCAAGTTGAATGCCCTATATACCATTCAACCTTTCCTTTAAAACCTGACATGTTGTGGTGGTTGTAATCTATTGGGTTGGTTTAACTACCTTTGTGCTTGTCATATTTAATACATGAGATGAGTTAGACCAATGTCTACATTATCTAGTGGTAGCTTATAGGCCTGTCCATTGATTGGTCATTGCCTTGAATCAATGAGAATCATTGGTTTCATCTTAGAATCAACCGTAGGACTTTACGATAACCACCATGCACCATTATGGACTAGTAAAGAGAACTTTCATTTATGAAGGCATGGTTTGGTGGGAAGAGTGGTTGGTCTATCCAAGCAAAGATTGAACACATGCTTGGTTTTGATTGGGTTATAAGGAGGAGAAAACCCTTATTTTAAGAGGGTGAATCTCTGAGAAAAAGGTTCAAGACCTTTGGCATTTTTGACCACCCTAAGAACAAAGGAAGAATATAAGAGAAATAAGTAGAGAGCCCAGAGAGGGAGAGACTTGACTGGTATAAATATTTAGAAAAAATCAATGTAAGGGCCTGGATAATTTGGTAGGTATCCTATTGACTTGACTATATTGATGTTTGACTAAATTAAGTATGTGTGATTCTTGATTGTGTTATCATGTTTGAGAGGAATAAGGTCACATGGCTTAATTATTCTCTTTAATTATTTTCTTATGGTTGTGTTTGGGTCACCCACAGTGTTATTACACCTTGTGTGGGGGATTTGAGATATTTTCCATGATATTTCTAATGAATGTATTTATGCTTACCTGGATATTATGGTTTCATCATGTAGGACTTATGATGCCTTGAAAGGTCACATTCTTCATAATAGAGGAAGGGGTAGGTATCTCATGTTGTACATGATGGTAGGTTGCCTAAGTCCTCTCATGACTGATTATAGAATATATTTTAGTGGTTGTATGTCTGATAGGTTCTATCCTTGGGATCCTTGTGTTTTCTCTTTTGTGTATTTTACTTATTCAAAATAGATTCGATGTTTGTAACTTATTAACTTAGAGATGCTTACATTGTCACCTTGTGAGTAGCTATCTCCTTGACTCTAATAAATCTTGACTGTATTTAACCTTTATTAACTCAATAAACTACAACCTTTGGAGAATATTGTTCAAACCTCTCCAAGTTTGGGGTAACATGGGATCAACCCAAGGCTATGGGTGACCTGTGGACCAGTTAAACCTATAATTTATGGGGCTAGCTCCCCAAGTGCATCCATTACAGATCAAATCCTAAATCTAATAAATTTTTGGGGTGGAAAGTGATAGTGAACTACATGAAAGAAACCTATGCTTCTGGGGGTGATGTACCAATATGATGTATCCACTTTAATTGACCTTAAACAACACTAATGAATAATACATGAATTGCACCACTCTCTTCAATGCTTCTAGGCATTCGTGTTTAATGTGAAGGCTATGATGTATGTATATAAATTGAAATTAATGGATAAGAGGCTTTTTTGAGATACTATCTGCCAGATTGCTTTTCAAGCACAACTACCAACACTTTGGCACATCATATGATCTGTATAGGATAACATACTAGGAACTAGGTGAGTCAAGGACCTAAAAAAAGAGATAAAACTAACACATATGCAAATAAAACAAGCATAACACACTAAACTAGTATCAAAGAAGCTAAAATAGTCCTTATATTAGCTCAAGAGTTCTACAAGGTAGAAACTTAGGCAGAGTTTCCTCATACCTAGTCGATGTATAGATACAATAGCTTAAGAGCCTAAATTTATAGAAGAATAAAAAAGAGTCATAAGATAATGTGGAGTGGAAATATCATGAAGAGGTCATGAATGAACATAATCCCTTCAATTGGTAGTTACAAGCATCTATTTATTCTTTTTCCATGCATTACCTAGGTTGGTTGAGGTCTTCAATAAGATTTTGGGCATTGAAGTGGAGTGGTGGGGGCTGATTCAACCTTGGTTGACCTTATTAAAATCATGGCCATGCCCAATTCTGGTCAGTTCCCTCTTATGATAATTATAATGGTGGAATCATGCTCAAAATATCCTTCATGGATCACTAAGTAGCCTTCTTCTCCTTGTGCATGTTATCTAGGCCAAAGAAAATTGCTCCATCCTCCATGATGACCATGATAAGTGTGTCTACCTACATTCATGAGGCAATTAAAAATGTGTATTAAACCTGAATTAACCACTTTATCAACCCCTCTATACCAAAAGCATCTTCTCTTATTTGATCAAGTAAGCCTACTAGGCAATTAGGCCTAGTCTCTTAGTGTTAGCTGTTTGGTTGATTCATGAGACCTGTATATATAGACACATAAAAGTGGCCCAAAATGGATTTTAACTAGACTTCAAACTTATTCCTACCAACCATTACAAACTAAACCTAGGAAACACTAAACATCCCAAATTTGCTTGCACGTCATATGTCAAAGCTCAAAATCATGTTGAGACATCCCTAATTGGGGTACTCTATCCTATGCAATAGAAACCTCTAGTATATTCATCCCTTATGACTCTATGGCATAATAAAAATCAATTTGGCCTATGGACCTATTAAGTGGGTCACTTGCACACTTAAATCAAATCTTAGAAATCCTAAGTGGCTAATCATTATTGATTAACAAGCTAAACCAAATTAAATGCCTAATTGAATTATCCATTTGAAATTAATGAATATATAAAAAATTAAAATTTAAAAATTCAAAATATCCTAGCCTTTCGTCATTGCCTTTATTAGTTGTTAAGCTCTTTGAAAATATCCTAAAATATCTATTTTGGAAACCCATGCCTATTCATTGTAAATCATGATTACTTGACAACTATTAACTCTTTTGGGGTTATATTTGAATCATCTAGGTTAGGTTTGAACCCATTCCAAGCCTTAACTCAACCCTAACTCACCTTGGGTGAGAGTTAAATCCTTAGGTTATAAATATAATTCCATGTCTCTTTATTTTTAAGCTCTCATAAGCCAAAGTTATAATGCAAATTTAGAGAGAGACATAATCCATTTTATTATTAGTGTTATAATTCAAAAATCTTGAGCCAAAGAAACATCAAGCCAAATAAAAGCCAATGGTGGTAAGGAGAGAATGATCTGACAAGCTTTATTTTTCAAAAAATTCTTGATGCACAAGCCAAGCAAGCCACTTAAAAAAGCATTTGGAGTTCCCTAGGAAGGTAAAAGATTTGTGTCTTTTATGTTTTAGTTGTTCTTTCATTTGGTCTTTTGTTACTAAGCTCTTCCTAAGTTCTAGGCTAGGAGTGTAAGTGTTAGTGTGTTTTTATTTGAGTTTTTTTTGCTTAAACCAACACTATACTAACCTCCCTTCTTGGATTCCTATGATCACAAATGACACACCTAATGGGACGTCAAGCATCTTATACAAGCAAAGAGACTAATATGCAACTCTTAGTTTTTATAATGAATGCATGACAATATTTCAAATTTGATTTTTACCTTTTTTTTTTTACAGATTCTATTTTTTAGTGATACAAAGATTACATAGAGATCGATTTTGATTTCCTCTGACTGATATCGATCTTGTCATAATCAATGTCAACCTATGTGTACAAAACAGAAAATGGTGAAAATGTGTTTAAACAAGTTTTTCTTGTGTTTTCTAGCTTTTATTTTATTTCTAAAATCCTGAACATTATTTTGTTGATCATTTACTTGTAGGATCTAGTGTTATTTATTGGTTTTAAAGATCATTTGGATAACAAATCTTTTTTTCAAACTATATTATTAGTTTTCTATGTTTTGTAGGTAATTGATGTCAATCCTTTTATGACTGACCAACATCAATTTATATAGACTCACATCGATCCCTGCATGGATCAACATTGATATTTGAGATAGAAAATTAGAGAAACCTGAGAGTAATTTTTGAAATCTTATTTTCTCATTCATAATTGGGCTTCTAAGCAGGCAAAAACCCTCTAAAAATTATAGGACCTAAGCTGAAAAAAGGAAAAACTTTGAAAGTGGTTAAGTCTTAAACATTTGGTTTGGTACCTAAAAAGAACGTAGTTGTTTTTATGCTTAGTTATTTATGAATTTTCTTGTAAGTTTTTCAACTAATGCCAAGGGGCCAAATTTCATAAACATTTCACTTTGGTGAAAAAAAATAAATGTTCACACTTAGATACATACTCTTAAGAGTGTTTGTTCTTTTAATGTTATTTATTTTCATAAAATGATTGATACGTATATGTTATCCCCTATCCCTTTTAGGGAAATCAAGTGACCAAAAACACTCATTCATTTCCTTAATCACTTTAGTCCAAAAGTGTGAAAATAACATCATAAATGTTCTCCTCAAATCTATTTGGTTTGGGTGATCTAAATGTGACTCTAAAGTCTTTTCACTTGTCTTTTATTTTTATGCATTTTGGATTATGAGCGGGAGTTCATCACCTCCTCACGGGTTCTCTAAGGAAGCATTAACATGAGAATTCATCTCCCAACATCATTTCAACCCCAATCCATGTTGGGGTATATAAATTGAGGTCAACTTACTGGGATGCTTGTTTGAGTGGTTAAACAAGCTCCATTAGTAAGATATTGCCTCAGACTATAGGGGTAACATAGAAATCAAACTACACTAAGCAAGTCATGAATGTAGTGGTTGTGAAAAGGACAAGACCTTTTTCACAATAAGCTAGTTGATGTGGATCCAAATGATGTGAGCATCTCTTATGTTAGCCATACATGGGACCATCTAGAAACATGTAAAAATTGATAGTTTAGAACAAGCCCACTTATCGTGGACATATTGTTGATGCAAGGCAAGTAGCCCAAAGTTTCATGTCATAATACAAACTCTTGGGAGAAGAAAGGACTTGGAAACCCTAATTTTCATGTGCTTTTATTTTTAGATTAACACTTAAAATCCTCCCAAGAGCAAGTATATTGATGGAATTTGATAGTATTATGTAACCATGTCAATTTTAGGATCTAGGACATTATACTTAGGTGTTTGTGTCATTTTTTATCCTTTATTGCATGGTCTTGAGTTGAACTATCTATTTTACTTATTACACCACATCCAAACGAGTCTTATCTTATACATCACTCCGTTGTTTTAGGAGGTTTATACATCAGCCATTTGACACAATACCTTTGCCCTAGTCTTTTGACAAATTTTTTTGTGTGTGTCATTTGATTGAAAAGTGTAACATTACATTGCCCAATTCATTTCATAATCTTATGCATTGGAATCTTGCAACAAACATTTGATCACATATTGAGAATGTGATAACATCATTACACTACTCAAATCATTTCATAAACTTATTTACCTTGTGTCCAAACTCTAATTTTGGATTTGAAACCATGTGTGCCTTTTGGATCTTTACCTAGTGCCATTATGCCATTCAGTTTTGTCTAGCTTGTTGCTTATTTAAAGAAACCTAATTTCCTAAGTTGAGTTTTTAATTAACCTTGACAAGTTCAAATCCAAAAATTGATTGATTGATGCCTACACCTTGTGTAATTTGGTCTTAGACATAGATATTTCTCTTTTGGGTTATACAACTTAGGTTAATTATTTATCCAATTTGAAAACTATTGTTTTTTCCCTTATTTAGGAGAAATAATCTATCTCCATATTCATTTTGCTTCATGCCTTATACCAATTGACCGATTTTATGTCTAAATTTGAATGCCTAGTTTATGCCAAAGTGTTTCAGATTTTGAGCCTAGATTTTGTGCCGCATTTGGCCAAAATACCTAGAAAATTTTGTTTTTCTTAGATTAAACTTGTTTAAAACACTTTGAACCTAGAGTTTGGCATTCTAATTTTATTTCATCCACTTGACCTTTTTGTGTGAGACATTTAACATTAGACATTTGACATTAGATTGTTTTATATCAAGTCTTAACATAGACCTTTTGTAGATACATCTCCACTCTTCGACCAAGTTAGACCAATTTCAAACCCTTTTGTCCTTTGGACATTGATTTTTAGAGTTTATATAAATCTAGGCCCTTTTTGTCATGAAACATTCATCATTGATTTGAAGATGTCTCACTATACTCATAGTGGAGCCATATACAATCTAGGATATGATAATGTGGTCACATAAGATGACTTTGTTCAAGACCCCTATGGTGACGATGTGTTTTGTGAAAGAGATCCTTATCCACCTTACAACACTCAATCGAGGGAACATAACCAAGATTATTTAGCTCACTATTTGGTCAACATGCCTCCATACTCAGAGTAGGACCAAGAATAAATATTGTAGTACCTAGCTAGCATATCATCAATTATGGACCAAGTTTAACAACAACCATACTATGTTATGATGCCATCAACATACAAACCCTATTTGTTTTATTGTCACTTGATTTCAAACAATGATGAATTTTAATCAAAGCCACAAAGCTAAGGGCCAAGTTTCCAGCAGACTTCCCCCATGAAAATTTGCCTAGTCTAGTTAGAGTGCCTTACAACATACCTTATAAAGAACATGCCTCTTTTAGAAATCCTCAAACTCTAGTGTTGATGTCATATCAAGATTCATGCATGCTTGTAATAGGAAAGGGCGTTATGAAAGACCATTTTATATAGATGTAGACATCATACCAAACTTATTTGAACTTAGTGCATAATTTTATAACATGACCATGTCAAATAATCCACTTATAAAAATAGCTCCTTTAATAAGAGTATTAATTGAATTGATAGGATAATATAATTAGGGTATATACCCATTCACATAAATCACTCCAGCTGGATACATTTTCAATGCTCTAGCTATCAAAGAAGTGTCTACTACTTCTATGTAGATGTATAAGACAAACACTATGGATCACATGCAAGCATCATCTAATCTAGACCAAAGTGGTTTAACTACACAAAAAACTAGTCTACAACCAAACATGCCTTTAGTTAACACCATGATTGGTTCACAACAATAGGGGGTAGGAACTTCTACCTCCCAACCACAAAAAACTACCTATAATCCTCAACCAATTGCTTCTTCAAGTGTGTAACCATAATGATTAGGTAGCCAAGTGACAAACAATGCCTTGTCTCAACAAAATGTGATGAATTTTATTCCAATAAAATAAATTATGACTAACATTCCATAATAATAGGCATAGTCCAATTCACCAATGCCACAAAGGTAGAACATTCCTCCACCTCATCAAGTAGTTACAAGTATACCTCTTCAGTCGTAGACCAACATGCCTTTCAAAACATTAGCTAATCAACAACGTATCTCTAATGGTCAATGACAAATGTCAAACCTTCAATAAACATCTACTTCCCAATAAGGTTTCATGCAACCAACAGGTTCTACTATCCCATAAGTATCGATTAGGTAATAATTTCCTTTTGTTCCAAACATGCCACATAATCAATGATAGGGCCTTATTTCACAACAAGTTCCCCTTATTCATCCAAATTTGACTAGTTGATAATGAGTCACTAATCAACCTTAATAGGCACAATACTTCACCCAAAACCATATCCTTCCATCTCAACCATAATTTCCCCAAAACCAGACCTATATACCAAATCCTAACTAGGATATTACACTACAACACATGCAATTTCAACAATCACATCTTAATCTACAAATGTATTTATATTCATGGTCAATTCCCTATCCAAACCAATATTCCAAAATAAACCATGCCTCCACTATACCCTGATTAAAGTAATCCACTTTTGACTACCTAGCCTCTATCTTAAGCCAATGTTCCCTCTAATTTCTTGGCATAAAAACTGCAATAGATGAAAGATACAATTGCCACCATTCAAGCCAAGAAATAAACAAAGAAGTTTAAGTTGGATAACATGTGTTCTTACCCATACAACATGGAGTATTTGAAAATACCATTTCCTCTATGGTACAAACCATCGAAGTTCAACAAATACAAGGGCAAAGGAGACCTCAAAGTCTATTTTATTGAATTCGTTGTTGCTTCCCAACTAGTGGCTTATAGTGACATATACCTCATACTATTATTTCTCTAGATTTTAGTAGGACAAGCTTTGGAATGGTTTCTTAAATTATCAAAGAACTTAGTATCTAATTTTGATGATTTTTTGGACAAATTTGTGCAACATTTCTCCTATAATCTCGAACATGAGATTTCATTGGTAGATTTGAGTAAAGCTAAACAGAAGGCTGATGAAAGTTTCACAAGTTATCTATAATGATGGAGAGCACTTGCTATCCACTTCATCCATAACTTACCAAATAAACAATTAGATGTTATGTTTACTAAGAATTTGTATAACAAGATATCTTACCATCTGGAGCTACAATGTGCCCATAATTTCAAGGAAATCATTGACAAAGGTTTACTGATCAAAAGGGCCCTTATTAACAAAGGGATTATTAACCTTACCTCATTAAAATAAAATCAAAATATAAACTAAGGAAATGGCCAAAATCAAAACCATAACCAAGTCCAAGTCTAAGCATCAAAACTAGCCCAGGCCAATAATTATGAAAAACCCAAGTAGTTTAATTGCAATAAAAATGTTCTTGGGAATGGAGTAATCGAGTCATGACATGTCCAATGGTTTAAACATCATCTACTTAGCCTATATTGAAAATGCAAATTACTCCTCACCAACAACCAATTCAACAAGCACAACCTTCATAACAATCTAGACTAGCACAATAAATGCAATAACCTTTGCCTTTGCAAACCCCTCCTCATCCAAAGAGAAATGTGCCTACTCATTGTGTCTTTAGTGACCTTGAGAGCCTATTGAATCTATGTTTCACAAACTAGTCACCACTAATCTGATTAGTTGGCCCATTATGAAACACTATCTTGAGGGAATCCCTTATGCATTTTGGTATAAACAAAATGAATTATAAGAATGCCATCTGGTTAATGGACATAATTTGCATCCTTGTGTGTAAGTAAAACATCTTATTCAAATTATGTTGGAAAATAGGGAGATAACATTGGATAATGGAGATTCTACATCCAATCAAAACTTGGGTATTTATCAAAACCCTTTTCCATAACATACCAATAATAATAACTTATAATAACAAAGGCCAAAATAACAACAAAAATAATATCAACCACTAAGACAACAATAATAGTATCAATAGTAAAAAAAACATCAACCAAATGGATGTAACCAAGGTTGGAATAATGCCAACAAACAATAGACTTACCACATAGTTTCACATGACTAAAACAAGGTTGTAAGCCATATTTCAGGACATTGCGTTTCCACTATCTCCATAAATCCAAGACCAAGTGCCAATCAAACAAGACCATTGCCAATCAATCTCAATCAACCAACCTATGTTAGTGATCCTTCCTTGACCTGGGACCACACACAAGTGTACCAACAAGTAGGGATTACTACTTTTGGACCTTATATCAATAACTCATCATTAACCCATGACCACATACAAGTGCACTGATAACTAAAACTTATCCTATCTAATCCCCCTCTACCATCATTTGTTATCAATAATAATCTTGTATCTAATCATAATTATGTAATCACAACTCGACAGTTGAAGATTACCATCCCAAGCCCACAACCATTTGCCACTACACCCATCCAACCCACCATTCTGGCTAGGAACAAGCCATTTACCACTATGAAGGACAAGATATATGATATTATGGAATAATTGTAGAATATCCCTGCACAAATTTATATCTTAGATTTATTGCGTACGTCCACCATCCATAAAAACATCTTAACATAGTTCCTAATCCAATCCTAGGCTCTAATTAACATATCCCTAGACGAATTTCAAGCTTTAGTTAGACATCTAACCCTAGGCCATCAATTATCCTTTGACCAAGGTGATATGCCATCCCTTGACCCTCTTCATAACAATCTATTATACATCAAAGTTGTCATCATATGACACAAAGTGAAGCATGTCCTCATAGACAATGGATCGAGCCTCAATAATTTGTCTTTAAAGTTCATCAAACATCTCAAATACATAATAATTGATTTCTAACTAGAAAATATCACAATCAAGGCCTATGACAATGAAGAGTGTGAATCATAAGGCACTATTAGCTTGTTAGTTATCATTGGGCCTTTAACTAATGATACACTATACTATGTGTTAGACCTTGATTTGCCATACAATTTGCTTTTGGGTAGACCTTGGATACATGAGATTCATGCAATCCCTTCAACATTACACTAGTGTATCAAGTTTTCCCATTCAGGTATGGAGGTCACCATTCATGGAGATTTGCAATCCTAAAAACATTGTAAACATTTGGAGGCTGAGTACGAAAGCTAAAATTACCATTTTGGATTGAATCTGATTCTCAAAAAGGATAACTGGAAATAAATACTTATTGATTTTTTAGAGGCTAATTGCATTGACCTAGCTACCTTTGATTCATCTTCCTACATGTTGCCCCCTAAAATGTCCAATAATTTTACTATCATGACTAATGGCTTAGGAGAATACTTGACCCTTGTTACATTCCACATTTCCAAGCTTCTACAGAACCCCAAGTCTTATGGAAGACATAATCCAAGCCACCTTACATGGTATGGAAGCGGAGGGGAAAAGATAAATTTCATAGTCCAACACCTATCATTTTCACACCATCTACTGGCCAAGAATAATACCCACTAGAAGATGATGAATCTTGGTTGTACAATGATAAACTGGCCAATTGTTATCAAAATGCTAATTATCCTATCCCTAATAGGATCATGGAGAAGCACACTTATGAGGGAGGAGGCCTTGGGATAAACCAACAAGGAACACTTGAGACAATATCCATGACTTAGTATAAAAGAACATATGGTCTTGGGTGTAAACTACCTAGGGGTGACCCTGCATATCTTATTCATGTTCCAACACTAATGACTAATGATGATGATGCCAAAAGTGAAGTAGATTTTGATCATATCCCTTACGAAGACCTAGCTGATACCAATCTATTTGACACTCATGCCATTTACACCCTTAGAATAGTTATTTGTAATTCACTTCCTCTATATCACCCTCAACTTATAGCCTGGGACCAATAAGCATCTATAGTGCCTGTAGATGAGTTTAAGAATGATGAGGCCTTTTATGATTTTCTAGGCTTACGAGACAATGTTCCTTTGGGAGACCATAAATAAGGGTTCTCAATCAAAGTAGATCCTACAACATATTTTGGAGAACGGGTAAACACCCTTAGCCACAAAAAAAAAAAAAAAACATTGAGGTCCTAAAGTGAAAACCTCTTTGAGGCACTTTTGGACCAAGGTAAAAGTAACAAGAAATGTTAGTCTAGAGGTGAAAACCTATTTCAAGTGCCATTAGATGGGGTTATTCAACCTTCCTCAAACATAGCTCAGGAGACCACCAATGACAAACTTGCCTATGGGTCTAAGTTTAGTTCAGAAGAACATGCCTTTGATAAAATCAGTCAAGAGTTTCTAATAGTGTTTGTCACATGGCAATACTTCCCATTAGGACTTGAATAGCAGTCCAAATTAAGGACTTTGCCATTGCAATCCAATTCCAATCTTTGTCAACCATTCTAGAAGATGGTTTGACTCTTCTTGCGGAAGACACTACAAAAGTCAACATCAGGACTCTAGATGAACCAAAATGGATCAAATTAGGTACATCCATCAATTAGGTACAACTCTTTTGAGGGAATTTATTAACATATTTACTTGGGCCTATTTTGACATGCTAGGTTTGGACCCTGCCTTGGTTGTACACAACCTTGTGGTACATCATGATGTCAAACTTGTGAAATAAAAGCTACGCAAAATGCATCCTAACATTGTTGTATTAGTAAATAAAGAGTTGGAGAAACTCTTAGAAGTGAGATGTATATGACCAATCAACTACTGTAAGTGGATCTTGAATGTTATGTCAATCAGTAAGAAACCAGAAGAAATTAAAATCTACATTGATTTCAGAGAGATAAGCAAAGCCTTCCCCAATAATTACTTTCCTCTGCCAAACATTGACATGATTTTTGACTCGATAATTGGATATGAAATTATTTCACTAATAGATGGATTCTTAAGATATAACCAGGTTAGGATTGCACCAGAAGACCAACATAAAAATATGTTCACCACTCCATGGGGAACATGTTGTTATCAGGTTATGCCATTTGGTCTCAAAAATATTAGGGCGACATACCAAAGAGCCATGACCATCATATTTCATGATATGATGCATGATATTGTTGAAGATTATATCGATGACATATTAGGAAAATCAAAGACCAAGGCCAATCATCTAGCAGCACTAAGGTGAATATTTGAGAGACTACATGAATACAAGGTCAGACTCAATCCTAAGAAGTATATTTTTGGCATTAATTGAAAAAAATTGCTTGGATTCATTATGTCTCGTAGAGGCATCGAATTCAATCCAACCAAACTATAAGTCATTATAGAAATGCCACCACTATCTAATTTGAAGTAGATCTATAATGTGCAGGGCAAGATTCAGTCTATCAAATGCTTAATATCTCAGTTGGCTGACAAATTCATCCATTTACAAAGTTGTTGAATAAGGGTGTCACATTTCATTAGGATGATGAATCCCAGAAATCCTTCCATCACCTCACATATTATCTTACAAATCTACATATTTTATTGCCACTAATGCCTGAAAAGCCATTCCTACTATATCTATTTACCACGGATAAAGCCTTAGGGGCACTTCTAGCTTAGCATGATTATAATGGGAAAGACTTACATGTCGTGTATTATCTAATCCATACATAGGTCATGTATGAGCACAATTATACACCCATTGAAAAAACCTATTTAGATATGGTCTTTGCAGCTCAAAAACTATGACATTACATGTTAAACAACAAGACCATGGTCATTTCAAAATTAGATCCACTCAAATATCTACTATCCAAGATAGCTTTACAAGGCCACATGGCCAAGTGGATCATGCTTATGAGCGAGTTTGAGATAGAATACATCAATTAGAAGGCCATCAAGGGACAAGTACTTGCAGATTAGCTTGCTAAAGCTCCCTTTGTAGATATAGAAGCTCTAACATTATAATTACTAGATGAGTTCATTATGACCATTATTGAAACACCTCTTGAGGAGAAACATTGGAAGTTGTATTTTGATGGATCATTCACAACACATAGATCAGGGGTAGGCCTATTATTTATTACACTACAAGGGGATCTAATCCCTAAATCATTATGTATCAACTTTCCTTGTACTAAAAACATGTTTGAATATGAATCACTCATTGTAGAGATTATATAGGTAGTACAGTGGAACATTTAACATCTTAAGGTTTATGGTGATTCTCCATTAATCATCAATTAAGTACAGACCACTTTTAGACCAAAGATGACAAGCTAGTTCCATATAAGGCCATGGTCGACACTCTCAAACAATAGATTGATGATATATAGTTTAAACACATATGAAGCACCAGTAACATAACAACAGATGCTATGGCCACCATTAGATCTTTGATTCATCATCCAAACAAGGCAAAAGAATATCAATTCCTTGTTGAAAATCATCTAACACTAACTCATGAACCTATAACCATCATAATGATCTAGGATATTGTTGGTCCCATCTCTATTTAGTATTCAAACCTTTATGCATATCTTCATGACCACATTATGCCACTTGATGTATCCCATAAACAAACTAAGGCCTTTACCCATCATGCCACATGTTATACCTTACTTGGACCAACCCATTATCATCATAGCTTTGATGGAACTTTGATTCATTATTTAACTTTGGAAGAATTAACATTAGCATTATAGGAAGCTCATGAAGGAGTATTTGGAGCCCACACAAGTGAGATACTCCTAGCAAAAAAACTCCTACTTACTAGGTATTATTGGCTAACTATGGATGCAAATACAACTATGTATGTTAAAAAATGCAACAAATTTCAATGACATGCCAATCTAAATTATGCCCTGGTCAAGAGTCTAAAACCAATGCTTACACCATGGCTATTTACAACATGGTGCCTCAATCTCATTAGGAAGATAAACCCAATCTCATCTTATGGCCATAAGCACATTCTTACCACTACCAAATATTTCACTAAGTGGGTTGAAGCTATACCCCTCACTTACATGACTAGAAAACAAATTTCCAAGTTCATATTCAATCATCTCATTTGTCGCTATGGTATCCCATTTGACATTATATTTGATAATGGTCTATCATTCAATAACAAGGATGTCAAATCACTGTGTGTCGAGTACAAAATTACTCAATATTTTTATATAACATATTATCTGCAAGGTAATGGCCAGGCCGAAGCATCCAACAAAACTATTGTCAACATCCTTAAAAATATTATCAAAGATGTTGGCCGTGATTAACACCTCCAATATTTTGTGCCCTTTGGGCATACCACATCAATTACCATACCCCAATAGGATCCACTCCATATTCCCTTATTTATGGCACTAAGGCCATTCTTCTAATTGAGGTTGAGTTACCTTATTTGTTCATCTATTTGAAACATGTCCTAAATGATGAAGATTATTGAATAGCTCACCTATAAGAGCTAGAGTTACTTGATGAAAAATGAATGGCCACAGTCAATAACATGCAATAATATCAGAATAGACTCTATGAACACTATAACCGATGAATCAAACACAAAGCATTTGAATTTGGTGGTCTTGTACTCAAATAAAACCAAAATAATACCATGATCAATAAGAAACATAAGGGAAAATTTAAATCTAATTGGATAGGCCCATACAACATTATTGCAAACTATGGTGCTGGCACATACAGGCTCACTACACCAGATGAGGATAAACTTGATGAACTGATGAACATTATACACCTCAAGTGAAGTATTGTCTATGAGGTCCATTTATATTGTACCATAATATCAACATTGTTTGTACCATACCATTCTACCATGCCTTTCCTATTTGATCAAATTGTTTTCACCCTCCCTACCCAACCCTTTTGATCTTGGTTCCATTCTATTTGCTCTATAGGCACCTATAATGAAGGCATTCCAATCTTGTTTCAGCAACTGATTCAAAATTTTAGATAGAGGCCATATTTTGGAGTAGTCTGGTAGTGGTTTGGTAGTTTCATCCTTCATTTATTATTTTGCTTTTATACCGAGTGTTCTTGATTATAACTACCTTTGGGCAAATCAATATCTTACCATTGTTCTACTAATTATAACTGCATATGGAAAAATTAGTATCACTGACCTGTCATTGTTTTATAATTATAATCACCTATGGGAAAATTAGGGACAATACCTATTTAACATGCCCTAAAGTACCATCTTGCCATGCCTATGTCATACTATGCCATTTGCCTACTTTGCCTAGTTTATGAATTTGTTGCTACCTAGTTAGATTCATCCATTATAATGTAGAACTATAGTAACTTGAGGACCCATCCTGGGACTATATAGGCAACATTCAATTCACGTTGAGGTTATCTCAGTCACCCCTTTGCCATGCTCTCATTATTTTGTGATCAATTTCAAGTTTAAATGCTCTCTCTATTTTACGAGTAACCCAAGCCATGTTCTTGCCATTTTGAGAGATTGGACCATTTTGTATCTCATCATTCTCCATCGAGTTGAGATATGTAGAAAATTCTAAAAACATTTGTAAAATGATCTAAAAAATATAAAAATAATCACTTCATCAACCACTTCTTTGCCTTAAGGATTCTGGGATCCCTAGTTATTTCACAAGAAACCACTTGTCATTTAATTTCCCCATCCTTACTGGCCTCACATCACATGCTCTTGCCATTTTGTGATCTTATTCCAATTATTCCTCTATAACATCAATCATTTTTTTCTTGCTCATCATTTTTCTTCTATCCCATCTCTTGGGAGAACTACATTTGGCCTAAAGTTTTTATTGGATCTTCCATCTATGGAACTATGTAGGTAACATCCACTTGCCTAGTGAATCTGGAGTCGGCTTAGCCACCCCTTCCTTTTCTTCTATTCCTTTATTATTATTATTTTTTTTCATTGTCTCCTATATGTTAAGGGTAATATTCATCATATTATTTATGTTGTGTTATTTGTACTAACATTAGGATTAATCATTATTTGTTTTTGTTTCATTTTATTCTCTATGTGTTGTTGTGTTCTTTCTTTGTCTTGGTGTTTTTGTTTGTTTGTTTGTTTGCCTATTTTTTTTCTTTCTTGTTGTGCCTTGATTCATTCTATATGTGTTCATTAGGTGATTCCCTATGCATTATTCTTAAATCCACCCATATTCCTGTGTCAATGTTGTCCTCATGGTTTTTATCATTAGTGCATTATTTTCCATGGTTTATTAGATTGTATGTTAGTCCTTATGCATATTTTGGATACATTCTCATGGTGTTTTATAGCATGATTCCTACCATCATGTGCTATAGTAAAAATTATCTCAGGAAGTCTTACAATAATGCGACTATGATATATCTCTTTAGCACCTAAACAACTCCTCATCTACCCAATTCATTCTAAATATAGAGTAACTAAATAATGAAAGAATTTTTAACCCTTTCTAGTTAGGACATGCATCTCCCTACTAGAATGTTTCCCAAATTCATCTTTCTCCTCTATACTAGCTTACTCTTTATCCATAACTATGGATTCAATTCATAAGCCCCCTTTTCATATTTACCATCATCAGGGTATCAATGATTATAACTGCCTTTGGGCAAATCATTGTATATCATCCTACTTACACTGCTAATAATTCTAAGCACCTTTGGGTAAATCATTATGTTTTGATCTATTTGGAGGTTAATGATTATAATGACCAGAGTTAGTCAAATCATTATCTTTCTTCTTCCCAATTGGGACACATATTCATTATCATAATGCTTGTAACCAGGTTTGGGTAAACCATTATCTCTATCCTCCCAACTAGGGCATGTTTTTATCCTACCAATGATTATAAATACCTATGGGCAAGCCATTATTTTCCCTTCTATGATTATAACTAACTTTGGTCAAATCATTCTCTTGTTATCCTAAGCCTTTTTTTATGATTATAATTGCCTTTGGGTAAATCATTACCTTTTTTATCCCACCTATGTTGATGATTATATCCACATGTGGGCAAATCATCATATTTATCTGCCCCCCCCCAAGGCAACTCCATATGCCACTAATTATAACCACCTATGGGCAAATTAGTCTTTTCCACCCCATTCAATCTTTTTTAGTCCCATCATTTCCTCATTTCGAGGAATTGATCGTCGACCCCTTTGCCACTCGCTCCCTCAAAGGGGCATCTACAGTTTATACATTATCATTGAAGTCATAGGCATACATGACCTTTTCATTATTTGAGAAGACATTATTGTGCCTATAGCTTGCAACACCTTCCCAAATAGGAGAAAACTATAAACACTAAAATTGGTTAAAATTGGCGTTCGACCAGACTTCAGATTGATTCTTATCAACCATTGTAAACTAAGCCTCAAAATCACTAAACATCCTAAATTTGCTTGTGCATCATTATTCAAAGCTCATAATCATGTTGAAACATCCATAATTAGGGTATTACATTATATGCAACAAAAACCTCTAAAAAATTCATCCCTAATTTCTCTACAACATCACAACAGTCAATTTGGCCTATGGACCTATTAAGTGGGGCACTTGCACCCTTAAATCAAATCTTGGAAACGCTAAATGGCTAATCAAAATTAATTAAAAAGTTAAACCAAATTAAATGCCTAGTTGAATTATCTATTTGATACCTAAAAAAATAAAATTCAAAAATTCACTATATCCTAGCCTTTCATCATTGCCTTTATGAGTTATCAAGCTCTTTGAAAATATCCTAAAATATCTATTTTGGAGACCCATGCCTAGTAAATACAAATCATCATTACTTGACAACTATTAAATATATTGGGGTTATATTTGACTCATCTAGGTTAGGTTTGAACCCATTCTAAGCCTTAACTCAACCCTAACTCACCTTGGGTGAGAGTTAAATCCTTAGGTTATAAATACAATGCCATGTATTTTCATTTTTAAGCTCTCATAAGCCAAAGTTATAATGCAAATTTGGAGATAGACATAAGCCATTTTGTTGAAATAAGTGTTATAATGCTAAAATATTGAGCCAAATCAACATCAATCCACATCAAAGCCAATGGTGCCAAGGAGAGAAGGAGCCAACAAGCTTCATTTGCCAAAAACTTCTTGATGCACAAGCCGAGAAAGCCACTCAACAAAGCATTTAGAGTTCCCAAGGAAGGTAAAGGATTTGTGTCTTTTATGTTTTAGTTGGGCTTTAATTTGGTCTTGTATTAATAAGTTCTTCCTAAGTTCTAGGCTAGGAGTATAAGTGTTAATATGTTTTTATTTGAGTTTTATTGCTTAAACTAACACTATACTAACCTCCCTTCTTGGATTCCTATGATCACAGCATAGAACCTATAGGAATGGATAAGTGAGTTTGATTCATTTCTAAGAAATCATTTCACATCTTTATTTGTGCCTTTCTGACAATGCACATCATGCAACTTTTCCCATCTAGGTGACTAGGTCCCCTTCCACTAGCACTCACAAATTAACCATTTGGTGTAGACTTGTAAGGGAATTTATAAGAGGATATAAAAGTGTTTTATGATCTAAAAATATGAAATACACGTCATAATTCCCTCATCAATGATATTTGACTATTCAACTTGCTTAGAACCCTATTTCCACCCTAAAACCCTATAAAACTATAGTTTCTGATGAATCTGTATAGGTGTTCATACAACCAATGTCATGGATGGGACCTCCTTAAAGTGCACTATGATTTTTGGGTGTTTTTAAGACTAGTTCAATGCATTTGAGTATAAATTTCCCAAGATTTATTCCATCAGGTTGTTTTGATTGGTTTAGGCATGTTTAGACATGTCTAACCTCTTAACAATTATTCATAGCCCCGAGGGCTTGAGATGAAATAAAAATACTAATAGTACATAACCCCCCTAAATATTTCATAGTTGTTGAAGACCCCATGCATCTGCTCTGTACATTTCTAACATGGAGAAAGTTGTACTTCAGGCTCAAAAATTGCATTCTGGGAGGTCAATGGGGAGAAATAAGGTGCATAGGAGTAAAATGCAATTTGTTTGACCTATAACACTTCCTAGGGGTCTGTGACAACCCTCAAAACATGTTTTCATGGTTTTTTTCCTTTCCCACTCTTCCAAGTGTCTACAAACCTCACATTCTCCTACTTAGGGTTTGTAGGCTTCTAAGCCAATTTGACCTTAAAGGTCTGTAACTACCTTTTCTTTCATATTTTTTGAGCTCAAAACTTATATACCTTTCTTATGAAATTATTTTCCTCCTTTCTAACAATTTCCAACTGAAAACACTCATAAATATACAATCTATCTCCAATTTTTAGTCACTGGCCTATTTAGGCCTAATAGGCCATTAGGCTCTCTTATACCTCAAAAGACTAAGAAAATCTAGCAGACAACACTATGAATCTTTAGAAGGTAAGTGGAAGACTCTATTTTCACCTTCCTACTTAACCTCTATACATGGTTGAACACTCACCTTAAATCTTCTTCTTATACCCCTATTTGTAACTACCTATTTTAGGCCTAGTAGGCCTAATTAGGCCATTGGGGCCTTCTCTTATCCCAAAGGATCAAACCATTAAATGGAGGAAATGAGAGCCTTTATGAAATATTTCAAACACTCTATTTTCACTCATTCACCTTCCTTCAATGTATGGTCCCTCATATCTCCTTCAATCTGCCTTGCATGCCTATAGGTGTCTTATATGCTTTAATTATGTGAGAGTTATCTCTTCATTTTGGTTGCCCTAGTACCTTGAAGCCTATGTCCTTACCTCCCCAAACTCCTTGGAATACTTAGGAATATTTCAAACCTTATTGAATTTAATTCTACCTCAATAACCTTGTATTTTTTTGTTATTCCTTATGACTGGTTGTAGGTGTTGATTTCAAGATTTCAGGTCACCTCTTGGCATTTGACTATATAAGCTTGGATAAAATCATTATAATTTGAATGTATTAAAGATATATCTAATAATTAATTCCACTAGCTTATTATACTCCTCCTTCACTAGGATGTTAACCCTTAGCCTCTTAGGTTTATGATGTGTAAAAAGAATCCCTTAAGCTCACCTATGCCTTTTAGGTTTTCCTCATTTAATGTTACTATGTGAGGTCCATTCTTCATTTAGATAAACTAAGGTGAATTTTACAAATTTGTAGACCTCCAATGAGTTTTTGGACCTTTTCATACCTTCTAACATAATCCATCTTCACCATTATGCCTAGTATCTCTCTTCCCACTATGTATACCACTTGTGTAGTTGGTTTTAGGACTAGTAGACCTAGATCGGTTTAACTATGTTTGTATCACCTTGTTGAATTCAAGATGGATCAGGAGCCATAATGTGTTAGGATACATTCTCTATTAACTTTGCATCCCTTAGTAGACCCTTCATATTCTGTGATATTCAAGACGCTTTATCATCCATACTAGCAGGCCTGTACGATAGTTTTATGTGTTAGTGCCTATGCTTAAGGGTTTGGGTCCTTCTTTTAAATCTTAATCAATGATCTCTTTAATGGTTTAACATGATAGGATCATTTTTTTCTTCTCACAACTCTGGA
The DNA here is from genome assembly GCA_037957365.1 of Torreya grandis. Taxonomy (NCBI): domain Eukaryota; kingdom Viridiplantae; phylum Streptophyta; class Pinopsida; order Cupressales; family Taxaceae; genus Torreya; species Torreya grandis. The sequence goes on along the minus strand of JARHVA010001662.1, from coordinate 1,445,998 downwards.
ACTCCTCCAAATCATTACTAAGTTAATGTTTTTTCAACTTGCAAACACATCCTTGTGTGTGCATTGAAGTCTTGACCGAGTCTGTCCCTTAGGATTGAGTTGGTGGTGTTGCCCTTGTCTAACCCTACTCTCTTCAAGTTTTATTACTCTTGTGATCCCCTAAAAAAAATCATGGATACTGACCTATCACCTTAATCAATGTTATAACCATTATAACATTGGCTGAAAGATTTTGAACCCTACATAATTCAACTCAATCCACATAGTCACTTAAAATACAAGGTAGAATACACTTGAGATGTTCACCAAACTTATTATGTTTATATGACCTCATGATGATTGAACTAAATTTGGATTTTCCAAAGACCATGTTACTTTTTTCAATTAGCCTTTTGGTATCCAAGGTGATCTAGAGGTCTTGCAGACTTGTAAGGTAAGTTCACCAATCTTCTTGTTGACCTAGAGATGAGATACTATGAATCCTTGATTATTTGGTGTTAATTTTTTTTTTGAGATAGTATTGATAGCTTATTTAAATGGTTTATAGTCTCTTCAACCTTCCCTAAGCAATGTTAGCACCTTTTATGAGGTCTAAATAGGGTTATTCTATTAAAGGGTCTCTTAAAACATTTGACTGCATGTGGTGACTGTAGGTGATCACCACTCTATGGGTTATTAAGATAATTCCATCACAAGAGAGCTATTTTTTTAGAGCCTCAAGGGTTTTTTTAAGACTTTGTAGATCTCACTAACACTCTGTATCTTTTAGAATCATTGAAGTTTTATAAACCCTTATGTTGTCAACCTACAGACTGCCTAAAATGAATATTTTTGCCTCCCAATGGATCACACCTATGAAGTGGGTCTTGATAATGGTGTATAATGGTGGTAAAAACCCATAATAAGTCACCTCACCTTCCATTTATTTTTCATCATGCTCAAAAAAGGAGAAAATGGAGTAAAATAGAACCTTGCCTAGTTGGAGAAGACACTATGAGCCCTTCACCTTCTTAGTGATTGTTCATAAAGGAGGGGAAGGAAATATAAGAACTAATACCACAAAATGGAATCCAACTAGGGTCCCATCCTTTTCCAAAAATCTTAGACACTCATCTTCTCTCTCTTAACTATACCATTTATAAACTTGAATAGCTTTACAAGGCTACCAAAGAGCTCAATGTGGGACGGGGGTCAATTTTTGACCTATTTTGACTTGAAACTCCCTCCAAATTATGGATCTAGGTCTAGGAGACATAAAATAAGCTGTACACATTCTTTAATAGGATGTTGCTCTGACATACCTATATGGATAGATGAAAACCCTCTTGTTCTACCATAAAAACTACCTAATCTACTTGAAGACTGATTGAGATGAAATGTTAGGTGCCTCTGAAGCTTGGAAATGTTTGTACATACCTATAATGATGTTTTAATATCTCCCATATATCGTACACCTATCCTTACCTTTAAAAAACCTCCTTTAGACATTATAAAATGGGTAATAAAGCACCTTAAAAGTGGAATATAATGTTATAAAGTTAATTTACCACCTTTCTAAGAATGGTACAGACTAGAGGGGGATTAATTGACCTTGAGACCTCTTGACATGTTTCAACAGACCCTCTAGACCACTTAAACCCATTTGATCAACTTGACTATGTTAGAAATGACCGTAAGGTGATAAGGTCAAGAATAACATTTACCTTAATATCATCAAAACAAAGTTAATCAATGATAAAAGGGGCTTGAAAAGACCATTTTGAGGATATTAAAAAGATTTTGATGACCATACACAAGCTTAGAGGATATGACAACTAAAGTTTTGAATTGTACGGGTTGAAATTTAGCCTAGGAGGCCAAATTGTCAATACTTACCTTACACCATGATATAGACATGCCTGGAGCTGGGAGTCCTGCTCGGGGGTGCCTATAGTAGTTGCTTAATAATGGAAAAAGGTTAGGAGGTGTGCCTACCTTATATTGGCCAAAGTTACACTTGAAGTGAAGAGGAGATCATCATCAACTATAGTATACTCATGTTTAATTGCTTTCTATAAATGGCTAAAAGCTAAGGATTAATTATTCTTAGTTGAACTTACTATAATTATGTATTAATGATTAATTTTGGGCCAAGTGTGAGCCATTATAATTATTAAGCTACAATTTGAATGTTATGGTTATTTATATAAATAACTATTTTATAGTCTACTTGGTATATAAGATTAATAGGCCTCCTTGTGGTGCCAATGAGATGTGGGTGAGTTAGTTAAGTGGTTTAGTTGTTTCAAGCCCCACCTAGGTTCAAATATTTAGAAAGGCATATGAGGCCAATTTTGGTTGTTAGTTGTGTTATTGAGGTTGTTAATGACTAGCGGTTACTCTTATTCTTTAGGTTGGTGGTGGCCATTGTTGGTAATTGTTGGTATACATATGGTATTACATGGAGATCTAGGCCCTTGATTGTGACCTAAAATGATTCATGCTCTGGTCAAAAGCCATCAACTAGAAAAAAAAATACACCTCCTTGTGATGGATCCTTGTTTAATATGGAATCCTTGTGGAGGCTTGTATATTCATGACTGAGCTTGGCCAAGTTAATGGCCTTAATACATATATTATATCTTTAATTGAATATTCTATGGTTGTTTTGTGCATTGTATCTTGACTTGTTATACCTCATGTTTAGATGATTCAATGTGAAAGACACATTTAATTATAAAGGCAAGTAAGTAGTTTGTCTATGCCTTTGATAATGAAAACAAACTTGTGTTCTAATTATATGAATCTAGTTATGCAAACCCATTCATGATATGGATTATACTCAGTTAATATAGATCAGGTGGGATAACCCTTGCTAAGGTTCAATATAAGTAAGATAAAATATTAAACAATTATTAGGAAGAGTGTTATTGAGAATCTCAATAGGCTTTGACTAGAGATCTCCCTTGAAGGAATATGTCAAGTAGGGAACAACTCTTAAGCCTATATGGCTCTTTTAATAAAATGATGAATATATTTTTCTTGGTTGAAACTTCTAGATAATCAATTTAAGAAATGAGCTTTGTGCCTCCTCATGTATTATGTTGGAATTTATATTATAGATTAAGCTTATCCATAAATGAGTGGATCTCAATAAAATGGTTGAGTGTTTGTTAGGAAGAATAAATGCATAATAGGATTGTATAGTTTGAGTATTGGCTATTATGATAAAGAAATGTATTATGGAAGGGTTCTGAATTAAAGCATTGAGTAAGCTTTATGGCTTAGACTTTTCTTGTATCAATACCCTCTTGTATAAAAAGGAGAATTTTATCAGAGCATGGCTCTTGGGATAAGATATTAATAATGCAAGGTAATCAGGTGGATTAATTGTAAAAATCCTTGCAAGAATTTAACCAATGTTAAATGAGGATTTTAATACCTTTCCTTAATTATGTGATTATACTCTTGATTTAAACTTTCAATCGCTCTCTTATCTTGGTTTAATAGATTGGGTCTCTGTATTAATCCTCAAAGTTTTATCTTTTGTTGAATAGACTAATCGACTTTTAGATTGAGCTTGACTTGTGTTTTTTAGGTGATCAACTAAACCAATAAGAATATTGGTTTAGTATCAAAGGCTTGTTTAGGCCTCAATGTTTTTCATTTTATTACTATCCAATTTGATCAAATTCATATTTTTACCTTAATGTTTCTACACTTTGCCTTAAATATTGGATCCTAGCTTGGTCAAGTAATTGACTTGGTCACCTTTTTATTGGTTTTCAAGATTTTACTATGTTAAATTTAGGCATTTTTCTTTAGTCAAGTTATCCTCATCAACTTAATTTGTCTTCCTATACTTTAATTTAGATGCCTTGTAGATGGGTCTTTTCACAGTTTTTGCCTTAGCCAATTCACATGATTTTTAGAAGATTAGTTGGATGATGCCATGTGGCATCGTCTTGATAATCTTGGATACTTTTACCTTGGCCATTTATCACCTTGGATTTTCTTTGGTATTTTGCCTTAGTCAATTTTGTGATATTTTAGTGAGTATTTTGGAGGAAGCCATGTGTCACTATCTCCTGAACCTAGGAGTGATGTCAACATAGTCAGTTGTATGGTTAGTGTCAGGCTAGCAGGCTAGTGGGATGTTTCTACATGGCACTTTTTTGTAACTTTGTAGTCTCAAAAATGATTGTACTAAGTGAACAACCCCCAAGCAAGTAGACTCATGGGATGCTACCACATGGAATCATCTTGATGACCCACTACCTTAGATATGTATGTGTAGATTGTAAATCCTCTAGGCAAGCGAGCTCATGGGATGTTACCACATGGCATCATTTTGGTGACCTATTATCTCAGAGATGTATGTATTTGGCATGAAGCTTGTGGGTAAGTGTGTGAGCAAGATGCTACCACATTGTAAAATCCCATTGCTTTGATATTTTGGAGGCATATGTATCCAGTGTGAAGCCTGCAAGCTAGTGAGTTAGTAGGATGCTACCACATGGCATAATCCCACTACTCCATATCCCCACATAAGTCGTACTAGACCTATAAAGAACCAAGGAAATGGGTTAGCAAATTTTCACCATGTGGAGTTTTTCTAAGGTTGTCTCAAAAGTGATAGGTGGTAAGAGTGGCCCTAAGAACTTGAAGAGAAGTTGACATGGCCTTATATCCTACTAAAATAGCCACGTGGTTCCTAATTGCATCAACAATGGCTGAGGTCAATTTCAATGGCCTTGGTAACATTTTTGCATAATAGCCTTGGGTATAAGCTTATGTTAAAGTTCATGGATGCTTGATCGAGTGAACTTAGAGCAAAATTATTAGCTTGTGCCTAATCATAGAGTGATTATGATTATAGGGATTACCTATTCACATTTGATTAGATTAAATCCTGGTATGGACTCTTGTGTTGTGGGTTTTTTATTACAGTAGTTTATGTGAACACATGAATGAATTCTTGAGTGTTGATCTAAATGAATAGAGGTATTGACCTTTTATTTAGTAGATGTCACCATTTATGGGATAATAGAATATGTAGGGATTACAAATTTATGTTTTGATATGTTTGAATATGTTCTTGTGTTGGTTGTTTATTTGTGAAGTGGTTATGCCATAATTATTTTAAGAAAAAAATGGGAATGGCATTTTGGTATCAGAGCTTCAGTTGAAATCTGGGAGCTCTATGGATGATTTGAATGAGTTCATCACCTTTCTAACTCTAGTTAATCTTGATTTATGTAAATTAAATATGATGCATGCTACTTGTTGACCTTGTTTGGAAGGAATGGAAAACCCTGTAGTGGGGTGTCACTATGATCCCTAAAGTATGTAGTCAATTGAAATCCATGTTTAAATTTTTGAGACCCTATAATGAGTGATGGTTGTACAAGAGGAAATGTTCCTCCAAGTTTTTATGCTATAAAAAGGAGCCTTGCTACTCACCACCCTAGAGAAGGGATGGGCAAGTTGGGCAACCTTTAGTGTCTCATCATAGAAAGGAGTAGGAACCACCTTCAACAATACCATAGGAGGCATTATGGTCAGACAAAAGCTCCACCTATGAAAAACATGGACTTAGGACTAAGTAAGGCCCAATAAATGCAGCCTAGATGTGACACTATCAAGGGTGATTGCTTCAACTATGGAGTTATGGATCATTATGCACATAATTATCCTAAGAACACTTGATCATGGGATACTCAAATCTTGATATGGATTAGTTGTGAGAACCAAAGCTTTTTTTAATCCCTATAACACTTATTTTGATTGTTCTATTCTAACAAATCATGAAATACCTATCATAAACTATTATATTTGAAAGGATAGTGGGCCTTCTTGTTAAGAAGCACCTGGTGATAGATATATATTACATGTGTGTGTGTGTGTGTGTGTGTGTGTGTGTGTGTGTGTGTGTGTGTGTGTGTGTGTGTGTGTGTGTGTGTGTGTGTGTGTGTGTGTGTGTGTGTGTGAATGTGCATGATGCTTGCTTATTATAGTGCATATCTTGATAAGTGAAATTCTATTATGGTGTAACCATGCTGATGATGGATTGTAAATCTAAAGGAAGTTGGCTTGTAATGCTTAGATGTTATTGATTTGACTTATAACTATAAAAAGGATTTGATGACCTCTTTTTCAAAATTTTGAATTCCATGGATACGTTGATTGTGTATGTTATAATTGTGGGAAGGAGTTCTTTCAGTTTAGAGCATTAGAACCATTCAATGAACCATGATATGGTAAAACCCTAGGACCGAGGTTATGGATTGTGCTATGAATAAATTTAATATTGTCTTATGCTAATAAATTGAGTGGTGATATTGCATCTTGTTAGTGAAATAAGATGAATCATCAAGGAATTAACTAGAGTAGGTATGTCTCTACATAATTATTATTTAATTAAAAGAGCATGTTATAGTGAATAAATTGGGATATTAATTGCCTTGTTGTGCATATATGATCATAGCTTGACTTATGATGTTTTTTATGGGTGCATGTCAAATGGTTACGAGGGTATCTTCTTGGTAATTAAGCATATAGAATGGATTAAGGTAACCTTGCACATTCTTGATATTATGATCATAAATTAATCAATAGATAAATCTAAACTTATTATAATTATTGAGAGCCTAGAAGATTTGATAATCATGTTGAATTACTATGAAGTTATGTAGTAATAAAGTGGAATGAATACATTTGGTATTGCTAAATTTTCTCATAATAAGAACTTGTCAATATTGATAGATGGAATTGATAACTACCTTAGGTACTTGTGTAGCAATGTGTGTCAATAGGAATCAGAAGGTGGTGGCCATGGAGGTTCCCTTCTCTTGAAATGATAGCTCTACATCTCTCTTTCCATAAACATTATGTTTGCACATATAGGTGAGACCTAATTATAGGTGGCATTATATCTAAATTCTCATGTTAGAATAGGTAAAGCCTTATTTCAATGCCAAATCACACCTTGGTAGGTGGTGAATACAAACTACCTATAAGTATGTCATCTAAAAAGGCACATGGTACCAACTACTTGACTATATCATTATGTGTAGTGGCAGTGGTCTAATGCCCTCTTACATGTTATTCTTGAAATTGATAATATCATTTTATGTAGTGGCAGTGGTGTAGTGCCCTCCTACATGTTATTACTCATAATTGAACAACAATGAATTTCATATGATAAAGTGGTAATTGGCTCCATAAGAAATTTTATTAGTAATGGTCAATGGAACATATCCCCAATGCCATGATATAATTTGATTCTCTAAATGGCTAGTGGATCACTGATGCCCTCTTACCTTATTCCTTTTCCCCCTAAGTGGTTTGTAGAGCCACATAGTGATCATATTATGATCTAATTTTTTTTAATTGTGCTTGCCAAACTTATTTTAGGTTGTATGAGCTTTTGTTTATATTTCTTGGAAACCAATATTGTTTTCTTCTTGATTTCGAATGTTTCAAGATAAAGGCTAATCATGGAATTCATTGATGATATTTTTATTGGATTTGATTTTATTATTGATACTATTTGGGATCCTTTTATTGATTTACATTAGAATGAACTACCCCTTTCAAAAATTAATTGAAGATTAGACAACATCTAATGTAGTTAGTGAAATATCATGTGGCAACATAGCCTTGAATAGAACAAGGATTGGGTCTGAAATCAGACCACTTTCATCTCTAAATTAGATATATTTTTCTAAAAATAACATCAAATTGATTACGATCCATAATTGAAGCATCTGTATGAGTTGGTCACAAGAAATTATCATTATGTTTAAGCGCCAATAATAATATTGTAAGAAAATTATGGGAAATGGAGAGGTTTTTATTCCTTATTTGCATAAAGTGATTCTATTTTTGTATGTGTGTTAATGTATGTTGTTGTGACACTGAGTGATGGTGGTTCGTGAGCAGCATATTCATGATGGTAGTGCAACAAAACCCTCTTGTGATGGGCACAATAAAAGGTTGTTTAACACTTACTTGGATGTCATGATGGAAGCGGTTGAAGTCCTCCTATATTTGGAATGATGGTAGGTTGTTCAAATCTCCCATGACCATTTCCAAGAAAATTATGTGAATAAGAAACCTTTCATAAATGGAAATCATGACCTATGCTAAAAAGATTGAAGTGATTATGTCACACCATTCTAAAAGTTAGTAAGAGAATTGGTATCGAAAGATTGATAATCTAGGGTTGTATAAACCTCAAAAAGAAAAATATGACTCAAAAGATTATATTCATGTGGATTAAACCCTTATATGTGCTTAAAGAGCCTTAAAAATGATAAATGAAGAACTTTAGGGTTGTTGGAAATATAGAGGAATAGTGTGATTGGTTTCAAGTAGGAATTGACCTCCACATTTGAGAATGTCCTTTATTGATGCAATGAAATGCTCACCTTGGGTCCCTACCTAGTGTGGCACACAAGTAACTCAAGATGATATTCCAGAAGTACAATATATTTAGAAACCTTGTTGTATGAACAAATCAATCTAGCATCGAGGATGATGCCATTTTTAAGGAGGGAGAATGTAAGGACCCTCATGAGAAAACAATGTGACTATGATAATATAATGGTTATACTCCCTTGGTAGTGCTAAATACGAAGGTAAAGGGATTATGCACATGGTAAATGATAGTTTAGCAATGCTTAAATTATTACATTATTCTGTAATTGGAATTACATATGCATTCAGGGGTTATTAAAATATCACTTCATGACCTTATGAATTATTTGGTAAGCTAATTACATTAGTTTAAGTAAATGATCTAGTATGCTATAATTATAAGATTTAGCTATTAAGATAGTGGCTTTCATGGGTGAAATAAGTGTGTAGGAATAGGTCATTACCAATGAAAGAATAAGGACTATGCCAGGCATAGTTGCATCATGTGTGATCCTATCTTTGACCCATATCTTTTGTAAACCTTAACTGATCCAAGTTGAATGCCCTATATACCATTCAACCTTTCCTTTAAAACTTGGTATGTTATGGTGGTTTTAATCTCTGTTGGGTTGGTTGAACCACCTTTGTGTTTATCATATTTAATGCATGAGATGAAGTAGACCAACATCTACATTATCTAGTGGTAGCTTGTAGGCCTGTCCATTAATTGGCCACTACCTTGAACCAATGAGAATCATTAGTTTGACCTTAGAATCAACTATAGGACTCTATTAGAGCCTCCATGCACTATTATGGATTGACAAAGAGAACATCCATTTATGAAGGCATGGGCTAGTGAGAAGAGTGGTTGGTCAATCCAAGGAAAGAAAAAAAACATGTCTAGTTTTGATTGGGTTATAAGGTGGAGAGAATGCCTATCTGAGGAGGGTGGATATCTAAGAAAAGGTTCAAGAAATTTGACATTTATGACCACCCTAGGAACAAAAGAAGAAGACAAGGGGAACAAGTAGAGAGTTTAGAGAGGGAAAGATTCAGCTGGTAGAAATATTTAGAAAAGATCCATGGAAGGGCCTGGATCATTTAATAGGTATTATATTGACTTGACTATCTTGTTGTTTGACTAAATGAAGTATGTGTGATTTTTTATTGTTTTATCATGTTTGAGAGGAGTAAGGGTACTTGGCCTACTTCTTCTATTTGCTTATTTTACTATGGTTGTGCTTGGGTCACCCATAGTGTTATTATCTCTTGTGTGGAAGTTTGGAGTCGAGATATTCCTCCATGATAGTTCTAATTGATGTATTTTTTTCTTACCTAGTGTAATCACCTAAAAGTGGTGTTTGAGTGCTAAGAGTGCTACTTGAGACAACCTATTCCTATCTTAGCCCTAGACCTATCTTAGATCCTTTTATCACACTTTTTTAGCCTTTATGCAGACCATAGGCATACCTAATTAGCTAAAACATAGTCTTAGACCTTCATTCCTAGATCCTGGCCCTTCCTGCCCAACAACCTACCAGATAGACATTAAGGAAACTAGAGCCACATGGTGATAGTTTCCCCAACATAATGCTAATTTCACTTCCCCTAACTCTCTAGAACAGATATATTTTCAAAATTTAAACACTCCTAAGGTTGGCCTAAGCACATTTTATTATTTGTATAAGCTATAAAACACTATAAATACATGGATTTTAGACCTATATCCACTAGATGGAAAATAGATGCAAGATACCTATTTAAACATAAAATAAGTTGATCAAAATCAAGGTTATTGATCCCTATTTTTCCCTACATTTGCATACTACCATCTACACCTGCCTTAAGCCTAAATTTTACTGATTTTTAATCTCAAGCACACTCAAGACGTTCAAGACCACTATCATTCGAGCATCACTTGCACTTGCACCAAAACCTAGGTGGAAGAACTACATCGGACTTGATCCCTCCTTAGAGTATTGGTATGTAGGCAACTCTCTTCAAAGCGAGGTGTTGAGGATGTCCAACTTATACTACTAACAAACACACATTTTTAAATCATGCCTTACTTGCAAGGAGGATTAGAGTTTGCATCATAAATTAGCTATTACAAGAATATTATAGAGTTTCATACTTTGTGAATGTAGGAATAAAACCCACAAACACAGGTGCAAGTGTACCTAAAATTTAGGAATAGTTTTACACAGAGGATACTAGCATGATTTTCAAGACATTAAAGCCACATCGCGCTACTATGCAAGTGTGGGCATTACTATCTAGGAGAAGATATAACATAGGGATCTTATTTACAACACTCAGACCTATTCATATCTTAGTTTTCAACACTCATATCTTTTGCATTAGGTGTTTTCTAGATAAGTCTTTATTTGCACATATTTAATACTATTTTTAGAAAGTCAAAGTAAGTCAAATTTTATAACAAATCAATGGTTATTTATTGCATATTATTTCATTGATTTATACTACTCATCCCTTTAATCAAACTTAGGATTTACATAGCTAAACCCTAAAAGATTAAAACATTTGGTGAACCCAACTTACTTCGAATATTGTTTAAAACCCTAGTTTGCCTTCTCCAAAATTTTGTACACTAATTTAGGGTTAAAAACTTTTATTTTTATAAATTTTTAGCATGAACTAATGCATTAAATTAGTCTCATATTATAATTTCATTTATTTCAATATAATATAATTTTTTTAAAGCAACCCTAATTCATAAAAACCCTAACCCTAGATTACCCTAGAGTTCACATTTCCATCATTTGCTCATAATCAATTTTCAACTTATTACCATGATTATCATGATGAAATCCATATTTCACTTCATGGTACAAAGCCTTGTACTTTTCTTAGCATGTTTATTACCAACTATCTCTAGAAAGTACACATATATGTTACTCCTATCATGGATTTGGTTAGAGATAAGCTTATTGTACACATTATTCTTCCATAATGTGAGTCCAATTTTTATGTGGATAATTATTATATGGCTCATTTTGAGTTACCTCCAGTTACTACTAGATGACATAGGGCTTAAAGGACTCCTTTTGTTCCACCTCTACCTAGACCTCTTGATTATCTACGCTCCCATCCTACCTCTACTACTCACCCATGGTAATTAGTAGATCCTATGGTCCAAGATATCACTAGGTGAAACAAGGTGCCTCCTCAGCCTATATATGAGTAGCGTAAACCTACCATCCCTCCTTGTCCCCAACACACTACAATAGGACCTATAGATTAGCAAAGAAATTTTGATATAGTGGATCAATTGAGAAATACATCAACCACAATATCTATACTGAGCCATCTTATTTTACATCTATTCTAAACACTATAAAATATGTGGAGGATGTGATATCTTTTTCCAATGAGGACTTCCCTTTATAGTTAGTAATTGATAAAAAATTGTCACTTTTCATTCAAGATCAAATCAATAACACAACTATTAAACGAGTTCTCATCGATAGTGGCTCAGGACTCAATATATGTAACCTCACATTTCTAAAAACCATGGGGTTTGATATAAAATATATTCAAAAGACATATAATAATATCTGAAAGTTTGATGACATTACTAGATAGACATTGGGTTAAAGTATGATTGACATCATAGTGGGACCAAAAACCTTACCTACACACTTTCAAGTGATGCCAAATCATTTGCATTATAACTTGATACTTGGGAGACCTTGGATACATGCTATGGAGGATGTACCTTCCACTCTTCATAGATGTGTCAAAATTTTGCATGATTGGTACATATACACATGTCTAACAAATAATCAACCATTTAGTTATCATAGGCTCATTGAGCCTCCTACCCTGACTACATCTTTATATGGGACACCTCATGTTCTTATCAAATCCCCACCTCACAAGATTCCCATTGAGTAGATGCATACATATGAGGTGGGGGAGTCTACAAAGACTATTCATATACCATCTCTAAAAATTTATACAACACAGTTACCCTCACCGATGATAGAGGAACATCCTCTCATAGTATAAACATCCTCACCCAAGGTAGATGATGAGTTTATTATAGCATAGTTACCACTACTTGTTGATTCAGAAGAGGTTTACATTCATAATTCTAACATAGATTCATAGGCAACTATAGAGGAGAATCAAACACCTATAGATATTGTTGATTATTTATGTGGGTTAAGTTTTACACTAGTGGGCCCAAGAGAGTGCAAAGATAATTCAAAGGCACTCATACCCCGCCCTACACCAATAACACCACTTGTTTAGGATTCTATAGCTATAGATTCCCATACTTAGCTACAATTAGTAATAGATCCCTTAATCCATTTAATACATATGGTTACATCCATGGATATTGATTAAATCATTATAGATTTAGGAAGGGACTTGATATGATAGACTACACCAGATCTTATAGATACTAATTGATAGATTATTGATGATATTACCCACAGTTTAGGATAGATACACCACAAAAAAGTCAACTCATTTTACACTTTCATAGAGTCATAGGACACGATATAGATACATGTTCATCATTACAACATAAACTAAATAAATTTAAGGATAAAATCACTCTCTAAATCATATAGCCTCCACCTCTATTGACATGAATGCCATCATTGATATGATCTCCTTCATATATATGAGCACCATGATCGAGTCATCATTGACACAAACATCTACATAATGATCCATTGACTATACATATTTTTGTGGTAGATAAATGCATTCCCCATGTGGCCATAAATGAGGATTCCAATCCTAACACTTGCACTTTGGCATTTGTACACCACATTTGTTATTAGGAGAGTGAGCTAAAATATGCTATACACTATCAAGATTCCATTAGATAGATTACACTACCATTTGCATGTGGCCCCAAGGTGGCCAATACATTATTCTTCATTTTGAGTAGGGACACTCATATACATGTTACTCTTGGTAATACATGGTTATAGGTGATGGATGCCACAATTGATTGGTCAGATAGATGATTGACATTCACTCATGATGGACACATGGTTTGCATCTTACATGATGATATAGATAAGAAACACAAGTTTCGCATAGATACTTTGTGGTCTAATGTGGTTTACTTTGGGACTACACGAGAGACATCTTACATAGTTAAGCATCACACCATTCAGATGCACAAACTCTAGACTCATGCCAAGGATAAGGATCCACTAATACATATAAATTGGTATGATGACTTTGATGATGATGACTTATTTGAGTTTGGATAGATTCAATATCTAAAACTAGATGATCTTCCATTGGATCCACCATTTGATTATCCACATCCCATGGATGTGCTTTTGGGTCTATAGAAACATTACACTTTGATTGTATACTATTTCATTTAAATTTCCAATATATACTTATACATACTATCTTTTCTCTTACTCCTTGTACATAGTTTATTTTCATTTACTTGTACATATCTTATATCCAGAAAACACAAAAACAATATAACATACCAAAACACAAAAACATTCAAATATTACTTAGAAAACACAAAATTTAAAAAAATTATGCATTTATATGTATACAATTATTATATTTAAAATACACTGCATATTTTATCTATATTAGAATAGTCAATTTTATCATATATACATGCTTCACTTGTTCTTATCGAGTGCTTGCAAATTACTTACAAAACTCAGGTCCAATACATTAATTCAAAATTATTGTTATCTACTCATTAGGGGCATATACAATGATTTATGGTTATTAATTTGATATATTCACACACTTGGGGGCATCTCATTCATAGTTTCTATTACCAAGTTCTATCCTTACATTTTATATACATTCCAGTTTTCACATTGTTATATCTTGATATTGATCATTGCTACTCATACTCAAATTTTTTGTCAACTATCACTAGTTTAGACTTAGCATATGCATATCTCTCTCTTACATATATTTTCACTACATTATTATATAATTTCATTTCTAGCTTTCATATTTTAGTTTTGATTGTATTCTCTATGATTCATCTATTCAAAGGCATTCGAATATGCCATTGTTATTTGGCTCTATGCCACTTCTATTCATGTATACCTTGGACATGTGCCCATGTCCCTTGCATGTGATTTAATAATTATGCATGTGGACATTTTAACATGTCCTTCTATGTGGATCTAATCTAAATTTATTATTGCTTGCATATGTGGACATTTAAACATGTCCTTGTATGTCTTATTTTCTTAGATTTAGTGATATGTGCCCATGTCCCTTGTATTGTGGCCCCTTAGCCTATTTTTTGTGCCTCATGTGTTTTGTATGTATGTTTTCTTGTATGTGTCATAGCCATGACCATTTTATTTTATTGTTACACATGCCATTTTCCCTTCCTCCTTAGGTGTCGTGATGGACATCATGCCCCATCCCCCTAGGTAGCTACTCAAATTTATTATTATACACAATGATTAAATCTATTTTTAAACCCTTGTGCAATGATAGACATAACATAGATATTAAATTACATACTTATGCTCAGATTCTCATACATTCTGATGTTATGTTTTCACATTATATTGGATTATTACATAATTATCATATATACTCTGGCTAATACATTTTAAAGTCTATTTATATTGAGGATAGTTCTTTCATAGGTCAAAAACTACCCTCAAAAGAGGGGAATTCACAGGGGTTTGTCATAGAGACCAGGATCCTACATTGCATTCACATAACACCTTTCAACATACAGGCTCAGTTTCAAGAAATCAAACACAGGAAAAAATAGGGACTCAAAAAGCAATTTAGTGACTTATATTTTAGACCAAATAAACATTAACACTTAGATTGAGAATATATCACCACATGGTGCTAATATCCAAGACATGGAACTATTTTATAGTATCCCTAATCTTAGGATAATTTAGATTATCTAGAATAGTACACTAGGTACAATACATGTTTGCACAAACACAACTACAGGTTTGATAGTTATGTTGAGATTTTGATCATATTCACACTAGTTCAACTTAGATTCATATCAATTGCTTAGATTGGAAGAATCATGCACAACATTATCATTCCCATATTTAATTTAGATACTCAAATATTAGATTGGGGACATGTGTGGGGCACATTACATCTATATGCTTAGTTACACACAGGTTGATCAAATAGAATGGAAAACTCCATGTCATTCTCTACATTTTATACACTGGACATCATATTCTAGGTTTTCATCAATTTCATGCCTTACTCCATCTACAATATTTATCATTTTTGAGTGGTGTAGAACAACCTAATTTACTCAAGTGGTTGCATAGTTGACACACATAGTTATATATACCCAATTAGATATTTATAGCACTTTGTGTAGTTCAATTTTAGATGCATATACTACACACATGTGAGAAACAAAGGATTCATAGCCTAAGAGATTTTTTGATCCACCCACATGAGTGGATTAGACACACTTACATTCTAATCCAACTTATTCATAGGTCATGATCCACTAAGTAGGGGTGGGAAATGATGGAATCAAAACCATATTGAGTTATTGAGACATCCACATATGAGGATTGAGAAAGCTATCATCTTAGTCCAAGCTATTTAATAATTTGATCACTATATACATGCACACATAGTTTGTCACTAGGTTCATATGTAGACCCAGATTCATATACTTAGACTCAGCTACACAGGTTTCACTTCCTAGGTAAGTCTAGGTATGCTTCTTTTTTCCTTTATACTAGTTATTTTGCTTTCTTGCATTTCTATCATAAAGGGGGTGGGAATATAATCACCTAAAAGTGGTATTTGAGTGATAAGAGTGATACTTGAGACAATCTATTCCTAGCTTAGCCCTAGACCTATCTTAGATCCTTTTATTACACTTTTCTAGCCTTTTTGTGGACCACAAGCATCCCTAATCAGCTAAAATAGAGTCTTAGACCTTCATTTCCAAATCTTGGCTCTTCATGCCTAGTAGTTTGCTAGCTGGATATTAGTGCCACATTAAGGACATTGGAATCACATGCAACTAGTGTCCACAAAATGGCACTAATGTCCCTTGCCCTAACTCTCCTAAATAGATATATTTTTAAAATTTAAACCCTCTTAAGGTCAGCGTAAGCACATTTTATTATCCGTACAAGCTATGAAACACTATAAATACATGAATTTTAGACCTTTATCCACTAGATGGAAAATAAATTCAACAAACCTATTCAAACATGAAACAAGTTGAGTAAAATCAAGGTTATTAATCCCTAATCTACCCTACTTCTACATACTACCATCTATAACTACCCTAAGCCCAGATTTTATAAATTTCCAATCTTAAGCACACTCAAGGCATTCAAAACCACTATCATTCTAACATCACTTGCACTTGCACTAATACTTAGGTAAGAGAACTACATTAGGCTTTATCCCTCCTCTGAGTATTGGTATGTAGGCAACTATCTTCATAGTGGGGTGTTGAGGATGTCCAACCTATCCTACTAATGAACACACATTTTTAGATCATGCCTTACTTGTAAAGAGGATTAGGTTTTGCATTATAAATCAATTATTATAGGCACAATTTAGAGTTTTAGACTTCATGTTTGAAAGAATAAACCCTAGAAACACAAGCACAAGTGTACCCTTAATTTAGGAACAATGTTACACAGAGGACACTAACACTATTTTCAAGATACTAAAGCCACATGGTGCTACTGTCCAATTGTGGCATTATTATCCAGGGGAAGATATGATATAGGGTCATATTGATGACACTCATACCTATTCATATCCCAGTTTTCAATACTCAAATCTTTTGCATCAAGTGTTTACTATATAAGTCTTTATTTTCACATATTTATTATTATTTTTAGAAAATCAAATTCAATAAAAAATCAATGGTTATTTATTTCATATTATTTCACTAATTTATACTACTCAACCTTTTAATCAAACTTAGGATTTAAATAGCTAAACCCTAAAAGGTTAAAACACCTAGATATTATGGTTTTATTATGTAAGACTTATGATGCCTTCAAAGGTCACATTATTCATGATGGAGGAAGGGGTAAGTGTATCATGTTGGACATGATGGTAGGTTGCATAAGTCCTCTCATGAATGATTATATAATATATCTCAGTGATTGTATAACTGATGGGTCCTATCCTTGTGATCCTTTTGTTTTCCCTTTTGTGTATTTTACTTGCTGAAAATAGATTTGAGGTTGCTAACCTCTTGACTTAGAGATGCTTGGATTTTCACCTTATGAGTAGCTATATCCTTGACCCCAAGACATCTTGACTAATTTTTTACTTTACTGACCTTGCACCATGATATGAACATGACTAGAGATGGGAGTCCTACTTGGGGGCTGCCTAGAGCAGTTGTTTGATGATGAAAAAAGGTTAGGAGGTGAGCCTACTTTTTGTTGGCAAAAGTTGCACTTGGAGTGAAGAGGATCTCATCATCAGCTACAATCTACTCATGTTTTGCTAATTTCTATAACTGGATAGAAGCCAAGGATAAAATATTCTCAACTAAACTTATTGTAGTTGTGTATTAGTGATTAATTATGGGCTGAGTATGAGCCACTATCATTATTAAGCTACCAACTGAATGTTTTGGTTTTTACTACAAATAACTATTTTATAATCTATTTAGTACATAGGATTAATAGATCTCTTTGTGATGGATCCTTGTTGAAAATGGAATCCTTGTGGAGTCTTGTTTATTCATGACTGAGCTTGGCTAAGTTAATGGCTTTAATACCTATAGTATATCTTCAGCTAAATATTTACTAGTTGTTTTATGCATTGTATCTCGAGATGTTGTTATACCTCATATCTATATGATTCAATGTGAAAGACACATTTAATTATGAAGGCAAGTAAGTAGTCTACCTATGCCCTTGATAATAAAAAAAAATGTATTTTTCTCGTATGAATCTATTTATGTGAACCCATTCATGATATGGCTTATGCTCAACTAATATAGATCAGGTGGGCTAACCCTTTCTAAGGTTCAATATAAGTAAGATAAAATCTTAAATAACTCTTAGGAAGAGTGTTATTGAGAACCTCAATAGGCCTTGACCATAAATCTCCCTGGAAGGAATTTGTCAAGTAGATAACAACTCTTAAGCCTATATGGTTCTTTTAATAAAATGATGAATATGTTTTTCTTTGTTGAAACTTTTGGATAATCAGCCTAAGAAATTATCTTTGTGCCTCCTCATATATTCTGGTGGAATTTATATTATAAACTACTCTTATCCATAAATGAGTGGATCTTAATTAAATGGCTAAGTACATGTTAGGAATAATAAATGCATAATCCGACCGTATAGTCTAAGTATTGGCTATTATGATAAAGAAATACCTTATGGAAGAGTATTAAATTAAATAATTGAGTAAGCTTTCTACCTTAGACTTTTCCTATATCAAGACCATCTTGTTTAAAAAGGTAAATTTTATTAGAGCATGGCTCTTAGGCTAAGTTATTAATAATGCAAGGTAACTAGTTGGGTTAACTGTAGAAATACTTGCAAGAATCTAACCAATGATAGAGGAGGATTTTAAGATCTTTCATTAACTCTATGATTTTACTCTTGTTTTACACTTTTGATCACTCTTTTAACTTGGTTTAATAGATTGGGTATCTATATTAATCCTTGAAGTTTTATCTTTCATTAAATAGACTAATCGATTTTCAAATGAGTTTGCCTTATGTTTTTTGGGTTGACAATTAAACCAATAAGTAATATTGGTTTAGTGCCAAATGCTTGTTTACACCTTGACACTTTTAATTTTATTACTTTTCAGTATGATCAACTTCATATTTTACCTTAGCATTTCTATACTTCACCTTAAATGTTGGATCCTAGCTTGGCTAAATTATTCTATGTATACAAATGGCATAATCGACACTTAATTACCTTGGTTGCCTTTTGATTGGTTTTGAAGCTTTTACTTAGTCAAATTTAGGCCTTTTGTCTTAGCAAGGTTGTCCTCATTGACTTAATTCATCCCCCTGGACTTTAAATTAGATGCCTTGTAGATGGGTCTTTTCATGGATTTTGCCTTAACAAATTCACTTGATTTTTAGAAGATCGAATAGATGATGCTATGTGGCATCATCCCAATAATATTAGATACTTTTATCTTGGCCATTTATTGCCTTCAATTTTTTTTGGAATTTTACCTTAGTCAATTTCATGACATTTTGGTGAGTAGTTTAGAGGAAGCCACATGTCACTATCCTACAAACCTAAGAGTGACATCAACATAGTTGATTATATAGTCTACACCAAGATAGTGGGCTAGCAGGATGTTTCCATATGACACAATCCCATAACTTTTCAATCCCAAAAATGACCACACTAAGTGCACAATCTATGGGCAAGTGAACTCATGGGATATTTCCATATGGCATCATCTTGATGACCTTCTATCCTAGAGATGTTCATGTATCTTGCAAAGCCTCTAGGCAAGTGGGCTCATGGGATGATACCATGTGACATCATCTTGGAGATGTTTTTTCTAGGCACAAAGCTTATAGGCAAGTGAGATACTACCATGTGGAAAAATCATGTTGCTTCATTATTCTAGAGGCATTTTTATCGAGTGCAAAGCCTATAGACCAGTGATTTATAGGGATGATACCATGTGGCATAATCCCACTTCTCTACAGCCTCAAGGAAGCTATGCTAGCTCTATAAAGTGGCAGGGTAGTGGGTTAGATAATTTTTTCCATTTGGAGTTTTTTCAAGGTTTTTTGGGAAGCAACAGGTGGTAAGAGTGGCCCTAAGAACTTGAAGAGAAGATAACATGGCTTTATATACTACCAAAGCAACCACATGGAGCCTAATTACATTAATAATGGTTGAGGTCAATTCAATGATCATTTTAATGTCACTACACAATAACCTTGGGTCTAAGATTTCATTAAAGTTCATGGATGCTTGATCAAGTGAATATCGAAGTTATTGCTAGAATCAGGATAATGCGAATGCAATGGAGACGTGATCACACGAGATGAAGCAAGTGCACACCACATAGATGCTAAAGCAATTTGAAATTATACAAGAAGCTAAATATCACAAGACAAAATGGAGAAAACCAAAATCTGATTAACATGAGATGGCCAAAGTGAAGAATACATATAGGAGAGCACGTAACTCCTCCACAAAAGGTGGCCAAGGCACCCCAAGAATAGACTGTAACTCCTCCATGAAAGGTGGTGACAAGGTGCTAAGAATAGAGAAGTAACTCCCATCGAGGGAGTTACTTATGACATTCTTATGACACCTATGACACATCTATGACACACATCTCCACATAAGCTAGCCTATCCCATAAATGTAGGAAAACTCCATGTAAGCACAAGAAAAACAATTTCCCTAATTAAAAAATAGGGAAAAATAAAAAACTACACTAACACCCCCCCATAAGCATAGCTTAGGTGGGCAGTGTGGAAATATAAAATGGGTCCCGGTAACTAGGCCTAATGAGGTACCCATGTACAAATGCAGTCTCTCATAAGATAGAGAAAATGAGAAAATTTGTAGGAAAAAAACTCCCCCCTAAAAGAGAGACATAAAAGAAAGAAGAGGCTAGTGCCCCCCCCAGAGATGATGTTGTTGCATATGTGGACCGCACCCCAAGAAGAGCTCATAGATGAATGAACTTGCTCTTAGTGAAAGGTTTGGTGAAGATGTCTGCAACCTACTCCAAAGACTGGAAAAATATCAAGTCAATGACTTGACTATGAATAAGCTCCCGAATGAAATGCATGTGAATCTCTATGTGTTTGGTCTGCTGGTGTTAAACTGGATTCCTGCAAATCTAAATGGTACTCTGGTTGTCACAATAAATGATGGTGGGCTACTTGATAGGAATGTCAAACTTAGAAAGTATCCCCTAAAGCCAAATAGCCTCAGTAGCTGCATTAACAGCTCCCCTGGACTTTTCCTCTGTGGATGATATAGCAATAGCATTTTGCTTCTTGCTAGACCAACTAATAAGACCAAAACCTAGAGAGAAACTGTAACCAGAAGTGGACTTGCGAGTTTTTGAATTTCCAGCCCAATCTGAATCTGAATATCCAACCAAGTCAACCTCTATGCCAAATTTGTAATGAATCCCACATCTTTGTGAACCCTGTATGTAATGCAAGATCCTCTTAGCTGCTTTCCAATGTAGCTCATGAGGTTCTTGCATGAATCTGGAGACAAGTCCCACTGTATATGATATGTTGGTCCTGGTGTGAGTCAAGTAGATGAGACTACCAACAAGTTGTTGATATCGAGTGGCATCAACCAATGGTGAAGAACAATCAGCCTCAAGCTTGACACCTGATAGAAAGGGAGTTAGAGATGGCTTGCAATCAGCCATGTGAAACCGAGCCAATAAGTCAAGAGCATACTTAGGTTGTGTAAGAGAAATCCCTGAATTTGACTATGAGATCTTGATGCCAAGGAAGTAGTGCAACAGCCCCAAGTCTGTCATGTCAAATCTATCCTGGAGAGATGCCTTCACCATTGTAATAGCCGATGAAGAACTCCCAATGATCAAAAGGTCATCAACATATAGAACCAAAATTAGGAGCAAATCATCCTGTCGCAAGAAGTAGACATTGGGATCATAATGGCACCTAGTGAAACCCACTATGAGAAGGAAGGAATCCATCTTGGCATACCAAGCCTAAGGGGCATGTTTGAGGCCATAGATAGATTTCCTAAGTTTGCATACTAAGGAAGAATCCTGAACAAATCTTGGTGGCTGCTCCATGTAGATCTCCTCCTCTAGGTCTCCATGAATAAAGTCACTCTTCACATCCATCTGATGCACATCCCAACCATGTGATGTGGTAATAGCCAAGGTGAGTCAGATAGAAGTTATCTTTGCAATGGGTGTAAATGTCTCTGAGTAGTCAATGCCTGCCACCTGTGAGAAACCCTTGGCGACCAATCGTGCCTTGTACTTATCAACTGACCCATCTACTGCAAACTTGGTCCGATATATCCACCTACATCAAACTATCTTTCTTCCCTTAGGAAGTGAAGTCAAATCCCAAGTGTGATTTTTGATTAAGGAAGAATATTCTTCCTCCATATCATTATCCCACTCAGGTACCCCCGATGCCTCTCAAAAAGTCTATGGATCTGAAACTGAAGCAAAGAAGGCATGTGGATCTCTCTAAAAATCACCCATAGTACATCTGTCATCTTTGGGATCTCCTACCCAAGTGTTAGCACTCTCAAGTGTCTATCTGGCCCAAAGTGGCTCAAAAGTGGGTGAGTCAGGTGCTAACTCCTCATCCTCTGATTGACTAGAGGTGGATGACTCTGCATCACTGTCCTCGCTGTTAGAACTTGAAGAAGAAGATGTCTTTGGCTCAAGAACTTGTTGTGGCTGATCTAAATCTGATAAGGAATCATCATGAAGAAGTAGATCCGATGAGAGAGAAGAAGTGTCAAGTGTTGAGTCTCTAGGACTCTCCTGAAAATGGACACTTCTCTCGATGAACAACTCATGAGTGACTAGATTTAGAAGGTGATACCCCTTAATACAATCTAGATATCCTACAAAGATGCAAGGCTTGGACTGACATTCCATAGCTTTGCATTTTTTCTTCAGAATGTGGGCCATGGCTGGGGATCCAAAAACCCTGAGGTGCTCAACATCAGGTTTCCTTTTATGCCAAGCTTCAAAGGGTGTTATCCCTTTCAAAGCTTTATGAGGAACCCTGTTTTGAATGTAGCAAGCTCAATTGATGGCTTCGGCCTAGTACTGTGGTGCTAAGAATTTGGAGTGAATCATATAGCTACCCATCTCTTTCAAGAACCTATTTTTGTGTTCTACAACCCATTCTGTGAAGGACTGTAAGTGATTGTGCACTGCAAATCAATCCCCTCTGTGGTGCAAAATTGCTCAAACTTGTTACTGACATACTCCCCTCCATTATCAGTTTGAAGAACCTTGATGGATTTCTCACTCTGTTTCTCAACAAGAGCCTTGAAGTCTAGAAAATTTTCAAACACTTCAGACTTTTGTTTGAAAAAATATATCCAAGTGTACCTAGAAAAATCATCAATGAAAGTGAGGATGTACTTGGCCCTTGTGAAAGATGGTTTGGGAAAGGGTCTCGATACATCACTGTGGACTAACTCAAAAGGTTGTGAAGCTCTCCAAGCTTTGCCTTTGTTAAATTTTTATTCGGGATGCTTCTCAAGGGAACACCCCTCACAAAGTCCTTTTGAGAATTGGACACGAGGCAAGCCAATGACCATGTCATTTTTGCAAAGTTGCTCAAGGTGGCAGTAGTTAAGGTGGCCAAACCGCTCATGCCACAATTTGCTAACTCCATCTGAATGAGTCAGCAATGCTGTTGGAGAAGAATCTGATGCAAAATATGAGAAGGTGTATAACTTGGCTTGGTGATCTGCCCTACCCACTGCCACTATAGTATCACTATGCAACTCCCTGATAGCCACTAAATCTGGTGAAAACTCAACTCTCATGCCCTGACCAATGTGAGTGATTTGGTACACTGATAGGAGATTGGTTCAAAGAGAAGGAACACTTAAAATATTATTGAATGTTCTTCCTTCCATTTCAATTGACCCTCTCCCTGTAATGGAAACTGAGGTGTCATCACCCAAACTAATTGAAGCCATGCTACAAGGCTCTAAAGATGAAAACCCAACTAGGGAAGAGCCCATGTTGTGAGAAGCACCCGAACTAATGACCCATGATGATGTATAAGCTATAGTAGCTACAAAGGCCTTGCCCTTTTCTTTTTCCTTACCCTTGCCTTTTGCCTCGGTAGAATCTTGGGTAGATGAATTTTGCTTGATGGACTCAGGAACACCTATATTGTTCTTCTCTAGAAGATGAGTTAGGTGATCTATTTGTTTCTTCATGAATTTGTGTTCATCATGCCCTATATTTTTACAATAAGCACACTTAACCTTCTCCTTCTTAGGTTTAGCATTGGTAGAGGAAGACTCAGTGTTGTTTTTGGCAGGATTGTTGTTTTCTTTCTTCTTCTCTTGGTCCTTGTTCTTTTTCTTCTTCTCCTTTGTTGAAGTCTTATCCTTACCATTTCCAGCTATCAAATCTTGGGGTTGATTAGACTTCATTGTGCCCATTTGAATTAGCTTATCTTGCTCCCTAGTCAAGTTGGCAATGAATGAATCCAAAGAAGGCATTTTCCATGTAGTGCCAAGGGCACTTTTTGTGGCATGAAAAGTGGAGACAAAGACTGAATAGCTTGGACCTAACTTTGTGAGAATAAAAAGGATGAGTTGATCATCTTTCTTCTCTATCATGCATTCTTTCAATTGAAATTTAAGGGCCTTAAACTTAGTGAGGAAGTCCTATAGGGTGTCAAAGTTGCTAAGACCTAGACTTATGAGTTCGTTTTTGAGCTCATGACCTCTCATCTCATCAAGCTTCCCAAATAAGAGTTATAAGGTGTCCCATATGTCTTTGGGAGTCTTGGATGATTATAAATGGAAGAGAAGTTTTGGAGACACAGACAAGCTCAATAATCCATAGGCTTCATCACTACGATTGTACCAATTGACCTTTTCAGCATCAGTGTTGGGTTCTACTTCAGTACCCATGGTGATCCTATACAACCCTTTGCTTCTAAGAATGATTGACATTTTAACCTTCCATTCATTATAGTTGAAGGGTGTTATGGGTTTAAGTTGAAAAGAATCCATTTCAAGCTGAATTTAGGTGAAGTTGTGTTGATTGCAAGTTGTGAAATTATGCAGAAAGGATAATAAAAGCAAAGATTTGCGAGTTGTGAAAAGCAATCACACCCCCCTAAAATATTGAGCCCCTCACAAATATTCAAGTTCACACTCAAAAGATGTCGGGCTCAGTTGAGAATGCGTCTTAGAGCAATCAGTGCAAGACTTAAGCAAACAAGACGTCGGACTTAGTCAAAAATGCGTCCGAGAGACCCAAATTTTAAGCACTTTATAAAATAGTGAATTTTTAACAAATAACAACCCTACACTATGGATAATTGAATTACAAACACTTTTGCAAAAAATGGCACCCAAATCTGAGCCACCGTTTGCAAGATATTAAAGGTTCAATTTTCCCGTAAACTAGTGTTTTTGCAAAAAAAAGCACTAAAACATTAAAAAAATGCCTGCTTTGAGAGAGAAAGTGGCCTTCCAACCACTTGTTGGATTCAACACAGAACGAGGAATCCAAAGGAGGTTTGTGTGAGGGGGAATTGGCCTCCTGCCAACCCGGGCCTCACCCTTTGTCTTCGTGGGTTGAAGATACAAGTTTTTTTTTTTTAAAAAAAAAACTCTAAAATGCTTTTTTTTTTTGAATTATAAATTCAAATTTGATTTTAATTCAAAAAATTATTAAAAGCAGATTTACCAGTCAGCAAGAGAGGGTGGGCCCACCAAATGGGGCATTGGAAACCAAGAAAAAAGGAGCGCCATTTAAAAAAAAATAGATGTTGGATGTGGCAAACAAGAAACCTCAGTTGATGCAAGCTCTGATGGCTGTCTAACTAACGCTATGACTGATGCAAGGTCAAAGGTGAGTCAGCCGACCGCTACCACCGTGGCAGCAACACCTACGCTTTCCTCCTCCCAAACAAACATCACGGCAATTGTTGTTGTTGTGAGTGGGTTGTACCTGGACTGGGCAGCCCCTGGAAGGATATTGTGCCTAGACTAGCTGCGCCTAGACTAACTACGCCTAGAAGGATATTGCTGCTGATGCTGCTCCTCCCTCTGTTTCTCCACACAATAATGGCACCCAAAAATAGAAACCAGTTGCAGAGATCTGTCTTTTCCTGCAGAATGACCAAGAGAAAAGGAATTCTACTGCCTTTGCTAAAGCCAAAACAAATCTATAAGATGTCTTGGCAAATTTTAACTCAAAAGCAATTTTTTTTAAACAAGTTTCTGTATGGATTTGCATGAGTTTTCAAGAAACTCTACCAAATCTCTCAAATGCAATGGAGTTAAAAAAAAACTACTAAGAAAGTAAAGTAAGAATTTCAGAATAGCATAACCAGACACACGATTACTGGAGTGGCTCTGATACCATATCGGAGTTGTTTCGAGAATCTGGATAATGCAAATGCAATGGAGATGTGATCACACGAGATGAAGCAAGTGCACACCACATAGATGCTAAAGCAATTTGAAATTATACAAGAAGCTGAATTGCACAAGACAAAATGGAGAAAACCAAAATCTGATTAACATGAGATGGCCAAAGTGAAGAATACATATAGGAGAGCTCGTAAGTAACTCCTACACAAAAGGTGGCCAAGGCACCCCAAGAATAAACTGTAACTCCTCCATGAAAGGTGGTGACAAGGTGCTAAGAATAGAGAAGTAACTCCCATCAAGGGAGTTACTTATGACATTCTTATGACACCTATGACACATCTATGACACACATCTCCACATAAGCTAGCCTATCCCACAAATGTAGGAAAACTCCATGTAAGCACAAGAAAAACAATTTCCCTAATTAAAAAATAGGTAAAAATAAAAAACTACACTAATAGTGAACTTAGAGCTCAATGATAAATTATGCCTAATCATGGAGTGATGATGATTGTAGGGATTAACTGTTTGCATTTGATTGGATAAAATCTTGGTATGGACTTTAGTGTTGTAGGTGTTTTATTTGTAGTTATTTATGTGAGCTTAGGAATGAATTATTGAGTTTTGAGTCGAATGAATAGATATGCGAATCTATTATTTAGTAGTTAGCACCATTTATGAGATAATGGAGGATGTGGGGATTTAAATTTTGTGTTTTGATTGTGTTGAATTTGTTCTTGGGTTGGTTGGTTGTTTACAAATTGGTTGTGTCGTGCTTATTTTGAGAAAAAAAAACGCATGATGATATTTTATAGAAATTTGAAAAATATTATATTATATAATATTGATACTAATATGATATATACATATTAATGTAAAATAATAATTAGTAACACACACACACACATAAGGAAGAGGGGTTTTGTAAAGAAAAAGAGTGTAAATTGATAGTTAAACTTCACTTGAAACCCATGATAACTAAATTACCATTGATTCTCGGCACCATCATCATCTTGTCCTCATTGAACCTTCATGATATAAAATATCCAATCAAATAACCCACCACCTTGTAATTTTTGTATATCTTTCTGATAGATACAAGTTATGTAAATTATAAATGCAATCTACATGACATAAATGTAATCTACCACAAAATATATATGACAAATTTTGCATAAAAGTTTGAATTGGAACACTGATGATTGTTGGCACATATCATGCCTATGTATAGTATGGAAATGATTTTTAATTAACATCATTCAGTTCATGTTTTGAATCTGGAAAATACCTTGTTGCCTTCATCTTCGAAGATGATTTCTCCAACTGTGCATAGATCTCATGTATGTGGGTGCATTTGTATCTTTTTAATTATTCTATGTTGCATAAAACCCCTTGCCATTTGAACCTCACCCCAAATCCACACATATGTTTATATGTTTGATAAAAGAATATCATTCACAACATTTTAAGGATCTAACCTAACTATGTGTTCCTATGTGGTCTACAAATAGCAAGCAAACATGTCCACACAACCACACTAGGTTTAATTGGCATTTTGATGATAAAGTCTAGTTTCCCCAAGATAGTCAACATAACCAAGAATGTTAACCATGCACACATAATGATAAATTATATGTATAATGCATTTAGAGTCACTCATGCCATTGAAGTATTTATAGTCCTGTTTGGATTTACACCTGCCAATTCCATTTGTATAAAATTTTACAAGGTCTTTTCAACAAACTCACTTTGTGTCTCTCTATTTACACACACACACACACACATACACACACACACACACACACACACATACATATATACATACATAAGGAAGAGGGGTTTTGTAAAGCAAATGAGTGTAAATCAATAGTTAAACCTCACTTGAAACCCATGTTAACTAACTTGACATTACTTCTCACCATCATGTTCAAATATTCATAAAAGATAATTTCCTATCAAATAACCTTCCACCTTATAATCTATGTATCCATTTATGATGGATACAAGTCATGTAAATTCTAAATGCAATTTACATGACACAAATGTAGTGAGAGCTTATTTAATTGTGATGGGGCTCCATGTTTGATGTGTGGATTGATAACCCTTTCAATAAACTCAATTCAACTAAACAAAAAATAATTTTATTATGAAGGATTATTATTGGGTGTTGTAAAATGCATGGTAATAAATCCCTTGGACTTGGATAACACACTATGCAATTTTTCTCTCAAATTGCTATCTCCTTTGCACCCAAGAGGAATTGATCCAATTATAGGTTCATCTAATCTATCAAGAGGAATATAATTTACTTTTAGAAAGAAAAAATGCTCATTCAAGCTCATAGTGGGTTATGGATTTAGTATAGGAAGACATGGGCATGCACTCAAACATGAGCATGCGATCATCAAGAAACACTAAATTAAACAACTACCCTAAATTTGGGTATAATGTTTGATATAGGGCCCTTGGTGTACGATATCATTAAAAATACCTTATCATTGTCCCTTACCATCATCACTTATCTCACCTTTAAACCATTCACCATTCTCTATGTCAAAATTATAACTCCCTTGGTTTTGATCAAGGGACATCTGTATTCATTGGTTGAAGAGCTCAACTATTGGTGATCAGGTTTGTCTTCAATGGCAAAATTATTCTTGTTCTAATGACACTAGAAAAATTCAAAGAAACCAAGAGAAATTTGGAATTTTAAGATTTCAAATTTTAAGAGAACATTATTCTATATTCCATACATTTATAGACTTGGGTTCCAAAGTCTTAAGTAGCTCATAGAGACCATTCCTGCATTTACATGACTACATTATACATCATCAACTAGTTCATGGTGACCTTAATCTTGGCCCTATTAGAGACTATACACCCTAATTTGGTCAAACAACCACAAGTACTATGTATTTTTTTGATATTTCACATGAATGTCTTAGTGATGAATATATCCCTTATTCACATGGTCATTTTAGGTCTTTTGGTCTTTCATATGTCTTGTTTTCCCTATTTTTTACACCCCAATAATCTTGAGTTATCTCCTCCCAGTCACAAGGGCCCCTAGCCTGTTTTGCCTAGTCTTAAGTATATATTTAGACATCAGGACACTAGTGCCCTTATCTAGACAATAGTGCCATGTAGACCTAGTGTCCAATTATGGTGCTAGTGTTTGATGATCATTTTCTCCCATGTTTCAGTTCCTAACCCTCCCTTGAGCCTTATTTTTTATTTGTTATCCATCTTTAACATCTTGTCGACTAGTGCATAAGGTATTACATTCAAATCAAAGTTACTTCTATATAAAGAGCCTCGTAAGGCATTTTATGTCTAACACTTACTATTTTCACACACAATTACATGAAATTAGTCAATAGTATAACTCAATACATTGTATATTACTCATCTATCACCTCTAGACTTACATGCTTGATCAAAGAAGGGCCTAAGCAAAAGTCATTCTAGTATACTATGTATATTGATTATGCACATTACATAAAGGATAACTACATGTGATCTGATACCCCTAAGATTAGGGTTAATATAGGCAACGACCAAGGCAACAGGGGTTCTATTCCATGTGATTTTAATATCCCATAACCCAATTTTTCCCTTTTTTTCATTTGCTGTGTTTGTTATTTTATGTGTGCAGGTATTCATTTGGGTTTCTAAATATATTTAGTAAAAATAGTGACATAGGTGAGCTTCCAAAGGTCATAAAATCACCCATAGGTCCCATAAACTATCCTATAAATTTCTTAAAAGTTTTAGACAATCCTCTAAGAAGGACACTAGTGCCATAATTATAAACTATCACCACATAGTGCTACTATCCTCATAAGGGCACTATTGTTTGAAGTATGATTTCATGAAAGATGTATGGCTAATCCTCAAGCCTGTTTCAGTCTCCCAAGGCACAAAAATACTTATTTTTCTCTCGATAAGTATACTTTCTTTACATATTTTCTATTTTGGGAAAAGTATATCAAGTATATTATTTCTTGTATTTATTTCAAGTTATTATTATACTCAACCCTTTAACAACCTTATATTTTCATCTACTAAGTCATAAAAAGTTAAAATAGAGACAACAAAATGTATAGAGTAAGGAAGGGAACTGGAAAAGAGATCATAACATACCAAAGACCATGATTAAGAATGATAGTGCATGGGGCAGGGATTCGAAACCTAAAAAATAAAAAACCCTTGGTTAGGATCTGTACCCCATCAAGCTTAACACCACAAGGTAACCATTCAATTTGAACCTATTTCTTGAGCATAGATTGAGAGAGTATTCGACCTAAAAAATATCTAATAATAGTATGAGTTTCAATCCATTAAAAATTATAAAACAACATCAGGGGGATTACCCTGAAAAGGGGTATGTTACCTCATGGAAGACTTTTTGGCACAAACTTACAAGCTTTCTTTCACATAATTATCTCCACCTTTAGAGTGAGTTAAAACTAACAATGCAAAATCTTGTGGGGAGATCATTAAATAGACTACCCAAAAGATGGATTCACGAGTTGTAAATTATTAAATGATAATAAGGGTTAAACAAATCCTACATAGTGAGTAGATGGTGATGGAATGATAATAATAGTATTTAAAATCCTAGGATATAACAAATGTGATAAACACTCAACATAAACAACTCATCAAAACTAAACTCGGATCAAAAGCCTTCAAGTCACTATACTACCATGCAAAGACATCAGAAAAATCCCTACATAAATCAATAAATGATTCCTTTTGAGATGGAGTACATACTTTACCCAGTTTGAGAGTCTTTCTAGCTGCTATCTCAATATTAGCATAGTGTTCTTCCTTGGTAGACAATGAAGACTAATCTCTCCTCACCTCATCATCTCTACTAAAGATATTTTCAAGAGTGACCAGACCTTTGGGAAACTTATTGGACTTAAGTTGGATAATCTAATCTCCATACTGTTGCAAGAGCTTTGACTAATTTTTGGAAGAGAATTCATCCTCCTCTTGCAAGAAGTGAACAATCCAATTTTAATCTTCAAAAACTTGCTAGTTCTCATGATTGTTAGGAATAGAAGGCCTCATCACAATCTTGATATGTGACTAATTTTTCTCATTACTCTTATCAGCTGGAATACTAAACTGAGTTCCTATGGCAGTCAATCTATCAACATGTTTGTTGCTTTCTCTTGGCACTAATTGAATATCAAAAGCATCAAAATCCTTGAGGAAGTCCCAAAATCTATGTTTATAAGATATTATCAAGTCATTATTGCATACATTCAGTCCTCTCACTTGGTGAACCACAAGTTCACTATCACCATAAGCTTGTAAAACATTTATTCTCATCTTCCTAACTCATTGCAAACCATGAACTAGATCCTCATACTCTCTTATATTATTAGAATAGATAAACTGAAACTTAATAATAGAAAAATACCTTTGTTTGGTAGGTGATATAAACATCATTTCAGTCCCAATGCCATGCTTGTTGTTTGACCCATAAAAGTATAGATACCAAAGGCCATCTTTTGACTCATCTCCCTCCACTATAGATGGAATTTGTGCTTCATTTTCATGAAGACAATAGATACCAAGTACCTCCTCTTCAATCATTTTATAGGTATCAATATCATGAAAGTTAAAAGACCATTCATCAAGAAATAGCTTGGGAACTCCTTCAAGAGGTGAGTTGGCTTCTACTTCACTAGCTTATTCCACCTCATCTAAAATGACACAGTTTGTATTCAAAACACTTAGAATGTAAGGATCCAAATGAAAGAATGTAATAGGTTCAGAGTGAATAGTGACCTTGGTCCCATACCTTTTTTTAAATGTTAAATAATTTTAATTAGCTAATAAGTAACTACCAATATTTGATGTAAAATCTCTAGACAAGCACATGGCAAAATATGGAGGCAAGCCCACCACCACTACATCCTACTAAATGGTTACATTTTGGAAAGCATGTAAATTTAATTCTATGTCCTTGATAATGCCAACAATCTTTATTTGGGAGACATAAAGATGAAATACACCTATGGTGTTTGGTTCATACACCAAACCAAGCTTGTCATAATTTGCTTAGGCATAAAAATACTACTAACTCCACTATCTACCATATAATTATGGATTAAGGTATTGAAAATAATTAAAGAGAGATAAATGGAAGGTGTTTTATTTAGTTTTGTATCATATTTACCCACTTTTACCTCCTTGTGTACATTTTATACTTGTTGTCTCATTGGTTAATTTGAATTTGCCAAAACTACACTCTCCTTCTCATCTGGTTTTGGAGACAACTTGAGGGCTAAAATCTCTTGAATAACCATGTCCTTTTATCCTAAGATTGCCAAGTAATCCCACATGCTCATGTTTATATTAGAATTCTTTATATAATCAATTATATTGAAAGCAGTTCCACTCACCTTTGGTTGCACTCTTGGCACAACTGGATGATCTTGCACTTGTGGCATTTGGTGAGATTTACCAACTTCCATATTTTTTTTAAGGTGTTGGGCTATCAAAGTGATTATTAAAATCTTAAGGAAAAATGAGAGGAATTCTTGGAACATGACCCACCTCCTTAGTCTCTTCAATTGCCCTTTTATTTGCTCTAGTGAACACTATAACCACATTGTTTGAGGTACTAAAGTCACCAACCTGATTCAAAGCTACATGGTCATCAATTTTCCAGTTCACAAAGGTTAAATCTAGCTACCCATATCCATGATGTACCTTATCTTGTTGTGCCATACCCTCACTATGTTGACTTCCTTGAAGAGAAACATCTTATTGGGTCATCTGAGGCATCACCATAGATTTGTTAACTAAGGCTTGATTCTACATATCATTTGAATTAGATGGTTTTCAACTTAAATTTAACATCATATTTTTTTTGTTGGCATAGGTACAATGGCTTTAGACAAATAAGGAACATTCAGATCAACTATATCATAAGGTTTGGCATGTGTGATAGCTCCTTAAACATGATATGAAGGTCTTTGTTCTTTAAAGCCTTGATAAGGGAGTCTATTATGTCTAAAAGGTTGATAGGTAGACTGATTAGGTGCTTAGTAAGGCCTATTAGCTTGAAACTATTGCCTTTTTAGATGAACAATTTCATTCCCAAAGGATTGAAACATTCCCTTGAGTTCTCCAATCTTAGTTGATTGACAAGGAAGGGATATAACTTGTGTCTACAGGGCTGGAATGGGGGCCATTGAAGGAGTTTGAGGAGTTAGAATTGACTGTGTTTCTAGGAAAAAGGGCATAGGAGGTCTAGGTTCCAACTTTCTAGCCTAAATTAAACTATTTTCTTCTCAAATAGCCACTTCATATGCATATGGAAGTGTATTTCCACCCATGGACTAAATCATGACACTAATGTTTGAATTAGAGCTCTTAAATAATACAAAAATGCATACTCTGGAGATGGCCTAATCATAAGAGGTATCCTAGTCCATGTCTTTTGAAACTTGAGGTTAAAATCTATCACGAACTGATGGGAAGCCCTCTTTATGGTTGTGAGTTATTTAACCAAGGACAAGTGGTCAAATTTTTCTTCAAACTACCTATAAAAGGTAGTACCTAAGTCATCCTAAGAAGAAATAGAGTTTAGAGGAAGGTTTCTATACCACTGCAATGTTTTTTCTTTGAAGGATGCATCAAGAAATCAAATAGCTACATTCTCTTGGACAACATTGTGGATAAAACAAAGGTCAGATACATATTTTATGTGTTCAATAGGCATATTTTGGTCTTCCCATGAGAATAAAGGAATTCTATTAAGGGATGAAGCTAGTATATCATAATACTGAGCAAGATTCAGTGGACTTCGTCTATTGAATGAAACAAACACTTGGTTCCTAGGAAGAGCCATTTGGATAGTGGAAATTGAACTATCTAGTACAATGGGATGATTATGAGATTGAAACAATTTTATAGGATAGGGGTTTGTCCTTATAAATATTTTCCTTCTATATGAATGAGAAGGCAACTCATCAAATTCAAAAGGAATACCTTTGCTTGATGATCTTATGGTAACTTTTGGCATGAAACTTGTGCTAGTCTGCTGCTATAAATATTGCAACTTCAAGGAATCATATGGTTTAAAATATGATGAGTGTCCTATACTAATGCACAAGGTTTTATCCATCTCCAAACTTTAGCTATGCCAAGGATTACTAGTTCTACTGGGCATGTCAAAAACTATTATCAATTAGGATTGCTACCCTTGTGAGAATGTGTGCTACTTCCCACTCCTACTAAAATAATGGAATCTCTCCTAAGTGTGAATAACTCTGAGATGGAGATAATATCTAGATATAGGGCTATTTTTATTGATGCACTCATTAAATTTGATCCTAATCCTACTAACTAGCTGATTTTTTGACTAAGTGAAAGCTTGAAAGAATAATGCTTGCACTGGAATTGAAATGAAAACTTGGAATAAAGTTGATGCACCAATGTTTATAAAAAAATTAATTTTAATTGACACTCTTATGAAGGAAAGAATCTTTCACACATTCTCTTCACTTTAGGTACATGGCTTCTATAACATTGTTTCATACAAAGGACTTAACGACACTCACTCTTTACATGGAAGGAATGGAGGTTGTTGAATCCACATCCAAAATTAGACTGAGATTAAACCTAAAAACTTAGTATGACCTATATAAATTCAATATGTTATAAGAAGGTACAAAAATAAGACATTAACATAGGAAATCTATTGATTCACAATGTTATATCAATGGAAATCACCATACACTTCACATAATAACCTAAAAATGGAGGAAAATAGATTCTTATTTCTTCAAGAGGTGTAGTAAATTTTTTTGATAGCCTTTAAACATATCCAAAGAAAAAAAGGTGATATGATAATGTCGGAAAAGGAGGTAAAAATAGAAAATAATAGGAGAGGGGAGACAAAGCAGCCCTAAACTAGGGATGACTAACTCTACCTTCAAACCCTCTAAATCACTACGTAGTGTTTCCTAGATTCTCTCTTTTCACTCATTCCTAAAAATGGCCTAGGGGTAGATTATCACTTGTTGGAGAAACTTGAATAAGTCTTCATCCTTGATTGATCAAGCTTGTCCACTTGAAAATGCCTAAATCTCTGCTTGCATACCCTATATACTAGCTTACATGTCCTTGAAGAATAAGTCACATCCTTGAAAATAAGTCTTCAAGTATTCATTAATCCTTCCATTAAAACCTTCTCCTAATCCATTTATGAGGTTTATCCACCTTAATTGGGATATTATAAGGCTCCAAGAAGCATCTTTGACCTTTTCAACTTGTTAGGCGTACGAGGGAAAGAAGGTCTTGTTAGGATTGCTAGAGATTCTTTCAACTCTTTGAATGTTCTTTGAAACTAAATGTGACTTTTTATTGTCCTCCAAATAGCATGAAATAAATAATCAAGCTTGAGAAACCTCTTGAATAACTGCTATGCCTTGACTTGATTGATTGTTTACTCAAACTCCTCCTTTAGCAATATGGTGTAACATAGAGAAAACTTGGTTTTGATTTGAATAAGGAAATATTACTCTATGGATGGATTTTCAACATCATTTCAGACCTTCAAAAAGATAATTTGAACCATAAAATAGTTCAAAAGATGTGATTTTGCACCAAAACCTTGGTTTTAACCTATTCTTTGTAGCACTCAAAACATGTAAACCTCCTTGTACAAAAGAATGTACAAAATGTAATTGAGAACTAAGAATATTTTTGTGGACTTAGTATCCACTTAAAAATCCATGCCAAGTTTTAGGATCCAAATCTAAGTGAAAGTGTTCTTTTTAGCTCACTTTCTCTCTCTAATTAGGCCTAATTAGGGCTCTTAGGCCTAAAAATAGAGATTTACCCCAATGGCCTATCACACATGTGAAATATTGAAAATATGTTTTATTCAATTTAACTAGCCTAATACCATACTCCATGTCAAATTTAAAGGTCTTAGGCATTGTGTAGTTGGGCAAACCAAGAAATGGCTATTGGCAAGCATAGGTGCTTGAACATGCTTGAGAGGTAGTTTGAGTGTGTTTTCATGAAACTTGTAGATTTTTAGACTTGGAAATGACTTTTGGAGACCTGTAACACCTTTATGCAACTCATTATTTGAGAGTGAGGTCTCTTATTGCACTCATAGGCCTTCATCTAGGCTTATTGGCTTGTAAAACTGGGGTTTCCTCACTTTTTGACCAAGTGGCCAACTTGCAGAGATGGTATAACATTTTGAGAGACATATATAAGACTTTGGACGATGTATAACCTATATCAAGTCCTTATAAGACTATGCACATGGTTTAGAGATCATTTCATAACTTATACCTTCATAAACAAGCCTTCAACTTCATATTTAGCCTTGTTCTGTATGGTACTATTCCTACACATGTGAATCAGTACCTCAAAATGGAGCTAAAGAGAGTTTTTAATGACATTAAGGTCATAACATTACATTTTAAGGTATCAATAATTACATTTCCTCCATCGGTTTAGTTGTGAGGTTTAAGAAGGGTTTAGAGAGGTATGAGGTCTTAACAATGATTCATAAAGGATAGGGGTCCATTCCAAGAACCAATGCCAAGATATTGGAGTTATGGGACCTCTATAACACCTAAAATGACCATATATCACCATGAAACTTATCCAATAATTTTTGATCAAAATTTTGACTTACTTGAGCTCTTGACAAGGTGAAAAAAGAGTTTTTTAGTACTTAACCTTCTTAGCAATAGTTCATATAGGTGTGAGACTTAAAGATTGAACCAATGCCAAAAGTTTGAAGTATAATGAACCTACCATCACATAAATTAATATATTACCATCATGCAACTCCTTGGTGAGGTTATAATCTCTACAAATTAACTTCTTAGGTAGGATGGACTGTGTAAGAAGGCTGAGAAAAGTCCTTTTGGATATTAAAACCTCAAAATGCATTTTGATAGTAAACAAGGATCTAAACCAGTCTTCAATGATACATTACATGGTTCAAAAAGATCTTCCATAATCATTGACCTTACAAAAGGTCTGAAACCTTGAATCTTCACCACTTAAGGGTTTTTAGGCAAGTTGAGATTGTTGGCTCTAGAGATTTATTCCTTGAGCCTTTCTCCTTTTCCACTAGATCAAAACTTGATGGAAATATTTGTAAAGGTCATATACATCCTTTTTTACCATTATAAATTAAATTCTAGTGAGAAATACTTCTCTCTTCTCTTCGTTATAGAGTAAATCCATAGGTCCTCAAGGGATTGTATTTCTCGACTGAGTCAGTTTGGGCCTGAGCATCTTTTGATTGAGTTTGACTTTATTAATGTTTCCAATGGGCATAAATACCTTAAACCTTATTAAAAGAGCTACTTCAACTCTCTACTACTTTTTACTATCACAAATGTGACTTTTCTCCACATTCTTTGACACTTTGTAGGTGGATTTGCATGTATTAGGTCTCTTGACAAGAGCTTGTTTACAAACCTTAATAACTGTACTTGAAATTTGGTGACTCTGACCAATGTTAAAAACTCCTTAATATCTCTCATGGTCTTGATTTATCCCTTTTATCTATTTTATTATCACTAAAATTACATTCTTATTTAAAATTGTCCAAGACAAGGCTTAGATGGTAGCTTGGGTTCACACAGGGTGAGTTCCTAGAACAGGGTATTCTGAGTTAGTCATAACCCCCTTAGTGTCTTAATAAGGATTCCACTTAGTTACCACCCTCTCTACCTTGATAGGACTTATATCCAACACTAACACCTTATTTTCTCTTTTTTGGGCCTGAGACCATACCTATAGCTCTTTTTTAGGCTTTGAATATCTCTTCAACTAGAAGAACCTAATCCCCATTACTCTCAACATCATGAAAAAGTTATGGTAGATATTGAAAGGACATGTATACATTATTATTCCCTTACATTTTCATGGTTTCATATATCACCATCATCTTAACAAATCTATAGGTGTCATCAATCTTTATTTGGCTATAAGACTAAATAGGGTGAGTCCTCTCAATTGTCTATATCCTGTGATGTCGATAAGGTATCCAATATTACTTATATTCTCTATGACCTCTATAATGATATTGAATCTATATTCCTTGACCTACCTGTAGGTGATTTACATTATTTAATGTGATGATTGACTATATGCTTAGCATTAGGTCCTAGAAACATACTTCCTCACAATCTTGAATTCTTCAAGTGTGAAGACATTGTAGTGACATTGCACTACCCTCATGATTTATCCTTGAATTAAAATACATCTTCCCTCAAATTCCTTCTTTTTCATCACACTAAAAAATCATCCTCTCTAAATAAGATAGGAACCTTAGTTAACATGGATAGATAGAGTTCCATGGCTAAGTGACTATAGGTGTTAGTCCTTAAGATAAAAATGCTATGAACACTAACCTTGATCTTCTTCAAGATTGTATGGGAGTGTATTCATGAACTCATACACATTTTCTCACTCAATCACTCCCCTTAATGTACCTCGTTTAATCCTCATGCTTGAATATATAATCATGGTTTATATTATGGATGTAGGCGGTTATTTGATCTCTTTGGCCTCTGTACAGATAGAGGAAGGAATAGTAAAGTTGAATCACATGACCAATGTATTTAAAGACCCTCATTGACTAAATTTTACCTTAAATTATTAGATAAGTATCAAATTGATACCTAATTACTTGATTAGTATGGAAACCAAAACTTTTATGTACCTTAAAAGTTGCTAAATAACCTTAAACTCTGCTAAGATGTGTCTCAAAGTCTTATTTTATGCTTTTGATTTGTTCATTGGTAGTATCCAAAACCATGAGTTCAAGTATATTGTAACATCCTCATTTTATTATCCCTACAAGTCCTAGATCACCTTTAATATCCATTTGACATGTTCATTGTTCATCTTAGTGTTGTAGGGTATCTTTTGAAGTCTCTTTCAGCTTGTAATACGCATACTTGACTGTGTCATGTAGGCATATAAGGCACAGTTGGATCTTTTGCTTTCTTGAGTAGTACTTGTCACCTTTGAGGATTATTTAGGGCACTCTATAACAACCTCATGCTCTCAATAAACCTCTTTATCTTCATGGCTCATTTGTTTATTGAAGTTCATAGGAAAAGCCTATGCAATTAAATCTTGAAGTTAAACTTATAAATGATTTCTTGGGTTTTAAGAGAGCATAAAAAAATGAAATTCATGTGAGATTCCTTATTAACATGGATCAATATTTTTTATCTATTTAGATACCTATTAAGACCCTGTGTTGATCTGAATAATATCTTTATACACCAATAACTCTTGATTAGGTGACTATCCATTTCCAAAGACTCTCTCATAGTGGCTATCTTCAAAGAAGCCATTCTTCATAAAATTCATACATGAGTGTATTGAAGGTAATATGTGTGACATGGATGAAAAATAAATTTTATAAACCTTTGAATATGAAAACACTCATTTATTGTATCAAACATGCTTGAAAATTGCTGACTTTAGTAATAAACATAGGCAACCAATTTCCTACCAAAAGACCCCTTATTAAGATAAAGTACTTAATGAGTCCAATATTAAAAATGTCCTATTTGATGATTAAATCATTCCAATATAACCATTTTCATCCATTGATTTTTTAAG
The DNA here is from genome assembly GCA_037957365.1 of Torreya grandis. Taxonomy (NCBI): domain Eukaryota; kingdom Viridiplantae; phylum Streptophyta; class Pinopsida; order Cupressales; family Taxaceae; genus Torreya; species Torreya grandis. The sequence goes on along the minus strand of JARHVA010001662.1, from coordinate 1,405,862 downwards.
TGAGGAAACAAAGGCAAACATGGACCTTGTTTCGATGACTAGGACATTATGACCCCCTTGCACTCTTAGCAATTGTTCATAAAGATGGGGAGATGAAACTGACAACCAATGCCATTAAATTAGAGGTCATTAGGGTCCCTATCATTTACAAATAAATTTTGACCTCTCTCTCTCTCTCTCTCTCTCTCTCTCTCTCTCTCTCTCTCTCTCTCTCTCTCTCTCTCTCTCTCTCTCTCTCTCTCTCTCTCTCTCTCTCTCTCTCTCTCTCTCTCTCTCTCTCTCTCTCTCTCTCTGATCTTACTGATAAAAAACCAATGGCCTTCTTTGAGCTACCAAAGATGTCGATAAAAGAGATAAATTAGTTTTCTATATTTTCTCACCTAAAACTCCTTCCAAACCATGGATTTGGCCTTGAAATTAACAAATTAAGTCTTGAAGATGCTTGGAGGTCAATTTTACCTCAAAAACTTGGTATATATAACCTCAAAAGAGCCCTTTTTGGCACTAAAACTACCATAACCACTTGAGAAACTTGATGAAACTACTATAAAAAGTATTCATTATACCTTTTCATGTCTAAATAGGTATACATAACCTTCTTATGGTATTATACTACCATTATCATGCAAAACCTACTCTAAAATCCATAAATTGATCCAAAATGCAACCAACTGGGTTATGAAGTTAGCCAAGAATATCACCAACCTGTTTGATCTTTAGTAGAGCATGTCATGACCTTTATACCTGATATGAGACTCATAAAGACACCCTAAAATCCTTTAAACACTTGAAACCCATTAAAATAACTCAATAAGTGGTCAGGCAAGCACATAGCTATGATGAACAAAACCTTAAACTCATCAAATTTACCTTATACTCTGCTAAATAAGGTTTCAAATGAACATTACAAGAACATAATAAGAAAAACACCATGATCCATAGGGTAAACAAGCTTGATGATTAAAGTTTTAAATTGTAGGGGTGACAGTTTGACCTATGAGGTCAAACTTGTCAACATTTTGCTGGCTCAGTTGAGAAGTATGCCTACTATGCTTATGAACCATACAATTGACATCTCTATTTAAATCATGAAATATCTCTTACATTTTGAAATAAACACTAAAAAACCTGACCAATGACTACAAGACTCTTGATGCAAGATAAAACAACTATTTTCTCCTCCAAAAATAAGGAAAGAAGACACACAAAATAAGGGAAACCAACTAACAAGACACATGTGCAAGATATCCAATTAATTTAATTAAAACATGAGCAAACTAATGTGTTAGGACAACACTTGAAGGAAAACAAAACAAACTAACTATGTAAAAAATAACTTATGTCTCAATAGCAATGTTTTAGATGTATCCCATTGACTGGAATTGGAAACTTCTCACCATCCATCTTGGCAAGTTGAAAAGCATTGTGGGATTTGAAGCTGGAGATTATGTAAGGGCCACTCCAAAGGGAGTCAAACTTGGTGCACCTTCCTAGTTTAGCTCTATCCTCATCCCACTTAAGAACCAAGTCTCCTTATTTGAAACTCCTTAAAGATGATCCTTTATCAAAAGTTCTCTTAAATTTTGCTTGATGAATTTACATGGACAAAATGATCTGATTTTTAATTTCTTTCAGCTCCATAAGCTCATAATACCTCACCTCCATTGGTTCATTCTTCAATAATTCTAGTTGATGCATTAGTTCCAAAGCAAGAAACTTAAGTGAAAAGGGCAACATTGCTTCCTTTCCATAAACCAACTTGTATGGTAAATTGGATATAAATCTCTTGTAGGTGATTCTATTAGCCCATAGAGATGATTTAAGATTCAAATTCCATGTTCTTTAATCATATTTAATGGTCCTTGTTATGATCTTCAACAAGTTCTTATTTATAGACTCAGTAAGGTCATTGCATTTTGGGTAATAATTTGATGAAGTCCTAAGGTATACACCGTGTTGAACAATCCATTGACTGATCCTAGCTCCCACAAAAGTCATGGAATTATCTGTAATAATGGTGGATGGAATGTCAAATATTGTAAGCAAACCTTCATATAAATCTAACACACTTGATTCATTTGCTTCCTTCAAAGCTACTGCCTCTATCCATCCAGTGAAGTAATCTGAGGCAGTAAGGATCCAATTATGACCCAATATTGAAGGTGGATTAATGAGGCCAATGAAGTCCAACCACATTGGATAAAATGATGATCCACCAAAATTGGTTAGAGAGGTAAGGCAACAAATCTTTCTTTTCCTGTAAACATGGCACATTTCTTTCACTTCCTCACCCAAACATGGCAATGCATGAATATGCTTAGATAATAATACCCACCTCTAATGATCTTAAGGGTTGTTGTTCTTGCTAAGAAATGGCCTCCACCTTATCCATCATGGAATTCCTCAATCAACCTTTCTATTTGGCTTTGATCTATGCACCTTAACAATAAATCATTAATGTCCTTCTTGAAAAACACTCCATCAATAAGGAGAAAATTAATGGACTGTAATCTAAAATAACTTCTCCTTGATGTACTTAAGTTGGGAGTATAAAAACCATCTTAGAGGTACATTACCAAGTCTTGAAACCAGATTGAAGATGATGTGTGATCAGCTACAATTTCTTCATCATTTAGCACTAAAACTACCTCCTTATCCTCTTGCAAGTCTTGGGATAGGTATTCACACAATCCTTTGCCTCTAATCAACTTAGTGACCTTTATTTCAACATCATACTCCATCACTCTTGATATCCAACCTAACCTCTTCTCACTTATGTTCTTGTTCAAAAAGAATTCCTTGATCCTTAGATGAGCAAACATTAGATATATCCTATTGTTAGATAACAAGTGTTTAAACTTTTTAAGACATATGATTATTGAAATGACTTGTTGCTCTACATAGGTGTACCTTGTCTCATATTCCTCCAAGTCTTGGCTAAAGAAAGTTATTTTTTGTTCCATATCTTGTTTATTTTGTTGCATGAGTATACCTAAAATTATATCCAAATTAGCATATGTATACAAGATGAAATATATTAAAAAATTAGGATTAATGAGGGTAGGAGCACTAGCTATTGCTCGTTTGATCTCTTCAAAACTCCTCATGCCCTCCTTAGTCCAACTGAAGCTCTGATTCTTCTTAAGCATGGTTGTAAATGGCTTGGCCAAAGTTGCAAAGTCAGATATGTATCTCCTTATAAAATTTATTTTGCCTATGAAACTTTATAATGCTTTCTTATGTTTAGGTAAAGATAAGGCAAGTGTGGATTTTATCCTCTCAAGATCAATGCTTAAACCATGCTTGAAAACCACATGTCCAAGAAGCTTACCTTCATGTACTGAAAAGATATATTTTTTGTGGTTAAGAGACACCCCAAATTGTATGCATCTCTCAAACACTTCCTGGAGATAAACCATGTGTTCACTTTCATTCTTTGAAAATACATTAATATCATCTAAGTATATAAGACCAAACCTATTGATTAGACCTTGGAATGACATATCCATGGCTCTTTGAAAGGTTTCTCCAGCATTAGACAAATCGAATGGTATTTTCTTGAAGGCAAAAGTTCCCCACTCAGTAGTGAAGGCTGTCTTAAATTTATCTTCCTCCTTAACAAGAATCTGGTTATATCCACTATAACCATCCAACAATGAGAACCTTTCTGAACCAACTACTAGCTATAATATTTGTTCCATAGATGACAATGGATAATGATCTTTGAAAGAGACCTTGTTCAAATCATGGAAATACACATAAAGTTTGATTTCTCCATTTTTATTCCTTACTGGAACAAGTTTTTCCACCCAAGTAAAATCCTTGATGGAGAAAATGATGGTTGATTCAATCAGATTATGTAGTTCAATTCTCATTAAAGGTTCAAGTTTTGGATTGATTGGTCTTTGTCTTTAACTAGCCGATTTCTCATCAGCCTCTAGATCTATGTCATTTTGAGCTAAACTTAGATCAAAAACTTTAAAGTCACTATACTTCTATGCAAAGACATCAACAAACTCCCTACATAAATTAATAAATTATTCCTTTCAAGATGGAGTATATACTTTACCCAGTTTGAGAGTCTTTCTAGCTGCTATCTCAATAGTATCATAGTGTTCTTCCTTGGTAGACAATGAAGACTTCTTTCTCCTCACCTCATCATCTCTACTAAAGATATTTTAAAGAGTGACTAGACCTTTGGGAAACTTATTGGACATAAGTTGGACAATCTGGTCTCCATACTATTGTAAGAGCTTTAATTGATTTCTGGAAGAGAATTTAGCCTCCTCTTGTAAGAAGCGAACAATCTGATTGTCATATTCAAAAACTTACTAGTTCTCATGATTTTCAAGAATATAAGGTCTCACAAAAATATTGATATATGACTAATTTTTCTCATTCCTCACATCAACTGGAATACTGAACTAAGCTCCTATAGCAGCCAATCTATCTGCATGTTTGTTACTTTCTTTTCGCACTACTTGAATATCAATAGCATCAAAATCCTCAAGGAGGTCCCAAAATCTATGATTATAAGATATTATCAAGGTATTCTTTCATACATTCAAACCTCTCACTTGGTGAAACACAAGTTTATTATCACCATAAGCTTGTAAAACATTTATTCCTATCTTCCTATCCCATTTCAAACTATGGACTAGAGCCTCATACTCTGCTACATTATTAGGATAGCCAAACTAAAACTTAATAGAAAAAAAATACCTTTTTTTGGTAGGTGATATAAGTATCATTTCATCCCCAGTACCATGTTTGTTCCTTGACGCATCAAAGTATAACTACCAAATGCCATCTTTTCACTCATCTTCCTTCACTATAGTTGGAATTTGTGCTTCATTTTCATGAATACAATAGACACCAAGTCCCTCCTATTCAATAATTTTATAGGGATCATGTTCATGCAAGTTAGAATCCCATTCATCAAGAAATAGATTATGAAATCTTTCAAGAGGTGAGTTGGCTTTTATTTGACTAGTTTGTTCCACCTCATCCAAAATGACACAATTTGTGTTCACAACACTTGTCATGTAAGGCTCTAAATGAAATCATGTAATAGGTTCAGAGTGAATAGTGACATTGATCCCATACCTTGTTATGAACATTAAATAATTCCAATCAGCTAATAATTAACCTCCAATCTTTGGTGTGAAATCTCTAGACAAACACATGACAAAATAAGGAGGCAAGTCCACTACCACTACATATTGTTGAATGGTTACAACTGGGCAAGCATGTAAAGTCAATTTTAGGTCCTTTATCATGCCAATAGTCTTCATTGGGGAGCCATCAAGCTGAAATACACCTTTGGTGTTTGGTTTATACACCAAACCAAGCTTGTATGTAATTTGGTTAGGCATAACAGTATTAATAGTTCCATTGTCTACCACACAATTATGGAATAAGGTATTTCCAAAAATTAAAAAGAGATAAAATGGAGGTGTTTTATTTAGTTTTACATCATCTTTACCCAATTTTACCTCCTTGTGTACTTATTATACTTGTTGTCCCATTGATTGATCTAAATTTTCCAAAACTACACTCTCCTTCTCATCTAGTTTTGAGACAACTTGAGGGTTGAATGCTCCTGAATAAGAATGTCCTTTTATCTTGGGATTGCTAAGGAATCCCACATGATCATGTTGATATTAGACTTATTAATATGATCAATAATATTGAAAGGAGTTCCACTCACCTTTGGATACACTCTTGGCACAAATGGATGATCCTGTTCTTATGACACTTGATGAGATTTAACAACTTCTATATTCTAATTTTTTTGAGGTGTTGGGATAACAAACTGGTTATTAACACCTTTATGAATAATGGGAGGAATGTTTGGAACATGAACCACCTCCTTAGTCTCTTCAATTTCCCTATTCTTTACTCTAGTGATAGTTTCAACCACATTATTTGAGGTACTAGAGTCACCAACCTGATTCAAAGCTACGTGGTCATCAATTTTTCAATTCATAAAGGTTATATCTAGTTGCCATTATCCATGATGCAACTTATCTTTTTATGTCATACCCTCACTATGTTTACTTTTTTGAAGAGAAGCCTCTTCTTGGGTCATCTGAGGCATCACCATAGATTGATTGACTAAGGCTTGATTCTACATATCATTTGGATTAGATGGCTACCAACCTGAATCTGCCATCATATTGTTTTGTGTTGGTATAGGTACAATGGCTTTAGATGAAGAAGGAGCATTTAAATAAATTGCAGCATAAGGTTTGGTCTACATGATAGCTCCTTGAGCTTGATATGAAGGTCTTTATTCTCTCAAGCCTTGATAAGGGAGTCTATTATCTCTGAAACATTGATAGGTAGGTTGATTAGGTGTTTGGTAAGGTCTATTATCTTGATACTGCTATCTTTTCAACTGAACAATTTTATTCCCAAAGGATTGTAACATTCCCTTGAGTTATCTAAACTTAGTTGATTGATTAGGAAGGGCTGTAACTTGTGCCTGGGTGGCTAGAATGGGAGCCATTGAAAGATCTTAAGAGGCTAGAATTTGTTGTGTTTCTATGAAAAAGGGCATAGGAGGTCTAGGTGCCAACTTTATAGCCTGAATCAAACTATTTTATACTCTAATAGCTAGTTTATATGCATCTAAAAGTGTAGTGCCACCCATAGACTGAATCATGAAATTGATGTCTGAATTTAGAGCTCTTAAATAATAAAAAAATGCATACTCTATAGATGACCTAATCATAAGAGGTATCCTAGTACATGTCTTTTGAAACTTGAGGTTAAAATCTGTCATGAACTCATGGGGAGCCCTATTTATGGTTATGAGTCATTTAACCAAGGATAAGTGGTCAGATTTGTCTTCAAACTATCTACAAAACGCTGCACCTAAGTCATCTCAAGAAGTAATAGAGTTTAGAGGAAGGTTTCTATACAATTGCAATGTTTTCTCTTTGAAGGATGCAACAAATAGTCAGATAGTTACATTCTTTGAGAAAACATTATAAAGAGAACAAAGGTTGAATACATCTTTTATGTGTTCAATAGGTATAGTTTGGTCTTCCCCTGAGAAGAAAGGAATGCTATTAAGATCTGAAGTTGGTATATCATCATACTGAGCAAGATTCTATGGGTTTCCTCTGTTGAATGAAATGAACACCTGGTTCCTAGGAAGAGCCATTTGGATAGTGAAAATTGAAATGTCTAGTACAATGGAATGATTAGGAGATTGAAACAATTTTCTAGGATAGGGGTTTTTCCTTATAAATCTTTTCATTTTATATGAATGAGAAGGCAACTCAACAAATTCAAAAGGAATACCTTTGCTTGATGATCTTGTGGTAACATTTGGCATGAAACTTATGTTAGTCTAATGCTAAGAATTTTGTAACTTTAAGGAATCCTCTAGTTTAATAGATGATGAGTGTCCTCTACTAGTGCAAATGCTTTTCTATAACTCCAAACTTTAGCTATGCCAAGGAGTATCGGTCCCATCAAGCATGCCAAAAAAATTTATCAATTAGGAGTGTTACTCTTGTGAGAATGTGTGTTACTTCCCACTCTTGCTAAAACAATGAAGTCTCTCCCAAGTGTGGGTGACTCTAAAATGGATATAATCTCTAGATATATGGATAGTTCCCTTGATGCACTCACTAAATCTGATCCTAATCTTACTAACTACTGATTTTTTAGCTAAGGGAAAGGGTGAAAGAATAATGCTTGCAATGGAATTGAAATGAAAACTTGGAATAAAGGTGATGAACCAATGTTTTATGACCAATTTTGCTTTCAATTGACACTCGTAGGAAGGAAAGGAGCCTACACACATTCTCTTCAATTTAGGTATATGGCTTATACAATAGTGTTTCATACAAAGGACTTAACAACACTCACTCTTTGCATGGAAGGAATGAAGGATTGTTGAATTCACATCCAAACTTAGACTGAGATTGAACCTAAACACTTAGTATGACCTATAAAAACTCAAATATGTTTTAATAAGGTACAAAACTAAAAACTAACATAATAATACTATTGATTCACAATGTTATATCAATGGAAATCACCATACACTTCACACAATAACCTGAAAATGGAGGAAAACAACTTCCTATTTCTTCAAGAGGTGTAATATAAAATATTGACAGCCTTTCAGCATAGCCAAAAAAAAAAAATAGTGCTATGATAATGATAAAAAATAAGATACAAATAGAAAATAATATGAGGGGAGATAAAGCAGCCCCAAAATAGGGATGACTAACTTTGTCTTCAAACCCTCCAAATCACTACGTAGTGTTTCCTTGATTATCTCTTTTCACTCTTTCCAAAAAGTGACATAGGGGTAGATTATCACTTTTTGGATAAACTTTAATAAGTCTTAAACTTTGATTGGTCAAGCTTGACCACTTGAAAATGCCTAAATCATTGCTTGCATACCCTATATACTAGCTTACATGTCCTTCTTGAAGAATAAGTCACATCTTTGAAAATAAATCTTCAAGTCTTCATTACTCCCTCCATTTAAACCTTCTCCTAATCCATTTATGAGGTATATCCACCTTATTTAGGCTGTTAGAATGCTCCAAGAAACATTTTTGACCTTTTCAACTTGCTAGGCATAGGAGGGAAATAAGGTCTTGTTAGGGCTGCTAGATACTCTTTCAACCCTTTGAATGTTATTTACAACTGAATTTGACTTTTTATTTTCCTATAAATGGTGTGGGATAGATAAGAAACATTGAAAAAAATTTTGAATAACTTCTATGCTTTGACTTGGTTGATTATTCACTCGAACTCCTTTAGTAATATGGCACATGAGAGAGAAAACTTGGTTTTGCTTTGAAGAAGGAAATATTCCTCCATGGATGGATTTTCAACATCATTTAAGACCTAAAAAAAGATAATTTGAACCATCAAATAGTTCAAAAGATGTGATTTTGCACTAAAACCTTGCTTTTCAACCTATTCCTTGTAGTTCTCAAAATAGGCAAACCTCCTTATGTATAAGAATATACAAACTATAATAGATAAATAAGAATATTTTTGAGGACCCAGTATCCCCTTACAGATCCATGCTAAGTTTTATGATCCAAATCTAAGTGGAAGTGTTCTTTTAATCTCACTTTATCTCTCCAATTAGGCCTAATTAGGCCTCATAGACCTAGAAATAGAGATTTGGCCCAAATGACCTCCCACACATGTGAAAACTCCAAAAAGTGTTTGATTCACTTTACCTGGACTAAGACCATTTTCAATGTCAAATTTCAAGTTATGAAGCCTTGTGTAGGTGGGTAAACCAAGAAATGGCTATCGGCAAGCCTAGGTGCTTGAGCATGCTTGAGAGGTAGTTTGAGTGTGTTTTCATGAAACTTGTAGGTTATTATAATTGGAAATGATTTTTTGAGACATGTAACACCTTGATACAAATCATTCCTTGAGAGTGAGGTCTTTTATTTCACTCATAGGCCTTCATCTAGGCTTCTTGGCTTGCAAAACTGGGCTTTCCTCACTTTTTGACCAAGTGGCCAACTTGCAGAGATGGTATACCATTTTGAGAGACTCATAGAAGAGTTTGGATGATATTAAAACTTATATCAATTCCTTATAATCCTATGCACATGGTTTAGAGATCATTCCATAACTTATACCTTCACAAACAAGCCTTTAGTTGCATATTTAGCCTTGTTTTATATGATATTATACATGCACATGTGAACTAGTACCTTTAAATTGAGATCAAGGGAGTTTTTAATGACATTAAGGTCATTTATAGGTCATAACATTGCATTTTAAGGTATTAAAAATTACATTTCTTCCATCGGGTCAGTTGCAGTGTTTAAGAAGGGTTTAGAGAGGTATGAAGTCTTAACAATGATTCATAAAGGACAAGGTTCCATTCCAAGAACCAATGCTAGGACATTGGAGCTAGGGGACCTATATAACACCTCCAATGACCATATATCACCATGCAAATTATTCAAGAAGTTCTGAGCAAAATTTTGACCTGCTCGAGCTCTTGATAAGGTGAAAAAGGGGTTTTCTAAGTACTCAGCCTTTTTAGCAATAGTTTGTACAAGTGTGAGACTTAAACACTGAACCAATGCAAGATGTTTGAATTAGGAGGAACCTACCATCACATATAGTAACATATTACCACCATTAAAATCCTTGGTGAGGTTTTGAGCTCTGAAAATTAGCTTCTCATGCAGGATGAATTGTGTGAGAAGGCTAAGAAAAATCCTTTTGGATCTTAAGACCTCAAAACGCATTCTAATGGAAAACAAGGATCTCAACTAGTCTTTAATGATCCATGTCATGGTTAAAAAAGATCTTACATAATCATTGACCTTCCAAAATGTCTGAAACCTTGACTCTTCACCACTTAAGGGTTTTTAGGCAAGTTGAGTTTGTTGGCCCTAGAGGTCTAGCCCTTGAGCCTTTCTCCTTTTCCACTATATCAAAACTTGATGGAAATATTCATCAAGGTCTATATCCTTTTTGAACATTATACATTCAATTCTAGTGAGAAATATTGTTCTCTCTTCTCTTTGTTCTAGAGTAAACCCATAGGTCCTTAATGGACTGTATTTCTTGACTAAGTCAGTTTGGAACTGAGCATCTTTTGATTGAGTCTAACTTTATTAATGTTTCCAATGGGCATAAATACCTTAAACCTTCTTATTAGAGCTACTTCAACTCTTTAATACTTATTAATGTCACAAATGTGACTTTTCTCCACATTCTTTGACATTTTGTAGGTCGATGTGCATGTATTAGGCCTCTTGACAAGAGCCTGCTTACAGACCTTAATAAATGTACTTGAATTTAGGTGAATCTGACTAGTGTTAAAAAGTCCTTCATATCTCTCATGGTATTTATTTATCCCTTTTAGCTATTCTATTATCACTACAAGTACATCCTTATTCAAAATTGTCCAAGACAGGGCTTAGATGACATCTTGGGTTCACGCATGGTGAGTTCTTATAACATGGTATTCTGAGTTAGTCGTAACCCCTATAGTCTTTTAATAAGGATTATACTTAGTTCTAACCCTATTTGCCTTGATAGGACCTCTATTCAACACTAACACCTCAGTTTCTCTTATTTGGACCTGAGACCATACATGTAACTATTTATTAGGCTTTGAATGCCTCTTCAACTAGAAGAACCTAATCCCCATTACTCTCAACATCATGCAAAATTTATGCCAGATATTGGAAGGACATGTATACACTATTTTACCCTTACACTTTCATGGTTTCGTCTATCACCATTGTCTTAACAAACCTGTAGGTGTCACCAATCTTTACTTGGTTGTAAGACTAAATAGGGTGAGTCCTCTCACTTGTCTAGATCCTAATGATGTTCATAAGGTTTCCAATCTTACTTTGATTCTATTTAACCTCTATGACCTCTACAATGATCATGCATATATACTCCTTGACATGCCTATAGGTGATTTGTAATTTTTAAAGTGATGATTGACTGAATGCTTAGCATTAGATCCTGGAAACACACTTCCTCACAGTGTTGAATTCTTCAAGCGTGAATACATTGTACTGACATTGCACTGCCCTCATGATTTATCCTTGAGTCAAAATACTCATTTCCTCAAACTCCTTCCTTTTCCTCACACTAAACAATCATCCTCTCTAAACAAGGCATGCACCTCAGTTAACATGCCTAGATAGAGTTCCATGGCTGAGTGACTGTAGGTGCTAGTCCTTAAGATGAAAATGCTATGAACACTAACCTTGATCTTCTTCAGGCATGTAGGAGAGTGTCTTCATGACCTCATACACTTTTTCTCACTCAATCTCACCCCCTAATGTACCTCATTCAATCCTCATGCCTGACTGTATCATCATGGTTCATAATACGGCTGTAGGTGTTTATTTGGTCTCTTTGGCCTCTGTACAGACAGAGGAAGGAATGATAAAGTTGAATCACATGACCAATGTATATCAAGACCCTCATTGACTAAATTTTAACTTGCATACTTGGAGAAGTATCAACTTGATACCCAAAGACTTGATTAGTATGGAAACCAAAAGTGCTCTTTACCTTAAAAGCTGCTAAATGACCTTAAACTCTGCTAAGATGTGTCTCAAAGTCTTCTTTTATGCTTTTGCTTTGTTCATTGGTAATATCCTAAACCATGAGTTCAAGCATATTATAACATCCTCATGTTCTTATCTCTTCAAGGCCTAGATCAGCTTTAATGTCCACTTGACATGTTCATGGTTCATCTTACTGCTGTAGGTGATCATTTGAAGTCTCTTTCAGCTTGTAATACACAGACTTGATTGTGTCATGTAGGCATATAAGGCATATTTGGATCTTTTGATTTCTTGCATAGTACTTGTCACTCTGGATATTCTTAAGGGTACTCTGTAACAACCTCATGCTCTCAATAAACCTTTTTATCTTCATGGCTCCTTTGTTTATTGAAGTTCATGGGAAAAGTCTATGCAATTCAGGCTTGGAGTTAAACTTATGAGTGATTTCTTGGGTCTCAAGAGAGAATAAGAACATGAAAGTCATGTGAAATTCCTTATTAAGATGGATCAAGCTCCATTTAGATACCTATTAAGACCCTATGTTGATCTGAATAAGATCTTTATACACCAAGAACTCTTGATTTAGTGACTATCCATTGCTAAAGACCCTCTCATAATGGCTATCTTCAAAGAAGCCATTCTTCATAAAAGTCATACATGAATTTATTGAAGGTAATAGGTGTGACATGGATGAAACATAAAGTTGAGAAACCTTTGAAGATGAAAACACTTAGTTATTGTATCAAATATGCTTGAAAATTGCCATCTTTGGCAATTAACATAGGCAACCAGTTTCTTGCCAAAAGACCCCTTATCAAGACAAAGTACCTGATGAGTCTAATATCAAAAAGGTCCTATTTAAATTTTCAATCATCCCACTATAACAATTTTTCTCCATCAAGTTCTGAAGTGAAGAAATGAAGGCGAACCTAGATCCTGTCTGGATGGCTAGGACATAGTGATCCCCTTACACTCTTAACGATTGTTCATAAAGATGGGGAGATGAATCTAACAACAAATGTCATTAAATTGAAGGTAATTAGGGTCCCTATCATTTCCCAATAGCTTTGGACCTGAATCTCTCTTCCCTGACCGTACTGAGCAAAAACTGATGGCCTTCTTTGAGTTGCCAAAGAAGTCGATAGGAGAGCTAATTCAGTTTTCTATATTTTGGCTCCTGAAACTCCTTCCAAACCATGGATTTAAATTCGAAATGAACAAATGAAGTCCTGAAGATGCCTGGAGGTCAATTTTACCTTGAAAACTTGTATATACAACCTCAAAAGATCCCTTTTGACATTAAAACTGCAATAACCACTTGAAAAACTGATGAAATTGTTGTAAAAAGTATTCATTAGACCTTTTTATGTCTAAACAAGTACATCATGACCTTATTCTAGTATTAGACTGCCATTATCATGCAAAAGTTGCTCTAAAAGCCACAAAGTGATACAAAATGCAACTAACTGGGTTATGAAGTTAGTCAAGAATATCACCAACTTGTTTGATCTGTAGTAGAGCGTGTCATGACCTTTATGTCTAATATGAGACCTATCAAGACACCCTAGACTCCTTTCAACAATTGAAACCCATTGAAATAGCTTAATAAGTGGCAAGACAAGCACATAACTATGATGAACAAAACCTTAAATTCATCAAATTTACCTTAAACTTTGCTAAATAAGGTTTCAAATGAACATTCCAAGGACATGAGAAGACAAACACCATGATCCATAGGGTAAACAAGCATGAAGATTAAAGTTTCAAATTGTAGGGGTGACAGTTTGACTTGTGAGGTCAAACTTTTCAACAATTACTATGATGATGTTTGTGCCCTAATAAATATTCCATTAAGGTGATTGTCATATAGGATTTGAAATTTGGATTGTGGGTCCTAACTTCATCATATAAATGGTATAAAGTAGTTAACCACACATTCAAATTTTAAGAGTTTTGTGGGGGGGCTCCACGTTACTCCGGATTTTGAGAGTGGAGTTTTATGGGTTCTTTTTTTAAAGGATAATTTGCTACCATTTCTTTTGAGGGATTTTATTTGTGCCTCACACTTGAAAGTACTAGATAGTTGTCACTTGAAATTCTTTGCTCTGGAATAAGAATTGAATTATATAACCACCTTTAAAGTTATGGAGTCACCACTCACATATTTTATAGAAATGTCATTAACGTCCATGCTTGAATTTTCTATAGTAACAATTTTTTATACTATAAGACACTTGGCTTTGTCCATCAACATCGCCATCTCTATCTTCTTTACAACTTTCTACCAACACATGGCTCAATGACAATCTATGCGTTACTACATGTAAATCTTTCAGATGCATGTCATCTACTTAAAAATCATAAAACTGAAGAGTACAACAACAATTATAATATCCTCAATCTCTTACATTATGTAAGAGCTTAAAACTCACTAAAGTGATTCGTTTTTTAATAACCATACTTTGAGACGCAACATTTCAAATTATTGAATAAATTAATCTCCAAATAAAAAGACTCGCAAGGAAAATCACTAATGAAATACATACAATAAGATTATTCAGCAGATTTGAATATCACAAAAAATGAAGTAAACTCTCAATTTTATTTTTGATTTTTCTTTTCAGCTACCTTTTGGACTGATCTCTTTCGTCTTTCCTCACACAAACCCAAAAAAAAATCCACGCAGTCTACCAAACGTCTAGAATTAATTGCCATTATCACTTTTCATTTGTTTTAGAATTCCTACAGTTAACTGTGTGAGTTAGATTTTTTTAGGCATAACATCTAAATCATCTATTCATGAACTGGAAAGTGTAATTTCGAGAAGGATGTACATTTAATGCTTTACTGATTACATCATTTTCCCTTGGCTCAAAGAATTTTGACCATCCTGGTTCAAAACCACTGGAAAAACCTGGTTTGCTAAATTTCCTGTACATTCATGAATAGGAAAATGTAACCTTGAGAATGATATACATCTAATTCTTTGCTGACCTGCTGTTGTCAGTTGATTACATCATTTTCCCTTGGCTCAAAGAATTTTGAACCTCCTGATTTAGAGACATTGGAAAAACCTAGTTTTCTAAATTTTAACAGTTCAGTTTCAGTGATCCATGAATTGTAAGTATCTGGTAGACCCATCAATTTAACTAAATATGACTTGTATGGCTGGGATTTTGTGGCAGCAATTTTTGTGTCTAAAACTCTCAATCTGCACCCTCTTTTTCTCAGGGAAATGTTTCCTCTATTCCCGGCCTCTATTCATCCAAATTAGATTCATTTGGGTAAAGGTCAACCACATTAAAAACGGTGTTAATGTCTAATCTTTAGGCAGGGCAATCAAATAAGCATTCTCATTTATCTTCTTTAAAATTTTGCTAAGGGCTAAGGTTTAAATTTGTGATAGGAGCCTTTAAGATACCTATCTTTGCTCAAGTGTACCATGACCTTTTCTCCCACCTAAAATACATGTTTCCTCCTGAGTCCTAAGTTAAATTAATAGCTTAATGGAAATAAAATTTACCGTACGTTCTTGCAATTTCCGTATCTTTTCTTTTAGTTTTTGGGAAATGGATAAAATTTTGAATTCTGTTCAAATTAAGTTTTGAAAATTTGTGAACTGCTGCAAATAAACGAGTAAAATAATTGTTTCATTATCTTTGTTTTCCACAAGAATAGTTTATTGTCATTTTAGCTTTACTAATTTTTGTTTCTTTGGTGGCTGGTTTAGGCTTATGATGCATCTAAATTACAAGTTCAAGCTCATAATGAAGTTGGCTTATATTCAGAGTCTCTGTATGCTGCGAGTTCATGAACACGTTATATTCGCAACATTCAAAAGGCTTCTGATCCTGAAGTCCTTCCTCACCTTGAGAAAAGAGATTCTGATGAAAAGCTGGAGGAGGATTTTATAATTCAAGCTAATGAACTAGAAGATGAAGAGGAAGTAGAAGCTTCTGTGAGATCACTAGAAATTAGGCAAGAGCATGTTAATGGCATTACATCTTCAAGTGGTCAAGATAACTTTGTTGCTTATTCATTTAAAAAGAGTTTTGATGGTGCATTAGAATTTCCTACAGGTGATACAGCAAAAGGAACTGTGCAGGGAAGTGAAAAACAAAGAACTCCCAGAGTTCTAGATGAGCAGTTTGAACTGGTAATCTCCTGGTTGGATTTCCTGATTGATGTCTTGTTTTTACATAAACTTGTTTCTTCTTGATGCTATTTTTAATCTATTTTTCTCTCTTGTGAGTGGCCAGCAAATTCCTATGAAGAACAATCAAAGACATGGATAAGTTATAACAATAGGATTATATATAATATGCGGCAGATAGCAATAGGACAAAAAACTTCACTGGTCAAATTAGGAAAAGTTATTATTTATTTGTTCCATAGGAGTCTTTTTGCAAAAAATAAGCAGAATATCAATAAAGTAATCAAATCCCTGAAAACATTGAAAAAGCGCACACAAAGTAATCGTACGTTTCTCAATGGCAGTGGTGAGATTCTGGTCTCGTCTTGCGCTTTAGCATTGAAGAAATTTTCAACCTTATCAGACCATAGCTGTGCCCCTTTTTTTTTGAAAGATTTTTTTTTCGCATCACATAAATCAATAGAACGTAAACAGAGAAATCTTCAACCCAACATACATCGACAGAAGGGTGGAAGAAGAATAATTCTACAAAGTACCAAAAAAAACACATAAGTACACTTCCTACAAGTGAGCCCTGAACTATCTATCATGCCACTTGATACAGAGCAGCCCATGCATCAACTTGACACCTTTGTTGACAAGAGAGTCAGCCGGCTGATTACAGTTCCTCCTAACATGCTCAAACCAAATGGTTTAGAATCCATTGCACAATTTTTTAATTTCCTGTAAGAGAGTATCTAAAATAAGATTGTCCACATTCCCTCTCACAGACTTGATGGCCAACTTCAAATCACCATAAACTTCCACATTTTTCAGTCCTTTCAAGATTGCAATTTCCAGGCCTCTGGAAAGAGCCGAGAACTTAGCAGCATTGTTCGACTTTAACTTCTTACCCAGACCTTCAGCAAACTCCACTAGGACTTTTTCTTTATCATCAACAATGACCCTACCAGCCCACACAACACTCGATTTTTCCTTGGAGGCACCACCAAAAAATAAATGATTAAATCCGTTTTTCAACCCCAAAGGTTTTCCACTCTGCATTATTATTGAGCATGAAACTGACACCGCCCATCATCTGAATCAGTTTGTCTTCTTCCTTATTCAGCCTACAGATAGTCAGGATAGAGCTCTCATTCACTTTAATTAATGACTTTATGAGCGTTATAATACAGGCATAAGAGCTGACAGGTTTGACACTTTTGTTTTGAAAAATAGCAAGATTTCTGGCTGTGCAAATATGCCAAATAACAACACTTGTTAAGATTTTCCAAAAATATTGGATTGCCTGTTTGGATACTTGTTTAGCCAACCAGTTACAAACATGGAGCACCACGATATCACCTATGGAATGTCGTTTTGAATCCCATCGTATGCCAATTATGATTTCAAACATGAGAGGTAAATTCACATTGTATGAAGAGGTGCCTATCTTCATCCTTTTGCATAAAACTGTAATCTCCCCAAATTGGGACAATTAAGGAATAATAGGGGCCTCACCCAAACCCTTGCAAATCTAAAAGTTATGTTTGAAATTACCAGCCAGCCCTAAGCGAAGGATGTGCTTCACAAACCCACACAAGGTCACAAACCCTAGGTGCCAACTTAATAAAATTAAATAATAAATTCCAGCTTATTATTTGATCCCAATTTCACTTCACCAAGCATACAAAAAATAGCAAAAATATTCCAGAATTGAAGCGCTGCAATAAATACCTTTGATGACCAATTGTGATGCCAAAACAAGGCAAAAATAGTAGAATAAATTATTAAAATTATTTCTGAATTTTCTGAACAACAAGGAGGCCTAAGGTGACCTTAATACTACTTCTTGGCAAGTCGTCCAAGGGCAGAAATTGCAAATAAATTCCAGATCCTTACACAGCCCTATTTTAGGGGTCTTCAAGCCATATACTTGTAGCGCAGCCTTATATGTTGGGGTCTTCCTGTTCAGCCGACTCGCCACCCTTTTAGTGGCTCCAAACTAGGTCCAAGATGCTCCGCTAGGCTAGGAAATCCACACCCAGCCAGCTGAAGTAGTTTGTTGCCCTAGGAGAAGGATTTTCCAATGTAAAGCTGAATATTAAGCGCAAATACAACCCTTGAATAGAGCTGTCCAATGTGGTAGTATGGAGGTTTTATTCCCCAAACTCCTTGTGCACTTGAAGGGTTTCATCCTCAAGTCACTTGTTCAAGCTTGACATACTTTAGCAATAGATTCAGTTACAAAATAGCATAACCTTCAAATGGATGCCTTCACTTCCTTTTATAACCTTTTCTCCCAAGTGTGGCACCCAATCCTTTTAAAAGACTAATCCTTATAACTCTCACTTAAGTGCATGATCATTCATGACCCTCAAAAGAACACCTTTTAAGTGAAAATTAGAATATAAAGCACTTTTGCCAATTGCCTTAAAATGCCTCCAAAGTCCCCTTTCTTTCCTTTCTTTTCCTTAGCCATTGGGGACAAAATAAGGCTAAGAGTCTTCCCTCATTGCTAGTTTGAAAAGGGGGACATGACAGTCCTCCCTTCTCAAAATTGTTTGTCCTCAAGCAATTGTAAACTACGTTGTTTAGATACGGGTACGGGTACGGGTATGGGTACGATTCGGGTACGTCATTTTTCAAAAACCTTGATTTGGATACATCGTGGGTACATCTCTATATATATATTTAAAAAAAAAATAAAATATATATATATATATATATATATATATATATATATATATATATATATATATTACTCAAAATTTTTGTAAAACACTTGAAAATAGTAAATACATAGTGTTTGTTCATTCATTGCTTCAAATTTCAAAATGTTCAAAGTATACATTGCAAAGACATTCGGGCTTTTCAATAAATAATAAATTATTAAATATTTATGGAAAGTGAAACAAGAACAATAAAAATAAATAAATTTTAATACGATTACAAATTTTAACATTGTAGAAAATTAAAATTAAAAATTTAAAATAAATAAATAAATTTAAATTTAAAAAAAAATTAAAATTAAAAATATTAAAAATAAAATTTAAATGCTACTTAAGTAAACTGTAAATTTAAAATAAAATATAAATTATAATATTAAAAATTTAAAAATGTAAAAACTAAAAACTAAATAGTATTTAATTTAAATTTTTAATATTATATTTTTTTTAATTTTTAATAGTTATATTGAATATTCTATTAACTGAAAAATTTAAAATTAATTTATTAAATATTAAATACAAATTTAAAAAAATTAAAACTAAATAGTAAATAATAAATGAAAAAAAATAAAATTAACATACCTGGGTCCTGGAGCAAATGCAGTCCTCCCAAGAAGGCGCGGCTTCACTCCACGCTATCTTCACCTGCAGGCTGCAAACTGTCTTCTGAGCTTCTCCTCTTCACTGTCTTCCGCGGCACACTGTCTTCTCCTCTTCACGACTTCACGTTTTCACCTGCAAACTGCCGCTGCGAAACGCAAATGGTCGCGATTTTTTTTTTGGCGTGTTTTGCAGAAGGGACACACTTGTTTTATAGGGCTCTCTACGTTTTTGGTTGTCGCGTTTAGGGTTTTTTACGCATTTAGGTTTTTTTTTGGCGCATTTTTTTTTCACAGGAGTGGCCGAAAAATGTCGGGGACACCCCGGAGGTGCCCCGAGTACGCCCGGAGTCGTCCCGGAGGCGCCCGCCGGCTTGCCGGATGTTTCTGGCACGCCGGCGGGCGCCTCCGGGCGTCCCCAGGACGTCCCCGTGCTGGAGGCACCTCCGAACAGGAGGCGTCGGGTTGGGGGGCGTACCCCTGCAACACAGATTGTAAACTTTGATGTTGAAAGATGGCTGCTCCTTCTCACGTTTCATCTTCTAGTGAAAAATCTTTCCATTAGACCAAGTATTCTGTTATGATTCAGTTTCGAAGCCTCTTCTCACAAACCCCAAGGATTGTTTCCAGAATCAAGACTAGTTTGCCATCATCATCAAGAGGTGGCAACTTAATGGAAGGTGTTATGTGTTGCCCAAGGGCCCTTTTTAGGCAAGAGTCCCATAGTTACCAGGAGACATGGGGGTACGGGTATTGGTACGTGGACGGAGATGCCATTCAAATCAAATTTTATAGTAAATGAATAAGGGTACGGCTATATTGTATGTAAATATTGTCATCAAAAAATGTGGGTACGGGGACTGGTATGCGATCCTTGTCCAAAAATCAGAGTTTCCTGGTAACTATGGGTTGCAAGACACATGGAAAACATTGTGAATCTTGCTATCTTATGGTAAGTCCAGCTCAAATTGCACTTTGCCTGCTCTTCTTCGGATCTTATATGACCCATAGAAGCGTAGTTTCAACTTTTCTGCCCCTCTTTGTTTGAGGGAGGATTGTTTTTAACGCTGCAACCTCAAGGAGACCATGTCTCCCACTTCAAATTACCACTCCACCTTATGCTAGTTTGCATAAAGTTTTTGTTGATTTTGAGCATGTTGCAAATTTTCCTTTAGCTGATCCAAAATTTTAAAACTCTGCTGTACAAGGCCAGTAGCCCCAGGCACTCTACTATCCTCCAAAATGAGATCAAAAAATGAAAGAGCCTCATATCCATATAAAGCTTTGAAGGGTGACATACCACTAGACATGTGGTAGGAGGTATTGTAGAAAAATTCTGCCATGTACAACCATATGTTCCACCCTGTTTGCTGCCCCGAAACATAGTTCTGTAGGTACCCTTGCACCCACTTATTCACAATCTCGGTTTGTCCATCCGTTTGGGGATGGTAACTAGTACTTGGGAGCAATTCTGTACCTACCAATTTGAAGAGCTCTTGCTAAAAATGGCTCATAAACCAGCTATCCCTATCATTTATTATATTCTTGGGCAATCCGTGCAACTTGAACACATCATTGAAAAATTCTGCCATGTACAACCATATGTTCCATTCTGTTTGCTGCCCCAAAACATAGTTCGTTAGGTACCCTTCCACCCACTTATTCACAATCTCGGTTTGTCCATCCGTTTGGGGATGCTAAATTGTACTTGGGAGCAATTTTGTACCTATCAGTTTGAAGAGCTCTTGCTAAAAATGGCTCATAAACCGGCTTTCCCTATCACTTATTATATTCTTGGGCAATCCGTGCAATTTAAACACATCATTGAAAAAGATTTATTCTATATATGGGGCATTGTACTTGGCTAGAAGTGCAAAAAAATGAGCATATTTTGTCAATCTATCCACTACTACAAAAATACCACATTTACCTTGTGATGTAAGCAACCCAATAACAAAATCCATGAATATAATTTCCCACTTTTGGTAAGGAATAGGGAGCGGTTGCAAAAGACCATTTGGAAATGTATTCTCCCCTTTATTCTTTTGGCATACCAAACATTCCCGAATGTGTGATAGAACATTTCCTTTGAAGCCCTTCCATATAAACCTTTCTCTCACTTGTTTATATATGTCTTGAAGTACCCTTGGTGACCGGATGTAGGATCATCGTGAGCAGCCCTTATGATTTGATGTTTTAACTAGGAAAGAGGGATCAAGAGGATTCTGTCCTTATAGAAAATCAGATCTTCATACACCTTATATCTATCATTCACCACCTTACCTTCGAAAATGTCTGTAGCCCACTTGTCCTTTGCATACTTAGCTGTAATAACACTGCTCCAATTGGCTGTTAACTCACTCAAAGAGCACACATAAGTCCTTGACAAGGCATCAACCACCTTATTATTTTTGCCTTTCACATATTCAATGTCAAAATCACAGGATTGTAATTTGCTTACCCATTTTTGTTGCCTATCATTCCGATCTGATTGTGTGAGGAATTACTTGAGGCTATTATGATCCGTTTTGGCCACGAATCTCCCACAAATCAAGTATTGACGAAATTTGGCCAAAGCATGCATAATAGCCAACATCTCCTTGTCATACATAGAAAATTTTCTCTCCCTTTCCTTGAGTTTCCTACTTCCAAAAGCAATGGGATGTCCCCTTTGCATTAGGACAGCCCCTATTCCTTCTCCGGAAGCATCACATTCCAATGTGAAAGGAATTGTAAAATTAGGAACATCAAGTACTGGACAAGAGCTTATCACCTCCTTAAGCCTTTCAAAGGCTTCCAATGCGGTTTGGGACTACCCAAAAGCACCCTTATTTGTCAAGTTTGTAAGCGGGGCTCCAAGTTGAGAAAAGCCATTCACAATTCTCCGATGGTAGCTACATAACCCAAGGAAACCTCTCAGTTGAGTCATAGTAGAGAGGGTTGGCCAATCAAGTACAACTTGAATCTTTTGTTGGTCCACTTGGACCCCTTGAGCATTGATCTCATGCCCTAAATACAAAATTTTAGAAGTAGCAAAATCACGTTTGGTTTTTTTTGCGAAGAGAGTTTGCTGCTCTAACATTCCCAACACAATGTCCAAATGATGCAGATGCTCCTCCCATGTTTTGTTGTACACCAATATGTGTCAAAGAACACTACCACAAACTTCCTCAAATGTTGTTTGAAAATGTGATTCATACAAGATTGAAATGTAGCAAGGGCATTAGTGGGGTCAAAGGGCATGACTAAGAACTCATAATGCCCATAGTGACAACGAAAAGTTGTCTTTTGCACATCTTCATCCCTCACACAAATTTGATGGTAATTGGTGTTCAAGTCTATTTTGGAGAAGTAAATTGCCCCATGAAGCTCATCGATCCTAGGTATGGGGTACGTATTCATGATGGTCTTTTTATTCAACAACCTATAGTCAATACACATCCTCATGGTCCCATCCTTTTTCTTCACAAGCACAACCGAGAAAGCAAAGGGGCTGGAACTAGGCCTTATGTGCCCCATCTCCAATAGCTCTTGTATGGCTTTATCAATTTCCTCCTTGTAGATCTGAGGGTGGCAGTAGGGAGTAGTGATGACTGCTTTTGTGCCTTATTCTAGCTCAATCATATGCTCAAACCCTCTTTCTGGGGGCAGCCCATGTGGTATATCATTACACACCCCCTCGTGTCTATATAGGATGGCTTGGACATCCTTATGTTGCAGCTGCTGTTCCGAATCAGCCCTGGTATCATGCACAAATAGCTCGGTTGCCCAAGCAATCTGCCCTTTGTTGCATGATCTCTCCATCCTCTTGGAGGCCACCACCATAGGTGCTCCATTGCCTAGGCCATGAAGAGTCGCTTCCTTGTTGGCTGCCAAGAATTTCAGTTTCAATGTCTGGAAATTTTGAGTGTACTCACCAATGGATTGAATCCATTAGACCCCAAGCACCACATCGGTTTCCCCAAGGTCGATCACATGGAATTTGTCTTCCAAAACATACTCTCCCATGGTGAGTATCAATCCCAAGGTGCTGGAAATGCATGGAATGGAGGAGTCATCTCCCAAAGTCACATGGAATTCATCGTTTTCCTTGGTGGGCAGCCTATACCTTGTAACCAAATTAGCATCTATGAAATTATGTGTGGCCCCACTATCAACTAGTACGGTTACCTTTTTCCCTTAGAGAGTTCCTTTCACCTGGAATGAGTGGTACTTTGAAGCACCATATAGAGTTGCAATTGTCTTTTCCTTTGACCCTTGTTGGCTGCATTCTTTTTCAAACTTAGATTTACATGTCTCAGAATTTTCCATTTTTATATCAAAATTTTCTGATTGTCTTTCCTCTTGTGGTTGCCCTTCAAATTTAGTTTTGCATGTCTCGGATCTCCCCACTTTAAGCTTTGAATTTTCTGAGTTTGATGACTTTAAAACCAGCTGATTGTTAGTCAATGGTGGCTTGAAACTTACTGATTTTTGTTGCCCCGAACTCTCATGTGTTGGCTGCTCCTTGCATGTTTGAACATTTGCCTTTGGCTGCCCAGGAGCTACTGATTTTTTATGTCCAGCATACTCATGGGGTGGCTGTCCTTTATACAGTTGAACACTAGGCTTAATTTGTTGCCTCAATGGCTGCCCCGTATACAATTGAAAGTCCATTATGGGAGCCATCAAGATTTTTGGTTTTGGAAGCTCCACCTTTTTATCAAACTGTTTAATGATCCTCTCAACTAGTTCTTCATATGTTTTAATGAGGTCATGTCCGTGTGTCCTCCACCCAAGATGCCACCAATCATGGGCAGCGCCTTCCAAATGTTGGATGACTAGAGCTTCTCTTTCACCTCTAGGCCTCAAGTCAAGGTGTTCATTAACCTTGTATACCCATGCTCTAATTGAAGTCCCCGGATCCCCATCAAAGGTTGGGAAAACAATCTTCCCTAATTCGTCATGATCAACCACTTGTCTATGATACCTCTTTCCTTCTTTCTGTGCTACCCATTCATTGAAGCTTGTTTCTTTTCTGAACTGGAGGGTGTGTGTCAAACACTCATCGTAGTGTTCCATTAGATCCCAATGAATTGAAGGCTGGTCTTCCATTCCAAGGGGTTGATCCTCTTCCTGTTCCTTCACTGTTTGAAGGAATGTGGTCATAGTCCCTATCAACCATTCCTAGGCATGAATAAGACTTTCCAACCTAGCCCTTTCCATGTCACTATTTGTTATATGTCTATCCATCCCATAGTCTAACCAAAAAATTGGCTCTGATACCACTGTAATGTCCCCAAATCAAGACAATTAAGGAATAATAGGGGTCTCACCTAAACCCTTGCAAATCTGAAAGTTATGTTTGAAATTACCAGCCAGCCCTAAGAGAAGGAAATGCTTCACAAACCCACACAAGGTCACAAACCCTAGGTGCCAACTTGATTAAATTAAATAATAAATTCCAGCTTGTTATTCAATCCAAATTTCACTTCACCAAGCATACAAAAAATAGCAAAAATATTATAGAATTGAAGTGTTGCAATAAATACCTTTGATGATCAATTGTGATGCCAAAACAAGGCAAGAATAGTAGAATAAATTATTAAAATTATTCTTGAATTTTCTGAACAACAAGGCCCAAGGTGACCTTAATATTACTCCTTGGCAAGTCGCCCAAGGGCAGAAATTGCACAAATAAATTCCAGATCCTTACACAGCCCTATTTTAGGGGTCTTCAAGCCATATACTTGTAGCGTAGCTCTATATGGAGGGGTCTTCCTGTTCAGTCGACTTGCCACCCTTGTAGTGGCTCCATACTAGGTTCAAGATGCTCCCTAGCAAGGTCACTAGGCTAGGAAATTCACGCCCAACCAACTGAAGTAGTTCGCTGCACTGGGAGAGGGATTTTCCAATGTAAAGCTGAATATTAAGCACAAATACAGCCCTTGAATAGAGCTGTCCAATGTGGTAGTATGGAGGTTTTCGTCCCCAAACTCCTTGTGCACTTGAAAGGTTTCGTCTTCAAGTCACTTGTTTAAGCTTGACATACTTGAGCAATAGATTCAATATCAAAATGGCATAACCTTCAAATGGATGCCTTGACTTCCTTTTAAATTTTTTTCTCCCAAGTGTGGCACCCAATCCTTTTAAAAGAACAATCTTTATAACTCTCACTTAAGTGCATGATCATTCATGACTCTCAAAAGAACACCTTTTAAGTGAAAATCAGAATATAAAGCACTTTTGCCAATTGCCTTAAAAGGCCTCCAAAGTCCCCTTTCTTTCCTTAGCCATTGGGGACGAAATAAGGCTAAGGGTCTTCCCTCATTGCTAGTTTGAAAAGGGGGACATGACAAAAACACACATAGAAGGCTTATGGATGCCTCCTCTGCTCAGATTCTCAGTAGTGAAGACTGCTTTACGGGAAAGGATCCACATGAACATATCGATTTTGGGAATTGATTTATCACTCCAAAGGCTTCACCATATGTCCATATACTATTCTTATTAAACAAGTGACTGTAATTTCTTGATGATAGCATATTATACCCCTGCTCCACATAGTATTTTCCAGATTTCTCAAATGCTCACCACATTATCAGATCTTGAGCACCTCTTAACTTGATGTTCCTCTATTTAAGAAGCTTTAGAAACACTTCAAATTCTTGTTTCAACTCGTTGGCGCCAATAGACCAATCCTCCCACACTTTGTAAGCATGACCTCTCAACTTGTCATGAAGATTATCACTCTTGAAAAAATCATTAACTTACACAAGCCTTGGCTTCTAAAATATTCATGAATTTGAAACATCTCCAGAATTCCTCCCAATGGAGGTATACCATTTATGGAATCAATACAAATATCAGCTTTTTTACCATCACCCACAAACCAAGAGCACCCCCTATTAAAAAGAGAAACTCCAGCACACATGTTCAGCCAAACAGCAAAGACCTTACAAGGGCTCCCATTCATCACTAAGATTTGTTTGGTAGGCCTTCCTCGAAGATATTTAATCGAAATTCTCTACTCCATAGAGAGTTACTCTCATTAATCAGCCTCCAAAATCAATTTGGCCCCATAAACTTTGATAAAAGAGAAATATGCCTAACACCCAACCCCCCCAACATTTTGGGAGACAAACAGCATCTCACTTTACAAGATGGAATTTGTTTTTCTCTTGTTTTCGAGCACCTTTCCACAGGAAGGATCAGATAATCTTTTAAATTTTGTTGATGATTCCAGCAGGGGCATGAAAAGAAGATGACAAATATAATGGAATAGAAGATAAAATAGATTTATTCAAGATGGGCCCTGTGTTGCAAGAAACATGCCCGCCGCCCCCGCCCCCCAACATGCTCCGGGTATGCCCTGGAAACATATGGTACATTTCCATGATGTACCCTGGTGTTTCCGGTAGGAAAAAATAGTTGAAGTCAACAAAAAATTAAAAAGAAATGTAAAACCCGCCTGAACAAGACAGTATATAAATAAAAAAAATGTACATTTAGATAGGGACATCTAGTTTCTTTCTTATACTTCAATTTATATTTTATTTATGTACTTTCAGTATGTTTGAGAGTGGTTTCGGACTTCTAGGAGCTATAATGCAAATTCTAGGTTTTGGAGGATCCTATCATATTTCAGACTTAGTCAGATTCTAGTTTTTGGATCAAACATTTTTTTAGTACATTTCAAACATCTTATTTATGCTGGAGGAGTTTTCATTCACAAATAACTACACCATTTCGTCTAAACATGTATTTACTCTAATCTATCTACCAAACAATAGTTAGTCTAAACAATAATTACTCAATTTGTGAGTGGTGGAATAATTAGTCAGTTTCTCTGAATGGTGGGTGTGCTACAACAACGTAATTTTTTGTCCCCTCGTTCAGGTTTCAGCATTCAATCGCTGCTACTGTGTATCTGTTTTGATTTGTTCTTGATAAATGCCCACCATTTAGAACTTTGTCTAGCGGTTTAGGAGATCTCAGAGCAACACACATCTCCTCTTTATTGGTGGTTAAGTTTTCATTTGTTATTAGTAAAAATCACAGAAGCAAACAAGTTTGCTTGCTTAGCAGTGTTGGTTGCTGATGATGGTGTTTATTGTTTTTACTTGGCATTCAAATTTTAACAGTGCATGTCAAAAGTCTGAACACAGTCACTGAAGGATGTAAAATAGGAATGTTGGCAGCCTTTGGTATCTTAGTTGGGCAGTCATAAATAAATAAAGAGACCTCATCAATTCTACCACATGCTGTCTTGCACTCAATGTCCATGATCCTAGTGCTGTCAACAGTCACTGTTGCAGTTCCAAGGCATCAGTAGTTGTATGGTGTAAATTTTTATCAATCTTATCAGGTGGTGAGCTGAAGCTTATGATATAAAGTATCAACTCATTTAAGGCAAAGTTGACCAACTTGTAGGGCCCAAAGAAGTTGCAGGTTCATATGTCAACTCTTCATTCATATCTGAAAACTGTAGGTAATGTTATTTCCATTGGTTGTCATATTGCATATGTCAAAAGTGGATTTTTGTCAGATTTTGTAGTTGCAAGTGCCCTGGTAGACATGCACATCTAGAATTACTCCTTATTTGTTAGATGTTTGGCAGTGAACTCTTCATGTGGACTACATCCATCATCATAGAGCAACTGACCATGTTCTGCATGCCTTCAGTTTGGACAGTGCATTACTCTATTGGTATTAAGGCTGACCCAATACAATCTGCACCAACAAATATGCCAATGTCGAGCCAGTCTCTCCACAATCAAACAAACTACAACTCACCTTATAAAAACACCTAATGATATCACTACCCAATCATATCTTATTGTCGAAACAGTAATGATGATGAACACACGAAACGTAATTCAAAATGCAAGCAAAAGGGTGATTTTTCCTTGCTCATAATCAACTAAATGTGAATCACCACCATCATTTTAAATCTTATGTTTGAAAATGGCCTAGTAAATAATGCCAAACCAGTTGATTTCTAGCTCAAATTATCAAATTTATTTTTAGGACCTATGATTCTACTCTTAACCATGTCTAACATATTTCTCGCAGTGTTTCTTCGTCCTGGATGTTAACTAGGACAGCACACCCTGTAGCTTTAGAAGCCAAAGTTGATTATTTTTATGAGAACTACCGGTTAAGTTTAACTGAACTCAAAGAAATCAGATATAACACATAATCATCTTTTATTTCTAGGAAAACTAAATCCTTAGTCTTTTACAAATATTGTACGCATCAACTTTCATTGCTCTGACATGTATCAATTCTAATATAGAAGCCATCCTCTTGCATAGGGTTGCCTCTAGTTATGCGGCACATACAATGACTTTCAGCTTTGTTAGGGTTTTGGTATATACATTAAAAAATTTAGGAGCCTTACTACTTAGGGTTACTTTACAATTCTGAAATTTATCATTAGAGGTAAGGCTAATCACTATTCACTGGATAATTGCAACATTTAAGCAAGATGTTAAGAACATCCCACAATTACTGTTCCTCATGCACTGGTTGTGATGCTTCCAAATTGATTCTACTAATAGAATACCCTTTTTGTCATTTACCCTTGGCATTTATCTTCCGATAGTTTCTTTTAGAACTTAAATTCTAAAAAACATCAGCGTCTAGAGTTGCAACATTTTGGAAAAGAATTTCCTATTGCATTAAAAGGTGGATATTGTCCTATCAAGTTTTAAGAATGGTTTTATTGTGTTTTACTCTTCCTCTCACTAACCTTCTCAAACAACACTTTCTAATGCATCTCAAGTTACCAATTACCTACCAGATTTTTAAAAATGGTTTTACTCTATTTTCCTGTTTCTCCTTCAAATGATATAGGCTCTTTCTACTGCCTCACTTACAACCCATGAACTACTTCAAACACTTTAACCTGCTAACCATCCTCATATTTGAATCATATCGACGAGTAATGCTATTGAAGGAGAAAGATATAGAAAACTTGACATACGTAATAATTCTTATGCCCTTGGCCACCCTGTTTTTATTAACACGTTCCCACAAAATGTCTTTGAATTCTAAAGATTAAGTAAGACCCTCCTTGTCAAAATACTTCTTACAACTGCAACTTTTTCTTTATATGTTCAAGGGAATTGACAATGTCTAACATCTTATTAGATCCAAGAGGACCCTAGACAAGGCCTTATAACCTTATTATCTTTTAAGTTTTACACGCTTGATCAAGGATGCTATCCTGGTCTTTCCTTTTTGAGGAAGAATACATGTAAGGATATTTTGGGTAGCTATTTTTAATTTTTTTTTTTGGGAAGGGCACAACCAAGGGATTTTAGCTTAGGTTGTATTTGGAAAATGATTCATTGAACGTACATGTATACTTGTCACGTTTTCTATTTTGACGAGATTATATATGCATCTCTCTCTTATTTTCTCATAGCATTTACTTTATGATGCCATGCATGTTGTGTGTACAATATTGAAAAATAAATTTTGTTTTATTCTTTTCATGAGAATTATGTGCTATCATGTGCAAAGATCTTTCAAATTCTCAATTTACCCATGAGTGCATTTATTATTTTGTTTATCTTTGATATATTTAGCCTTTTAGGTGTTGGAAGCAAGGTTATGTAAAATCTTTGTTATTTGAGAGACGTACAATCTAGGGCCGATAGCTATAAGTGAATGTGCATTTAATGTATTAGTGAGAAATTGATAGGACCAATAAACACCATGGGTTAAATTAATTTATCAAAACTTTAGGGGTACGGTGTTTGCATTGCCATCATTCAGTTAGACTGTAAGGGATGCCTCCCCAGGTTTTAGCCACCAAGGTATTACAAGGCCCTAGGAGCTACCTTGAAGTGCCTTAAGAGATACCTTACTACAAGTCCCTTGAAGGTATCTCCTAGGAGACACTTTGAGATACCTTGAAGGAACTTGTATTACCTTCAAGGGTACTCTTGAATGTATTACAAGGCCCTTCAAGGTATCTACTAGGAGATACCTTCAAGGGTCTTGTAGTACCTTCAAGGTATCTCCTAGGAAATACCTTGAAGGTACTACAAGGCCCTTCAAGGTATTTCAGGACATACGTTGACCCAAAATATGTCTTGAAGGTATTAAAAGTTCCTTCAAAGTATCTCCTAGGAGACACCTTGAGATACCTTGAAAAGACTTGTATTATAAGTTCCGTCAAGGCATCTCCTAGGAGATACCTTCAAGGTCCTTGTAGTACCTTCAAAGAAGAACATCTTTATCTTTTGCATGTCGTTGAAGATTTTAAAGAAGAACATCTTCGACTATTTCTTCAGGTTTTAATTGATAAAGTTATTGTTGGGGTTTTCAATGTATTCATCATTCACAAAGTTGACATTTTTTCTGACATTTAGAGCTCTTTGAGAAAGCTGTGTGTTGGTGATTTTCAATATATCACAAATATAGGTGTCATACTTTGGGGTCCAGATAGTGATGGATTCATTTGGGTTAATATTACAGGGATCCATTTTTCTCAAGATTCTACTAATTTTCAGCTCACAACAAAGTAAATTAGAGGAAGATGTTGGCATCAGTAAAGACATACCAACATTTTAAATGATGGATTCAAACAAAATGGGAAGGCCATTAAAAATGAGATAGATAACATCTTCTAGGAAAGATTAATATCTATTTTAAACAATTCAGTTACATGTGATGTGTTAGGAGTATATATGGGAGTTGGATTGGTGCGTGCTTGTACACAATTGAAAATGAATTTATCTTACATTACATAAACTGAAGAATAATCAAATTTTAATGTTCAAATTCAAAATTTTATTACAAATTCAGAGGCACTAATACCAGAATAACCGTTTCAATCAATGCCAAGGGTATAACATTTTGAATTTTTTTTGTCATATTTTTTTTCAAAACTAACATCTTAACAATCTTTTGGTGTGTAACACTCATGGCATTGGATGTAAGCGACGAACCCATCATAATGGAAAATTAAATGAACACAAATGACTCATCGCAAGTTGAAGAAGGTAAGATAGGATCATGCATATTTTTACAAATCATTAAGTGTTTATAGAATTTTTTATTTACCAACTATTTATAATACTGATAAAATATTTCTTCTAGTTAATCTATTTATGTCTTTGTTAACACAGTTCAAACACAATGCTTCAACTTTATTTCTCCAACAAAACAACCTAAGACACAACTCTGCAACTTGATGCCTCCATGAAAACAACACAAGGTAAAACTCTACAACAAGACTTTTTTTTTAGATACCAATATCAAAGCAATTGATGATGAGTTTTTTTTAATTACTACTAAAATATTATATAATAAATTGCAGGTAATAAGGAACACAATGCTCAATGAAGGAGTGCAAATGTACGTAATGCAAAAAAGTCAAAAAAAGGTGAAATCCCCTTTCTTTGAATGTGTAATTATACAATTTCATATACTAGAGTATATAAAGTATCTTTATTTTAAATGTTCGATCATGATTATTTTTGCTAAGATAACCTGGGTACGACCCAAGAACAAAGATAATAAAAAAATAGCCTAGGGGAATACCTTGCCGACGAGAAATGATTCAGACCCCTCTAGATAAGTAACGAGTAGTTACCTGTTGGAAGGGGATCGCACACAAACCAAGAACCCATAAAAAAACCACCAACTGCCAGATGTATTATATAGAGAAGAAGAATTATAACCAAGGTGGTCTACCACCATCGAAACAAGAACGACCAATATAACATAAGCCTTATCATTACCCAGATCCGCACCACTATCAAAGGACAAAAAAGACTTAAATCACTAGAAACTTAGTCAAGAGTTATTATTTAACATGGAGGAGTGCAGTCCTTTGTCAATGCCCATTATCAGGCCCTCTTACCCCCAACTCACCATGGTTCGAAGATCCTAGGAGCGATTTTCAATCCTTAGAAATCAAACTCCAACAACTGTCGGGCCAATTTTTTGTCCATTCTCTAAAATCCAAATTATCCTTGAGTCTCAAGACAACTCCCTCATTTGCTTCCCAATTTGCAATAGCATTGCCTTCCCTCTAAATATGTTGAAAACTGATCAAATCAAAGTTCCTACAAGAGAAAAGAATCTCCTCCATGGAATTAAGCTGCCATGCCCTTGCCCCTCCTGGGGAGATGGAATTCACAATAACCTGAGAATCCCCTTCTACAACTAAGTTTCTCCAACCTCAACCCTTTGCAATACAAATGCCGAAAAGGGTTGCCTCAACCTCAACCAAATTATTGGTATCCACACCTACAACTTTAGAGAAAATCAACAAAAGTTGCTTGTTGCCATTTTGAAAAATCCTACTTGCCTTGGATTACCTTTAGTAGCTCTGTCAAAATTCAACTTAATTTTACCCATCTCCGAAGGCTTCCAAATCTGGACCTGTATTTCCTTCTTAGCCTTACTGGATCCTAACTCCTTATCAACTCCAACAATATCAAACCAACTTTGAATCCAATCAGATTTTATAGTGTCTTCTGAGATCCTACTTACATTCCAAGCTGCCACAATCTCTTTAAAAGATTTCTTGATATCAACGCACACCCCCTCCACTAACCAAGATGAATCTTTAAAGATCCTCCTATTTCTTTCCATCCATAGATTCTAACAAACAACTAAAGGAGTAGCTTCCCAAATGAAAATCAAGCACGAAGATCAATAAATTACAATTCCACTAGGATAACAATAACTTGATAAAATGAGGAAAGGGAATCTAAATGTTAAATATGGACAAAAAATTTCCCCAAATTTTGCTTGCAAAGGAACAATGCAAGAGCAAATGGTCTCAAGATTCTCCTTAGAGAGACACAGTGGACACTTGGAAGGACCTTCAATTCCATTCTTCTTCAACTAATCAAAGGTAAGAATCTTCTTAAGAGTTGCCAACCACATAAAAAATTTCACCTTTGGAAGGCTCTTATGAACCCAGACAACCTTCGAAGGGAAGGGGTTCTTCTCCAGCTCAGCCATTTGAAGAATCACACAATAAGCTTTTTCAACTGTCATAGTCCCTGTGGAGCAAAAATCCCAAATCAAAAAGTCCTCGGCAATCCTATTGGGAACTATAAAATTATTCAAAAAGATACAAAGATCATCAACACCCTAAACCGAGATATCCTCAGACTGGAGCAAATACTTCCAGCTATCAATCCTATTCCTTACCTCTATATAATCACTGACCTGGGTCTCCCAAACCCTTTCAACAACAATACTCAAAGGAGTAAAAACCTCAATAGTTACCAAAGCTTCCAAATACACCCAAGCATCGTGCTAGAAAGAAATATTTTGACCATTGCCAACCTTCCATCTAACTCTAGGGAGGATAAACTTGTGACATGATTTGACAAAGTTCCACATAGTAGACCCTTGAGAAAGCAAAGTTTAGGTAAATAATCTACGAATCTCCTGAGAATCTAGGTACTTGTGTTGGAGGATTCTACTCCACAACTTATCCTTATTCTCATACATTCTCCATAGCAGTTTCACCCCCGACGCACAATTCATTCTATCCAACCTCCTCAACCCCAACCCACCCCAAGATTTGGGTGGCAAATTTTGTCCCAAGAAACCAATGCAAATTTCTTACCCCCATCACTACCATTCCAAAGGAAGTCCCTGTGAATCTTAGTAATACCTTCTATGATTTTCCTAGGGATTTTAAAAACTGACATCATGAAAATTGGTATGGCTCGAAGAGAGAACTAAATCAATTGCACCTTTCCAGCTGAGGACAACCACTTCCCTTTCCAACCTTCCAATTTATTTTGAATCCTATTCACCAACGACTACCACAAGTTTAAACCATTTCTACTAGCAAAAAGAGGCATACCGAGATAAGTCCCTGGGAGTTCACTTTCGCCAAACTCCTAAATGTTGACAATTTTATCTTTCAAATTCCTTCCCACATTAAGGAATAAAACAAAGGACTTGTCCTTGCTGACCTTCTGCCCAGATGCCTTTTCATAGCGTTCAAGGATAGACTTGAAGCATCTAGCTTACCTTTCCAAGGGATCCCCTAGCAAAAATGTGTCATGCACAAATTATAAATGAGACACACTCTCTAGTTTGGCGCTGAGAGAGAGCCCTTTCAACGTGCCATAATTCTTTTCGCTAAATAAAGCTCACCCAAGAACTTCAACAACAATAAAAAAGAGATAAGGAGATATAGGGTCTCCCTGACGGAGACCTCAAGAGGATTTGAAGAAACCAACAATGGATCCATTAACTAACACTAAAAAGGAAGCCGTTGTCACACAACTATTCACCCATCTTTGCCAATCCTCGTTGAAGCCAAAACGTACCAACATCAAATCCGATAATTTCCAGTTAATCTTATCATAGGCTTTTACCATGTCTAATTTGATGAACATACCTGGTGTTTTAGAAAGCTGAATTGAGTGAAGGCCTTCATGTGCCGCTACAATTCCATCAAGAATCTACCGGCCTACCAAAAAACCTCCTTGTTCCTTTGAAATGAGATTCTCTAAACAAACCTTCAATCTGAGCACCATGACTTTTGTGACCACCTTGTATAGCGAATTGCATAAGGAGATGGGTCTGAACGAGTCAAAGAAAGAGCACTCCTCTTTCTTAAGAATAAGACCTAGAAACATGTTGTTCCATTCTTTGCACACATTCTTTCTTTTCCTACATTCCTCAACAACCTCCGAGATGCCAATCCCCATTAAATCCCAAAAATGCTAAAGAAACCAATTTGGAACCCATCTAGGCCAGGGGATTTATTCGCTCCAAGGCTGAAAAGGGTAGCTTTCACTTCTTCCAAAGAAATAGGGGCCAAAAGCTTCGAGTTCATCTCCTCAGTGATAACCTTGGGAAAAAACTATCGGAACCACTCTTGAGATTCAAATCGAGGTAGCTCTTCTTCCTTCAACAAGGTTTTGTAGAAGACCATCGCCTCTTTCTTAATATCATCTAGCACAACTAAAGATTTTTACATCTGGGGTAAGGATTCTGTCAATTCTATTCCTATTTCTGTGGATTTTGGTAGTCAAGTGAAAGAATTTTGAATTTCTGTCCCCTTGAGCCAAACTGCTCTTGATTTTTACCTCCAAAAGGTTTCTTCGAGAGAGAGGATCCGTTGATAATCCAACATCAAACTTTGATCCAAAGAGACCAAATCCTTTGACCATTCTCCCTCTTTCAGAGACGCCTAGAGAGATTTGAGCTCTTCTTCTATCCTAACCTTCTTACCAAAAATGTTCCCAAATTTTTGCTTATTCCAGAGCGAAGCTTCTTTCTTAACCAATTTCAACATTTGAGAGACAAAGCATTTTGATCCAAAAACCTTAATCTTCCAGCACTTCTTCACCAAAACTTCAAAGGAGGAATCTTGTAGCCACATGAACTCAAACTTAAAAGGAATATTTTTGGGTTTTAAGTTTGAAGCCATATTCAACAAAATAGGCCAATGATCAGAGCCCATGATATCAATAACTTCTGACATCAATTTCATTGGTTTCCCAAGAAGCCCATCATTGATCAAGAAATGATCAAGTTTCTCCACAATCAACTAGTCCCCTTGTCTTCTATTGCTCCAGGTGAAGGCCACCCCATAAGAATCTAAATTAGAAAGGCCGACTTTTTGACAGAAGTTATCGAATTCTATTATTGCCTGGGACATAACCACTGAGCCTCCCTTCTTTTCCAATATGCAGAGGGTGACATTAAAATCACCAAGCACCCAATCGACCACTTCCCCTTCTCCATTCAAAAGGAGCAACTTATCCCACAACAACCTCTTCTCATCTACTCCTATCAAGCCATACATATTTGAAAGTAAAAAGAAGTTGGTAACAAAATCTTTGACCAACATAGATAAACTTTGAGAATTCGACTA
Organism: Torreya grandis; assembly: GCA_037957365.1. Classification (NCBI taxonomy): domain Eukaryota; kingdom Viridiplantae; phylum Streptophyta; class Pinopsida; order Cupressales; family Taxaceae; genus Torreya; species Torreya grandis. The sequence continues at coordinate 1,369,494 of JARHVA010001662.1, read as the reverse complement.
GATCATCTTACAACTATGTTGTAAGGTCTCGAAAGAACTACTAGTCCCCCAACTGTTCTAGACACTTCAACCCATCAAGCGTCTGCCCTAGGCCAACAAGCTCTACCCACTCTATCCCATGACTCCTTGCCAACCTTGGTTTCTTGAATTAAGAGAATATCGGGCACCCATATCTCCACTAGCCTCTTAACCAAGTGGCACTTGTTAGAGGTATTTAAACCTTTGACATTACAGCTTAAATTTTTCATAAATAATTGGTGGAAGAGGGGATTCTTCCCCCCAACTGCATACAGGGAGCGTCCTTTGGCTCCCCTACTCAAGTCAACCTGAGTTTCACTTTGAATATTTTCACTATCCTTTTTTCTACCATGCCTCTTCTAAGGGCCTATTGAAGGACATAATTTTGTATTATCTGAGCTTTGTAGACACTTAGAGGATCTAGGAAAAAATTACATTTCTTCAACTTCTGAGTTAAGATGCACCGAAGAAATAAGGCTGATCTCTCCATCCTCTCTACCAAAAATCTTTGCCATCCTAAGGGGACTAACACTGCTAGACTTCAAAGACTCTTTCTCTCCTTCCAAAATCGGTGGTTCTCTACATCTTCTAAAACTGGCAGACAATTTTCCTTGCAAAATAGTAAACATGATTTGGCTTTAGCTAATTCAAGGAGCCCAATTTCCTTAACCAGGGGCTCCCGAATTAACTCCAAAGTAGGAGAAGACTCATTCTCAGGGTCCTTGATAAGGTTAGGCGAGTAATCCAAAACAAACATCCCCGACTGGAAGAATTGAGAATGGTGTCTCCATTGGAACCAAGCTTGCCTTTCTTCAGAAATTGCCCTCTACTGCCACCTTTCGAGACATCCAATCTGATCACGATCACGATCAAAAGTTTTCTTCCTAGATTCTTTGAGAGAGACATTAGCAGCAGTTTGTATCCATCTTTATAGAGATTTATCTGATGTCTTGGATAATGTGTGTGGGTAGATTTATTAGTACTTATGAGCACATGCATGGTGATTTTACATTCATATTTTGATTGGATGTGTTCTCTAATTTTATTCTTATCTATTTGTTATATCATTTGACACTATGTCAAATTTTTCTTATATGGTGATTATTTACCTTTTGTATTATATTTTGCTTATATTGCCATTTATCTTTGCATATGATTGTCTTTATTTATCATTGCTTTCTCTTTCTTTCTTGAGTTTTTCTTAAAACTCTTTTATTGTGTCTTCATGATTGTTTTCTTTCTTATCTCTATTTTTCATAGATAATTATCAGTGACTTGGTTATACAAACCCTATTCCCTTTGGTCCTTGTCTTCTTTTACCATGTGATCAGTTAGCAAATAATGTATCTCATTATACTTTCCTTTTACTGATCCACCTTTGGATCTCTTTTTTCCCTTCTTCCTTTTCATAAACTAAGAATGTACACGGTTGAAACTTAAGATCATATGTTAGTTCATTGATAAGCCTAAGTATCCTAGTTAGTCTTTGTCTTTGGTTACTTAGCGTCCTTTAGCCTTAGCCTAAAGCTCATTCATGTGTATCATTACATCTCTCATGATTGGTCATTCCAAATCTGCATGGAGGAGGAATCTTCAAAATCCATAAAAAGTTAAAAACCAAATCATATTCTTAAAAGTCAAATCACACTAAAAGATGTGATTTAAAGCACATCTCTTTCTTCTAGTCGAAGATCAAACTCCATATTTGGCCTCACAATAGAGCTGAGGTCCTTTAGGGTGCGGTAGGCCAGTAGATTAGAAGAGGAGAATAAAAAAATCTTTTAGTGCTACCTAATTTTTCACGTAAGTACCCAATCTTCATAGTAGATCGATAGATCTGTAAGGGGTCATGAGGAATGGGGAGCATGCCATGGGAAGGTAATTCCATTTTCATTTTCTTGTATCAATCTACCTTCATGAGTTGATCTTAGTAACATGCTTATCTGCCTACAAAGCTTTGTGTCTATAGCCAACAAGTTTCCTTTATACATTGATGGTCACTAGTCACTTAGTGTCTACTCACATGTGACTAAATTTCTTTAGTCTCCTAATAACTGAAAGTACCTGCTTCTCAACATAGGTGTATCTTACCTCATAACCTTCTAAACCTTGACTAAAGAAGGTAATAAGCTACTCTAAATTTTCATCATTTTCTTGAGTAATCATGGTAGAGATTACCTCTTCATTCCCAAAAGTATACAAATTGAAGTCTTTGGAGAAATTACTACTTGCAAGAGTATGAGCTTGGGTAATGGCTTATTTGATCTCTTCAAAACTTGCCATCATCCTTTTTGTCCAAGTGAATACTTCATCCTTCCTTAGAATGGAGGTTAAAGGATTGACCAAGTTAGAAAAATTAGGAATGAATCTCCTTATGAAATTGATTTTTCCAAAGAAACTTTGCAAACCTTTCTTGTGTTTAGGCAAAGATAATGTCAAGATGGCACTCACCCTTTCAGGATCAATAGATAAGCCCTTCTTGGAGACAATGTGTCCCAAGAGTTTGCATTCATGGATAACAAACACACATTTATTTGGGTTTAGAGAGATCCCAAACTCTCTACACCTTCAAAAAATCTACCTTAGGTGATCTAAGTGATCATTTGCATCCTTGGAGAAAACTGTTACATCATCAAGATACACCAACACAATGTCATTGATTAGTCCTTGAAAAGCCATATCCATTGCACATTGAAATGTAGCTCCAACATTAGACAATAAAAAAGGCATCTTCATATAGGCATATGTACCTCATTTAGTAGTGAAGGCTATCCTATTTTTGTCACTCTCCTTCACTAAAATTTGATTGTATCTAGAATACCCATCAAGGAGAGAAAACCTCTCACTACCTACCACAACTTGTAGAATTTGTTCCATAGAAAGAAGGGGATAATGATATCTTAAGGAAACTATATTCAAGTCCCTAAAGTCAACACATAACCTGATCTCCCCATTCTTCTTCCTAACAGGAACTAAGTTCGCCAACCAAGATGAATGCTTGATAGGAAAGATGATTCTAGACTCAATTAACTTAGTGAGCTCTTTTTTCATGAGGGGTTCAATCTTATGATTGATTGGACTTTATTTTTACTTAATAGGTTTTGCACTCTCATCTATCTCTATGGTGTTTTCGGATAGGCTTGGATCAAAACCATTTAAATCATTATATTCCAATGCAAAGACATCAGAAGACTCCTTGCATAACTCAATGAAATCATGCTTCTCTTAACTAGTACATACTTTTCTAAGTGCAAGTAACTTATCCTTAAATATTTATACCTTCTCATAATTCTCTTGCTTGGTATACATGTTTACCTTCTATTTATTTAGCTGGTCATCCTCATTTAATATGCTCTCAAGAGTAACTAGAATTGTAAGAAGCTTGTTGGATTTCAATTGGACAATCTGCCTTCCATATTGCTGTTGTAGTTTGGACTGATTCTTGGTAGAAAACTCAGCCTCTTGTAGAAAAAGAGCTATTTCTTGATCACTATAAAACACATGCCAATTATTGACATTATCTGCTATGGAGGGCCTTACAATCACCTTAAGATGTGGTTGGTTCCTATCCTCTTTTATCCCTTTTGGAACATCAAACTGAGCTCCAATTACTACCAACCTATCAGCATGCTTATTGTCCTCTCTTAGAATATATGTGATACTGAAAGCTTGGAAACCTTCTACAAGATCCCACACTATATGCTTATAGGACTTAAGCAAAGATTTCTTGGTCAAATTTTGCCCTCTCACTTGATTCACAACTAACTCACTATCACCAAACACTTGTAATTCCTTGACACCTCTTCTCCTAGCCCATTCAAGGTCATGAATGAGGGCCTCATATTCTGCCATATTACAAGTACATGATAATTGAAATTTGAAAGTTTAATATTAACTTTATTTTGAAGGGGAATCCAACATGGTTCCACCACCTGACCCAATCTTGCTCTTTGACCCATCAAAGAAAAGCTGCCATAAGCCATCTATATCTTCACTTGGTTTCATTAAATTTGGAATGAATGACTTCTCCTCATGCCTAAAATACAGCCCAAGACTAGCTTCCTCCATGAATTTGTAAGGATCATGTTCATACTATTCATCTCCCCATTCATCTAAGTATAAATTAGAAACTCCTTCAAGGGAAGATGTTGAATATTGGTCAATGTGGAGTTCTTCATCAGTGATGGCATAGATGACATTTGCCACTTTAGGTGTGTGAGGCTCCAAGTCACTATGATGAATAGGTTTGGATTAAATCTTCACCTTAGTACCATACATTTTCCTAAACACCATGTAGGACCAATTGGCTACCAAGTATCCACGTATCTTAGTTGTAAACTCTCTTGACAAGCAAAGGGAAAAGTATGGAGCTAAATCTGCCACAACCACATCATGAGGGATATGAAAGATAGGACAAGCATATATGATAAAATTTAAATCTTTAACTACTCCCAAAGTCTTCGCTAGTGATCCATCCAATTGTAAGACTCCCTTAGTCATTGGCTCATATTTGAGCCCTAGTTTATCCACTATACACTTGGGCATTACTGAAGTACTAGCCCCACTATCTATAATGTAATTATGAACCAAGAAATCACCAATGATTAGAGATAGGTAGAAAGGAGATTTTTTTTCATTATTTTTCATTTGACTATCTATACATTGTGTTCCCTTAATTATGACAACGTTTTCATTCCTAGATGATCCAACTAACATTTCAGGTGATAATTCGGGTGATAGTTCTACCCCAATTGGTGGCAGAACTTTTGGGAGCCATAAATTTTGCACCATAACTCTATTTGACTCCCCATTTAAACTGGTAGAAAGATAAGAATGACGAGAACACAGTGAGATGGCATGGATATATTTTTGATGGATTTTGACCTCTAGAAACCCAATGGAAGTGCCCCAAATTTCAATTTTAGTAGTGCAGTCCAAAAATAGTAAGTTTCTAAAAATAGTAATTCCTCAAATTTTGTATTGTTGTAAATCGTGGAATTCAAACCACTTAATCTCTCTCAAGATTGGTGACCTTCTAAATTCTTATCTTACCTTCAAAACATGTATAAATGAAGATGTAACCTGAAATAAAAATCAAACATCTCTTCTCAGAGATAGCATTATTGTTATTGTGTTGTTCTTATTTTTTGAATTATCCTTCAACCAAATATTTTGAGTTTTAGATCAGTGGTATCATAGTGGTTTGTATTTAGAGTGTATGATCCTGAGGACGAGGTTAGATTACAGAAAGCTTAGGTGGAAAATACAACCAACAGACTATCCACCTATTCACTCCGAACGACTTTAAATGATAGACAACACCGAGACATCTGATCCTTTCAAGGAAATGGTGAATGAATCCCTACATAAACAAGTGTAGATGCTAAAACAATTTGCCTAAATTTTCCAACAAATTTTGATGGAAAATTTGGGCTCCTCATCTACAACCCCACATCTTTTTAGTACCCCAACACCCTTCAAAGTTCAGGTGGATTTTGATATCTCTACATTTGAAGGTAAAATCAATGCTGATGTAGTAGAAAATTAGTTGGATCAATTGTCATCTTATTTTTCTGTAAATAAATTCACTGATAAAGAAAAGATCATGTTTGCTCTTTTGAAAGCATCATTCCCTATCAAAAATTGGTGGGAACTGTACAAAAACAGATTCAGTACGGATGATATTGTCCTTGAGGTAAAACCTACCTAAGATGATTTCATAGAAGTTGTAAATGAAAAATACTACCTCATTAGAGCATATGATGATCTGTATATAGAGTGGTAACAACTTCACCAAGGTAAGGAACAATCTATTCAATATTACACTGATATTTTTCATTCTCTATCTGTGAGATTGGGCATCCAAGAAAGTGAGAAACACAAGGTTTTCAAATATCATGGTGGACTACAATGGTACATACAGGGAGAAATGAAACTCTTCAATTTGGAAACCCTTGGTGAGGCGTACAAGTTTGCAGTGAATATTGAGTAGAAGCATGGAAGAATGAATATGAAGATTCATCCTTCAAAATGGAAAAGTGACAAAGAAGGTCAAACACAAGGCTAAAATTGAAAGCAAAATGAGGGAAAAATTGAGAAGTGGTGTGATTATTACAAATTTGAAACTCACTCGAAAGAAGAATGTCGAGCCATCAAGTCCCTGGTTTTTGAGTCACAATCCTCAGCATCTACTGCTCTATCTCATACACAGCCTGCAGTTGAAAATGATGAAGAAGAGATTGTAGATGCTGATCCCAATGCCATCGTTGCTTCATCATAGACCCACAAGGAGAGGCCAGATGATAAGGAAAGGGTGTTTCATTCTAAGTTATGGGTGAAAGGTAAGCCTTTGCATTTTATTCTTGATAGTAGGAGTCAAAATAATTTAATCTCTGCTGATGTTGTGAAAAGCCTAAATTTGTCCATGAAGCCTCATCCAAAGCCATACAATATTGGATGGTTGAGTCTAGGAAGAAACCTCTGTGTCACCTACCAATGTCTTCTCTCATATGCAATAAACTTTTTCCAAGATGAAGTTTTATGTGATGTGGTCAATCTAGATGTTTGCGATATACTCTTTGGTCAGCCATTCATGTATGATTGACATGGCATCTATGAATCAAGAACTTGAAGGATCATCCTCAATTTTGGAACATGACGCTATAGGGTACCAGAGATACCACCTTTGACATCTATCTCCTTGATTAGTGCCAAGAAATTTTTTCTCATGGTGGTCAAGCCACAGGAATTCAAAAGCACTGATATTGTAGCCCTGAATACACAAAAAACACAACAATAGAAGCTAATAGATAACAAGCAGAATAAGTTCACGGCCTTCCATCCATAGATTAATGGTCAGATAGAAATGGTGAACAATGAGGCCCTACACAGCTCTATAAAGCACGGTCCATTCCAAGTATGCATCAGGAATCAAATCAAAATACAACTACTATAATTGATAACAAATCTTGATGCAATGGGGACCATTGCTTCTCAAGGAGAGAGGAATGATGCAAGCAACATTTCAGGCGACAATTTGGGTGATGGTTCTATCCCAATTGGTGATAGAACTTTTGGGAGCCATAACTTTTGCATTATAGCTCTGTTTGACTCCCCGTTTGAACCATTGGAAAGATAAGGATGAGGAAAACATGGTGAAATGGCATGGATCTCTGCATGATGGATTTTGACCCCTAAAAACTCAATGGAAGTGCCCCAAATTTCAATTTTAATAGTGTAGTCTAAAAATAGTAATTCCTTGGATTTTGTATTGCTGTAAATCATGGAAGTCAAACGACTTAATCTACCTTGATATTGGTGACCTTCCACATCTTTCTCTTACCTTCAAAACATGTATAAATGAAGATGTAACCTAAAATAGAAATCATACATCTTCTCTCAAAGATAGGCATATGTATGGGTCTGAAAATTTAATGAATAAAACATCTCTTCTCAGAGATAGAATTATTGTTATTGTGTTTTTCTTCTTTCTTGAATTATCTTTCAACCAAAGCTTTTGAGTTTTGAATCACTAGATGAGCTAACTTGCTTACCCAATCCTTGCAATTATTTTTGGACCATATCTTTCTACCCTGGTATTGTCCAAGAATCCCATAATGAGATGTTCATGTGTAGATTCTTCATCTGGTCTACATCATTAATGGAAGAATTGTTCACCTTTGGGGGCTCCTTAGGAGCACTAGATCCTTGTGGTATAGCTTGAGAAGGAGGGTGAATAGGAGCTATCTTCACATTCTAATTTTTTTTGACTTTTTTGCACTCTAGGAGTTAAATTTGACACACTTACCATTGGAGATGAAGTGGGGGCCAAAACAGGTCCTTGAGTTTAAACCTTGTTGCTCTTCAACAACTTTTTTCTTGGACCCAGTGTTAGAGGCAACACTAGTATTCATATTACTTGGATTCCCTAAGTGATTAATAGCATAAAAGTCTCCCTCCAAATGATATATGAGGGTAGAATTATGGTTGACCATTCTCCACCCCACTTTGCATTGTTCCTTCAAAACTTGAAACTTGGAAAGATTGATTACCTTGCATTACCATGGTTTGGTTGTGCATTTCATTTGCAAAAGCAACTTGTTCTTAATTTTGATCAAAGGATGGATAACATGGTTGTTATTGAACCAAGTTATTTTGAGTGAGAACAAGTGCTTTAGAGGATGGATAAGCATTAGGATTATAGATTTGATAAGCTCTAGCTTGGGTGATTTGACCTTGTCCTTGAGCATTACCTTGGAAAAGAGGTCTATTGGTTTGCCCACACTAATTGTAAGAATGTTACGGCCTATAACTTTGAGTTTGTTGCTTTCTAAGAGCAACCAATTCATTGGTAACACTTTGGAGTAAAATCTTGACCTCATGGATCTCACTATTTGGGATAATGGTAGACTTTTCATGGCTAGGAAAAGGAGTCAAGGCATGTAATGTGACTTGACTAAGAGGTTGAAAATTAGGAAACAATGGTATTGGAGGATTAAAAGTGATTTTACCTACTTGAACAAGATAATTCTTAGCATTAATATCTATCTCATAGGCAACAGGGAGTGTATTCCCACCCATGGATTGGATCATCATGGCTACATCACTATTCAATGCTTCTAGATAGTACAATAATGCATAGTTTGGAGTAGGCCTCAGAAGAGCTAGGAACCTATCCCATGTTTTTTGAAATATAGTGTTGAAATAGTGCATAAATATTGAGGTGCCCTCTTAATGGTGGTCAATTGCTTAGCTAGAGATAGATGATCAATCTTTTCTCCAAACCTTTTAGTCAATAGATCTCTTAGTTCATCCCATGAACCAATATAGTTATTAGGTAGAGTCCCATTCCAATCCAAGGCTTTTCCTTTGAAAGATAATGCCAACAACCTAATATCCACATTTTGTTGAATGATATTATGGATATTGTAGATGTTTGATATGTTTCTAATGTGTTCAATGGAAGTAATAGGACCCTCTCCACTAAAATATGGAACACTCTTAAGGGCTGCTCCTAAAATTTGGTCATATTGGGAAAGATTCAAAGGAGATGATCCAGTGAATTCTACAAAAAGTTGATTTCTAGCCATCTTGGAATGTGAAATTTATGTAATAGGGATTGAACTAAACTATAACTTAGACTTATTAAACACCAACTCTCTTTAATAAATATGGGTGTTCACAAACCTAAACCTTCTAGCAAAATATAAGGGTAATTGCACAAACTCAAAAGGTAAACCTTTAACAATACACCTAGTGGTCACCTTTGGCATGGAAATTAGGAATTTATTAGAAACCAAAGAGTTTAAAACTTTAGTGGAGTCGCTAGGTACTGAATTTAGATGCTCTTGTAGCTACAACTATGCCAAGATGAACACCAATCTTGGACAATCTTCTAGGACTTAAGTTCCATTGGAAATGCCAAAAATTGTTGAAACTTGGATTTGCACCCCTGAGGAGATGCCTATATATCATCATCTAAGTGGCATAATGGAAACATCCTTCTTGTTGTGGATGACAATGTTTAGATATGAATATCTATAAGGGCTAGTTCCCTTGATGCACTCTTTGAAGTACTTTCTTACCTATCAACTTGTGGATGAAAAGGGTTAAGAAAACAACTAAGAAAATGAAAAAAGGTGATGCACCAATGTTTAATCTCCTCTTATTTGATTGAATATTTACTACTTAAATACAAATAAATTCTTTCTCACACAATACTCACAACTCAACATGCATTGTCACATCAATGTTTCATATGTTCAATTCAAGAATTCATTTGATACTTAGGAGAGTAATGGATGATTCCATGAGGGAATATAGTTATACACCACATATAATATGACTAAACACTTAGAAATTAATACTAAAAAATACCTTTAACAACATCCTTTCTACACACTTGGTAGACAATCAAGGATAACATGCTAGAAAATAAGATCTTCTATTAGACAAGACCAACAAAATTGCACTAACACTCAATTGCACAAAATGTGTGTAGAAAAAAACACTTGTTAATTTCTTAAATAATTATTCAAGCACAAAATTATCTAGGGTTTCACCATCAACCAATGGAGGCTACTCAAAAGAGCCAAAATAATACATATTTATAGCTTTTGAGAGAGAGACAAAATAAAGGAAGTCCAAAGGTCACTTGGACATGTGTCAACTTAATAAATTAATTTAAAAATACATTGATAAGAGATAATAAATGATCCATGTAATGTCAGGAAGTCCAATTTCCCATACAAGCCATGAAAATTGTGAAAAGTGCCATAGAACTCTCAATCTTGACATAGAAAACTACCTTCATAATTTGTATCTATTTGAGAATCCCACCACTCACTAGGTATAGGTCTGATGATTGGGATGAGAGAGAAGGATCTCAGGCATGCAATTCCATGTATTGGTTCTGGTCCTACTCATTTGGAAACTTCTGGAAAGAAGCAATCATTACTTGTAGTCTTAAAAACTCCCTTTTCTGCTACCCTTCACATTTGTCTTCAAAAATGCCTTCAATTTACCATGAAAATAAATGGGGGGAGTGAATGACACCTGGAAATATTATCCATGGCCTTAGACCCCTCAACTTCACCTTAAAAGGACATCTAATTGAGGTTTCCACACTTTTCACCCTTGTGTTCACCATGCCAGTTTTGACTGGCTGAAAGGAGAGATCTAGTTAGGATATTTATAAGTTTTTTCCTAGAATAAAATAACCATAAGGATATATAATATGTCCCTATCTTCATTCAAACTTTATTTTATATCCTCAAACCTCATAGAACCCACAAAACATAGAAAATGGTGAAAAAAACACTATTTTACATGTTGTTCATACAATTATGTACATCTAATTTACATGTGTGAGAGCCTAAGTGAGTCCTCTCCATGATCCAATAGGTTTTCTTTCCATACTATGCCATTAGGTTGGCTCTCCGAGCTCATTTTCTTCATCGGGTCATAACGAGGGTTTTAGGCAGTTCTAGGTTTTAAACTTTGTTCGTAAAACTCTAACATTAAACCTACCTAAAAATTCCACAAAATTGATACCAAGGGACCCTAATTACTTCTCTCAATCTCTCTTGTTCCCATACATATACTTAGAAAAGACATGAGTACTTAGAAACACCAAATGAGCTTGTTTTCCTCTCATTTTGCATGCTTAGACTGTGTCAAGGATAGAAATTTCTCTCCTCTAAGTCTATTTTCACTCCAAAATCTCAAAAATGTCTATTTATACCTTATAATCATGTTTCAATCAACCATATATTTTTCCAAGAGTTAGACATGGAGGTAGACCTCAAAATGGTTCTAGGTCTTTTGAAAGCTTAGTGGGCTTAGTATACCCTCGACAAGTTTGGATCATTTGGGCTGATATAACATGATTAAGATGGATTATTAAACATTTTCACACTTAATTATTACTTAAAAATCCATAACATAACCTATCCAACACTCCTTTCATCACTTTTCCTTTCTTTTTCCAACTTGTTCTACTGGATTCCTACCAAATTGGACTGTATGCATGCACAATCAGGTCACTCTGAGGGGTTGGAATCTGTGTGAGTGTTCCTAATCATCCTTAAACCTTCCATACACATCACCCAATTTACCTTTAATATACCAAGGCCTAATCTTAGGTCATTCACTCATTTTTCCATATTTTGCTTAGTAGACCAAAGTTCTGATTTTCATGAGTGGCTGATATCTGAGACAAAATAGAGAGATATATCCCTTATCCCCATGGAAAAATTAGAGTTTTAGGAGTTATATAAGGTAATAATAAGTCTCTGTATGAAATGGAAATGCCATAAACCCTCATTTAGGTACCTACCCAACTCAACTTGTCTAAAAAAAGGGTTAAAAAACCCTATTTTCTTGCATTTTTATCCAAATCCACTTGTGGATGACCTCTCCTCACCAATTCCATGCTCATATGTTGTTTAAAAATTATAAAAACCTTAAAATTGTGCTCATGGATATTTTTCAACTATCCAAAACATTTCTCCTTAGTGGATTCTTAATGATTACCCTTTGAACCAAGGGTTTCCTAGCTTGCTTGTACGGACTGTAGTCCAATTGCCAAGTGGGGAGGGTATTTGAGCAGCTTATAAATGTCTTGAGAATGTTAGGGAATCTATTTGATCATAGTGAATCATGTTATAATAATTGGAACCTTCCTTTTCTCTCTAGGTGGTTCATACCTCACTGTAGCCTTTGCTTGTCTAGATCTTATTGTAAGTCAAAATAGGGGTTTGAGACCCTATGTGAACTTGATTTCTTCCTTGAAAGGGTTTAATGACATAAATTACGTGTTCATATAGATAATTTTTCATTTTCCTTTCCTTTAGTGAGCTTCATTCACCATGCTATTGCACTGTAAACAACCTAAAATGGGTTCCTACTTGTAGGTGACTTGAGGCCCCTTACTTGTAGCTTAATTTTAGTGGTTGGGATTAGTTTTTATTTTAGAGGATCCTCCTATAATCCCATTGAGATCACCAAAAGTATCTTGCACTTATACTCACATGAATTCCCATAGAACATTACTAAAACATCAAAATAGATCACTATCTACTTTGTCTCAGTTGACTGAGAAATTTTACCCTTTTAAGCATGCTTGTAGGTCACCATGAGATCATTTAGATCTTGTGTTAAATGTAGATAATATTCAATTTAGGTTTTGAGGGTCAACTATCACTTGTCTTCAACTTTACTAGTCAAAAAATCCACTTAGATACCTTCCTTGCAACCCTGTCCTCATGCCCAACTATAGGTGTTGATTTTGCCCTATTTACCTGACCTGTAGGTGGGGATGGCTCTAAGAAAACCTGTATATGGTGTGTGTGAATCCTACTTAAATATCCTAGAGTCATAATATTTACATTGGACTTTTTTTATGCCTTTAAATTCCCTTCAAAACACCATCAAACATCAAAACTCACTGTCTAACTTGCTTGGCTATAGGTAAGCATTTTGCCCTATGTACGGATTGGGTATGAGTATGGGAAGTCACAAACACAAACTACCATATTATTCTATTGTTTTCAGTCCATAGATACCAGTTGAGCCATTTATAGTCACTCATATATGGAAAATAGGCCTAATTGACAACTTTGGTAAAGGAAGGCCAATTTTTGATCTCTGACCTATAAAGAACACTAAATGAATTCAATGCTTTCATGGGCACTTTTGGACCTTTAGATGACTATTTTACATTGATACTTTTTCTTTCAAACTTGACATAGTGCTAGTCTATACCAAAGGATGAAATAATACCCACTTATATTCCTTGAGACTCTTGCCAAACATGCTATGTGTCATCTTGAAAAATCTTTTGGGCCTCTGTTTGGGGTTTTCTAGGTAGACAATACCAAAGTCTCAATCGTCACTCTTGGAAGTGTTTATTCTTGGAACTAGCCATATAAACATTAGATGGGTATATCATGGACCATTCCATAATTCAAGGGTTCCAAGTGAGGTCTTACCTTCCACATTCAAATGAATATCTCAAACCCCTATTTAGGCCACCTATAGGTGGAGGTCTGGTACAACACAGTGAGCTATAGTATGAACAACTTGGAGACCTCCCATAAACATGAATTTTGATGCTTCCATCTGACCTCCTAATGCATTTCTATAAAAACCAAGAAGTTAAAATGCACATTCACCTTTCCATACACCATTATGACATTAGCAAGGGTCTTGTAGATGCAAATTCTAAGTTATAAGGTAGTGAGAGTGAAATTGAGCACTTATATGTTTGTTTAAAGTCCTAACACCTGAAATGAAATTGTTATCCCTCAAATGGATAACCTCCATCAAGAACACTTTGAAAGGAACTTTAAAACACCTTCTTCTACATGGAAAACACTTGTATGTTCATGGAGTTCAATAGACAAGGGTATTTCATGACTGAGATAGCTTGGGACATGAGCATATGGTCAAGTCTATGGCTCATTTAACATGAAAAGGGAACCTCACTCAACTTCAAAAGTCTTAAAAAGCCAAAACACCTCCATTACCAATTCATATATAGGGTGAACAAGCTTGTGTATGGAATTCGATTGAAACTAAGCATGAAGTTGGTAAATGAAGAAAAATAAGCTTGTAAACTACCCAAGGAATGCCATGGTGAGATAAAAACATGGAAGGAATTATGGATATGGCCTAGGGACTTATGGGACACTCTTTCCCTGTTGAAAAAGTCACCTACAAGAGAGATACACTCATCAAATCAAAACAATCCAACTGAAACTACACATGGTGATACCTCCTTACATGATAGACCAATTTTGCTCATCAAAACATCATGAATCATGACAAAAAGAATGGATACCATCTGAGAAAGAATCCAACATCCTCTATAGTCAACAATAGCAACTGATTTGTATGGATTTGGCAAAAATGGAGTAAAATGATTAGAGTTCACCAAACAACTATCAAATTTACACAATCAACTTGTTAGCAATTGTTCATATAGCAAAGTATACCAATATTAAAAATAAATATATTAAAATGAGGTATTTGAGTGTATAAAAACCTCTCAAGATCATTTTGCTTGAAACTCCCTGTGCTTCCCATACTGAACAAAAACTTGAGGGTCACTCGAGTCTACCAATAAGAATAAGAAAAGTACAGAACAATTTTGGATTTAATATAACTATTTATTTTCAAACAAAGTGTGGATATGAATGTTATAAATATGAGGAGACCCCCCATGATCATTCCCACATGTCACACTTCCCAAAAATTTATGCAAGTGCCATTTTCCCTCTTTTCAGTTGATTTCTACAATTTCAGTTGAACCTACAAAATTTATAGGTAACTAACATCCCTGACATCTAAAATGAATTCTTAGACATTTTTTATGAAGGTGGGACACCTAATCACTTTGGGAACCATGCCAAATATATTAATGACCCCCAAAAGCTCATAAAATGACCCCTAATGGACAAAATGACTAATGTAACCAAGACTAAAGCTAATGTGACCTTAAATGACATCATGTAACAAGTATACTTCCTATGAAAACATATTTGGACCACTTAAAATGTTTAAAATAAAAAAATTTACCTAGGGGTGCCCAAATTTGACCAAAAGTCAAATTTGGTCAATAGTCACATTCATCTCCGATGTGCCATGAGGATAGAACCTTTGAAAACAAAGGATCTTTAGTCCAACACTAGTTGAGATTCAAGCACAATCGATCCCAACAAGTGTTTGCAAAGGGACACAACAGAAATAGATGGTCAACTATCTATTTGGCTTGACTATAGAGATAATATTTGGAGGGGCCATGCCACCCCATTTTTTTTAACCTGCCTTGAGAGAGAATTCTATTTTGAGAGGTCAACCATGTGAAAGCCCCATATTTTTGAAGGCCAAGATTTTTCCAACATAAAAGTTTGGTTCTAGGGTAGTTGTCTTCCTCAAAAACTACCAATTTGTATCCTAGATTGACATTATACTCTCCAGTTTTGGCTCCTATCTAGTAGATCAAATCTTCTTTAGTGTTGATGAAAACTTTCCTCATATCCAAAAGTGTGGAAAGAAGGATCTTTTGGGTTACAGGAATAGGAGTAGATCCCTAAGGTTTCCATCTACCCTGCATCCTAAGCTCTAGATGCATTAGAATTAA
Organism: Torreya grandis; assembly: GCA_037957365.1. Taxonomy (NCBI): domain Eukaryota; kingdom Viridiplantae; phylum Streptophyta; class Pinopsida; order Cupressales; family Taxaceae; genus Torreya; species Torreya grandis. Next base: position 1,353,833 of record JARHVA010001662.1, on the reverse strand, counting down.
GATAATCTCTAACTTTGATACCCCAAATAGTAGAAAGAATTATTTTAGCATCCTCTATCTCCCTGTACTCACTAAGTAGTTTGTGTCCATTCTAGGAGTCACCCCAAAAAGTTGCCTTTCTACCATCATTAATGATCCAAGATACGTGATTTGAAATTAGGGGCCTACATTTGAGTAATAAATTCCAAATATGTGAGCCAGTCGGGGGAGAGTCTTTATTAATGATGGCCAAAGGGTCATGAGATCCCCGATACTTGAGCTAGAAAATGTTGTTTCTAAGGGAGTTGGGAGTGGAAAGAATTCCCCATACAAGTTTGGTCCCAAAATCTAGATTTTGGAATTCTAATTTTTGAATGCTTGTGCCACCCACTACCTTAGATTTGCACACATTTTCACAACTAACAAGGTGGACTTTCCTTTTATCTTATGTACCCTACCAAAGAAAAGATTTTTAAATTTGATCAACACTTTTCAACACTTTGGTAGGGGGTTTGAGAACTGAGAGAAGATAAATGGGAATAGCCATGAGAATAAATTTTATGAGGGTCAAGCATCTAGTAAAGGAAATAAATTTCCCTTTCCAAGAAGACAACTTATCTATGAGCGAGACCAGCAAAGGATCCCATAGATTTGCTCTCCCATCTCCAACAAAAATAGGAACACCTAGGTACTTGGATGTGAGTCTGCCAATTTTGGAGATTAGAAATTGAGCAAGACATGGTTATTGTCTGTTGGGAATATTTACACAAAAAGTCTTGATTTAAACTCATTCACTTCTTGACTTGAAGCCTTTGCATATTCATCCAGGATTGCCCTGAAATAATTGGCTTCTCTGATAGATGCTTCCCCAAACAAGAAAGTGTCATCAACACATTATTTATGAGTCATATTGTTCAATCTATCTATTAGACAAAGACTCCTAATTCTTCCATGCTCATTTGCTACTTTGATGGATCTGCTAAGAGCTTCTACCATGAGGATAAAGAGGTAAGGGGAGAGTAGATCTCCTTGCTTGATTTTGTGGGAGGATTCAAAATAACCCCTCGGTCATCCATTCAAAAGGATGGAGAAATGAGGAGAATAAGTGCAACTAAAAATCCAATTGCACTAGTCCTTATTAAACCAAAATTTTGCAAACATTTCATGAGAAATCTCTAGTTTACCTTGTCATAAGCCTTGCTAATGTCAAGTTTAATCATCATCCCTTTCTAATTGTTGAGATAAAGAGAGTGTAGAAGTTTGTGAACCACCATTATGCCATCCTAAATGTGTCTTCCCATAATAAACCCTCATTCTGGGGAGATGAGATCTGAGATAAAAGTCTTTAGTCTGAAAGAGATGGCCTTTGAGATGATTTTATAGATAATGTTGCATAAGCTAATGGGCCTAAAATCACTAAAGGTTATTTGATTTGCTCCTTTGGGCATCAAAAAAACTAAAGTATTGTTGATTTTAGAGTATACCTTCATATTAAGCCTTGAGAATTAAACCACTGTTAATATCTCCTCACCAATAATGGGCCAAAAATCTTAATAGAAGGCAGCTAGGAAACCATTTGGGCTAGTTACCTTATCTCTTTTCATGGCAAAAACCACTCTTTTTATTTCATCCATTTTGAAAGGGTAAGTTAAGAGATCATTTTATTGTCTGGTCACTAAATGGGGAAAGTGACTTAGCATATTTTCTTGTGAATAGAGGTCTGAAGTTTTAATGAAAGCAAGATCAATGAACACATTGAATGCCTCTTCCTTAATTTTAGAAAAAAACTCTAAATCTTGCCCCTCCCTATTTTAAAATTTGGAGATTCTATTGATACTTCTCCTAATTTGTGTTGAAAAGTGGAAGAATTTAGCATTTTGGTCACTAGCTTTTATCCAATTCTCTCTTGATTTTTGTGTCTAATATATCTCTTCTCACTACTAAAATTCCTCCAATTCAAATAAAAGAGTCCATTCTTTATTATATGATTCTGGATCCATACCAAAGGATATAATGAACTCATTGAGAGATTGAAGCTCTGATTTTAGTTTGTTGGTTTCTAAAAAAATATTTTTGAAATGGGTGGCATTCCAATGTTTGAAACAATTCTTGATGAATTTCAACTTTTTTGTAAAAACATGGATGCAATTCCTAGATATCTTAGGAAGAGCATTCTACCAAAACTTAACAATTTCAAAAATTGTGGGGTCTTTGAGCCACATTAGTTTAAATTTGAAAGGAGTGAGCTGAGATGCCTAATCATCATTTATAATCCACTCCATTGGAGCATGATCCAACCTAGATAAAGGGAGGATACGGCTCTCAAATACCCAATTAGAGCTTAGCCAGGCTTGATTGATAAGATATCGATCCAATCTTTCTGCTATGTTGATGAGTCCTTTTCTTTTGTTCATCTCGGAAAATTGGACCTTTTTGGGGACAACATCCATTAGTGCCTCAGTTTCCACAAAGCACATAAAGTCTTGGTGGGATTACATTGGCCTCTTGATGCCTCCATGCTTGTCTTCTACTTTCAACAGGGTATTAAAGTCACCTCCCATTACAAATTTTTCATTTGGATACAAAGCCATTATCTAACTAAGATCCTCCCAACATTTTCTTTTTGCCTCCATATTGTTTAGACCATACACATTGAAGAAGAGGAAGGTGATGTGGGAATGCAAATATTTGATTTTTCTCCACTACTAGTTGGTACCATGATTGAGTGGGCTAATTTACACCTTGGTAGGGTTCCAAAGTGTTTCAAGTCCATTGGAGGCCCCAACAACATCTACAAACCATCCCCTCCAATTTGCCCATTCTTTAAAAAAGATGCTCTCTACTTCATCGGTTTGTAGTTTAGTTTCCTGAAGAATGACTAAAGCCAGCCTTAAAGAATCAAGTTGATGCTTAAACAAGCATCTTTTGTTAGGGGCATGGAATCCCCTAACATTCCAAGATATGAATTTAATGGATCCTGTGAGGGGCTTTCCACCCCTTGCACTTCAACAACATAATATTTAGTGAGTTACTTTTGATCTTCCAGTAAGCCCTATTCCACAAGCTTCTCCACATTTGTCTTGCGACCTCTTTTGATCTTCTTACCATAATTAAGAATAGAGATAGGGAAAGGAGTTTGGGAAATAGTTAGGATCTCTTTATATCCCAATTATTCATTAGAATCACTTTCAAAGTCACTCAGGTCGTTTTGGTTATAGATTTGGGGAAGGAGAGATTCCTGGTCCAGTCCCTTAGCAATTATTCACACCATTTCCTCCCAACTATTGAGGGTACTGGTAGCTTTTTCTACTTCCTCAAAGTTATACTTTACCAAATCCTACATGATGTAGATCTTCTTTGCCATTAATTGATCTATGGAAGGATTAGTCGATGAGAGAGTATTTAAGAGGTTTGTAGATTAGGTGAACAGCTTGGCCATTGTTTCGACCATGTTATGAATTATAGAGGGTTCCAACCAAGTGACAACTGGTAGAGTGAGTAGACATTCCTTTGGTTCAGAAGGGAAGGTGGGGTTATTTTTAAACCACCATATTTTATTTTTGGAAATGAAGGATTTTGAAGGTGGAGACTCCTTAGCTCTCCAAATAGAGTTAATGGTGCAATCTTTCTTCACAACTAGGTTTTAGGGTTGGGTAGTCCTTTTTAATGTGGCCTATTATGTGACAACTGTAACATCTAAATGAGATCCTTTCCAGATATATGTTTTGGTTCCTCTCTCTACCAAAGGATTTGATGATGATCACTTTGGGAAAAATGGCTTCCAAGTCGACTCTTACATAGATTCTTAAAAATGTAGAATGGGATCCATCCTCTAAGAATGGATCAATGCATACAAAGTCTCTAATAAGGTTCTTGATAGCTTGAAGGCAAGAAGTTTCCTAGTATTCTAGGGGTAGTGCATAGAGATGAACCCAAATTGATGTATTCAGATGGTTCAGTGACAATGGGTCAATGTTGGGGTGCCAAGCTTGAGTGCTAACACCACATCCCTTCAACATCCATAGACCGCCATGGAGGATTTGATCCTAAGTTTCCTCATTGGAGCATAAAGTAAGGAAGATGCCTTGAGGAAAAATTTTTAGGGTTAGATTCTTACCCCATGAATCTAAAACCCACTAGCTAAGAACATCCAAAGGATGCCATTTCCCCACAACACAAACTCTTGTGATGATTCCACATGAATTTAGAGAAGATATCATTTCCTAAATTGACTCATCTTGCAAACATAAATCCTTACTAGGACCTATTGCCACTGTAGGGTGAAGGCTTGAATATGTGGGGTTCAAAAATTGAGAGTGCTCCAGTGGAGCTTTGATATGTCCTTGGACTTTGAGGTGGTTCTTTATTTTAGATTATCGATGATGGTTATCATCTAGGGTTTCAGGCTGAACATGATCCTTAGCTCTAGTAAGGTGAAAAAAAACTTTGGCCATCTTCAATAATCCATTATAGGCCCTCCTGCACCTCTCAAAGAACCTCACATTGCTATTTACTACCTTTCTTCCCCATGTTCCCCTATTTTGATGTCTTTAACTATAATGTGTCTTTCAAAGTCTCCTTCATGTGCATAGTCTCCTTCATGCATGTCATCATATTACAAGATAACGTATGCAAAGAAGTAGAACAAGTTCACATAACTATAAAAATAAAGACTAACCAATAGAGGTAAACAACTCGAAAGGAAACTAACCTAGCTTAAAGAACTAAAATGACCCTTCAAGATATATATCATGAATGCCAAAACACTAAACACCAAACCCATATAGGATCCATCACATTATACCATTATACCCTTGCCTAACCAGAGCCACCAGCGTCAAACCCCTTAAGTCCCTCCCCATATTCCCTATATGAGAGGATCATCATGGTGGATGGTTCAGGGATGTTTCAACATATTTTATTCTTTCACACTATCTAATAACAAGATTCACATATTTGTACCTCATCCTAGTGTCAAAGACTTTCTCTTGAGTAGGGATTTGAATGAAAATAGGGCAGGGTGGATCACAAAAGTGATGGAATATGATGTGGAAACCAAGACAACCACGATAGTGAAAGGAAAAGGGTTATGTGAGCATCTTGCTTCAAACTTTAAGGAGCAAAAGGAGGTTGTTTTGTCACTTCATGATGATCCCATGACAACTACATCTTCACCCATGAAGATTTGGACACAAGATATGATTCATTTTTTTCAAATCGGTGAGTGTCCAAAAGGTCTTGATAGAGCTAGAAAAAGGTACTTTAAATTACAATCCATTCTTTATGTACTTGTTGATGGAGTGCTATTTAGGAAGAACTTTTTAAGTGTGTTATTTAGGTGTATTTACTTAGATCAGATTGAAAAAGTGTTGTTTGAGTTTCATGATGGACCAACTGGTGGTCATTTTGATCCAAGAACCACAGCTGCTAGGATTATGAGGGCTAGATAGTTTTGGCCTAGCTTCTTCAAGGACACCCATGCTTGGGTAATAAAATTTTAAAAGTGTGCTCTTTTTTCTTGAAAAAAAATCTTGATGCCTTTCTTCTTCATCCAATCCAAGTTGAGCAACCCTTCATGCAATGGGGTTTGGATTTCATAGGCCTAATCAATCCACCTTCTAGTGCTGGTCACAAGTGGGTATTGACTTCTAAAGATTACAATATGGGTGGAAGTTGTATCTCTCAAGGAGGAAAATGAAAACTCAGTTTTAGACTTCTATGAAGGTATAGTAACAAGGTTTGGGGCTCCTTCAACAATAATTTCAGATAATGCATTAGCTTTTCTTGGAACAAGGACAAGTGAATGGGATTTAAAGCATGGAATCTATCTTAGCACCTCCTCCAAATATTATCTCCAAGGGAATGTAATAGCTGAGTCCACAAACAAGAATCTAATCAAGATCAAAAAGAGTACAATGGGGGAGAGCCAAAGGACTTGGCATTCCAAGTTGAAGATAGCCCTTTGGGTTTATAGGATTACCCTAAAGAGAGAAATTAGAAACTCACCATACACATTTGTTTATGGGAGATAAGCTAGACTACCTATTTCACTTGAGTTACCAGCCTTGGACCTCACCTATCAACTACAATTGATGGAAAATGAAAGCATGAAAGTCAGGTTATGTGAGTTGATGGAGCTTGAGGAGACAAAAGATCAAGTTATGTTAACTATGAGAACTCACCAAGAATGAACCAAGAGATAATTTGACAATATTTCCATGTCAAGGAGTTTCAAGGAGGGAGACATTTTTCTAAAGTGGGATGAATATAGGGCTAAACCTGGAAGACAGACAAAGTTTGATGCTTTGTGAAGTGGCCCATATGTGATCACACAATGCAAGCAACACAATGCCTTCCAACTTTCAAGGTTAGATGGAGAGGAGCTTCATATCCCAATCAATGGGATATGTCTCAAACATTGTTATTAAGGTTTTCCTCTCCCCTTGTACATATTTTCTTACTTTCCTTGTGTTCCCTAAGTGCTTATGTACATGTGTGAGTTTTATCTTGTGTCTTGCTTTGTTGGTGTGGTGTGTTTGTTTAGGAAAATTCCTTACTAGTTGACTATAGTAATCCATAGAATCCATTGGACCTTAGTGTTATAAGGCTACTGGTCCTTAGTATAGTAGACATACTACCCCTATGAGTCACCATTTTGTTGACCAAATTTGACTTTTTATCAAATTTGGGCACCACTAAGAATTTTTTTTGATTTTAAACATTTTAAAGGGTCATACTATGTTTTAATAGGAATTATACTTGTTACATGATGTCATTTAAGGTCACATTAGCTTTAGTCTTGGTTACATTAGTTATTTTATCCATTAAGGGTCATTTTATGAGCTTTTGGGGGTCATTAATGCATTTGGCATGGTTCCCAAAGTGCCTAGGTGTGCCACCTTCATTAAAAATGTCCAAGAATTCATTTTAGGTGTCAGGTATGTCAGTTAGCTTTGAATTTTATAGGTTTTTCAACTGAAATTAAAGAAATCAACTAAGAGGGAAAATGGAACTTGTATAGATTTTTGGGAAGTGTGCCACATGGGGATGATCATGGGGGGTCTCATAATATTTATAAAATTCATATACATGCTTGGTTTGAAAATAAATAGTCATCTTGAATCCAAAACCGTTCTACACTTTTCTTGTTCTTCTTGGCAAACTGGAGTGACCCTCAGGGTTTTGCTCAGTATGGGAAGCACAGGAAGTTTTAGACAAAATTATTTTGGTAAGTTGTTTTCAATTATAATATATTAGTTTTAATATATGGATTTTGAATATTGCTCAATTACCTATATGAACAATCACTAACAAGTCGACTGTGCAGATTTGATAGTTGTTTGGTGAACCCTAATGATTTTTCTCTATTTCTACCAAATATGTATGAACCAATTATTGGTGTTGGCTCTAGAGGACGTTGGATTAATTATTATATGGTCTCTGTTCTTTTTTTCATCATTCATTATGTTTGGATGAGCAAAATTAGTCTATCATACAAGGAGGTGTCGCCATTTGTAGTTTTAGTTGATGTGTTTTGATTTGTTGAGTGTATCTCTCCTGTAGGTGACTTTTTCAAATAGAAAAGAGTGTCCCATAAGTCCCTAGGTCATATCACTACTTCCTTCCATGTTTTGATCTCACCATGGCATTCCTTGGGTAGTTTAAAAGCTTATTTTTCTTTATTTGCCAATTTTATGCTTAGTTTCAGTTGAATTCCATGCACAAGCTTGTTCAACCTATATATAAAGTGGTAATGGAGGTGTTTTGTATTTTTAAGAATTTTTAAGTCGATTGAGGTTCCCTTTGCATGTTAAAGGAGGCATAGACTTGACCATATGCTCATGTCCCAAGCTATCTCAATCATGAAATGCCTTTGTCTATTGAACTCCATGAACATACAAGTGTTTTCCACGTAGAGGAAGGTGTTTTGAAGTTTTTTTCAAAGTTTTCTTAATGGAGGTTATATATTTGAGGGCTAAAAATTGCATTTGAGATGTTAGGAGGCCTTTAAACAAACATACTAGTACTCAATTTCACTCTCACTACCTTATAACTCAAAATTTGCATCTACAGGACCCTTGCTGATGTCATAATGGTGTATGGAAAGATGAATGTAAATTTACAACTCTTGGTTTTGATATAAATGCATTAGGAGGTCATATGGAAGGATCAAAATTCATTTTTATGAGAAGTCTCCAAGTTGTTCATACTATAGCTCACTGTAGTGTACCAGACCTCCACCTACATGTGGCCTAATAGGGGTTTGAGATAGTCATTTGAATGTGAAAGTGAGGTAAGACCTCACTTGGAACCCTTGTATGATGAAATATTCCATTATAGACCCATCCAATGTGTATATGGCTAGTTCTAAGAACAAACACCTCCAAGAGTGATGATTGAGACTTTGGTACTATCTGCGCAGAAAACCCCAAACAGAGACCCAAGAGATTTTTCAAGATGACACATAACATGTTTGGAAAGATTCTCAAGGCATATAAGTGTGTGTTAGTGCAGCCTTTGGTATAGATAATCACTATGCCAAGTTTGAGAGAAAAATGATCAATGGAAGGCAGTCATCTAAAGGTCCAAAGGTGCCCATGAAAGCACTAAATTCATTTGGTGTTCTCTACAGGTTTGAGATCAAAAAGTGGCCTTCCTTCACCAAAGTTGTCAATTAGGCCTAGTTTCCATATATGAATGACTCTAAATGGCTCAAGTGGTATATATGGATTGAAAACCATAGGATAATATGGTAGTTTTTGTTTGTGACTTCCCATACTCATACCATGCCCGTACATAGGGAAAAATGCTTACCTATAGCTAGGTAGGTTAGAGAGTGATTTTTGATGCTTGATGGTGTTTTGAAGGGAATTTCAAGACATGAACAAAGTCCAATGCAAATATTGTGACCCCATGAGATGTAATGAGGATTAACACACACCATATATAGGTTTTCTTAGAGCCATTCCCACCTATAGGTCAGGTAAGCAGGGATAAATCGACACCTATAGCCAGGCATGAGGACAGGGTTGTAAGCAAGGTATATAAGTGGTTTTTTTTGACTAGTCAAGTTGAAGACAAATTCTAGTTGACCCTTGAAACCTAAAGTGAAGATTCTCTACATATAATACATTATCTAAATGATCTCATGGTGACCTATAGGCAGGCTCAAAAGGGTAAAATGTCTTAGTCAACTGAGACAAAGTAGACAGTGATCTATATTGATGTTTTAGTAATGTTCTAGGGGCATTCATGTGAGTATAAGTGAAAGAGAATTTTGGTGATCTCAAGGGGAGTCTATGAGTATCCTTTAATATAAAAACTAAGCCCAATCACTAAAAGTAAACTATAGGCAAGGGGCCTCAAGTCACCTATAGGCAGGTACCAATTTTAGGTTGTTTAGAGTGCACTAACATGGTGAATGAAGCTCAGTCAAGGAAATGACAATGAAAAATTATGTAGATTAACATTTAATTAATATAATTAAACCCTATGTGATGTGTATGGAAGGTGTAAGGATGCTTAAGAACACTAACACAAACTTCAACCCCTTAGAGTGACCTAATTATGAATGCATACAATCCAATTTGGCAGGGTTCCACTAGGCCAAGTTGGCAAAATAAAGCAAAAGTGATGGAAGGAGTGTTGGAGAGGCTATGCTATGGATTTTTTAGTATTAATTAAGTGTGAACATGTGTAAGAATCCATCCTAAGCATGTTAGAACAACCCAAATGAGCCAAACTTGCAGGGGGTATGCTAAGCCAACTAAGCCTTTAAGAGACCTAAAACCATTTTGAGGTATACCTCCATGTCTAACTCTTGGAAATATATGGTTGATTAAAACATGATTATAAGTTGTAAATAGACATGTTTGATCTTTTAGATTGCAAACAGACCTATAGGAGAGTAATTTCTATCCTTGACACAGTCCAAGCATGCAAAATGAGAGGAAAATAAGCTCGATGGGTGTTTCCAAGTACTCATATATTTTCTAAGTCTATGCATGGGAGCCAGAGGGATTTATAAAAGTTATTAGGGTTACTTGGCATCAATTTTGTGGAATTTTGAGGCAATTTCAATGTTCATGTTTTATGAACAAAGCTTAAGACCTAGAACTACCTAAAACCCTACTAAAACCTGTGTTATGACCCGATGAGGAAAATGAGCTTGGAGAGCCACCCTAATTTCATAGTTTGGAAAGGAAACCTATTGGATCATGGAGAGAACTCACTAAGGATATCACACATTCAAAGGAGATGTATGGTACTATACGAACAACATGAAAAATAGTGTTTTTCTCACCATTTTCTATGTTTTATAGGTTCTATGAGGTTTGAGGAGATGCAATAAAGTTTAGAGGGAAGATAGAAACCTATTATAGCTCCTTATGGTCATTTGATTCTATGAAAAAAATTCCAATTGTCCTAACTAGAGCTCTCCTTTCAGCCAGTCAAAATTGGCATGGTGAACACAAGGGTGAAAAGTGTCGAAGCCTCTATTAGGTGTCCTTTTAAGGTGAAGTTGAGGGGTGTAAGGCCATGGATAATATTTCCAAGTGTCTTTAACTCCCCCCCATGAATTTTTATGGGAAATTGAAGGCATTTTTAAAGACATGTGAATTGTAGAAAATGGAGTTTTTAAGACTACAAGCAATGATTGCTTCATTTCAGAAGTTTTCAAATGAGTAAGATCAGAACCAATGCATAGAAATGCATGCCTAAGGGCCTTCCCTCTAATCCCAATAATCATACCTATCCCTAGTTAGTGTTTGGATGTTTAAACAGATACAAATTATGAAGACAATTTTATGTGGCAGGATTGAGAGTTTTATGCCACTTTTTGCAATTTTCATGGCTTGTATGGACAATTGGACTTCCTAACATTGTATGGATAATTTGTTATCTATTCTCCATGCATTTTTAACTTATTTTCTCAATCTGACACATGTCCAAGTAACCTTTAGACTTCCTTTACTTTGCCTCTCTCTCAAAAGCTATAAATATGTATTCTTTTGGCTCTTTTAAGAAGCCTCCATTGGTTGATGGTGAAACCTTGGCCAATTTTTTACTTAAAGAATTATTGAAGAAATAAACAAGTGTTTTTTCCTACTCACATGTTTTGAAATTGAGTGTTAGTGCAATATTGTTGGTCTTGTCTGGTAGACGATCTTCTTTTCTAGCATGTTATCCTTGATTGTCTACCAAGTGTGTAGAAAGGATGTTGTTACAGGTCTTTGTTAGTATTATTTTTTAAGTGTATAGGTGTCTTAGAGGTGGTTTATGACTGTATTCCCTCATGGAATCATCCATTACTCTCTTAAGTATCAAATACCTTCTTGAATCTAACATATGAAACATTGATCTGACAATGCATTTTGAGTTGTGAGTATTATGTGAGAGAGACTTTATTTGTCTTTAAGAAGTAAATATTCAGTCAAATAAGAGGATATTAAACATTGGTGTATCACATTTTTTAGTTTTCTTAACCCTTTTCATCCACAAGTTGATAGATAAGGAAGTGCTTCAAAGAGTGCATCAAGGGAACTAGCCCTTCTAGAGATTCATCTCTCAACATTATCAACCATAACAAGAACGATGTTTCCATTGTTCCACTTGGATGAGGAGAGCTAGGCATCTCCTCGGGGGTGAAAATCCAAGTGTCAAAGTGACACATTCTGGGCCCTATGGATTGTCAGCCTAGCTATTTTACTATGGAGCATTTGGAAAGAAAGGAATCAAAGGATATTTTGTGATACTTGTGCTCCTTGGCCTACTTTCATCTCTAAAATTGAGGTATCCATTTCTGCAATAATTTCAACTCAAATCAAAAGATGCAACCCCAGCCTTTCCTCTTGGGATATGTTGATCCATCCCAATTGGTTACTAGTCAAAATGCCTCCTATTAACGAAATGATTATTTTGAGAAACAAGCACCTAATTTACAAAGGCATCAAATGGATCCCATTGATTAGTAGGTTTTTCAAAATGAATTTTGATGGTGCTACTTGAGGAAACCTATGAGTCTTAGGAGTGGGATGTTATATTCATGATTGTGCAGGATCATTAATTTAAGCAATGTCTACCAAATTATGTGATGGCACTAATAACAAAGCTGAAGCAAAAGCATTTGTCTTGGGCATCCTGCTTACTCACCAATGTGGAATCGAAAAATTTATTATTGAAGGTGATTCCATGGTAATTTTGGAGGTCATTCGACAATGTTAAAGAAGATCTTGGTGAATAAACATTTTAGAATCATTATGGTCTCAATTAGATGAATTTGATTCTTGGACTTCTCAACATTGTTTTAGAGAAGTGAACAAGCATGCTGACTTTCTTGTCAACTAAGGAGTAGACCAATTTGATACTCAAATCATGGATAATGAGGTGTCTAGATGGATAGGGTTTGAAATCTTTAATCACAACTCTTAATGATTGGATCCCTTAGTGTCACACAGTTGGAGCCCTCTTCAATCCTTATCATGGTCAAAGCAATAACATATTTCGGTACCCAATCTACATGTTTTTTATTCTAGTGCTTGGTGAGTGAATCTTCTTTAGAGACTGAAACCGTAATAGATTTTAGCTTCATGGGGATCTAGTAACACCCATACTAAAGGAAGTTGGAAAAGCTTTCGGCACTCTCTATTGTCAGGAGAAAGTGGTTGGTTTAAATGTTGAATTTGACATAAATGGATTCCTTGCCCATTCTCATTCCCTGTTTGTGGCTTGATGGACAAAAGGAGCTACTATTAAATTTTGGATAAGCATTTGGATTTTGATTTATCATTTGATGTTCCATTTGTAAATCCTTTTTTTTTCTTGCCCTTTTTTCTTCATTGGGGGTTTTCTTTTGTGATGATTTTATCTTTTGCTTTATTTGATTTTTGTGGGATGGCTCTCATTTTATTTTGAGGCTTCCCCAAATTTTGTGATGTGGTTTTTGTATTTCGGGTAAGGGACCATTTTCCCTAATTTATCAAAACAAAAAAATAACACATATTTATCAAGGGAACATAGATACCTCTTTTGATTAAGAGCACTAGCTTAATTATGCTTGTATAATAGTAACTCTCATCCATAGTATTTATGACTCAATAGCCTTCAATGTTTTTATATAAAGAGGATAGGAGGTTAGGTCTAAGTTTAGAATTATGGTGACTAGTTAAAAATAGAGTAAGACAAAACTATTATTAGTATAAGTTGATTAAGTATTTACTTAATGGATAATATTCTTTAATAATAGGTTGTGGATAAGTATGTACCAATTAGTGTCTATTTATTAATTACAAATAAATATTAAAAGTACATCTTTAAACCATATAATAGTGTATGAATAATTAAATACATTAACAATTACAAACTATGACACTTTAACTCCATTTTAGAGTTCTCGCACATTCAGTTGCTCTCATGAAGACTCAATTTATGGTTTTATATTGTTTGTACTTTATATATAAAATAAAGGTTTTAAAAATAATTAAATATAAGTTTTTCTATGTTGGTTATATTTATTCATATCCCATAATTTGCAAATTTTAAATTGAAAAATTGTAATGGCAATAATGGGGAAATGTATTTAATTCATAAATGGGTTCTATAAAATGTATTAAGTTGAAAGAAGTTTTTAATTGCTAAACTTATCAGTGTTTAAATTATATACAATGAATACTCCCATAATAGATATGAGGGGTAGTCTTCTCGCAACTTATTATAAAAAATTGGGAGAAGGTAGGATTTGGCTAACTAAGATCTTCGAGCTCTTCCAAAGTTAGCTCAATTGTAAAAACATCAAAAATCACTCTTATAACATTACAATCAAGAGCCTCCTGATTAGTAGAATTGGTCAATATTTATCAAGAATAGTTACTATATCTTTGTGGGATTTTTTTGAACATATTATTCTTACCCTCACCCTTTTCAATTTAAGATTAATAAATAATTAAATAATATGAATCTTCATCTATGTCTATCAACATGATATATTCATTTTTACACAAGTTATGATTATGTAGAACTATATTATTTACTTTTTGGATCATTCTTATTTTTTTGATCATTCTTAATTGTCACACATTTTCCTAAAAGTGAAAAATTAAATTCTCCTTATAATATAAAATGCTCTTCAAAGATGAATCTTGTGTGTGGCCTTTACAATGGAAATGCCTCTAGAATATTAATACTCATGGAATCCAATATGCAATAGTTATTATAATAATAATAAAATACAATCCTCATTGTTTATTCAATCACCTCCTCTACATCTTCCAGCATTTTAAAAGTATTATTTCTTTAAAATTCCTGAACAATATTTTTCACCATGAGATTTTTAAAAATATGATTGCTTGGAAAGCATCTTGAAAACCCCATTTAAAATAAAACACACACACACACACACACACACACGATCTAAAACCAAAAATGTTAATCTACACCTTATAATTTTCTAGGCCAAATACTAGGTATAGTCTAAGACTATCATTCAACGAATAACATCATTTAAATAAACACATTGATATATCATTGTGATTATTTAAATCTTGTCATTCGTTGAATGATAGTCTTAGACTATACCTAGTATTTGGCCTAAAAAATTATAAGGTGTATCTTAACATTTTTGGTTTTAGATCATATATGATTGGTAATATTTAAGTGTTTATATAAACGATGTTATTAAACTATACTTAGTATTTGGTCTAGAAAATTATAAGGTGTAGCTTTATATGTATATGTATACGTACACACACACACACACACACACACATGTATGTATATATACATACTACATACACACACACATGTATATGTATATGTACACACACACATATATGTGTATGTATGTACACACACACACGCACACACACACACATCACTATGTTTATTTAAATGATGTCATTCATTGAATGATATTCTTAGACTATACCTAGTATTTGGTTTAGAAAATTATAAGGTGTAGCTTAACGAGTTTGGATTTAGATTGTATATGATTGGTAAAATATTCATGTTCTTAACTATGTGTGTGTGTGTATACACACACATTTGAAATATTTGTTCATTTTGATATATAATATTATAATAATATTAATATGTATGAGAAGACAAAACAATCATATTATTAAACTTTATATTAAAAAAATTGTAATTGATAAGTGTAGAATATATTTATGGATTATATAGCACTCAGTATTATACACTTAACAAAGACCTTGATTGTTGCTATTAGTTCTAAACCTTTCCTACTCCTACAAGTCTCACATTTTCTCTATCTTGTGCCCCTTGGCCTATATCTCTTAGTCTAAACATTATTATGTTGATGACCTAGGTCTTCTAACTGACCCAAAATGCTTAAAATATAAATATCTTCCATCTCTGCAAGTCCTAGACTTGTACCTACTTTTCTACTCTATGGACACTAAAGTCTGATATATATGCTAGTGTTGGCATTAGTTTCATGACCTAAAAAAAGTGTCCAATGCCCTAAAGTCATCTATTTTTAAAATAAAGTGCATCCTAATGGTTGGCCTAAGTGTTTTAATGCAATTTGTTACTCCAAATGGAATTATATAAATTCATGATCAACCCTCATTCATTCCTCACCTAGAAGAAGATAAAATAGACTAAGTCAACCTATCAAAATCACTCTATCAATCACTCAATTGAAAAAAGTTTACATATTTTCACACTAGTTATAACACATATACAAGTTCTAAAGTACTAAAGGAGTATCCTAAGAGCCCAATTTACCAAGTTACAAGCTAGGTCATTATTGTACTTGATTTTGCCATATTTCATGATTCACACACAATCCAAAACATTGGGGAGAAATATATGAATATGAGGCCCTCTTTTAGTGTATTGGATATTTAGGCATCACCCTCTAATAGTAAGGTCTTTGGGGTCAGATCAACACTATGTGACGACTAACCCATTTTTATTCAAGGTTACCAAGATGATGAACTAGAATTTTGAAAATTTATGAGGAGTGATAGTTTATAAGCCAAATCTAAATACACCAGAGCAAAGATGAAGTCAAAATTAGAAGCATCCAAGTGGTCAGATCTCTTTTCATTAAGTATGTATATAAGACACTTGCATTGAATCTAAATAGTAGCATCGATACATTTGTCTTATAATGGCTTTAGTGTCCAAAGCACTAGAAACATCAAATCTAGAATCTGATAATTATTCTATAACTATATTCCAACTTGTTTCTTACATATTCTAGATCCAACACTATGTTGCATTAGAACTAGCTAAGTATATTAATTCTTTGTATTTCCATGCATAGTTTGTTGTACATTATATATTTAGTCTATTCTTATCATATTAAATTTAGTGTATGCTTATATCTTATTTTAGCACTTAATTGGCCTATTGTCAATCTTATTATCACCCTTGTGCATTGACATTTTTATACTATTAACCCTTATACCAAAAGGATATCCCCCTTATCTAATTTAGGGGTAAAAATTTGGTGAAACCTATCTTTGAATATAAATCCCTAGGTCAATTAGGTTTTTTTTTCAATATTATTGTACTTTGTTGCAATTTAAAAAAAAAAAAATCATTTGTGAAGCAATGGAAAATGTTAGTTCGAAAACCTGATTCCAAATGGAATATAAATAATAATTAATTACTCATCTAAAATAATAAGAGATTAATGGATGCATTTTTATATGTTATAAGAGATGAAATAATTAAACAAGATAAAACTAAGGCTGTCACACCTAGTCATGGTGAATCTTTACATCTAGTGGGGGCATTGATTATGTGTTTAAACCTTTGTTTCTTAAAACTAATATTGATCTATCTATCATGTAGCTACCCATTATTTCATCATAAATACCAGTTTCAATGCCTATTACTACTCAAAACATGTTTTCATCCCCTTTGATGACTACTTAAATTGCTAATCTAAATCCCACTGGGTCTATGGTTTAAATAGTCTTACAAGTCATAAATATCTTGGAGGATAAGGATACAAACATTGAACCAAACTTTTCAAAATCCTCTCATGCTATAGATTTTTAAGATGAATGGGAGACATTCAAAATCAATCTCCTAAAGCCAAGAATCCTTATTTGAATAAAGCTTAATCGTGTGAGGAATAGGTTTACTCAGATCCATCTTAACACAAATTCTAGCATATGCTCCCTAAATACCTTCAGCGGTTGCCTCCCCCATACAAATAAAATGACCTATTTTGGTACACACTTCTTCAAAATGTCTTCACACTAATATTCAGGAGGACGTTTGTACAGTCTTATCCACATCGACACTGTAGAGAGCCATTCTTGCTTTGAATTGAAATTAGGAGTCTAAGGCCTACAAAATAAGACTGCATTTCTGAAGAACCAAGGTCTGCCTTTAAAGACCTTGTCCCTATCCTCAATTGCTTGAAAAGTAACCTGAAAAAATCCTTTCGAAAGCAACTTGATGTCTGGTCTTGGACATAAACACCAACGCTGATCCATCCACCTCTTCAAAGCCTCCAGACTCGGCCAAGCTCCCACGAATTTACACCGGATCGATCTATTGGAAAGTCCCTTCAATTTATCCTTCCAACAACTAAGATCCATTGAAATCTATAGAATTGAGTTAGAAACCTCAATTAAGAGCCTTGCATCGACCTTGATTTGACAATTCAAAGGATTTTCTACGGATAACTCTGGCATCAAGTGGGAGAAAAGAAGCCATTATGTGCCTCCAATCCAATCTACTTCTTCAATTGACTTTGACTTCTGAATTTGTTTGATCTTCTCCAAAGAACAAGCCAAAAAGATTTTAGGGTTTTCAAAAATTCAAAGCTTCTTTTCAATCATATCTATGATTTTTTGTCCCTCAAGATCTTCACTGAATCGATCTTGATCTATCCTGTCATCACCAACCTTTGCCTCTGCCTTATTATGGAGGCACTTATTCTCTCCTTTTGCATCAACACAACAAGGTTCTTTTCCTTCTGTCGCTATCTCCTGTTGCTCTTCACTTTGCTGCTCCTTGCTCCTTGCCATTTTTTTAATATATATTAAATATTTTGTTTGATCATGATTTATTTAAACACATTAGTTTTGAATTTTTTTTTATGGATAGTATAAATTGACAATGTAGAAGATAATAAAATGTAGTGCATTGGTTTGGCTATTGGAAGTATTAGCAATTTTTTTTTGCCCCTATCATATCCTACACTTTTACACAACAAGGGATGCATATGTTATTTAATTATGTTCAATTATAGTTTTTAATGTTTGATATGTTACATACTTTTTAAAATTGTCCTAATGTATGAACCCAATAATGTGTCATTGATTATGCTTACATTGTTTCTTATTGGATTGGTTGAGACGTATAATGAATTATATTGATTAATATTATGTCTATTCAACATTGGTGTTGAGTTTAATTAATGTCATTTAATATAATATTGGATCACATGTACTAATTGTAAGATAAAATTATGATCATTCAGTTTGAAAACACTTTTTACACTCTGTTGATGGTTATTACTTGAATGCATTTTTCTTTGGTTGGCAATAAAAGTTTGGTGATTCATGTTGGTACCACTATTTAATATTTGAGAGGTTGATGTACCATTATTTTTTACATTTGAAGCCTACAACATGTCATATTGATTTCACATTCTATTTAAGTGTCAAATTATATAACAATATTATTGCAAGTGGGTCCATTGTCTTAGAAAATCCCTATTTATTAATTTTCTCTTAATCCATTTGAGTTTTCTTGCGTACACTTCTATTTTTTTAATACATTTATATCAAACTATCTCAAACTACAATCTATAAAATATATTTACGATTTATTCAAAAAAAATATTTAAATTGTTTTGGTGAAACTCCATAAATATTTCGAGCTATTGCATTGTGGCACACACTAGGAATATGTTGCTCAAAACAATAATGGAAATACCTTTGATTTTTTAATTTAAATTCTTGTTTCATTCAGATACAACAATCTTATCTAAAACCTTTAAAGTTGGCATAAGCTAGAAGGGTTAAAGTTAATTCTATTACATTTTAAATATGTTTATGTTGTCCACATCTCATCAACAATGATGATTTGCATTTTTCTAAAAACTTTTACCACGAGTTTGCATTTCATGTTACTTAGTGGGTATCTCTTTAAAATTTAAGATCCAACTAACATGTAAAATATTTTTGTAGAATATTTCTATGTTATATTTTTTAAAATATAATATTATAAATGATTGCTTTCTTTTTTAACAAATTGCAGACATTTCAAAAGAGATGCTAAAACTAAATTCTAGAAAACTACTGATTTTGATATTGGACGATTTATTATTTGTCATGTACAAAATTAATATATGCAAATATACGTTAAAGGCAGAAAACAAGATTTTATAATAGAAAATATGTCATACCACATTCAAGAACATTCCATAGATATTTTGAAGGTGGCATTTGCCAACATTTTTTTATGTTAGTCTTTGGTCAATAACATATGGCAATCATTTGAGGCTACTCCTTAAAGCTATGAATTACATAATTTCAGATTTTATGTTCGTTTGGGGAAAAAACATTCTCAACATTTCGATAGAAATATAAAGAAATTGGATGAGGTTATTTTTAAAGATATATTTGGAGATAATTTTTTAATTGTCAACATGGTGTTCATTGATTGTAATTCTCAAAATTGTTTGGTTATGAAACAACTTAAAATAAATTATGTTCCTGCAAGTAGAGATATTAGAAATGAAAGTCGGAAACATGAGAAGGATTGAAGAATCAAAATGATGCCTATCTTCACATTTTTGAAAGAAAACATAAAATCCATGTCAATAACCGTGAAACATTGTTGAGAAAAATTAGATATTAAAAATATGGTTATAACTTCGTCATATGATTCTTTCAAGTGTATTTATTGATTAAAATTTTTATACAAATCAATTTCAAATTATTTCAAATGTAGTCTAATTTATCTCAAAATTATGGATTTTATATTAAGAATACTTTGTTGTTGTTTTGTGCAGTTTATTTGTAATGAGTCTAATTTATTTCAAATATTGTGGTTTAGCTTAAAATATTTATAAACTAATATTAATCTAAATTATTTAAAAAAAATAAAAATTAGTTGGATGTTTATTTATACTAAAATCATCTTATTTATAATAAAATTCAATCCAAAGCATTTTCAAATTATTTCAAATATACTTCAATTTATTTTAAATATATTCTAGTTTATTTTAAAACATAGTCAAATTTATTTCAAATATATTAATTTTACATTGGAAATATTTTACCCTCATTCCAAATTCATTTAATGTTTGTACTTTATTTATAATGAGCATTCGCTGAAAATAATTTGGACTTATTACACATATGTTAGATAGATGTTGTTTATTTGTAATAAATCCAACTAATTCTTGATAAATCTAATTTATTTTTGATAATCTTTTCAAAAATTGGATTACTAATGAGTCTATATGATTTTAAATAATTTAGACTTATTACAAATACATTAGATAGATGCGGTTTATTTACAAGTCCAGCTAATTCTTGATAAAGTCTAATTTATTTTTGATAGTCGTTCAAAAATTAGAATAAGTCTATATTATTTTAAATAATTTGGACTTATTATAAATACATTAGACATATGTGATTTATTTGTGATAAGTTTAACTCATTCTTGATAAAGTCTAATTTATTTATTATAGTTTTTAAAATGTAGACTGTTAATAAGTCCATATTATCAAAAATAATATTTCAATTTCAATTGATAGATATGACATTCAAATTTATATCTAGATGTAAAATATTAAAATATATTGCAATGACTTAATAGTTCACATACATTAAATTAGCAAGTACAACAAAAAGACAAGTAATTAGATTTTATGATTAACTATCAGATCGTGACTAACTTCTAATTATAGAAAATAGATTGAAGCATGTGATTCATCTATCTCAAAAACTATGTTTCTGTTTGTGCAAGGTCAATTTGATAAGATCTGGGTCAATGTCGATTGTCGATACTAACATATAGTGGTCAATAGTGACGTGCCAAAAAAGGGGTCTATGACCATACAATCATGTTCCTGTCTCTGAAATATTTGTATATGTGATGTTAAACCTTGATGATGAACACAAATTCAAAATTCAATCTCCTTCACCTTATAACCTTATGTGTGCTAGTGAAAATTAGAATCTTGCAAAGATCAAGAAAGTGTAATGAGTTAAGCTGACTTCAATCATCCCCATTGATGACTAATTGTTGCTTAGGTATCCAATAGTCGAAAGAGTAAAATCAAACCACATGTAGTTCTCTCACTTAGTGTGATTGTGTAATTATGCTCCTTAAATATATGAATGCAATTAATAATTTGATTTTGATATTTAACAATAATTACTTTTGAATTCGTTGTAGTATGCTTCAGACTTGGCTGTGAGATCCTAGTGATTGATTTTCAATTTAGGAAGAATAAACATCTTTGCTAAATGTGAGTTAGTGTATAGATCTGTACCGGACAAGTTCTATGTCCCATATCAAACAAAGCCTTGATATATATAACATGTTGATGGCATTATAAATTCCCCAATTGGACTCATATATATATATATATGTATATATATATATATATGTATATATATATATATATATATATATATATGTATATATATATATATATATATATATGTATATATGTATATATATATATATATATATATATATATATATATATATATATATATATATATATATGAGTCCAATTGGGGAATTTGTAAAGTCATCAACATGTTAGGTAGATGGATCGACCCTAAAGAAAGATTTGATTTTAAAAAATTGTTGTTGGAAGGTCACTATTGATAGATGTAGGTCAATATCGATTAGTGATACTGACACAATTTGACACTAGTGACCCATACAAATGAGGATTGAAATAAACATCTAGGAATGTCTATGCAAGATGATATGTAGGTTTAAAATATATAATGAGGTTCTTGTACGCGTGAAATAATAGAATGGAAGGGGTCAAATTCATAAGGTAACATGTAGGTGTGTAAAGATGGCATATTAGGACCATATTTATGTGTGTAACTCATGCGTGGTACATATATGTCATGTTTGTCATGGTCAAGTACTTAATACAAAATTTTAGTATCTATAAATGCCCCCCTCCCCCCTTTATTCTAGTAATAAAATTACTAGAGTAAAAGGAAAACGTATACCCAAGACTGTACAACACACTTTGTCTTTGGTATAAAGCTTTGATTACACAAGTCGCTTAAAAGTAAAACCTACAATAAATATATGAATTTAATGTTAATAAATTAAAATTTAAAATATGAACTTGAAATTTGAAAATTATAGACCCAGGAAGGAATACACTTGTGTGTTGGTGAAAATCATGTTGCCCTTGCAACTTGTTGAAGATGATGCTTTATTGTTGAATCACTGAAGAAATGCACTTTATATTGAAGCACTTGGAGATTGGTTCCTCTTGTTGACTCAAAGATAAAGTGACGGTGATCAAATCTTAATTTTATGTAACTATGAAAACCCTTGGGTTGGGAAGACAACATGTCCCAACCCTCATATATGTGGGAGAAGTACACTATATACTAACCCAAATAACTAATCATCCCTGAAAGAGAATGGGAGCCACATGATGAGTTCGCTAGAAGTAATGTCATGGCCATTAAACATCACTAAATCTCACCTTACTTTACCTTTAAAACATGAATCATACACTACAAACGAATTTATAAATTCAGGGTTGCTCACTGTAACACATAATTACAAAGGGTTAGTTTTATGGTTAGTATGAAATCAAAATCAAATTAAAAAGCATACAACTAAGCCTAAGTATATGTCTTCTGATTGAGCAAGATGAAGAAAAGAGAAAAAATGAAGTAGAAAACAAACAAATACAATTATATACCATATTTTTGATTTCATTCTTGTCAGGATAGAGATGTGATGATGTTCGAATATAGTTGCAAAATGTTTTGATCAATGTCGTGTAGTCATTTCAACATCATTTCTCCTTGCACTATGGATGATTTGGATGGACAATTTGGAATATTGGTTGAAGTTGTGTTGAATATTTTAGTAGCATATATTTAGAACAAAAAACTTTCTTAATAATTTTGGTAAAACTCCATCAAATAAATTAGACTTGTTGGAATGAGAGGGTTCACCCTCAATTTATAAGATTTTCATGATGATTGTGAACCCTCGATCTTGATCAAATATCAATGGTGGAGACTGAGTGCTCATTAAATGAGGAAGGTTGAGGAGTAAATATGGGGAGGGGTTGTGATGTGTTAAGGATATTGATTGATGAGGTATGGAGGTGATTTTCCTTAGAAGAAGGGTTGATTGCATGGGGATGTCGAAAAATATTTTTAAACTTGATTTTTATTGGTTAAGGTGTGATTGTCTTGTGATTTGGGAGTGATGTGAGAATATTTGGATTTTATTGATTTTTATGAAAATATAATTATTAAAAATCAATGGAATTTTTGATTAAGGAAAGATTAGTTAATTAATTTAGATTAATTAACTAATAAGATGTGATGTGAATTTTGTGGGATTAAATGATTATGGAAAAGAAGGGATTAATTGGTTAGGGGGTGATGAATAATGGTTAAGTTAGGTATGTTAGTGAAAATAGACGATTGATTAAGGATTTAAGAATGATGTTAGTTCGAAATTACCAGATAGTTAAAATTGATATAAAGTGTCTGACTTTAGGTGTCTACACTCACTACTTGTGCAAATTAAAAAATTATTTTAAAAATAAATAACTATAATCGTGTTTATTGCTGACACTATTTATAGATTATTTAACACCTTAATCTTGTACACTTGAAAAATGCGTATCATAGATGTACCTTCAACGTCTAGATCTTTTCCATTGCCAAAAGGCTTATATACACTCTTTGTGTAAAATTTCTTATCTCTTAGTCTAACCTATGTATTCTGATGACTCAAACCTTCTATATTGCCTAAAATGTTATAAACCTACTTATCTTTCATCTTTGTAAGTTTTAAACTTGCTCATATTTTTTAACTACCTAGATACTTGCATCTCAGTCAGATGCTTGCATTAATTCAAGGATCGTACCCAATTGTAAGTGTCAAGTGCCCTAAAGTCATCTAATTTGTAAATAAAACATATTCCTGTGGTCGGCCTAAGAACTTTAATACAAGATATTCTCCAAAGAGTTTGGTATAAATATAAGATCAACCCTCATTCATTCATGACCTAGAAAAGACCTAACGAGAGTAAGGCAACTTATCAAAAGCATTCTATCAAGCACTCAAGCGAACAAAAGCTTTCTCTATTTTATCATATTTATATATTAGTCATAAGGACATCACATCTACATGTCTAAAGTACTAAAGGAGCAATCTAAGATCTATATTTTTTAAGTTATAAGGTAAGTCATTGTCAGACTTATTTATTACACATTACATGATTTACACACAAGCCAATATGTAGAGGAGAACTACATAAGTTTGGGGCCCTCTTTAGAGTATTGGATATGTAAGTAGTGATCATTGATAGAGGGGTCTTTAGGCCAGTTCGACACAATATGAAAATTAATTCATTTTTTTCACAACCAATATTAAGATGAACTAGGGTTTTACTATTTGACAAGGAGTGACAATCCATGAACTAACTTTGAATGCATCAGAACGAAGACAACACAAAACTTAAAAGCATCTAGGTGGTCACATCCAATTTCAACATGAATTTTGTACTAGACACCTGTGCCCAGATTAGACAATAACGTCGATGCAACTATCTTAGGTTGACGTAAGTATTAATAGTTATAAAGATCAATTTTTTTGAATCAAGCGACCATTAAAAAAATTAGTTATAATATATTTCTACCGTGTTTTAGATCTAGATCTATATTAACATCAAAACCAACTAAGTATATTGTTTAATTTAAATATCTATCATAATTATACTTTCTATTCTTAACATCTTAATATAATAAATTTAGTAATGCTTATCTGAGTTTTTAAACAATTGGTCTACTCTAGAGATAGTCTACCATCCTTGTACTCTAGGCTATCTCTTCCCTTCTTAAATTTAGATTCCCCATAATCTAGATTTTAGGGTTAAATATTTGCTAAACCCAATTTGTGTGAATGCAAAAAAAATTGATTCCTTGGGTTTTCAATCAACTAGGGTTCTAGTTTGTTGTTCAAATTCTATAATTGGTCATTTCTAAGCAATGAAAAATAGTAATAAAAAAATCAATTTCAAATGGAAGATAAAGAAGCATTGATCACTCATCTCAATAATAATAAGGGCTCAATAAATGCATTTTTATATGTTACAAGAGATGAAATTAGTAAGCATGATAAGGCTAAGGCTTCCTCACTTAGTTATGGTGACTCCTTAGACGACACTAAAATTGATTCCATCCTAATAAGTCTACCTACATCTAATGGGGGCACGAGATATGTATTTCAACATTTGTTCTCTAAAACTACTATTGTTACATTTAGCGTGTGAAACCTAAATCCTTCAACTTAAATACCATTTTCAATGCATATATCTACACAACCTATGGGTACACCTCCTTTGGTGACTTCTCAAGTGTCCAACTTAAAAGACCAAGAGTTGCAAGCTCTTCCCCAAACTATAAAAGTTTTACAAACTAAGGTGACAAATATTGAATAAAATTCTATGGAAACACCTTATGCTATTGATTCACAAGAGGTGTTGCATAATCATCTTGCACCAGATATATCTTTACACTCCTTGAAAATTAGTTTTGTTGCACCTATGTTCACATTTTATGATGGCAAGGGTGATCTAGACCACCATCTTTAATTCTTCCGTGCGGCATGCCTTGATTATGCCTCAGATGATAAATTTTTGACCAAATTATTTCTAAGGACCCTCAAGGACTATGATTTAAGATGGTTCTATGATTTACTAAGTCTACTAGTAAATGCATTCAAACCCATTGTAGATCATTTTTGTCACATTTATCTATTAACATTACCGAAAAAGTTTCCTACGCATAAACTGTAAAAATTAAACAAGGAACCAAAGAACCTATCAATGAATATGTCTTAAGATAGAAGATGATTTTATCTAAAATGACCAATCCTATGATGGATAAAGAGATTTAAGATATTTTAAAAAAAAATTTGCTTGCTCCTTTAGATGAGTCTATTATATTCAAAAAGTTCAAAATTTTCAATTGCTTATGCCATATTATTTACGATGGTGAAATGATACTTATCTCATTGAACAAACTTAAGTATATAGAAAATACACTGACCACATCTCCATCTAATACCAAGTTTATTATCAAATCAAGTTATAAGGTCAAACCTCCTGAGCCTAAAAAAAAACAACTACCACTGTTAATATGGTGTCACAACAATCTAATCACCTTGCTTATCCACTACCCTACAAAGATAATTTAAACTTTTATCTGAGTCTCCCTCTTCATTACTCCTATGACTTGTAGGGTGTCATCTTATATCTCTCCCTTATCCTATAGAGGTTGATATAAATATACCTCTACCCAAAGGGTACAATAAGAATGCTTATTATGTTTACCACCGAGGCCTTGAACATTCTAAAAACATATGTTTTACCTTAAAGCATAAGATCCAAGATCTCATCAATGACCAAAAAATTACATTTGATGATCCTCTAAATGAATTAGGTTTACAACCTGGTGATCACCACAAACAAAAAACATTTAACAATCTTTTACAAAATCATTTAAAAAAAGATTTAGAAGTGCAAATGACATATAATGTGCATCCTCTTCTATCACATTATGAACACCCATTAGATGGGATTATTGGTACTTATATGTGGTATACACCTCCTATGGTTTATAGACCTTATATTAATTTTGATGTTAGTGACATTGGGATGATGACTCAAATCTTCATTCTTTATTAATTCGAGCATACCTTGATCACCAACCTATACACAGTGTTATGATCGATAATGGTACAAGCAAATTTTTTTTTACCATGACATTACTTATGCATTTGAGTTATAAAAATCATGATTTACATCCTTTGACTTGGTCAATTAGATATTTGATGGGACCTCACAATAGGTTCTTGGAAAGATTAATTTACCTTTATAGGTGGGTTCTGCCCATGTGGTTACTACCTTCTCAATTATACCTTACATAGGTGTCTTTGATATTGGGAGGACATCAGATACATACAATTTGATCAATACCTGTTACAGTGCATGGGTGTGTTAAATATATTCATGCTAATCAGGTAATTACAATCTCTAGAATTCCCTATCAACATCAAAAAAGATAAATTTGTACCCAAACAATTTATTTTCAAACCTCCTAAAGTTAATATTTCATAAAAGAATAAGCAACAAGCAATCCCCTTTACTAGGTGACTAATACTTGAATAACCTTTACATCAAAGATCCAAAATGGGTTCCACAGAATCCTTTTCTACTACACACCATGTTAATATATCTAGATCACCTACACAAGTTCTTATTACTTCTACAAAGAAACCACAAATCAAGCAATGATGGGTTCCACAAACCCCTACTCCTACTATTTTTGCTTCACAATCATAGAGTCATATTTTACATATGAAAAGCATCACAATTACTACAATGATAGATATTGTACCTATTCACACTCCTTGACAGTGCCACCAATTTATTACATTAGGTTCACAGTGGGGAGATATCTATGACCATCATTTCGATGTGATCATAAGATAGTATTTTCCCTACAAATATTCTAAAAATACCAAAAAAATCAAAAACTTTAAAATTTCAATTTTTTTTTTAGCATTTACATATCCTATTATTTCCTTCACATATATGTTGTTGGTTCCATGTTAGTAGATGGCATATTAGTATTTTCTATATACACATGTTTCATGAATCTTTTGAGTGTGATTCAAACACACACACATACATGATCTATACACTTTTATATGTTGGGCTTTCCCTCTATTCACATTACTATGACATTGGAGGCATCCACCTCTATGATCACGATACATCCATGTTATATCCTTCTATGGTCATCTTACATTATCATGTTTGAGCTCATATATATACTTACATATGCCTTTATTCATGCTCATATCTTTTGTAGTGTACTTAATATGTTATGTACTTCACATTTTTTGTTAACACATATATCCATGGACCAGTATGTTATGTTTATGCTCTTATTTATGCACTTTTTTAAGTTTATTTCCTTGCTATTGTTTTGCTTATTTGATACTTTATATATGCTCCATTTGTGACCTCCATGCCTTTGTTTGCCTATTTGACATTTGAATATGTCATTGATTGTTGTATATTAATGTTTGAATATGTCATTCTTGCGTTATGGACATTTGAATACATCATGTTCCTTAGATTGTGACATTTAAACTTCCCCCTTATTTGAGGTCCTTGGACCATTATATTTGATTTAATTTTGAGTGCTCTTGTATGTGTGAATGATTTCTTGTTGAGCTTGTATTATTACTGTCTAGATGTTTCCATGATTCACATTATGCATTTTAGGACTTGATGTGATTATATTTTTCGTGCTTCAATGATATATATACCTAGACATGTTACATCTATATGATACATAGTACTTTCACAATTTACATAGTTATCTTATCCTTTTGAGTTAATGTAACTATCAGTTACTACTTCTTTAAATTCAAATGGGGGCATATCAGTGGAGGCATGTCAAAGAGGCATGACTTACACATTGTTTCATAGATTTATATTACAATGGGGGTATGTTTTGGAAATATGTTCTTTACATTGGTACTTATACTAGTTCTTAGATTTAAATTTAGTAGGGGCATGTTTTGAAAACATGTTATCCACATTCAATATACAATATACCTAGATTATATTGAGAGGTATGTTTTAGAAATATTTTCTCTATAGTGGAACTTATATCAGTTTTTAGATCTCTTTATATAGTGGGAGCATGATTTAGAAGCATGTTATCCACACTTACACAATTTTGAATTAGTCAAATTACTCAATTATATGATTTAAATACATATTTATGGTATTGTACATTGGTACCATTGTTATACACAGTTTCAACATGAGACATATTTAAGGTATATATGCTATGAAATATGCACCTAATATTTAAAAATCAAATAAGTTTCAAATTCCAAACACTTATAGAGACCATCACCACCTACGAGGTTAGAATTTTATGCATTTTATTGAGACAATCTATTATAATAGTTGGTTCACTTTTTGGTATGGTTGAGGTGATTAAATCACTCAATCTTGCTAGATTTACAATTTGGACTTGATTGTATCATCCAATCTCACTAGTTTGATAGTGTGAGTTAACTTAATTCACTCACACTGACCATATTATAGGTATGATTAGGTTGCATAATTAAGATAATCTCAATTGTCAAGTGGCAACTCATATTTTTTTCAAACTTGAGGGTAAGTGCCTTCCAATCTTGTTTCATCAGAACCAACTATCTTATTTGATTGTAATATCTAGCATAGCTATAATTTCTATTCTTAACATCTCAGTATAATAAATTTAGTATATTTTTATCTAATTTTTGAAAACAATTGACCTAATATAGAGATATTATACCATACTTGTGCCCTAGGCTATCTCTTCCCCCTATAAATCTAGATTCTTCATAATCTAAATTTTAGGGTTAGATACTAATTTCAAAATGTATAATTGTGCATGAACCTATATCATGACCTTATCATATTATGTATATATAGAAATCAATATCATGTCTCATGAATATGAAGGTTTGTATATGCGCATGAACTAACATCATTACTCTTGAATTTATACCAATTGATATAGAATGATATCCATTTATATGCTAAATTTGAGAAATTATATCTCAAATGTATGTATATATGAAAAATTATAATTCATGTTCATGTAAATTGTGTACATATGCCCATGCATATGCACTTAAGTGTTATAAATTTTTACTCAAGTATATGTCTAGTAATTGTAAATGAATGACATATGTCTCCATAATCTACACAGATATGCTAATATCTTTTATGTAACTGAACGCATCTAATATCTGAATCTTGTTGAATCTATGAAATTTATAATTTGATTTTGAAATCTAATTTTTTATTTATGGAGTCTTATGTATATATGAAAAGTCCATTATAATTATTTCATTTTGAGATGAGAGATGTGTCTTTTAAGTTACTCATCTCAAAAGAAAAACTAATTGCATCATGTCATGTATAAAGATAACATTATGTATAATCATGTGAACATGTAGAGAGTATGTCATCATAGCAATGTATATGATATTAAGGCATGTATGTAATATATGTAATGAAGGTTATGTAAGTTTTATGTCTATATAAATGTATCAATGAAACACATAATAGTAATCATCACTGAAAGACACCTGCATAAGACTATGTAGTAAAGTTGCATGATATGGATCATGGCACCATTTAATCTCAACAAGATTAACAATCCCAACAAGGTCAAAAAGCTCAAGAGTTAGTGTCACACATAAGGAAAAGGGCCATAAATAAGGAAAATGAAAATGCCATAATAAACAATGCCATGGGCCACACACAATGGATATGAAGACGTTGCAAATAAGGGACATAAAATGTCACAACAAACAAGGTTAAAAGCCGTACACAATGAACATAAAGATGTTAAAAATAAGGTTAAGGGGCCACACACAATATATAAACATAAAATAATCTATCATACAAGAGAGTAACAATATCAATGGAGCATAAAATAAGTTAATACTAGTTTACACCATTCATATGTATCAGTGTCGCATTGTTGTATAAAACCATATTTATGTAGCATAATGTAGAATTAGTAACTAATGTCACATGTGTAAGCAATCTAGACAAATAAACATGTTAGAAGAATCACAAAAAGATATAACATGTAATAATGAAATCTATGAGATAATATTTCCCTAGTATCAACATGACCACTCTGTTGAAGAAATTCTAACATTTGTATGTCTATATGTAATCTATATGTCTTGCATTGCACTCATATACCTCATGAAAGGCATTGTGATGAAAATAATATGCCTTCTCCCAAACATGTGATAAATAATATAGTTTAACAACTAATGTCATCCTCATATCTTAATTTTATTTTTTTGCATACTTTGTATTTTCTTAAATTTTTTTATTTTTTTAATATTTTTGAAATATGAAAAGTGTTAGCCAATGATCCCATTAATGGGAGGACCATGGAGAGTGATTTTATTGGATAATATAAGGGTCACCTATCATGACTGAAAGGTACTATATGTAGGCATATTTTAATATGATAAGAAGTCACGAGCTATACGATAACTATCATGATCACTATTCATAAATCATGTGTATGATGGGCAACTCTAGAAGGTTGAGGAATTTATGGGGTTTGTTATATTAGGAGGATGTCTTGATACCTATGTTTTGGAACACACTAAAGTATTTATGGTACTAAGTACATGTTATAGGATATGATAGCCTCTATGAGCCTTGAATAACTCTCTAATGTGATGGGAACCAAATAGTTGGTTTTTTAGTAGATCCAACTACTTTCTTCTCAATTGGTGTACAAAAGGATCTTTCATATGTGTAACCACTGGTTTTATATATTGATCCTATATAGGTGTATCAAAAACTTGTGGTGATGGAGTGGGTGGAGGAGGATATACCACTAGCTGTAGAGGGTAATCATATCTTACACATATAACTGTGACTACATTTTTGTAATGTATGCATTTTAGACAATGATGTATTGTAGATGCTACTACATGAAGATTTTACATCTAATGGGATCCTAATAATGTGAAAAATACCTAATTAATTTGCATAACTATTAATGAAGTGGATAGTATGGTATATCCCACACGAAGAGGAAGAACTATGTGTCTAAGGGTATTTTGTTTCTATACATAGAACTCATTAACTATTCTTGATGTATCTTGTAGATCTTATCATGTGTATCCAAGGGAGTGGAAAAGTTTCATTATGAACATGATATCACTTGACCCATTATTAATAATGACACTAGGTATGGGTTGTTCATTGATATAAGATCATATGAATAATGCATGAAAATATAAATAATCATTGACAATATCATTGCCATCAAATGTGATCATAGGATGTAGTAGTGAGGTGCCAATAAGTGTACCAATAATTGCATCTATTGGGTGATCATATGTTGTAGGTGGATGATGCATATTGTAATTTTAAAGTATCCTTAGTTTCTATCATCTCATGTTTTGGAAATGAATCATTGAATATTACCAGGGTATGATTTTTAATATTCTATTATCTAAATTTCATTGTAGGGGTGATCAAATCAATAGTGTTATCATCGATAAGATCTCATATCATATATCTTAATGTAAAGCATTTGGTCATTGAATGTCTCAAAATTTAATGATAGTCATTATGTGCATTGTTATCATAGTTGTTTTTTATAGGCTTGTTTGTGTATTTTAGAAATTCAAAGATCACATAAATGTTGATTAGTTCCTTGTTAGTAAAATGATAAAAATCCATGCTTAAAAATAAACTAGAACCAAACACTCTTGCCTAAGAGATAGGAGGATCATAACATAATGAACAAGATCAAAAAATATAGATAAAAATAACAAAAGTAATTTACCTCTTTTATCAAATTTGATTTCCACTTGTTGGCATAAAGATGTTCATGCTCAGTTTATGACATTCGAGACTCTTGTCAATGCTTCTCCATGGTGGTAGCACTTCTCTAATTGTCACTTGTGGCTTGGTGTGAATATTGAGATAAAATGGTCATTAAAACACTACTCTCAAAAGATTCTTGAATGCATTCTTATAGAATAACCTTACACACAAAAGCTTATTGGCATATGGTGTGGCACTTGTATTTATAACTCTAAGAACTAATGCTAACCCTAGGAAGGTTATGTTAAATTCTAACTTTGGTTGAGTTTAAAATAACCTATGTTGAATCAGACTAACCTTAGGTTGGGTCAAAGCACTCATAAGATCTTGAAACCTTAGTTTTAGATATTTATGAGCCATGAAAACTCACTTTAGATATTTTTGAGGTTGTGACTCATATTTTTGAAATATTTAGGAATTAATAAATCACTTTATTAACTCCTTTGACTTTTGAATTCATATTTGGATAAAATTTATTTTTTGATAAATAGAATTCACTAATTCAACTTGAAATTTTTATTTAGGCAAGTTAATTGAGATTTGAAATGTAATTAATCTTACTTAGGGATTTTTGGCTTTTGTAAATTGTTTTAAATGTTATTAATTAATAGTTCAATAGGTTAAAAGTGTCAAATTATTAGATTATAATTTGACAAGGGTTGAAACCAAACTAGATTATTGGTGTATACAGGGTAATACTCCAAATAAACAAGACCCACCATGTTTTTGAGCAATTAAGTCCCTTACACAGAAATTTTTTGGCATTCAAGTGATCTCTAGGCTTAAATTGCATAGTGTACTAAAAATTGAATTGAATCCTAGTTTAAGCATTAAAGTGGCTAAAACTAAATGTCTATAGTTTTTCCCTATTTGAGAAGGCATTACGAGATACGCAGATAGTAAAATATATTTAAAGAATAAAAAATCTATTAAAATGAGCAATTCATGCCTAAAAGGTGGTCAACAAGCCCTTGATGCCCCCTTGAGGGAGTGGGTGACAAAATAGAGTCATCAAACATTCTTTTGAAATGAATAAAATGACATGATCTAGTGATAATAGGGCTGAAATTACTGAATTTCTTAAAGACAATTATAAACAATAATGCTGACAGAGTCACTAATTTGCCCAAAGATGATTATAATCAGTAACAAAAGGTGTGACACTAGTTTGCCTAAATGTGGTTATAAGTAGTAGCACATATATGTGCCCTAATAGGGTAGTAGAATAAATACTGATTTACTTAAAGACAGTTATAATCAGTAATAAAATGCAAAACATTGATTTACTCAAAGTTGGTTATAATCAATGATGTAGACATTTTTTCGATAGGGAAAGTGGAGTAGGAAAATAATGATTTTCCCAAAGGTAATTATAATCATTAGCATGTGATGCAAAAAAGATAATTTTCCCATAGGAGGTTATAATCATTAAATTGGTTGAAAAGAGTGATTTGCTTAAAGGTGGTTATAATCATTCACATGTTTTAAATCATGTGATTTAAAGTGAGTTTTCCATATAAAGACATAATATATCATTGATCGATCAAAAAATAATTTGTTACATGGGGCAAATCATTAAGGGTATCTTATGAAAAAAATATGTAAAAAAATTTACGATGAGTTGGCAAAAGATAATAATACATTTCTAGCCTAAATGTGAGCTTGAAGATGCACATTTAAAAAAATATGGGATATAGGTAGAAAAATAGTGTTATTAAATGGGTCTCTAAAGTGGCCCAAAAATATGGGATATAGGTAGAAAAATAATGTTATTAAACGGGTCTCTAAAGTGGCTCAAAAATATGGTTTGGTTATAATACATCCAAAAACTAAGGCACATAAGATGAAATGACACATAAAACAAACCATAGATATAAAAAATACACTTCTTAAAGTGCACATAATGAACTATAGGCCCTAGGGGGTAAAAAAATTCAAAATTTTGGCTATATATTCACCCTTGAGGTGAAAAATAACTCAATTTCACCCTATCTTATTGGATTTTTTGAGATTTGGTTTTCTATGCAGTGAGCTAAGAAAAATGGCTCATGGGGGAACTAGACACCACATTTTAGAACACGTGAGAGAACACATGTAGCCACCCCATGATGGATGACTGGTGAGTAATTCCAATCTTGTTATTAATATCATTTTTACCACATTTAATGAATGTTTTAGGTTTAAAAATGGTGAAGTCACCATTTGCATTTTAGGCCAAATGATAAATTTGCCAAAGAAAATGATGACTTTGTATGAAGTTATCATTCTTAGAAATGGAAAAAACACTAAAATTAGGTGGAAATCACCAAAATGGCAATCTCACCAATGTTTAGGTGAAGTCACCATTTTCATGATAATAAAAATGGTGATATCGCTTAAAAAGGTGTAATATCACCTAAATAACAAATTCACCATTTAGGAAAATAACAACTTTGCCTTAGAAACCAAAATTAGCTGGGTCAGGGACTCGACAAGGGTCCAACCTCTTGGAAAGGGTCAACTAAGCTTAGTAGACTAGGCATAGGATCATGCAATAACATAGAGTTAGGATGACACTAACTTATCTATGTTTTCATAAGTGACTAGTAGTGCTAACATGTTAGGATCAATGTTCACACTATATACGGACCCCTAAGGTTTGGATATAGGATATGGTTACATTCTTACAGACACTAGACCTTCATGATGTGGCACATATATTAGTCATATGGGTAGATCAGGTATAATTGAACATGTTAGCTGAGCATTGGCACAATTAAACTTATATATTATACTTGCATACTAGAGAGGTGAATGTGACACTTGAGGATACCTAGCATTTCTTAAAGTTACCAATGCATATATGGTGACTATTATAAACACCGCCATCATAATGACATGTGGTTTTCAATGACTTGGTCATTTACTATGGTATCCCCATGTTTCAGGGGAAGGTTGATATAAACCTTATTAAGACATATACATACATTCAACTCAATGCTTTATCTACTGGAGATCTATCACCACTAGTTATTGTTTATAGGGAGGTAGTTGTGCTCATGGCCATTGCCAATAGAATTTTACTACCTTACAAGAGAAATCAGTACTTTCTTTTCTATTATCAGATGTTCGATGATATTACACCATAAATTTTCAATTAGAGGCCCTACCTCACATACTAGATGCAATGGTTTTGAGATGGGTGGTATATGGTCTTTATGATGACTATATGCTTTTTGACTGGGAGATAGTCCCACATTATTGAGGAGTACCTCCTTGATCGGGTACTTTGGAAATTCAATTTCATATAGGATGTACCTAAAGGGTTGAGATAATTTTTACATATGACCTGAGAGATCAATTTGGATACTCCTATTATCCAAAAGAGTGTGGCTACTATGAGTTATTTGAGTGTCCTTATAATTGCTTGGGCTTATGTAGGAGTAGTTCTAGATGTAGGGGTTACTCTAGCCTATATACATTGGTGGGTACAAGTATGCCCTTTGAGGCTGACAGTTATAGTAAAGGTAGGGGGATAGGTGCCCATGGACATTGAGGAGATGGAGGTCCAGACATGAAGAAGCAGTGGCATCACCTGATAGGATAGTGATGGTGAGGGGGGAGACAATGGTGATCACTTTGATGAAAGAGATGGCGGAGGATATGGAGATGGAGATGATGGGGATGATGGCCTAGATTTGATGGTGCTTGATCCTAACATGGTAGGGGTTGTAGTAGCTCAAATTGATTTAGGATAGGTAGGGCCTTCTAACACATAAGTGGATTTAGGTTAAGTAGGGCCTTCTGGCATAAATACAATAGGAAAATATACATACAAGCTAGAGTAGGATATTATCATCACTCAAATAAGAGAGATTTTAGGTTTAAAATGATAGGTGGATGATTTGTAGAGCACCCTAGATATATGAAATGATGACATGACTCATATTTAGTCAGAGATAACTCAACATGAGGCCAAAATAGATAGGATGGTATAGGTGCAGGGCTAACTTACCATGAAGAGGGATCATACCATTAGAGATTAGGCATTGACCACTATTAGTAGGCTCAGGCGAGAGTGAGATGTAGCTCAAGGAGCTGTGACACATGCCAAATTCTTGTAAATTATCATGGATTGCCTTTAGACTAAGGATGAGGCTTCTTATTATTGATGAGCCTATGAGATGACCATGCCCAGGGACCAATAGGTTGCTTTGTTAGAGGTTTGTGATGTATAAAGGGTAGTTAACATCTCTGGTCAGTCTCACACTAGGACTCACATTACAGGTGCCTCAGGTGAGTTTATCCATCAACCACAATCATCACCACCAGGACCTTTAGGGCCATCAGGTTCACCTCTAAACATAGGTCCCATGGACACACAAAGCCAAAGTTAAGCATAGGGATCTTTGTATTTTGGCATATATATTGTACTTATTATATCTATTGATGTATTTTGAGACACCATTATGATATGTATATATCCTCTATGTATTATGACATTTAATATAGCTTGACATTTAGTTTTAGATCTTTCAAGGCTGATGGACATGTATATGATATTTTTTTGATATATATACACAATACCATGTTGTTATCTTATTTATCTCATTTTTAACATTGATTAAAATTATGAATGTTTAACATTGTTGTTGTTTATTTTCATATATGCTTTATTCATTTACTACTTATGCCATGTTTAAGAGATGTTCTTCTATTGGCTATCATTTGATTATGATGTTGACTCATATGTATGCTTATTCAGAGATGCACGTCTATATAAACACATTATAAATCATATTTATCTCTTTATTACTCATTGGATTCAGATTTGTGTTAGGGCATTTGGTTGGTTTTGATATATTAGAGAAGTATTGCCATAACATTGATCAGATAGTCTCTATATGCCTAGTTTTTACTTTATCTTGTGATATTATGCATCATAGTTATGAACAACTAAAATGACAATATATACCCCAAGAATGAAAAAAATAGTTTAAATGTAAATATAAATAATGTAGGAATAAGATATGAAAGACAAAATCCCAAGTGCAAATATAACAAATAAACTAAGTGTATGACTAAATACAAACATTCAAAACCTAAATACATGATATGGAGACTTAAGTGTAAATAAAATCTAATAATCTTATGGCAACTGAAAAATAAAAAAGGTAAAAAGGAAAATAAATTCAAAATAAATAAACAATAATGAAACAAACACACAAAACAAACAAATAGATAAAAACAAATAAATAGATACAAACAAATAAATAGATAAAGATAAATAAATAGATATAAACAAACAAATAGATAAAAATAAACAAACAAACAACCAAAACAAATAAATAAAGACAAACAAACAAATAAATAAATGCACAAACACCAACAATTGTACGAACAACAAACAAGACCAAAAATAAACAATAAGACTACAAAATAGATAAAACCAACTAAACAAATAAATAACAAAACATCAATAAATAAAAATAAATAAATAATAAATGAACAAACAACAAAACACCAATAAAAAAATAAAAATAAATAACAAACAAATAAGACACAAACAAACATAACAAATACAAATAAATTAAAGTTATATAAACAAACAAAACAAATAAAGATAGATAAAACAAATAAATGAAGCTAAACAAACAACAATACACAAATAATGGTTAATCACAATGTGTGCAAACATAATACAAATTATTCATGCATGTGTAATAGAGGTGTTACTTTTGATGACAAGGTGATCCATAAGCTAGGTAGTAATTACATAGGTAAAATAATACAAGAATAAATGGCATAATGTTTCCCCTAAGATATAGGGAATGACACAAATAATACTATAAATTTTATCCTTAGGTTATAGGGGATAATGAAACAAAACAAACAAAATGGGGGGAATAGAAGATAAGGAAGCGGTAGCCGAGCTAACTCCAAATGCACTACGCAAGTGGAAACTACCTACATATTTCCATAGACACAAGATCTAATGTGAACTTCAAGCCAAATATAGTTCTCCCAAGATATGGGATACAATAAAATGAATAATAAGAAAACATGATTGTCTTGTAGAGGAGAATGGGAATGATATCACAAAATGGCAAGTGCATGTATATAAAGAGAGATGATGTTTTACAATCATAAAATCATCAACACAAAAAAATCGTGCAAGCGCAAGAGTATGGTTTAAGGTAAAATCATATTAAAAGTCAAGAGATGAGTATCCACTAATGAGATGAATTGGTAATTCATAGTGTTTACTATTGACTATTTTGACCACAAATAGGTCAACCCCCTATAGTTTAAAAATTATATAGGAGTCTACTAGAGTCAAAATGTGTTCCATGGTCCTAGATAGGGGTCTTATAATGTGTCTTTAGCCTTGGTCATAGTCAATTTTAGTCCTTAGTTGGTTATATGTCATATACGGTCATTTTTGGGTCATTTGTGAAGCTTGTATGATTTTCATAAAGAGAAAAGTGTTCTAGAGTGTAATTCAATGTTCCATGTGTCATTGGAAGTTAGAGATATTATTTTATAATTTATAAAATTTAGGTGCAAAGTTAGAACAAGAAAATCATGCAGTTAAAGACAATTTTTAGTTAGTTGTATGACTTATGCAAGAGTTTTGGCACATGTGGAAGGATTTTCAATGACATTTTAGGTCCATTGAAATAATTTCCATGATTGATAAACTTTGAAGGTCCCAAAAATGGCATAAAATCATTCCATTATTCCATCACTCTCCTACGCAGATAGAAATAGTCAGTCAGTTTTCTGATGGTATGATCAACATGAGAGGAATCATGTTGAATGCTTCTGAGGGATGTTATTAATATTGGTATACTTATATTTCATGGTGAGATTTAAAGGATTGGTTGAATTTAAAGGATTGGTTGATTTTTATTTATGAACCAATGCTAAGAAGTCTACTTCTATTTTTTGCATGCTCATCCCCATCACTTCAAGGTTTCTCTTATGTTTGGGTTGGTCTATACAAACCAATTATTATATATGATTATTAGGAACATGGCCATTATTATCACATGGTATTTAGTCCTTTTTTTACATTTTTAAGTTAAGGTTTGAGTAGAACACTTCATATTGATAGTGAGGGACACCATCACAACCTGTAGATAGGTTTCACCTGTTGCACAGTCATCCTACCTGTAGTGGATTCAAAATAGAGGTAGAATGTGTTTCCACACTCAAATTTCATGGTGATTAGCTGAAATTTGGAATTTTATGTCTCAATTTGTTCTAAGTGAAGTGAAGAACTAGTACACACACATAGTTAGCTTCTTCAAATTTGTCACCTACAATCAAACCAACTTGAGAACTAAACAGTGATATTCATGAGACAGGAAGGTTTTCAAAATGGTATGAAGTATTCTGAGATGAAAAAAAGTAGATTGAGACATTAAAAGGTTAAGATATTGGTTATGATAACTAATTCAACATATACATAGTCATATATCCTACCTTCATTGCCTTATGTACTACAATGACACCTATAGGAAGCTCATATGGAGGTCTGAAGAACATTGAAATGAAGTTATTGAAGCTTGTTTGAAACTCCATTAAGGTTTAGGACCATTGAAAGTACCATTGTAATAGTTATGGATTCATCATATTTTAGACATACTTGAGAGTCATGCTCATAAGTTGATAAAGTTACTTCAAGGACATGTTACCTTAGATTTTTCAAAACAGGTATTTTACCTTGCTTTTGACCCTTCCATGGTAAGGTGACATGAGGTTTAGACAAGTCTGAGTGCTTCCATCTTATAGACCAATCATAGGGGAAATAAATTGTAAAGGAAATTGGTTATTTGGACAAAGGAGGATGACGTAAGGATGGTTTCAAATTCAAGCAATATTCTACTGTACACACTTAGTCATCTACAATATTCTTGAGGCTTAAAATGGTCTTTTCAATGCAATATGACATGAAACTGGTATACTTTTAAAAAAAGTGACCTTATGTGAGTCAAATATGATAATATACCTCTAATATAAATCAAATTATTTTATGTTCAATGCTTGATTTAGATCATCACCTATAGGAGGACCCTAGGTTTCTCAAATGAGGTGTCTACAATCAAGTCTGCAACATACAATG
Organism: Torreya grandis; assembly: GCA_037957365.1. Taxonomy (NCBI): domain Eukaryota; kingdom Viridiplantae; phylum Streptophyta; class Pinopsida; order Cupressales; family Taxaceae; genus Torreya; species Torreya grandis. The sequence goes on along the minus strand of JARHVA010001662.1, from coordinate 1,313,058 downwards.
TGTTGGCATTGTAAATTGAGAGCATAGCTTGAAAAAAAATGAATCCATTTGAATGTAAATGATATATGACCTAAAAATAAACCTAATATATTGGATAACCATGATTTTACATTGGTAAACACCTATATGGGTCCCTTTTTTGTTCTCAAAAGGGCACTTGTAGGCTGACTATAGACTGATAGCATATTGGAAGTTGGTAGTTTGACTGTTGGTTTAGTCTTAGGCCTAATATGAATATGATTGAATAATATATGAGCTTAGAGACTCTAATAATATCTTAATTCATTGAACACCAGGGATAAATCATGAAAACACCACTTACATAGGTCTTTTTGGCCTAAGATAAGTACATCTATAGTCAACATAGTTTGACAACTAAGTATAGGCAATTAGAGAGAAGTACAAGATGGAGGTTGGAAAAGGTTGTAAGATAAATTGATCATGATTAAAACACCCTAATAGTGGTGATGACCATATCACATGGTGATTAAGATAAGGAAATATATTTAAGAGATTTTCAACCTTCAACCTACACTCAATATATAAACCGTGCACACAGTTAATGTTACATAGTCTATCTTGAGGTTTTTTGATGAGTTGAAAGGCCTATTGATGTGATAAAAATTTTAAAATTTTGAATATTGTCCTCAATACCTATTTTATCCTCTCACAACCTCAGTATAGCTAAGCATATAGGGGAAGTTCCCTCTATTCCATCTGAGATAGAGGGCACTCCCAGGAGGCAAAACTATAGACTTGGTGGGTAGATGATAAGAGAAGGTGTTGGGAAGGATTGGAAAATTCAAATAAGGGTGTAGAGATTTATTTAAAACATTAAAAAACATATAAAATACCTCATTATCATAACAAACCACTCAAAGGTGGTTATGGGTAATTATGCATAGTCATGCCTATTAGGCTTAGACTAAACCTAAAGCCCTACAAGGTTATAAGTTCATTTCCAAGGAAAAATGAATCTTCCCACACATTTTATGAAATTTATGGGGATATATTAGGTGAATTGGATCCATTAAGTTATAGATAACAATCAAAATAAAGCCAATTTTGGCTCAAACCTATCATAGGGTATGCATAATGCACTTAAGGAGCTCGATAGGCCATCTTTAAATGCTCACACCAGTAAAAACACTATGCATGAAAATCCAAAGAGTTAGGGTTTGTTAAATAGGGTACTTAACATGCTATTAATTGAATTGTTTTGAGGTTTCAACATCATTATTATATGGACAATCCTTAAGAGTTTGAAACACTTTAAACCTTCTTAAACCTTTGTCAAAGACCCGATTGGAAAGAGATGAATTTAGGAGGGATAGTTTTTATTAGAAATGGTTTTATACCTACATATGAGTCTCCTATTCTCTTCCCCAGATGATTTATCTGAACCCTAATTGTATGGACATGCCTAAAACAATATTTTATTGTAGGTTTTTATGTGCTTTATAGGTGAAAAGTAAAGTTGAAGGATGAAGATCATTGGGTAGGCTAAATTTTGCCATATTCTAATTAATTATTTTCATTTATTTCCAAAAATATGCATAAAAAGTCTTTGTTAACTGATTCACTTCAGGCAGTTTGTAGGAGATAGTGAAGATGAAGAATGACTGCCAAGTGAGAGGATGAAAAGTCCAATTGGGGGTACTTTTAAGGTTTGATTAATGTATTGAAACAAAATGGGACTATTTAAAGGTGTCATATCATGCCATACATAGATTTTATTGAAAAATTGAAGGAAATTTTGGTGATAAATGTGAAGACAGACCTATAAGGCTAGTGATGGTAACTAAAAATGGTGAGAACAAGTGTCTAAAATAATAACAATGGTTAGGAAAGAATCTAATGAATACTAAATCTTATATATAACCCCTCCTTGATAGTGCACAAGTGGAAACTCTCCCTAGTCTAGTCTTGAGGAGTCAAAATATGCCTAATCATGAAGGCAGTTTCAAGAAGCCATTTGAAGACCCGTGTGCCAAGTTTGGAGAGTTGTCATGCTTCAGGTGGACATTTTTCCAAGAGGAAATTCCAAATTTATATTATCCACTTCATCCTTCTAAAACATAACTGATTTTCATGCTTTGACAAGTCAAATTATGACCCTTGAACTCTAATTTTTTCTCTCTCTTATCATACTCTATAAATGCAAGCCATTTTGGCTCTTGTATGGGATTTACACACTTGGTATGGTGAAGCCATACTAGTTTGATAATTTAATTTGAATTTAAATATGATATTAAATATATTTTTGAGTTTATAAACTATATTTTCTACGTGTGTGAAGAGATGTATAGTGAATAGTCAAGTGATTGATATCCATTCTTCCATGTTTGATGCAAGTTGTTCCACTCTAATCGGTCACATGAAGTGTTGTCAAGTGTATGGCTCTATTTTCAAGTGTAAAATTAGACTTAGTGTCTATAAATAATCTCTATTTCACTTACCTTGAGTAGCTTTCATGCATATCACCTCCATGTTTGCAATACTAATGTTAGAGTATTTTAAGACTTTAAAGCTAGTGTTGTAGGTCATGTCTCTTTGTGCAAGTGTATGATAATATTATGGAGATTATATGGTGTATCACCCCTTTATATTATATTAATTTTATGTTTATTTTTATCCCCTTTTCATCCAAACAATCAATTAGTGTAGGTGATAAGCACTTAATGATCAATCTAGGGAGCTATCCCTTAAACCTAGAGGTCTACCTCTACTATAGGCAACCCACATGCCTAGAGGTATTCTAATGTTTCCAAAATTATAGAGTAGGCTTGAACAACCTCCTATAGTGTGAAATATTTGGTGACAATAGTTATATCATGCCAAATGGGACCATTGTCCTAAAGATAATTTGTTAAGGTGAATGCTGGTCTTGACAATATCATAACTATATATGGTGTTCTACTTAGCATTTGGTAACTCCATTCAAGGTAAAATATGGTTTTATACCATTTTTTTATCATATTATTATGTTCATACTTCATGGTCCTTACTAGGTCATCTTCTAGTTTAGTTTTCAATCCCATAAACCCAACTCTTCAATCTGAACTTTCTATTAAAGTTTGACATCCTCAGCCTATTCTGATTTTTGGAGAGCAAGAGGAATTTTCTAGTCAAGAAGATCAAGAAAGTGAAGAAAAACTTGAGGAAAACATGGCTAGGTAGCATGCCTTCCCAGCCTTCATAATTTAAAATCCAATTCATCTTGGTGCATATGATGACATTCCCCCTAATGCTACAAAAGTGTTCCTACATTTAGTGATGAAGGTCATATCACCCCTAGTGAACATATTATGGATATATCAAAATTATATAGTTTTCACAATGTCACTAAAGTCAAAATTACTATTAGATTCCTTTCCATGTCCCTTAGAGGGAAAGCACTTGACTGGTATAGGACTTTTCCTAGAGGTTGTCTCGTAACTTGGGATGATTTTGGAGAGCTACTAACTCCAAGGTTTGAAAACAAGAGTGATCACACATCACTCATCCATCAACTCAATATGATTCAACAATGCATGATTTTAATGAGAGATTATAAAGGACTTGGCATAGGTTTCCTCCTCCCATAAGTCTACCTACTACCTTTATGTTTCCCACATATTTAAGGGATATTGGTACTGACATAGCCATAATGGTGCAATCCATGGGTGGCTACACCTTACCTAAAGCATATGACCTTACCACCAAAGCTGAGAATGGCCTCATAAAATTTGGAAATTTCCTCCAAAAGTGTCCATTCCTCTTCTACCAAATACTTATGCTACTACTCCAAATGTTTACCAAATTCTAAATGCCAATACCAAGCCTAGAACTACTCCTAATAAGGTAGGTGATGCCATGGATAATGATGAAAAGATTTAGTAGTTGAAAGCTCAACTTAGGATAGAAAGTCTATAGCAAGGTGTTCATAAAAAACCCTACCCTATCTTCACTAAGGAAATAGGTTCTTACCTCAACAATATGTGCAAGGGAGAGGTCAAGTGAAGCCTAACTTCAATAGGCCCGCTAATGCATACAATCCAACTTCCACCTCCAACACAAGAGTAATGGTACCAATTCATAGAAAATTAGTGTAAGGAGAAGAATGGAAACAAGGTCAGTTCATGGATGCCAATGAAGGTGGAGAGAAATATTTGGTATCCCAAGGAGGAGTTACTCCTCAATTATCAATAAAAAATGAAGTTATCATGCAAGCAAATGAAGGATGGCAGCCTCAAGGAGTGAGTTTCACTAAATTTCTAGTTGAAGACACCTATGTTCTCAACCAAGGTATTTTAGTTGCAGATAATATAAGGGAAAAAATTAATGATCTAGGAGATGCTAATGGTGTGCCTACAAGTTTAATTAGTCCTCCTATAAGGCACTGACATATGAAAACAAGCATGACAACCCATAGAACTTCTTCAAATCAATATGTTGGAAGGTCTACTCAAGGTGTTCCAATGTCTCAAGATACAAACACTTCCTTACCTTCAAGGACTCAAAAAGGTGAGTACTCATTATTTGAACATTGTTTATTCTTTGAATAATGCTAAGGCATATATCTCTCTTTAGGATGTCTTTCACATGCCTGGCAAAAAAGAACTCTTACAAAGGTAACTTTACATAATTCATGTTATCCCTCCGTTATAAAGCCATGATAATGGTAATATTGTTCTCACTAATGCTCCTAATAACATTGTGGAACCCTCTACCAAATCTGAAAATCCTCCATCCTTCTACCTCACTCTCATTATGGGGGATAAACTTGTTCATAACTGCATAGTTGATAGTGGAGCTAGCACCTTAGTGATGCCCAAAGTTGTAGCTGATAAACTGGGTCTAAAGTATTGAACCATATAGTAAAGGGGTACTGTAACTTGATGGAACACCTGCTAAGTCAGTAGGATTAGTTAAAAGTTTGAAAGTTTTCCTTCATGATTATCCTAGCTTCCCCATACTTCAAGACATTATGGTTGTTAAATTGCCTGCTCACTTTTATATCTACCTCTCAAAAGATTTCAAAGCCAATATAGGAGACTACCTCTTATCTGATTGGTCCTTCTTGGCCTTTACAATAAGGTATGGAGAAAAGTTAACCATTATAACTCAAGCACTAGATAAATTTGACATTGAGCCCTATGTAGAAGCAAGCTCCAATTTCAATTGTGTCATAAATGATCATGAAGAGTCTATCATGGATGATGGGACATATTCTATGCTTGAAAACACATCTAATTTATTTTTGGATCAGTATGGTGCAAAAACCTATGGACATGGTCCATATACCTATTTTGAGCAAACTAATCTTGGCACATACATAATCCATGAGGGAGCATATTAAAATTCTAAGCTAAGTCTTGAACACTCTTTTTCACAAAATGGTGAGGGCATTTACCTCATTCACATGTATGATGATGATAGTTTATAAGGCATGATAGATCAATATGGTGAGAATAATAATGTCATTCTGTTTCTCTTGAGGAAAGAGTCCTTGAACATGATATCCATGAGGAAGAAGATGACCTATGACAAATATTAAATGCCATAAGTCAAGAGTTTGAGCAATTGAGTAAAACTACTTCTCCTCCTAAGAAATGCATATCTGATGAGTATGTTGATGAGCCTAAAAATTAGGTTGTTGAGTGTCTTGTTAAACATAAAAATGAGCATCAAGCTGCCATCAAAGAGTTTGCAGTCATAAAGGAACCTAGTGAAGCTACTATCCAAGAAGTTACAGTCATAAATGAGTCTCATGAATCCAAGGTAGATATGTTTATGCTTGAAGAACATTCAACACCTCAATCTGAGGTTGAACCACTATCAGATGTGTTGGAACAGAATGAAGACAAACTTGATCATCCTATAAATCAAGTATATTATAACCAAGAGGAAGGTAATGTTGAGCTAGATATCGTGCTTCCTAACACTCAATTTAAGAAGTACAAATTGGATATGATAAAGATCAATCAAGCTACAGACCTAAACATGATACTTTGAGGGAAAGAGGGAATATTCATGAAAGCTCAAAGTAGTCCACTTAAAGACAATAGAAGAGTTAAGGATGGTAAATTTTTTGATCATCCATATAAACAAGTATTTTTTGACAAGCCAATTCTACATGATAGGTTAATTTTATAGAGAAACAAAGATGCAAGAGGAACCATATTTGAACTTGGTTGAATCATGGTGAGTTGTTCTTCACCTCAATTTTGAGCTCTTGTACATATTAGGATAGGTGTGTCTTTGTTTTTGTTGTGTGTGAGTTCCATAAGTGTTATTGAGAACACATGTGTTTGATTTAGTGTGTCTTGTTTTCTATTGTTTGGTGTGTTTTTAGAGCTAATTGAGTGTCAAATATATACATAGGTGACTCCATAGCCCAATGGATATGAGTAAGCTACTGTTCTTTGGCATAGCTAGCTTACTACCCCTAAGAAATTGCCATGATTATTGACTATTTTGACCACAAGTCAAAATAAGTCAACCCCCTATAATTTAAAAAATAGATAGGAGTCTAATAGGGTCAAAATGTGTTCCATGGTCCTAGATAGGGGTCTTATAATGTGTTTTTAGCCTTGGTCATAGTTAATTTTAGTCCTTAGTTGGTTTTATGTCATATAAGGTCATTTATGAAGCTTGTAAGATTTTTATAGAGAGATAAGTGTTATAAAGTGTACTTAAACATCCCATGTGTCAGTAGAAGTTAGAGATATTATTTCATAACTGATAAAATTTAGGTCTAAAGTCTAAACAAGAAAATCAGGTAGTTAGAGGTAGTTTTTAGTTAGTTGTATGGCTTATGCAGGAGTTTTGGCACATGTGAAAGGATTTAAAGTGAACCTTCAAGTCCCTTGAACCCATTTCCATGCTTGATCAGATTTGAATGTCCCAAAAATGGCATAAAACTATTCCATTCTTTCATCGCTCTCTTAGGCAGATAGAAATAGCTAGTTGATTTTATGATGGTACAACCAACAAGAGAGGAATCAAGATGAATTCTTCTAAGGGGTGTTAGTAATCTTTGTATAATTAAATTTCATTGTGAGATCCAAATAATTGGTTTATTATGCTCTATGAAGCAATGCTAAGAAGTTAACTACTATTTTCTACATGCTCATCACCATCACCTCAAGGTTTTTATGTTGTTTGGGTTGGTCTATACAAATCAGTTATTATACATGATTCTTAGGAACATTTCCATTCTTATCACATGGTCCTTAGTCATGTTTTCACATTTTAAATTTAAGGTGTGATTATAACATCTCATATTACTAGTGAGGAACACCATCATAGCCTATAGATAGGTTTCACCTATTATAGAGTCATCCTTCCTTTAGTGGCTTTAAAATAGTGGTGGAATGTGTTTTCACACTCAAATTTCATTGTGGTTATTTTGAATTTTGAATTTTTTGTCTCAAGTTATTCTATGTGAAGTGAAGAGACCAGTACACACACAACCAACTTCTACATAATTGTCACCTACAATCAAGCCAAATTGAGCACTAAAAGGTATTCAAAATGGTATTGAGTATTCTAAGATGGAAACAAAGAGATTAAGACACTAAAAGGTTAATATATTGGTTATGATAACCAATTAAACATATACATAGTCATATATCGTACCTTCACTGCCTTGTATACTGCAATGACACCTACAAAAAGCTCATATATAGGTCTGAAGAACATTGAAATGAAGGTGTCAAAACTTGTTTGAAAATCCATTAAGGTCTAGGAGAATTGAAAATGCCATTGTGATAGTTATAGATTAATCATATTACATATATACTTGAGAGTCATGCTCATAAGTTGATAAAGTTACTTCAGGGACATATTACCTTAAACTTTCTGAAACATGGATTTTGCCTTGCTTTTGACCCTTCCATGGTAAGGTGACATGAGGTATAGATAAGTATAAGTGCTTCCATATTGTATCCCAATAATAGGGGTAATTAATTATAAATTAAAGTGGTTATTTGTACAAAGGAGGGTGATGTAAGTGGGGTTTCCAATTCTAGCAATATTTCACTATATACACTCAATCATCTACAATATTTTTGAGGCTTAAATAGTCTTTTCAATGCAATATGATATGACAGTGGCATAATTTCAAGATAAGTGATCTTATGTGAGTCAAAGATGATACTATCCATCTAATATTAATCAAAGGAGTTGATGTTCAATGCTTGATGTATATCATCACCTACAGGAGGACCCCATGTTTCTCAAATGAGGTGTCTATAGTCAAGTTTACAACATACAATGTGTTGGCATTGGAAATTGAGAGCATAGCCTAAAAAAAATGACTTCGTTTGAATAGAAATGATCTATGACCTAAGAATCAACCCAATTGATTGGATAACCATGATTTGGTACTAGTAAACACCTATAGGGGTACCTTTTTTTCTCTCTAAAGGGCACTTACAAGTTAACTATGGACTGATAGTATATTGGAAGTTGGTAGTTTGACTGTTGGTTTAGCCCTAGGCCTGATATGGATATGTTTGAATAGGATATGAGATAAAATACTCTAATAATATCCTAATACATTAAACACTAGGGATATATCATGAAAACACCACCTATAGAGGTCTTTGTGGCCTAAGATAAGTACATCTACAATCAACATAGTGTGTCAACTAAGCTTAGGCAAGTGGAAAAAAGTGAAAGATGGAGGTTGGAAAAGGTTTTAAGATGAATTGATCATTATTATAATACCCTCATAGTGTTTATGACCATATCACATGCTGATTATGAAAAAGAAATATATCTAAGAGGTTTTCAACCTTCAACCTATAGTCAATACACAAACCCTGCAAACAGTTAATGTTACATAGTCTATATTGAGGTTTTTTGAAGAGTTAAAAATCTTATTGATGTGATAAATTTTTTAAAATTGGTATATATGGTCATAAATACCTATATTATCCTCTCAAAACCTTATTTTAGCTGATTAGATAAGGGAAGTGCCCTCTATTTTATCTCAGATATAGGGCACTCCCGGAGAGGCAAAATTGCAGACTTAGTGCGTAGATGACAAGAGAAGGTGTTAAGAAGGATTGGAAAATTTAAATAAGTGTGTAGATAGTTTTTTAAAACATGAAAAAGCATATAAAAACCTCAAATTCACAACAAACCACTCAGAGGTGGTTATGGGCAATTACGCACAGTCATGCCTATTAAGCCTAGCCAAACCTAAAGCCCTATAGGGGTCTAAGTTCACTTCCAAGGAAAAATGAATCTTCAAAATTTTTTTATGAACTTAAATAGGAGATATGAGGTGAATTGGATCCATTAATTTGTAGATAAAAATAATAATAAAGTCAATTTTGGCTCAAACCTATCATAGGGTATGCAGAATGCACGTAAAGAGCTCGATAGGCCATCTTTAAATGCTCACACTAGTATGGAAACTATCCATGAGACTCCAAGGAGTTATGGGTTTTTTAATAGGGTAATTAAAATTATATTATTATAATTATTTTGAGGTTTCAATGCTAGGATTATATGAATAATCCTTAAGAATTTGAAGCACTAGAAACCCTCCTAAACCCTTGTCAAAGACCTGATTGGAAAGATATGAGTGAAGATGAATTAAGGAAGGATAGTTTGGATTAGATATGGTTTTGAAACTATATATTACTCTCCCATTATCTTACCCACATGATTTTTCTAAACCCTAATTATACAAACATGCCTAAAATAGGCTTTCTTATAGGTTTTTATGTGTTTTGTAGGTACATAAGAAATTTGAAGGATGAAGATCATTGGGTAGGGTCAATTGGGACATATTATAACTCATTATGTCTATTATTTCCAAAAATATGCATAAAATATCTTCTAATAACTCATTCACCTTAGGCAGTCTGTAGGAGATAGTGAAGATGAAGAATGACTACCAAGTGAGAGGATGAGAAGTCCAATTGGGGGTCCTTTTAAGGTCTAATTCATGGATTGAAAGTAAAAGGGAATATTTATATGTGTCATATCACCCACTAAATGTATTTTATTTTGAAACTAAATGACTTTTTTTATGAAAAATGTGAAGATAAACTTATAAGGCTAGTGATGGTGGCTACAGATGGTGAGAACAAGTGTCTAGAAGAATACTAGTGGTTAGGAAATAATCTGATGATTATTGAATATTATTTATAAACCTTCCTTGATAGTGTATAGGTGTAAACTCTCCTTAGTTTTGTCTTGAGTAGTCAAAATATACCTAATCATGAAGGCAATTTTAATAATCCATTTAAAGACCCCTGTGTCAAGTTTTGAGAGTTTTCATGCTTCCGGTGGACATTTGTCTAAGAGAACCTTCCAGACCTCTATTATCCACTTCATCTTTTTGGAACATAAATAATTTTCACACCTTGACAAGTGGTATCATGACCTTTGAGCTCTACTTTCTTCTCTCTCTTCTCACACTCTATAGATGCAAGCCATTTTGGCTCTTGTATGGGAATTCCATACCTAGTATGGTGAAGCCATGTTGGTTTGATATTGTAATTTAAATTTAAATATGATATGAAATATATTTTTAATTTCATAAGATATTTTTCTAAGTGTTTGAAGATATGTATAGTTAATAGTCAAGTGATTGATATTCATCCTTACTTTCTCTCAATCCTTCCATGTTTGATGCAAGTTGTTCCACTCTAGTAGGTCACATAAAGTATTGTCAAGTGTATGGGTCTATTTTCAAGCATAAAAATAGCTTTAGTGTTTGTAATTAATATTTTTTTCACTTAGCTTGTGTATATTTCATGCATATCACCTCCATGTTTGAAATACTAATGTTAGAGTATTTTAGGACTTTGAAGCTAGTGTTGTACGTCATGTCTCTTCGTGTAAATGTATACTAATAGTATGGAGATATTGATTATGTATCACCCTATTAGATTAGCCTAATTTCATGTCTATTCCTATCCTCTTTTCATCTAAGCAATCAGTTAGTATAGGTGATAAGCACTGAAAGATCAATCTAGGGAGCTATCCCTTAAACCTAGAGGTCTACTCTACTATAGGCAACCCACAGACCTAGAGGTATTCCAATGTTTCCAAAATATTATATTAGTATTGAACAACCTCATATAAGGTGAAATATCTGGTGACAATATTTACTACATTTATGACTTGGAATGAGAATGAGCACACAAAATGATGATAACATTTAAATATAAATTACTCATAAAATAATGAGAGTGTAAGAAGATATAAATAGTCATTAGTGCATCAAATTTTGAACACACAATGATCACAATATGAACTCAAAAAATGGTGAGAGTGTATGACTAAGGAAAATAAGTATGGGGAAACTAAATGAAAAGTGGTTGTGAAATAGTTATGAGTCTTAGAATCCTAAAGACAAAGAAGTGGTCAAAAAATAAAGGAAGGCAATCGAGCTAATCTGTGATACCTCATATATATAAGTGATGCCTACATAGTCTATGTAGACCTTAGGACAATTTATTTCTCAAAAAAATGAGAGTGAATAAGACCAATGTGGTCTATAAATGAAATTAGACATATAAGATGGGGCCCATCTTAGAAAAAATTGATGGTTTTATATTTCGTATAGACATTCTAAGCCACTTTTCATGATTTAATGATTTTTAAGATTTTACATGTCCTTTGTATATGTTTAGATGTTTAGAATAATTACAAGATATAAAATGGTCTAACTTAAAAAATGGTGAGAGTGTTGGTAATGGTTGCTCGTAAAACTATGAGAGTGTTCAAACTTAAAATGTTTGTAAAATAGAAAGAATATTCAAAATTAAAATTATATTAAAATGGTTATAGAATTCAAACAAGGGTGATTAAGTTGACCTCAATGTAAATCAAATGCTATATCTACATAGTCTCGCAAGACCTCAAACCATTATAGTTCTACCTACACAAAAGGCGTTTGACTAAATATTGATAAGTTTAGGTATAGGTAAATGGTAAGGTAAAATGATGGTAAGGTGATGCATCAATGCATGCTAAAGGTGTTCCTAATTTTACTATAGGTGGTTGTAGTTAGGAAATAACAAAAATGGGTTACTGTTATTAATTTTCCCATAAGTGGTTATAATTAGTAGCACAAGTATAAAATGTAACAATAAATGAAGGATGCAATTGTTAGGACTAATGTCATACTACTTTCATATACTTCCACTCAAACATTTGATTCTGTATCAACTACTGAAATTGAATATGTCACAAACCATTGAACGTGCCCAAATTACAAATAAATCAAAACCAAGGCAAAATGTGACAAGTAGGGTTAGGTAAAAATAAGTGGGTGGAAAGGAGTTAAGTCATGATAGGATAATAAGGTGAGGCAAAAGGAAAGGGAAATGGTAAGGCAAAGGGAAAGACATAATAAATGATTCTATTATTCCTACTGATGTGGATATGTATGTACTAATAAATATACAATACAACTAGAATGAATAATGGGCTACAATGGTAATAGGGTCCCCCAAGTGATAAGGTAAGGCAAATGGTAGGGTATGAAATAACAACAAGGACAAGGCAAAGTAAATGATTCTATTTTTTTTATTGATGTGGAGATGATCATCTTGATCAATAAATGATATAACTAGAATGGTCAAATATCTAAATTGATAGCCCACACCCATTTTGAATAATTGCTCTATCAAAAAATTACTACTAATTTGGACTCCAATAATGTTGTTGTGATCTTCGTTGGTCGTTGATTTTGTTTCCTCCAAAATTCAAGATAAAATGTATTCATAGCCTCTATAAAAGAAATTACATCTAGGGATGGTAAATAAGGATAAACATTGGATAAAAGGTATGATTTAGAAATAGAGAAATAGATCACAATAGAATGTATAATGGTTGGGTAACAAATGAAGATTGATACTTTTAGGCACACAATTTATCTTATTCTATAATTGACATAATTTTGGTTATGGTGGGGTCGAAGAATTTTGAATATGATCTTGATAGAAATACAAGAATTTTTTATTGTTTGAGATTAAGAGATGCTGCCATCTAATTATGTTGTAGATTGGAAGCTGTACTGATGCTATATTTAATAATGTCTTCATTAAACATTGAAGAACTATTGTGCTTAATTATTAGCACCTCGAAAAGGTTTTTACCAATAAAGTTGTCTTGATTGTCCCATAACACCTCCAAGAAGGTTTCAATAAGGAATGTTGACTTTTGACTTTGATTGTATTCTACTACCTCAAATAAGGTTTCACTAGAATATGCCAAGTTTAGATTTTGATTAGCCCCTAGTACCTCTAAAAAAGATTCATTAGGAGATTGTTATTTTGCATGAATGTGGTCTTGGTCCCCTTGATATTTTGCAATTGATATGTAAACATGGATGTAGTTCAATAATGTGTGATTTTGTTAGTCCTAATTGACACTTGTGGGAGGTGAAATGTTAATATAATGGCTAGTTTGGTTGGTGTTAATGAAAAATGGAATGGTAATAGAATGGAAAGAGGTATCATAATACTTGTACAAGATACTATGATAACTTGTGTTGATGTTGAATTAATCATCTTCAAAAATCATAGAAGGATCACAAATGTATTAAAAGTGATTTGTAAGGCATGTGTAGTTAATGTTGTAACAATTATGAATGCATTCTAATTTTGAAACTAAGTCTAACTCAAGGGACTCTAAATCTAATGTTGATTCTACTTCTGATGTTAAATTTAAAATTAGTTTAAAATAGAATGTTACATCTTAATTCCTCTCTAATCAAACTATTTGATTATTTGTGGATATTTATAGTTGACAAATTTGATTTGAGTTATTTTTGACTAAGATTTGAGATATATGTTGTTATAAAATAGTTGGATATTACTTAGATTACATGATTATATTGCTATGAGTTAGATATAGTGTATATGTTTACATTATGAACATGTTGATTTGTTATTTCAAATATATTTATGACGTATGTATATCATGATGTTATGATCTAACTACCTACTTGTTGTAAAGTTAATGTATGAGAACTCATCCCTTAAATCATGATGGAGGGAGAGCATCATCAAAGATAGTGACGTAGATGGAGCTATTAAATGATGACAGAGAAAATGGTTAGAACCCTACATACACTATAATAGCTAACACATGTTAGATGCATAGTAAAATGGTTAACATAATGTGTTTTGATTTCATTTGCATTTGATAGTTAAACATGGTTGCTAGCATAGTTTAATGAGTTTTTCAGAACTCATTTTACATGATTTATGTGTGTGACCATTAAATTCTTTTAGAAATGTGATTTTCAAAATTATATTTAAATTCACATTTATCGATTGATTTATCCTTAAGCAATCATGATGTTCGAGTAGCTAATTAAATTAATAAATATAATAATTATTGTAATTAGTGATAAATTAGTAAAATATGATAAATTATTTTTTAAGAGAAAAAAAAAGAAAATAGAAAAAAGAAAACAAAAATAATAAATAAAGAAAAAAAGGGGAAAATTAAAATATAGAAAAAACAAAATTAGAAATATATTAATAAAATAAATAAAAAACAAATAAAAGTAAAAATAAAGAGAAAATCTTAAAAATAAAAGCCACGCCCTTTTTCATGAGGAAAATAAGAAAGAACTTAAGGGAAATAAAATGGGAGAAGGGTGCAACATACAAAGAAGGAAGAGAACTTGGAGCAAAAGGAAATTGGGAGGTTTTGATAGATTGCTTAGAACATGGAAATCAGGTAGGTGATGCCTTAAAATTGTTTTATCGAACATATATATTTAGAAATCTATATGTTTATATCTAATGGACTATATACTTTTATTTTGGATAATTATATTGGATGGGTCCACACATCTAATAGATATTAATATACCCATAATGGTTTGCTTATAAAATATAGAAACTTGCATACAAAACTTGGATCCATATACACCAAAATATATTCATACATATGTGCCAAATTCTATATGTAGTGAATTGTAGGGATGTGAGGTGATCTGTAGGTTGTTATTCCCTTTTTAATTTTTATATAATAAATGTATCATGGACAATACCAAGAATATTAGTATATGAACAATTTATATATATGGAGTGAACCAATTTGAGGATAGTGCGACGATCCATGTAATTATTTTTAGCTAGCTGTATATATTTATTGATAATGTTATCTTAGACATGCATGGCCTGTGTAAATAAAATATGCAATGATTTGAGTCAAGTTAATTAAATAGAGAGTTAAGGTTATAATTATGAGCTTATAAAGGGATGCCAATTTTTATTCATATATGATTATGATTATCAGAGCTATGACCAAGTCAACTTACCAAAATCCAAACTAACTCTACATTTGAATAGATTGATAGTTAACTGATACCATGATTAATTTCTCTCATACGATTTGATAAACAATATGAACATATTGGTATGAACAAGAATATAGTTGATATAGTTATAAGAATAATCACAAGAACAGTAATAAATAATGTTAATCATTGGAATAATGTATGAAAAGATTGGTATGAACAAATTTATATTGATTACAAACAAGAATATATATATGAATTGATATTCCAAATTACTTCAACGAACTGTAGTCAAATAACAATGTTTTCTATTAAAGTATAGTGAATTTATGAATAGTGACTCGTATGTAAACCTATCAAAACCAATGATCTGGAAATTTAGGTAAAGGGGCGATCTTCCTATATGAGTCATTACACTATCATTCTATGTAATTATTAGATATATGAGTTTCTACCCTTCAATCATTTTATATTAAACTTTATTTTTAGGTAGAATGAATATATGTGGTGGTTCCCATAATATTTCATATAATCTCAGCTGAACATTTTTGTATAACACTCTATCTTAATCTACCATCTAATTAAAACATAGCTTTTTATTTAGTTTATGAAGCAAAAATATCTTAATGAATCCTCCCTCATCTTATGATAGGTTTTATAGACATGTTATAGTTTATTATAGCAAGCATGTGAAATGCAATATGTAGCATGGATGAATGGTGGCATGCTTTAGGAGGATATAAAACCTCAAAGTATATATATATATAACGTCCAAGTATTTATATAAAACCTACAAATGTAATTTGGGATGTGTGTCAAAATGAATAGACTTGTACATGAGTACATATATAAATATGAATAAGGTTTATGCAAAGGGGATCCATGAAAATGATCTTGTAACAAGACTTAAGATAATATGTCTAAACGGACATAAGAATCTACGTATGTATAGAAATCACAACTAAATGATGATTTGTCAGGGAAAGTATATATAACCTCAAATTGAATAAGAAGAGTTGTTTATTAATATTCCTGAAAGTAATGAGAATTATAAATGATAGTCAATCTATTCAATATAACAACTATTAGAAACTTCATGAAAATTTTATTTATAAATATTAATGATTGTAGGTGTTTATATGTGGTTTTAATATATCAAAATTCTTACAATTTTTTTAATAAAGCATGTGAAGTATAAAGAGCTCAACATAGTCTTTCCTTATCTTTTGTTAAGTTTTATGATATGCATGAGTTTTCTTATCATATATAGCATGTGAAATAAAAACCATTGAGTGGATATAATACAATAATAAGCTTCGTATTAATAAAATAATTAAGAGTATGCTTCAAAGAGTATATAGGTACGTTTATGCCTAATTAGCTTATACTTGTACATAGGGGTGTGTACTTTTAATTATAGTTCCATTGGAGGTTCAAACTATATTATAGATTCTTGTAAGATATAATCTTAGTTATGCGTGCATACAACCCATTAAGAGTATAATAAATTTTATAATGGAGTATTATATGTTTTGTGTGAACCGAGACTTTATTTATTATATCTAGTTGCTTGAACAAAAGCTTATATCTCCATTGATTTATATTACTTTATTTTGATCAATTATGATAATTAATAGTTATACTTAAGAACACTGGACTATGATAATATGGGTTATCATAAGGTGTAGTATATTTAAAAACTAATGATGGTAATTAGAGTCTGTAGTTAGATGTATGTCATAACTAAATGGTATACACTGTAGTTATTATTTCTATTATGGGATATATATAATGTGAGATTCATTCATACATTTTATGGAATAAATTTATGTTGTTATATTATCATGTGCTTATCATGAATTTTTTTTAAGATGTAATATATGAGAATATATTGGTTATATGTGTTAACCAAATTTCACATTATTGATACTAAGTAGTGAGATGGACTTCACTAGCTTACTAGCATCATAATTCCAGATGAAGGTAATCTGATCAAATGGTGTGTATAAATTTTGATTGATCTTTAGATCATTAAATTATTAAAATTTTTGGATAAAGTAATGTTTAGTGAGACATTATAATTTCATGAGTATGATTTACATGTTTATGCAATATCTTGAGTAGAGTAGGTTTCTATGATACATTACATGTTTTGTTTTAGAAATCATACAACTCATGGGTACTAGCTTATCTCTCTAGATTATCATGATATCACTATCTACTCATCCATGAAGGGAGGACCATTCTATGATAAGATAAGTGTGGGGGATTATTGATCCATGATTGGTGTGGAAAAGCACTTGGATGATGCTCTCCCTCCCTACAACAATACTACTTTTGAGACGACACTTAAGATTGCCACATATACCAAAGTCCAAGGAACTTATGCTCTATGGATTCATGTATCTTATATATGTAAATTCTATTGTATTATATTTATTATTAGAACATTATCATGAAGATATATAATTACTTATTTATTGTACATTGACAACAGTGGATATTGACATGTATCAACCATGGCTGGTTAATTGTAATTACTTTCTATATTTATAGTATGATGTGTTTCTCATGATGATAGAGATCAATGATATATGATGTAATATGATCCATTTATAGTTATCACACTTAGATTATTTTATATGATCTCTGATTAGATTCTCATGGTGTAATCTATTTAAAGTATATGTTTAAATTTAAAAAAAATTCAAGTATTTCTAAGTAAATTTGAGTGAGAATGTTACATGTGGTATCATAACTATGGCTTCAAATATAAGACCTAATTAGTCCAATAATGTTTTCATATCCTTTTGTTGACAAAAAAGAGGATGGTGAAAGATATAATTTCTAGAGAGGTCTATTAAATGTCAATGATAGTAACCCTTCATTTGATCCTAGTCGATTTGCCACTGAGTAATTAACAAAGATGGATCAGATTCTCATAGCCATGAATGAGCTAGGGATAGGATTATAACCTTGGAAGGTTCATGGCCATAAAGATGAAGAAAATCAGGATGTGCCTAAAGAGCATCCTATTGAGCAGGAAAACCCTCAAGATGCTAAAGTTTAGATAGTTGTAGAGTTGGCTAGAGACATGAAGAAGGTGAACCCACCTAAGTTAGATGGAAATGTTATAGGTGATGAAGTTGAGGCATGGATGATTAAGATGGAGAAGTATTTAAAAAATTAAAACTACTCCAAGGTCACTAAGGTAATATGGGGAACATACTAGTTGGTTGGTGATGTAACTACATGGTGGGCCAATAAGAGGTTGCAAATGAATCTTAACTTGACCACCACTACTTGGGATAAGTTTTTAAAATTATTTAGGTCATGATGGATTCCATATCTTTATTTTGATCAAAAGATCATAGATTTTCAAAATCTAAAGTAGGAAGACTTATTGATGAATGAGTACTACGAACAGTTCACCAAACTTATAAAGTACGTACCTCAATATCAAAGATATGAGAGGCTTAGGATCAAATTTTTTATCATGGGATTGAGACCCCAGATCAATGGAGAGGTAGATGTTCATGTAACTTCTACCATGGACCAGGTCTTTATGAAGATGGTCAAATAGGAATAGAATTTGAAGTCTCTTTCACAAGCCAAGGACAAATTCAAAAAAAAGTTTGAAAATTATAAGTCAATATTAAATAAAAATATTTGGAAACAAAGGAGTGGAGACTCCAAGAAGCAATTCAAAAAATAAAATGCTAAATTCAACAATGGTTTAGGTAACAAGAAATAGGGTAATGGTTCCAAAGGCAATTTTAAGGAAAACCAACAAACTGATAGGAAAGGGCCACCTAGAGGTTGTTTCATTTATGGAGATGACCATTGTGCTCATGACTATACTCAGAACAAGTTAAAATGCAAAGGTCCTAATCTTTAGTAGGGTAGTTTTGAGTAGTGGATTCATGAAACCATCAACAATTAATAAGCTAAATTTCAAATATTACCCATAGAGCTATCAGGTACTTTGTTTGACCATTAAATTTATAATTTGATAGATACAAGGGCTACAATTTTTTTATAGATCCTAGAATGCTTAGTAAATTAACTATAAGAGCTGAAGTAATGGCAAATGTATGCTCAATACAATATGGGAATGACTCAAAATTTATGTTTGACAAGTGTTTAGTTGAAGTAGAGATTAGGTTGCTCAAATTAATAATAGTTGTGGATATATATGTAGCACCATTAGGGCTATATGATGTGATCCTAAGAGTCAAATAGATTGTGAAATACAAGGCCAAGTTTTATTACTACCTGAAGAAGGTTGAGTGTCTTGATGATTTTGAAAATCAAATATAAATTTAGGGTGAGAAAAGAGAGTTGAGGCTTAGGCAGATTTTTATAATGTAAATCAAGAGGGCTCAAGAAAAGGGTGCCAAGCATTTATCATCAAGATAAGTGAGATGGAGGAACCTAATGAACCATCTCTCAAAGATTACCCATTTCTTATAGATTTTTATGATGTGTTTTTGGAAGAGTTACTGAGTTTGCTTCGTATATGCAAATTTAATTTTTCTATTAACATCATACTTGGTTCAAAACTATAGTCTATGGCACCATATAGGATGACAACCACTAAGTTGGTTGAATTGAAGGCTCAAATTTAGGAATTTTTGGCAAAGGGTTGATCAAGATAAGTGTGTCACCATGGGGTACACCAGTTGTCTTTGTCAAGAAGGATAATACTCTTCAATGTTGCATTGATTATATAATGTTAAACAAGACAAATATAAAAAATAAGTATCTAATATCTCATATAGATGATATTTTTGAATAAATGTGGGGAGCAATGGTCTTTTCTAAAGATTGGTCTTAGAGCAGGATACCATCAACTGAGGATTCAGGATGAGGATATTCTAAAGACAACATTTAGAACTCTTTATGGGCACTATAAGTTCATAGTTTTATCATTTGGGATGATTAATAATCTAGCAACATTCATGAATCTCATAAACAGTGTATTCAAAGATTATCTAGATCACTTTGTTTTAATTTTTTTGGATGACATTATTATATACTCAAATAATGAAGAGGATCACCTTCAACATATAGAACTGATTTTGTAACAATTACACAAGCATGAGCTATATGACAATTTGTCTAAGTGCATATTTTTTAGGGAAAGAGTCTAATATTTGGGACATATTATCTTGATAGATGGTATTTCATTAGACCTAAGAAAGACAAGAGCCATTAAAGAATGGTCGACACTGAATAATGTGCATGAGATAAGAAGTTTCATGTGACTAGCAAGTTATTATAGGAAGTTCATTTAAATTTTTTACAAGATATCTAATCCAATTACTTCTTTGTAATGTAAGAATAAAACTTTTGTCTATTCAGAGAAGTGTGAAGTAAATTTTTAGGAATTGAAAATAAGGCTTACTTCAACACCAGTGTTAAGAGTTCCTGACCCTAATGGTCAATTTTAAATGATCATAGATGTAGAAATGGATGGACTAGGAGGAGTATTATATATGATGGTGCAATGGTAACATATGAGTCAAGGAAACTTAAGCCTTATGAGGTTAACTATGCCCCTAATGGACTAGAACTTGTAATAATTGTGCATGATTTGAAAGTATGGTAGAATTACTTATTAGGAAAACCTTTTGAGTTCAAGACAGATAACTTGGGACTCATGTACATCTTCACCCAACCAAATTTAAATGATCTTTAGAGATGATAGCTTGAGTTATTGTTTGATATGATTTTGATATCAACTATATCAAAGGCAAGGAAAATAGATTAATTGATGCACTATGTCACAAAAAATACATAGTATCCATAGCTACTATCAAAAGTACTTGTAGGGATCAAGTGATTGAATTATTTCTAGAAGATGAATTATATGATCATGTTAGAAAAATATTATCTAAAAATGCTTATAATTCTTAGTATAAAGGATTCAGATTAGAGAGTGATGTTCTTTTTCATTACAATAGAAGGATGTATGTGTCAGATCGAGAGAATATCTAGATCATAGTGCTAAATGAAATACATAATGCCCCATATTTAGGACATCTATTCTATAGGTGTTGGAAGTCATGTTCACGATGACTGTGTCTTGAGACAGTTTGATAGTTTTAGGTTTGCCAAGTGAAGTGAAGTATGTGAGACATTATGAAAAATATCCAATGTATCCAATTATTATTATTATTATTTTTTTGTATGTATATTATTTTTTCATGCTTGATATAATATGGATAGATAGATTTAGGTTGTTGAGACATAAAATCCAAAAAGGCCTATCTGGATGTGTGAGCACTGTGTAAGAGAGAGCTAGCAAATTGGTCTAAAAAATAAATAGTTGATGCCAAATATATATATATATATATATATATATAGGTCAAATGATAAATATAGACCCAACTGATTAAACTTTGAGCCTCACTCTTTCACTGTCTTCACTTACAAAGACATGTCACTTTGAGAGTAATTTATTCATCATGTATGAGTATAAATTAAACTTATAAACTAAGAAATCATTAGGTATATGTCTCAAAAAAATATTCCAAATAATTGAATTCATCCCTAATCATCTAAAATCAATCCTTAATCTCTTTCTCACTTTGATTGATCTTTCTCACTATTTTCACTCTTTGCCAGTTTAGTGATTGGTCAACATGGTTGAATAAAATATTTTACATAGACACTATATATTATCCAAAAAAAACCATGGAAAGAAATAATGAGTCTTGAAATTCAACCTCCATCCACTTGAATGCATTGACTTGGTCAACTCTGCCTGTAGCATCAAATTCTTTAGAAATAATCATTTTTATGTAGCTTCTATTCATTGATCTGACAAACTACTACCACATAGATATGATTTATGGAGTAATCTACAACATATAATAATAAACAAGACTTAATAATCCATTTTAGGCCATTCTCAACAAGATTTCTCCAATCAGGTCACTATAAGGGTTTTGAGAGGGTTTTAGGCAAGTTCTGGTATTAACGATTGTTCATACAATATTTCCCCTAAAATGTTAAACTAATACTTGGATATGTAATATAAGACACTTATACATCTCTCATAAAAGGGTCATGCCACCATGCAAATTTTACACATGCCAATGAGCATCAATAATTCTTTCTTGGGTTTGGAAACCTTCAATTTGCATGCACAAGAGACCTTAGAACCATATTTCATGATTATTATTTCAACTCAGGACCTTATGCTTGGTAATAACCCTTGAAATAACCTATAAAACCCCAATCCATGATCACATGTTATTTATCACCTTGAAAACTCAAGTTGACCCTTCATTTGGCCATACTAGGTCTATATGCACATTAGGTCTTTAAACTACCAGTTATGATTGGTCCTTGAAAGCACTTGTAAACCTCTTTATTAATATCATCACCTCATCCACATGTAAAATGGCATCATAAAATTCTCATGCACTTCCAACCTTGTTCACATAGGTCTCACACTTCTATTCTCAACAAGCTACCAAGCTTGTGCCTTCATACTAGGTTTCTCATCAAGGATTAGGCCTTAATACTTGACCTTCCGACCACTATATATGTAATTTTAACCTTGTTCATATGTTCAAAAACCTTATTACATGTTTTATAAATACTCTGCATCTTTCATATGTCATGTTAACATCTTAGGACCCCTAGTTAGATTAGACAAAGTCTAAGATTTGTTAGTTTGCATATTAGACATGTAGGTCTTACCTCTCTAGTCATATTATGAAAACATACCTAGGTGATTCAGCACCTCAAATACATATTCAAATTTCCTCAAAAATAATCTTATGCCTCTGTGCATTTATCTCCTAGAGCCATCATGCTTCTTATTACACTAGACTTGATATCCCATGCTCAAGCCTTCTTATCACTTCATAACATCATCCTTCATGAAGGACCAATGACCATAGCCACATTTTTGTGTTTCCTTTGACATCAATGATAATGTAAAAACACATGACATCAATTATAACTTGTAACTATTATTTGACTATTCATAGATATTTATAATTGACAAATTTGATTTGGGTTATTTTTTATTGAGCTTTGAGATATATGTTGTTATGGAACAATGAGATATTTCTTAGGTTACATGATTACATTGCTATGAGTTAGTTGTAGTGTATATATTTAAATTATGAACATGTTGATTTATTATTTTAACTATATTTTATGAAGTATATATATCATGATGTTATGATCTAACTACCTGCTTGTTATGAGGTTGATGTAGGAGAACTCATCCCTCAGAGTGTGATAGAGGGAGATCATCATCAGAAAGGGTGATATAGATGGAGTTGTTAGAGGATGACAGAGAAACTATTTAGAATCCTACACACACTATAATATCTAGTGCATGTTAGATGCATAGTAAAATGGTTAATGTAATGTGTTTTGATGCCATTTGCATTTGATAGTTAAATATGGTTGCTAGTATCATTTAATATTTTTTGCACTCATTTTGATTGATTTATGTGTGAAACCATTAAATGCTTTTAGAAATATGATTTTCATAATTAAATTTAAATTTGGATTTATTGATTGATTTATTTTCAAAACATCATTATGTTTGAAGAACTAATTTAACTAGAAAATATACTAATTATTGTGAATAGTGATAAAATAGTAGAATATGATAAATTATATTTTAAGAGGAAAAAAAAGAAAAACAAAACAAAAAAAAACCCAACTGATTAAACTTTGAACCTCACTCTTTCACTGTCTTCACTTACACAGACATGTCACATTGAGAGTAATTTATTCATCATGTATGAGTATAAATTAAACTTATAAACCAAGAAATAATTAGGTCTATGTCTTAAAAAAATATCCCAAACAATTGGAGTCATCCTTAATCTCTTTCTCACTTTGACTGGTCTTTCTCATAATTTTCACTCTTTGCTAGTTTCATGATTGGTCAACTTGGTTGACTAAAATAGTTGACATAGACACTATATATTATCCAAAAAACACCATGGACAGCAATAATGAGTCTTGAAATTCAACCTCCATCCACTTGAATGCATTGACTTGGTCAACTCTACCTGTAGCATCAAATTCTTTAGAAATAATCATTTTTATGTAGCTTCTATTCATTGATCTGATAAATTACTACCACATAGATATGCTTGATGGAGTACTCTATAACATATAATCATAAAAAAGACTTAATAATCCATTCTGGGCCATTCTCAACAAGATTTCTCTAATCAGGTCACTATAAGGGTTTTGAGAGGGTTTTAGGCAAGTTCTAGTATTAACAATTATTCATATAGTATTGCCCCTAAAATGTTAAACTAATGCTTGTATATCTAATATAAGACACTTAAACATCTCTCCTAAAAGTTTTAGGACACCATGCAAAGTTTACACATGCCAATGAGCATCAATAATTCCTTCTTGGGTTTGGAAACCTTCAATTTGCATGCACAAGAGACCTTAGAACCATATTTCATGATTATTATTTTAACTCAGGACCTTAGGCTTGGTAATAACCCTTGATATAACCTGTCAAACCCCAATCCATGCTCACATGTGATTTATCACCTTGGAAACTCAAGTTGATCCTTCATGTGGCCATACTAGGTCTATATGCATGTTAGGTCTTTAAACTACCAGTTATGATTGGTCCTTGAAAGCACTTGTAAACCTCTTTATTAATATCATCACCTCATCCACATGTCAAATGGCATCATAAAATTCTCATGCACTTCCAACCTTGTTCACATAGGTCTCACACTTCTATTCTCAACAAGCTACCAAGCTTGTGCCTTCATACTAGGTTTCTCATCAAGGATTAGGCCTTAATACTTGACCTTCTTGCCACTATATATGTAATTTTAACCTTGCTCATATGTTCAAAAACCTTATTACATGTTTTATAAATACTCTGCATCTTTCATATGTCATGTTAACATCTTAGGACCCCTAGTTAGATTAGACAAAGTCTAAGATTTGTTAGTTTGCATATTAGACATGTAGGTCTTACCTCTATAGTCATATTATGAAAACATACCTAGGTGATTCAGCACCTCAAATACATATTCAAATTTCCTCAAAAATACTCTTATGCCTCTGTGCATTCATATCCTAGAGCCATCATGCTCCTTATTACACTAGACTTGATATCCCATGCTGAAGCCTTCTTATCACTTCATGACATCATCCTTCATCAAGGACCAATGACCATAGCCACATTCTTGTGTTTCCTTTGACATCAATGATAGTGTAAAAACACATGACATCAATTATAACTTGCAACTACTATTTGACTATTCATGGATATTTATAGTTGACAAATTTGATTTGGGTTATTTTTTATTAAGCTTTGAGATATATGTTGTTATAGAACAATGAGATATTTTTTAGGTTACATGATTACATTGCTATGAGTTAGCTGTAGTGTATATGTTTAAATTATAAATATGTTGATTTATTATTTCAACTATATTTTATGAAGTATATATATATATCATGATGTTATGATCTAACTACCTGCTTGTTATGAGGTTGACATAGGAGAACTCATCCCTTAGAGTGTGATAGAGGGAGAACATCATCAGAAAGGGTGATATAGATGGAGTTGTTAGAGGATGACAGAGAAACTATCTAGAATCCTACACACACCATAATATCTAACGCATGTTAGATGCATAGTAAAATGGTTAATGTAATGTGTTTTGATGCCATTTGCATTTGATAGTTAAATATGGTTGCTAGCATCGTTTAATATTTTTTGGACTCATTTTGATTGATTTATGTGTGCAACAATTAAATGCTTTTAGAAATATGATTTTAATAATTAAATTTAAATTTGGATTTATTGATTGATTTATTCTCAAAACATCATTATGTTTGAAGAACTAATTTAACTAGAAAATATACTAATTATTGTGAATAGTGATAAAATAGTAGAATATGATAAATTATATTTTAAGAGGAAAAAAAGAAAAAAAAAAACAACAAAAAAAAAAAAAAAAAAGGGAAAAAAGGCTGATGGGATGTGGGTGCTTTGGTTAAGTGGCTTGGTTGTGTCCAACCCCATCTAAGCTCAAATCCTGCTATGGCATGGTAGGTCAGTTGTGGTCATTGATGATTTTGGTATCATGGTTCTATAGTTCTCTTAGGGACTGGGCTCTCAATTTGTGCCCCAAAATGGGTTGTTGCTTCATTTAAAATCTCTTTATCCATGCAAAAAAATAAAGGAAAAAGGGGAAAGTTTAAATATAGGAAAAAAAGTAGAAAGATATTAATAAAATAAAAAAAATTAAAAATAAAAAAAACAAAGAAAAAATATTAAAACCAAAAGTCATGCCATTTTTCATGAGGAAAATAAGAAATAATTTAAGGGAAAGAAAAGGGGAGAAGGGCACAACATACAAAAAAGGAAGAGAACTTGGAGCAAAAGGAAATTGGGAGGTTTTGATAAATTTTTTTGAATGCAGAAATCAGGTAGGTGATGCCTTAAAATTGTGTTGTCAAACATATATATTTATAAATTTGTATGTTTATATATAATGGAATGTATAATTTTATTTTGGATAGTTATATTGTATGGGTCCACATATTTAATAGATATTAATATACCCATAATGGTTTGATTATAAAACATAGAAACTTGCATACAAAGCCTAGATCCATATATACCAAAATATATTCATACATATGTGCCAAATTCTATATGTAGTGAATTGTAGGGATGTGAGGTGATATGTAGGTGGCTATTCCCTTTTTAATTTTTATATAAGAAATGTATCATGGCCAATACCAAGAATATTAGTAGATGAAATATATATATAGAAAACCAATTTGAGTATAGTGCAACGATCCATGTAGTTATTATTTTTAGCTAGCTATATATATTTACTTACAGTGTTATCCTAGACCTACACGGCATGTGTAAATAACAGATGCAACATTTTGGTTCAAGTTAATTAAATAAATATTTAAGGTTATAATTATGAGCTTATAAAGGGATGCTAGTTTTTATTCATATATAATTATGATTATTAGAGCTACGACTAAGTCAACTTACCAAAATTTTAGTTAACTCTAGCTCAAACAAATTACCTGTTAACTAATACCATGATTAATTTATCTGATAAGATTTGATAATTGGTATGAATAAGACTATAGTTGATATAGTTATAATATATTTATAAGAATAATCACAAGAAGAATAATAAATAATGTTAATCATCAAAATAATGTATGAAAATATTGGTATCAACAGATTTGTATTGATTACAAACAAGAATATATATATGAATTGATATTAAAAATTACTTTGGCTAACTGTAGGCAATCAATAATGGTGTTAATTAATGTATAATGAGTTTATGAATAACAAATTGTATATAAACTTGTCAACACCAATGATCTGAGCATTTAGGTAGAGGGGTGTTTTGCTTATATGAGTCGTTACACTATCATTCTATGTAATTATTAGATATATGAGTTACTACCCTTCAATCATTTTATATTAAACTTTATTTTTAGGTATAATGAATATATGTGGTGGTTCCCATAATATTTTATATAATCTCAGCTAAACATTTTTGTATAGAGCTCTATCTTAATCTGCCATCTAATTAAAACATATCTCTTTGTTTAGTGTATGAAACAAATATAGCTCAACAAATCCTCCCTCACCTTATGATAGGTTTTATAGACACATTATAATTTATTATAGCAAGCATGTGAAATGTAATATGTAGTGTGGATGAATGGTAGCATGCTTTAGAAGGTTATAAAAACTCCTAGTTATATATATAAAGCCTACAAATGTACTTTGGGATGTGTCAAAATAAATAGACTTATACATGAGTATATAAATAAATACGAATATGGTTTATGCAAAGGGGATCAATGGAAATGATCTTTTAGCAAGACTTAGGAGAATATGTCTAACTAGATATAAGAATTTACGTATGTGTGTCAATCATAACTAAATGATGATTTGTCAGGGAAAATACATATAGCCTCAAATTCACCAAGGAGAGTTATTTATTAATATTCCCAAAAGTAATGAGACTTATAAATGATAGTCAATCTATTTAATATAATGATTAATGAAAAACTCAAAAAAACCTTATTTGGAAATATTAATGACTATAGGTGTTTATATTTGGTTTTAGTATATCAAAATTCCTACAATTGTTTTAATAAGGCATGTGAAGTATAAAGAGCTCAAAGTAGTTTTTGACCAAATTTTCACCCTTCAGGTCATAATTGGGTACCCCTATTGGAAAGCTTAACCAGTATGTAGATTTTATTTAGAAGAAGTGTTCTTTGAAAAAGCTTGAAATAATTTTACAAGTCTAATTATTTCAAAATTTTTGGTTTTGGTCTTTTGCTAAGCCTTTGCATAGTAATCCTTTCAGGTCTATTATTTTTGACTAAGTGTTATTTATTTTAGACTTTTCATTCAACCAAGTGCCAAATTATTTTGGATAATTTGTCTAAGATAGATTTCCTAAAGATGAAGACTAATTCCTTTGAGAAAATTGTTTGAAACAATTTCCTTGAAAGATATATTTTCAAGATGAAGGGGTCATTTACAACTTTTTCGAAGGGCACTTTAACTTTTTTAAAGGGCACCTCCATCTTTCTAAAAAGGTCATTTTCAACTTTTCTGAAGGGAACTTCAAATTTTTCAAAGGGGTCACTTTAAATTTTCTGAAAGAAAATTTTTAAAAAGCCAAAAGGTACTTTATAAAAATTTTGAAGGGTATTTTCATAGGAAGGTAGACCAAATAGAAGTTCTGAAAGGTACATCCCAATCTTTCTGAAGGGTATTTTCAAGTAGGGTGCCCTATTCAAAATTATAGAGGCATTAATATGGAAAAAGGTGCTGAAGATTTGTTTCGAGAAAAAAGCTTGAAAGAATTTGTTTAGGAAAATTATCCTAAGAAATGGTCAAAAGCAAAAAACTCAAAGGATTTCTTTTGGGAAAAGTAGCTGAGACATTATTTTTGAAGGACATCTTTGAAGCCAAGTGCACCAAATAATTTCCTCAAAAGACATCTTTTAAGCAAAAGTGTCCCATGTAGAGGCCCCAAAAGGGCACTTTTCATAATTCAGAAGGCACTTTCCATAGTTAAAGAGCACTTGACAAAGGTTTGAAAGAAGCTTAAGTCTGAGGAAAGTGTTCTGAATGACTGAGGAAGGTGAATGCCCCACAAACATTAATTTTAAACTACAAAAAATAATTTTTGATGTCAAAATACTTGGCAAGAACATGAAAGAAAACATGGAGGTAACAAATGGTTAAATATCAAACATGTAGTACAAACAAAGCAAGAAAAATGTGTTAAGAACCCGTGGAACCACCATTGATTACCAAATACAAGCAACTTAAGATGCAGAATTAAACCAGAAGTAACAAGTAACTAGAAACTAAAAACAACATAGAATATGAGAGACAATACACAACTTGTATTAATACTCATCTAAAAAAGAATACAATAAAGAAGATGCCACTTATTCTTCACACCTCTCAGAGGCTTCCCACACCTCAAGTGTACAATAATTCTTTCCTCAAAGCTCTCTCTCTTACGGTCCCAACACACAACTCAAACACAAAGTTGGTGTTCACCTCCAACCAGTCAGTATCCACTACTGCCAGTACACCAGTGCTCCACACACTCCAAGTACTCAATGTACTCCAAGTAGATCTCCCCTGAACTTGCAACAACCTACAAATCAAATGATCTTACTTATGGAAGGAACTACCTTGCCTTCCTCTTTGCTCTCTGATGTGTTGCTATCACCTTTAATTCTACTACCACCTGTAGATCTCCTTTGACCTCACACACACACTTGTTACCATGTAGATCTCTCTACACCCTAAAGAACCCTTGTCTTTGCCTCACCAAGTCCTTATGATTCTTCAAACTAGTACCCCGGTGGATCTTCTCCCTGATCTAGCACACCTGCAGACCAACCTGACCATACACACTTGGCACCCCTATGGAACTAGGAGGAACACCCTTGCTCTCTTCATAAATAGAAAGAGCTAACTTTGCTCAACTCAACTAGAATAAATTACAATACAGCCTATGAGTCTATTATATAGATCTCATGCAAACAATAATTAGACACCTAATTACAATAATTAGATCCACAGCTTCAAGTCTAAAATTGGCTCTTAACATGCAAACACTCAGTTCGTTAACAAACTGTTCGTGCAACTAATAGTTTTAGAACTGCACAGGTGACCGATGTCAGTCCCTCTCTACCTAGAGGTGACCAACATCGGCCGACTCTTGCCGACATCAGTTGCATTCCTATCCACCACTAGCCGATGTCGATCAGCCTAACCGATGCCGATGACTGTGACACTCAGCAATCTCTCAGCAACCTCCTTCTCTATTTGCATTAGTGAAGCTTTTAGCTCCACAACCTAACAATCTCCCACTTGGAGATAAACAACTGCACTGCACCTATACCTATACCCCATCTAATATGTATCCTGGCTTGTATCCCTCTTCAAGATCAATCTTGAAGACCACCCACCACACAACCTGTGGTGCACCTCCTGTCATCTGAGTAACCTGCCACATCCAAACCTACAAACCCATGTAGTGAAGTCCTGACCCTGCATAGCATGTATAATTGCTACTGGTCCTTCTCAAATACCTGAGAACCCACTTCCCGAATTGGCTCTTACTCTCTGACAACACCCACTACTTGGGAAAACTTAGGTCTATACTAGACCTCATGTGATTTCAGACACTAAACTGTCCAGCCCTTAGTGTGCTCCAGTTCTGCATATTGCATATTAAACCTCACCAACACCTGATTCACATCAGCTTCCACTGGAGACAAAATCAACCTGTGATCTTCCATGTCTCTCATGCCAAAGAATTTTGCTACTCTAAATTCCTCATGACATGCCACTGAACTAATCTTACCTTTAGCTCAGCAAAACCCTATATGTCTGAACCTGCTAGCTAGCATACCATCCACATACAGTAATAGGATAATGTCATGACCATCATCCACCTGTTAAGACAAACACAATGGTTACACTAACACTGACTAAATCCCTACTTTGTCATCCACCTGTCAAACCTGTACCACTATCTTGCAGCTTCCACAAGACCATATGACCTGGCCTTCCGTCTCACATGTCCATTCACTCTATTCTTCAACTAAGGAATCCATTCATGTTTCAGTGCTTTCATACCAGCTGGCAACCCTACCAAATCTTTCGTTTGGTTCTGCATCTTAATCATGCCATGCTCCCACTGTTTCCTGGATTCTTCTTGGTCTGTAGTGAGCAATGAGTATAAAGAAGAGGAACAATGAATTTGAGGCTTACTTACACTTTCAATCCTCCCCATGGGTTTTTAAGACTCTTTGACAGCTTGCTATCTGCCCAAAATCTGTCTCAGTGACTGACCTCGATCACCACACAATCTGCATCCAATTGACATTGGTTCTCATGCGACTGTCCTTTTTATCGACGCCAATTTTTTGACCGACGTCAGTCTTACTTGGTTGCCAACATCAGTTCCCTAACCAATTCCAGTAGCCATCCTACCTGACACCACCAGCTCTGGTCTGCACATGACCAACATTGGCACCTATTTGTTTGATGTTGATTCCCCTTGACCGACACCGATAACTGTGTTCACCTGTGAGTGATGACTTTTTACCCGTGAACTCTCCATGGATCAAAATCCTATCCAAACTGCCCTGCTCAGAGATGTCCAACCTTCTCCACTAATCTCTGTCCGTCATCTCCTCCAGAAACACCAAGGATTTCTAGTTCTTAAGTCTGTCAAACAAATCTGTCTTTTGCTTAAGAACATGCATCTCCTTCTTGCTCATGTGACCAAGCCTAAAAATCCACGTCTTCGCAATAGAAGAAGAATCAGTAATATAAGCAAGTAGATAAAGAGTACCTGCTTTCTTACCACCAGCTAATTTAAGTGCATCTACTATGAGAGTTTCTGTGCATCTCTCATCACCCAACTTTCTTGAAGAAATTAGCCACATCTTCAAGCCTGGGACTTGCATGACCTCCTTCAACACCCATGTGTTGGCCGCCTATAATTTCAGCTTCACTTCCCCTTTGCCAATTCTTTGGCAAGGCACACCAACCCCTAAATAAATCTTTCTAAATTCTCCAAAGACCTTAACATGAAAAAATACTCTATTTCAGACTGCATGGAAAGAGGCAACTGAATCTATAAAACAAGATTTTACTTTATCCAAGGAATATCTTAGAGCATCCTGTGCAACAACACCTGCAAAATCTACTTCTTCAATTCCTTCATGCTGATTTTCCACCAACTAGCAATATTTCTTTACATGCTCTTTCTTTCCATAAGACTGTAATTGACCATTCATGCTTTTCAATTCCTCCATTTTTAGCTTACTTTCTTCTGCCATTGCTCTACTCCCACTCAATCAAAAACTCCTGAGAGTGACCTGTAACCAAACACAAACCTGCTCCCTGCAACCTTAGCTCTGATACCAACTGTTAGGAACCCATGGAAACACCATTGATTACCAAATGCAAGCAAATTAAGATGCAAAATTAAACTAGAAGTAACAAGTAACTAAAAACTAGAAACAACACAGAATATGAGAGACAATACACAACTTGTATTAATACTCATCCAGAAAAGAATACAATAAAGAAGATGCCACTTCTTCTTCACACCTCTTAGAGGCTTCGCACACCTCAAGTGTACAGTAATTCTTTCCTCAAAGCTCTCTCTCTTATAGTCCCAACACACAACTCAAACACAAAGTTGGTGTTCATCTCCAACCAGTCAGTTTCCACTACTGTCAGTACACCAGTGCTCCACGCACTCCACAAGTGCTCCATGCACTCTAAGTACTCAATGTACTCCAAGTAGATCTCCCCTGAACTTAAAACAACCTGCAACTCAAATGATCTTACTTATGAAAGGAACTACCTTGCCTTCCTCTTTTCTCTCTGATGTGTTGCTGTCACCTTTGATTCTACTGCCACTTGCAGATCTCCTTTGACCTCGCACACACACCTGTTACCATGTAGATCTCTCTACACCTTGAAGAACCCTTGTCCTTGCCTCACCAAGTCCTTATGATTCTCCAAACCAGTACCCCAGTGGATCTTCTCCTTGATCTAACACACCTGTAGACTAACCTGATCATACACACTCAACACCCCTGTGGAACTAGGAGGAACACCCTTGCTCTCTTCACAAACAGAAAGAGCTAACTTTGCTCAACTCAACTAGAACAAATTACAATACAACCCATGAGTCTATTATATAGATCTCATGCAAACAATAATTAGATGCCTAATTACAATAATTATATCCACAACTTCAAGTCTAAAATTAGTTCTTAACATGCAAACACTCGGTTCATTAACAAACTGTTCATGCAACCGATAGTTCTAGAACCGTACAGGTGACCGACGTTAGTCCCTATCTACTTGGAGGTGACCGACATCGGCCAACTCCTACCGACATCAGTTGCATTCCTATCCACCACTAGCTGATGTCAGTCAGCCTGACCGATGCCAGTGACTGTGACACTCAGTAACCTCTCAGCAACCTCCTTCCCTGTTTGCATCAGTGAAGCTTTTAGCTCCACAACCTAACAAAATAGATAGGTTGATGGTTTAAGTCATTGTTAGCAGCTGACCAAATCAAAGAGCTTCCATGAAATCAACAAACACAAGTGTCTGAAGGATGGCTGGTAGTTAGGAAAAGCATTTTCTAACTATTGCCATAAGTCCCATTTCCCTTAGTAGTGCTATGTGTCAGCTCTTCTATTTTTAGTTTTGAATGCTCATAAATGATTTTTGATAGAAACTATTTCCTGTAGAGATATTATTGTAGGTCTTTACTAGTATTCTTTTCTAAGTGTAGAGATATCGTAGAAGTGGTCCATGATTATATCCTTCTTTGGAATCATTCATTCCCTTCCCAAAAATCATATACCTTCTTGAATCTAGTATATGAAACATTGATGTAGCAATGCATCCTAAGTTATGAGTCTTGTATGAAAAACACCTTGTTTGTCTTTAAGTATTGGTTTTAGTTAATTGAGAGGACATTATATATTGGTGCATCACCCTTTCATAGTTTTAGTTGTTTCTCTTAATCCCTTTTCATATCCAAATTGTTAAGTTAAAGAGAGAGCTTTAAAGGTGCATCAAGGAGAGTTAACCCCTTATCTAGAGATTCATTTCTCAATATTATCACCAATAGAAAGAGAAATGTCTCCATGGTGCCACTTGGATGAGGAGATTTAGGCATCTCCTCAAGGGTGTGAATCCAAGTGACAATAGTTTTTGGCACACCTGATGGGACTTCCAAGTCCTATAATATCGTTCAAGGTTAGTATTGGTCTTAGCATAGTTAAATATGAAAGAAGCATTTACATTCAGTACCTAGTGACTCTTTTGAAGAATTCAAGTCTTTGGTTGATGATCAATCCTATTTTCCATGCCAAAGGTGATAAATAGATTTGCTACTAAGTGACACCCTTTGAGTTTGTGCAACTACCTCTATATTCCACCAAAAAGTTTAGGTTTGTCAACACTCATCATTACAAAATAGATTTTGTGTTTGAAGATTTTAAGTTTGTGTTACATTCCATTCATAATATCCCTAGTGATCATTCCAAGATGGCTAGAAGACAACCTTTTATGCCTTTCATTGGGGTATCTCCCTTGCATCTTGCTCAGTATGATCAAATTCTAGGAGTAACACTCAAAAATGTCCCATATTTTAGTAGGGATTGTCCTATTACTACCATTGAGCACATTAAGAATATAGATTTTTTTTTTAATATCCAAAACATCACCCAAGAAAATGTAGCTATTAGGTTGTTGGACTTGTCTTTCAAAAGAATTTTTTTGGATTGGTATGGGACTCTACCTGTAAATTCCATTAGCTCATGGGATGAATTGGGAGATTTATTGACTAATAAGTTTAGGGAGAAGAGTGACTACCTATCTCTAGCTGAGAAATTGACCATAATAAAGAGGGCACCACATGAATTCATGCAATAATTTAATACTAGGTTCCAAAAAACTTGGGATAGAATCACAACTCTTGTGAGGCCAACCTCAAACTATGCATTTTTGTACTACTTGAAAGCATTGAATAGTGACATTGCCATGATGATTCAATCTATGGGTGGAAACACATTGCCTAATACATATGAAATAGCTATAAATGTTGAGAATTGTCTTGTCCAAGTGGGAAAGATAGCTCCTAGACCTCCAATGCCACTATTCTTTGATTTACATTCTCCTTGTCAAGGTGCATTGCCCACTTTAGCCCCTTTGCCTGATCAAGAAAGACCTGCCATTAATCCTTAAAATGAAATACATGAAGTTAAAATATTGATTTAAAGTGTTAAAAATGAGTTATTTTCTCTCAAATAACAACAATCTCAAGGTTATAGGCCATATCAAACATATAATCAGTTTGGGCAAACAAGTAGACCTCCTTTTCAAAACAATGCACAAGGACAAGGCCAAATCACCCATGTCAAGCCTTATAAAAGATATAATCCTAATTCTCCCTCATTCTCCAAATCCCTTGTCCCCACTCAAAATAACTTGGTCTAATAACAACCTAACTATCCAT
This sequence comes from Torreya grandis, assembly GCA_037957365.1. Taxonomy (NCBI): domain Eukaryota; kingdom Viridiplantae; phylum Streptophyta; class Pinopsida; order Cupressales; family Taxaceae; genus Torreya; species Torreya grandis. Next base: position 1,277,172 of record JARHVA010001662.1, on the reverse strand, counting down.
CTTTTGAACAAGGCCAAGAGCATGTTATGCAAATGAGATGCAAAATCAAGGCATGGTAATGCAAGGTAGTCAATCTTTCCTAGTTTTAAATTTTGAAGGATCTATGCAAGGAGGGGTGGAAAATGGAAAACATAAAATTAATAATACCCTCATAAATCATTTAGAGGGTGATTTTTGTGCCATTAATTACTTAGGAAATACAGGTAATTAGAGTACTAGTGTTGCCTCTAATACTAGGTCCAAAAGGAGGGCCATTGATGAAACTCAAAGAGCCAATCAAGGACCTTTTGTGACTCCTACATCATATAATATTGTAAGTGGGTCTAATATAGTTCCTAAAATCTAAGAGAATAAGAGGATTCCAAACTTTAGGCTAGTTGATACAACTCTACCTCCACAAGTTACATCACAAGGTGCCAATATTCATAAAGAGAACCCCAAGGTGAGTAAACCTTCCATTAATATGGTGGAAGAGATGAAAAATATTCATATGAAAATTTAATTATGGGATTATCTAACATTACCAGAGTAGAAAGATATACTTCAAAAGGAATTTCATGGATTGAGTAAATAGGTTGGTCTATATAGAAATGATAATGTGGTTTTGGTAAATGAAACTAAATCTATGGATGGTCAAGTGAGGAAAGATGAGAAGACTCCTAATTTTTATCTATCTATAATTATTAGTGATTTATTGATTCATAATTGTATTATATATAGTGGAGCAAGCACATCCATTATGCCCAAATGCATAACAAATAAGCTAGGCCTCAAGTACGAGCCAATGACTAAATGAGTTTTGTAATTGGATGGATCACCAGCCAAGACTTTGGGGATAGTTAAAGATTTGAATTTGATTATTCATTCTTGTCTTATCTTTTCAATTCCTCATGATGTGGTGGTGGTAGATTTTCCTCCCTATTTTTCTCTTTGCTTATCAAGAGACTTCACATCCAAGATAGGTGGATATTTGGCAGCCAATTGGTCCTACATGGTGTTTAGGACAAAGTATGGCACTAAAATAAAGATTGAGTCATAACCTATCCATATAGATCACTTGGAACCTTACTCAAATAAGGCGGAAAATTTTATTTATGCTATCATTGATGAAGAGGAACTTCATATTAACCAATCTCCATCATCTTCCCTTGAGGGAGTTTTTGATTTGTTCCTCGATGAGTGGGGAGATGACAACTATTAACATGATCCTTACAAGTTTATTGAAGAATCTATTCTTGGAGTATATTATATACATGATAAGTAATCTTTCATGCCTAATTTGATGAAGTCAAGTGAGGATGTGAATGGCTTGTTTCAGCTCTTCTTTGATGGGTCTAGAAGCAAGATTGGGGCCAGTGGTGGAACAATGTTAGTTTCACCTTCAAAGGAAAGGTATTTTTCAACCTTCAAATTTTAGTTCTCTTTCACCTGTAAGGTATCATAATATGAATCCCTTATTTATGGCCTTGAATGGGCTAGGAAAAGAGGTGTCAAATAATTACAAGTGTTTGGTGATAGCGAGTTTGTTGTCAATCAGGTTAAAGGGTAGAATTTGACAAAAAACTCTTTGTTTAGGTCCTATAAGCATAGAGTATGGGATCTTGTGGAAGATTTCAAAGCCTTCAACATCACTTATATCTCAAGAGAAGATAACAAGCATGCTGATAGGTTGGCAGAAATTGGAGCTCAGTTTGATGTTCCAAAAGGGATAAAAGAAGACAAGAACTAACCTCATCTAAAAGTGATTGTAAAGTCCTCCATACCAGATAATGTCACTAATTGGTAGGTGTTTGATAGTGATTTGAAAATAAAACTTTTTATACAAGAAGAAGCTGAGTTTTATTCCAAGAATCAGTCTAAACTAAAACAACAATATGGAGGGTAGATTACGCAATTAAAGTCTAACAAACTCCCTAAAGGGCTAGTCAATCTTGAGAGCATATTCAATGATGATGACCAACTGAAGAAAGAGAAGGTAAGCATATATACCAAGAAGGAAAAATATGAGAAGGTTTATATCTTCAAAGATAAATTTCTTGCACTTGGGAAGGTATATACTAACAAAGAGAAGCATGCTTTCATTGAGTTATGCAAAGAATTTTTTGATGTATTTGCATGAGAGTATAGTGATTTAAAAGGTTTTGATCTGAATATAGCTCAACATAATATAGAGTTAGATGAGAATTCTAAGCCTATTAAGCAAATAAAAATACCAATAAATCCCAAGATTGAGCCTCTCATGAGGAAACAACTCACCAAATTGATTGAGTCCAAAATCATCTTTTTCATTAAACATTCATCTTGGTTGGCAAACCTAGTTCCTATTAGGAAAAAGAATGGAGAGATAAGGTTGTGTGTTGATTTTAGGGACTTGAATAGAGTGTATTTGAAGGATAATTACCCACTCCCTTACATGGAACAAATATTTTAGGTTTTGGCTGGTAGTGAAAGATTTTTTCTCCCTAATGGGTATTTTGGGTATAATCAGATTCTGGTGAAGGAAAGTGACCAATATAAGATAGAATTTACTACTAAATGGGGTACATATGATTATAAAAAAATGCCTTTTGGGTTGTATAATGTTGGAGATAATTTTTAACGTGTAATGGATATGGATTTTCAAGTATTAATTAATGACATTGTATTGGTATATCTTGATGATGTGATAATTTTCTCTAAGGAAGTAAAAGATCATTTGAAGCATCTAAGGTAGATTTTTGAGAGGTGTAGAGAGTTTGAAATCTATCTAAACCCAAATAAGTGTGTGTTTTATATCCATGAGGGAAAACTACTGGGACATATTATTTCCAATAAAGGCTTGTCTATTGATCTAGAAAGGGTGAATTCCATCTTGGCAGTCTTTCCCTAAACATAAGAAGGGTCTACAAAGATTATTTGGTAAGACCAATTTCATTAGGAGATTAATTCTTGATTTTGATAACTTGGTCAAACCCTTTAACTCCATGCTAAGGAAAGATGAAGTATTCACTTGGAAAAAAAGGAGGAAAGAAAGTTTTGAGGAGATCAAGCAAGCCATTACCTAAGCTCCCACCCTTGCAAGTCCTAACTTCTCCAAATATTTCAGCCTGTATACTTTTGGGAATGAAGAGGTAATCTCTTCCATGATTAGTCAAGTTAATGGTAAAATTGAATAGCCTATTTCCTTCTTTATTCAAGGTTTGGAAGGCTATGAGATAAGGTACACATATGTTGAGAAACCTGTGCTTTCAGTTACAAGGAATTTAAATAAGTTCAGGCATATGTTGTCTAACAACGAGATTCACATTTTTGTACCTCATCCTAGTGTGAAAGACTTTATATTAAATATATATTTTAATGAAAATAGGGTAGGATGGATCATAAGGGTGATAGAATATGATGTGGAGATCAAAACTACCAAGTTAGTGAAAGGAAAAGGACTATGTGAACATCTCACTTTAGACTTGAAAGAGAAAAAGGAAGCTATTTTGGTACTTTAGGATGACTGTGTGATAGTTTCACCATCATTTATGAGAAATTGGACATAGGACATGATCCACTTCCTTCAAACTGGTGAGTGTCCACAAGGTCTTGATAGGGCCAAGAGAAGGTACTTTAGGCTGAAATCCATTCCTTATGTACTTGTTGATAGAGTGCTATTTAAAAAAGAATTTTTAGGTGTGATTTTGAGGTGTCTTGATTCAGATCAGATTGATAAAGTATTATTTGAATTCCATGATGGACCAGTTGGTGCTTATTTCTCTCCTAGAACCACAACTGCTAAGATAATGAGGGTTGGATAATTTTGGCCTAGTTTGTTTAAGGACACCCATGAGTGGGTAAGGAAATTCCAAAAGTGTGTTTTTTTTATGGAAAAAAAAATCTAGCTACCTTTCCTCTTCATCCAATCTAGGTTAAAAAACACTTCATACAATGGGGTTTGGATTTCATAGGCCTAATCAATCCACCTTCTAGTGCTGGTCATAAGTGGGTGTTGAAAGCCATTGATTATTTTACAAGATGGGTGGAGGATGTATCTCTTAAGGAGGAAAATTAAAACTTAGTCCTTAACTTTTATGAAGGTATAGTAATAAGGTTTGGAGCTCCTTCAACCATAATCTTAGATAATGCCTTGGCTTTCCTAAGAATAAGAACAAGTGAATGGGCTTTAAAGCATAATATCTATCTCAACACCTGCTCCAACTACTATCCCCAAGGGAGTGGAGTAGCTAAGTCTAAAAACAAGAACTTGATCAGGATCATTAAGAGGATAATGGAGGAAAATCAAAGAACCTATCACCCCAAGTTGAAGACAACCCTTTGGGCTGATAGGATTACATCAAAGAGAGCAATTGAGAATCCACCATATACACTTATCTATGAAAGGGAAGCCATATTTCCTATCTCACTTAAGTTACCAACTTTAAATCTTACCTATCAGCTATAATTGATGGATAATGATAGTATGGAGGTCAGGTTATGTGAATTGATGGAGCTTGAGGAGGTAAGAAATCAAGCTATGCACACCATGACAACTCACCAAGAGCAAATAAAGAAGTATTTTGACAAGAAATCCATGATAAGGAGATTCAAAGAAGGAGACATTATCCTAAAATTAGATGAAGATAAGGCCAAACCTGGAAGACATATAAAGTTTGATGCTTTGTGGAGTGGCCCATATGTGATCACATAGTGTAAACAACATAATGCTTTCCAACTCTCAAAGTTGGATGGAGAGGGGCTACATATCCTAGTCAATGGGATATATCTAAAGCATTGTTACTAAGGTTATCCTTTTCCTTTGTACATAGTTTTATACTTTCCTTATGTTACCTAAGTTCTTATGCACATGTTTGAGTTGTTTTGTGTCTTTCTTTGCTTTGTGTCTTGTGACGTGGGTTTTTCCTTCCAGGTCTGGTGTGTTTTTTCAAGGTTTTGAGTCATGACCAATGATTCTTTGTTTGAGTGTCCTTAGATGAATCCATGACCAATGAAATCATCTGGCTGCTTGTTTAGTTAGTATAGCAGTTTACTACCCCTGTGAGTCACCAATTTATTGACCAAATTTTGGCCTATCAAGTTAAAATTGGGTACCCCTATTAGAAAGCTTAACCAATATGTATAATTTATTTAGAAGTGTTCTTTGACAAATTCCACAACAAATGTATAAATCTAATTCTTTTAGAAAGTATGGTTTTGGTCTTTTATTGAGCCTTTACATAGTAATCCTTTTGGGTCTTTTGTTTTTGACTAAGTGTTATTTCTTTTAGACTTTTCATTCGGCCAAGTACCAAATTCTTTTAGATAATTTGTTCAAGACAGATTTCCCAAAGATGAAGACTAATTCCTTTGAGAAAATTGTTCAAAATAATTTCCTTGAAAGATATATTTTTAAGCCAAAGGGGTCATTTGTAACTTTTTCGAAGGGCACTTTAACTTTTACGAAGTACACCTCCATCTTTTTGAAAAGGTCATTTTCAAATTTTTTGAAGGGCACTTCAAATTTTCTGAAGAGGTCACTTCAATTTTTTTGAAGGAACATTTTCAGAAAGCCAAAAGGTACTTTATAAAAATTTTGAAGGGTATTTTCTTAGGAAGGTGGATCAAATAGAAGTTCCAAAAGGTGAATCCCAATCTTTTTGAAGGGTATTTTTCAAGCAGGGTGCCCTATTCAAAAGTTTCGAGGAATTAATGTGGAAAAAGGGGCCGAAGGATTTGTTTCAAGAAAAAATCCTGAAGGAATTTGTTCAAAATTTTTTTCTATAGAAATGGTCAAAAGCAAAAATCTCGAAGGATTTCTTTCGAGAAAAGTGGCTGAGACAAATATTTTCAAATGACACCTTTGAAGCCAAGTTCCCCAAATAATTTCCTTGAAAGATATCTTGCAAGCAAAATTATCCCATGCAAAGGTCCCGAAAGGGCACTTTTCATAATTTGAAGGGCACTTTCCATAGTTAAAGAGCACTTGACAAAGGTTCGAAAGAAGCTTAAGTCTAAGGAAAGTGTTTTGAATGACTAAAGAAGGTGAAGGCCCCACAAATGTCAATTTTAAATTATGAAAAATAGCCATTGATGTCAAAATATTTGGTGGGTACATGAAAGCAAACATGGAGGTAAACAATGCTTGAATCTTGAGCATCTGGTCTAGACAAAGTAAGAAAAATAGACAAGTTGATGGTTTGAGTCATTGCTAGTAACTAACCAAATCAAAGAGTTTCCACAAAATCAACAAACATAGGTGTCCAACGGATGGCTGGTAGTTAAGAAAAACATTTTATAACTGTCATCATAAGTCCCATTTCCCTCAATAGTGCTATGTATCAGCTCCTCTGTTTTCAATTTTGAATGCTCATATATGATTTTTGATAGAAACTATTTCTTGTGTCAATTTTGAAGGTCTTATGACACTTTTCACCATTCTTATGACTGATTTTGAATAAGTAGATCTACTAACATGATGTAGCTTACCCCACCTCTCTTTCACATGCAATTGTAACTAATTTTCACATATAGACACATGTCCAAGTGACTCTTGAACTTCCTTTACTTGACCTCTCTCTTAAAAGCTATATATATACATTCTTTTGGCTTGTTTTAACAACCTTCATTGGTTATTGGTAAAACTTTGGGCAGATTTGTACTTGAAAAACTCTCAAATAAATATACAAGTGTTGTCACCACTCCTATGCTATAATTTTTGAGTAATGACTTGAATCCTATTGGTCTAGTCTCATGAAGGATTGTCTTTCCTAGCTTGTACTCTTGATGGTCTACCTACTTACAGAAAGGATATTGTTGTAGGTCTTTACTGGTATTCTTTTCTGAGTGTAGATATATCCTAGAAGTGGTCCATGATTGTATCCCTATTTATAATCATTAATTCCCTTCCTAAAAATTTTATACCTTCTTGAATATATCATATGAAACATTAATGTAGCAATGAATCCTAAGTTGTGAGTCTTGTGTGAGAAACACCTTGTTTGTCTTTAAGTAGTGGTTTCGATGAATTGAGAGGACCTTATATATTGGTGCATCACCCTTTTGTAGTTTTAGTTATTTCTCTTAATCCCCTTTCATATCAAAATTGTTAAGTTAGAGAGAGATATTTAAAGGTGCATCAAGGGGAGCTATCCCCTTATCTAGAGATTTATTTCTCAATATTGTCACCCATAGCAAGAGAAATGTCTCCATGGTGACACTTGGATGAGGAGATTTAGGCATCTCCTCAAGGGTGAGAATCTAAGTGATAATAGTAGTATTTCCTTATATTGTGTTAATCTTTATGATATGCATGAGTTTACTTATCATATGGGTAAGTGTACGCATTTGGGGGACAAAAAAGGGCCTACCCGTGGACATGATTTTTTTTTTAATTTTTGAAATTTGAACTTCTATAGATAATTTGAGATGGATACACTCAAAATTTAAAGATGGTATAAGAATAAAAATTGTAGAATTTTGAGTCTAGTTTCCAAAAAAATATATTTTTTGAAAAATGGTTAAGTATAAATAGGCCATACATCTAAAATTTAAACAGGACCTCCTATTTTCTAAGAAAACATAGTAGATAGATGGCTGTGCAACCCACCATTTTTTGAGCATCGTTAAATTTTATTTGAAACTATTTGGTGAATATTTAGATAAGATATTATAGTGTGTTATGATTTTTTTTCATATTTTTTCAATTAATTAAATCCTTAAAATTGATAAAAAATGGATAGTCGATCGTGCAGCCCCCCTAACTACCTCAAAAAAATAAAAATTGATTATTTTTTTAAATGTGTGTAGAATTAGGCCTAGTTTGTTACCATATAATTTTTTTGTACTTGGATCAATGAAATTTTTTTTACATAAACATGAATAGGCATGTATATGTGTGGCATGTAGTGGCCTAAAAAAGGTGTGGTTAGAAATAAATATAGTTTGAACCCTTAAAATATCCCAAAAATTATAAAAATCTTATATTTGGAAAGTGGGTAGTGTGCTCATCATTACAATAATATTTTTTTGAATTTTGATGTTGACATCCATAGCATATTTACTGATTGAAGTTTAAATTTGTTGGTTTCTATCAAAACTCTTGGTCTCGAATGCATATGCATAGTCACAAGCCTTTAGCTTAGAAATCCAAGCCATTTTCGAGCCTAAAGGCTTGGTTTTGAATTCAAATTCAAAAAAAATGTATGTGTTATATAACACATACATGTTATATAACATGTATGCATTACATAATACATACACATTGTTTTGAAATAACACCAAAAAGCCAAATTTTGTGTTTCTTATAGTAGGGCAAGGATATACCTTACTATAGTATTGATATTATCTTACTTGGCTAAAATTCTATCTTACCCTTTTGTTATTTATTTTATATCTTTAAACAAACCCCTTATTTATAAATTTTGAACTAATTTGTTTAAGTGGCAAACCCATTGAATTGGACTATGTAGTATAGATAATCTTATATAAGTAGAAATAAAAATTGAGCCCTTGGTGTAACAATGCATATCTTAGATATATATTTCAAGAATTCTATCTAATGGAGCCCAATACCTATTAATCATGCATTGGATTATCCCAAACTTTTTCCTAAAATGTGATGAATAAAGTCCCTTAAGTTTCCTCCAAGGTCACTTAGTGCATATAATTCAATCGGTACATTTTGAGTCCCAATTGAAAGTCTACAAAGAGTCTTCTATTGTTACAATTATTCAAGATTCCTCTAATTTATTCAGATACATTATTTAAATTTTTCCTAAAATTAAGATCTCTTGTGAAAATATGGTTAATCCAACATTCCTTGCACCTCCTTCATCTATCCCTCCATCACACATGGGATAACTATCAACCACTCCATCCATTCCCACCTTATCTCAAGAGTGTGTCTTTGACATGGGACTAGTCCTAACCACACCATAGATGTAATAATTACAAGATCAAAAACAAGATATACAAAACTTGGTGCTTATTGATACTATAGAGTTCTATACCTTACTATGTAATTGGGATAGTAAGATAAGAAAGTAGGATGATGGGTAAGGTATGCATTTTTTATTATATTTTGATATTTTGGTCTTTGGGTACATATATTTTTTTGTATAAGATGTGGTTTAATATTAATAAACTTGAAATGGTCACATGTATCCATTAGTGATGATGTGGTTTTAAGGTGTTATGCATGTAGTGATGAATGTATAGCTTAAAAAATATCTAAATGCACTAGGGACCCTATTCAAAACTAATAAAGTATGGCTATGCTATAGAAATATAGGGTAGCATAGACCTGACATCGACCAATTATAACATATGTATAAGTTACCCTAGCTCAAACTTTATTGAGCTTATTCAAGATACATTAAAGGTGATAATGTCCCCTAAATCTAAGACCTGCTTCCCCTCAAGGATGATGCTAAATTATGTTCTCTCCTACATGTAGGACTTAATATGAATGTAATTTGGGATCTAGAAGTAATTCAAGGTACAAGGTTCAAAATAATTTGAATATATACATAAAAAACTGATAATGTTTGGTTCTCACTCAATTTGGATGGGACCTTAAAGGGCTCTACATGAAAATTGCCGTACAGTAATGGCAAGTCAGAGGCTCACATCATGTGAATTATTTACTAGACATGATTTGATTGGATCAATGCCAATATTTAAACATTTTTGGCTTATATGTATGCAGGATATTTATGGATAACCCTTAATTGGATTGGTTAGAGGTGGTAAGACCTGTCTAGGTATCAAAGATCATGAGTTCCACTCATGTGAGCTAATAAATGTAGAGAGTACAACATGCACATGCCTAGATTTAGCCCTGATGGCATATGAGATGTGTTCATATTTTTCCAAGTGTTTCTTATTTTTGATGGGATCATTGAGTACTTTTTATGACTTAACATAATGGGGTCAGGCCCAGCCTATCGGTCTTATCTATTCGAATCAGTCACTTAGTGTATAGAACTATACATGGACATCTTTGATTAGATCAGGAATCCCAAGGCACTAACATCTTTGATCCTTTTGGGATCTATAATGTATGTATATCTGATAAATCTAACACTTCTTTAGGTGTACTAGACCTATATGTGGAAATATTTGATTGGATTAGGTGTCTTGAGGCTCTAACAAATTTGATGCTTCTAGGACTTGATAGTTAGATCTCTAACACTTATATGTGTGTAAAAGATACACATGGTGACATCTAATTATATTGGGCCTCACAGGGGTTTGATATCTCTTTAACACTTCTAGGACCTGACACCTCTAATGTTTTTGACACTTCCAAGCATGTATGAGGTACATGTGGTGATATGTAATTAGATTTGGTCTCCTGAGGTAATGTCAACTCTGAAACTTCTAGGACCTGATGTATCTTTGATAGATTTAACACTTTTAGGTGTATGAGGTACACATGTGGCATACCAAGGTTCAATTACAGGGGCAATTAGGGTAAAAATAAGCCATGTATGAACCTATTTTAAATTGTATACATGATGTGATTTGGAGTGAAATTAACCCTATAATGTCATCATGTTTATATATAATGAACCAAAGCGTTGATTCATTCAATCGAGGAGGCATGGGAGGCTAATTTGAACCCCCTATTGATGTAACTATAAGAGCATGGTATATGATTTGGGGAAAAAATAAGTACAATTCTATCATGAATTTAACCAATTAGTTAATTGGTGCAATTAGGGACATGATTTGGGCAAAATTGAGCCCTTAAACCAAATTTATGGCCCAATCAATTATATAATATATGTAACATGTATGGATTAATTGACCCTAATTTAATAAAAAATACAAATATGAATGAAATTTGAACCATTGAACCTAAATTGGAGTCTACGATGTGATGAAAGGGGCTAAATTAGCTCATGTTTCATGACATATTGATCATAAACCCTAATTTTATCACTTGAACATGTTAATTTCCCCTAAACCCTAATTTCATGACATATACACATGTAAAAACACATTACACTAAACACCTAACCCTAAATCCTAATTTTATAACAAACACAACCTCTAAGTTACCTGATTTCATCATAAATGTAAAAATTCATGAATGTGTATAGTGCCAATTGTGAACCCATTGTTCACCTAGTTTTGCAAGGACCTGTGATGGGATTTAGGGTAAAATTAGCTCATTTCTCCTTACATATTTAGCCTTATTTCATCATATGATATTCTTATTGCTTCAGTCTTATCAAGAGTCTTATTGCATCATATTGGAGATTTATGCATCATATTGGGGATTTATGCATCATATTGAGCCTTATTACATCATATGATAGTCTTATTACATCATATTAGGGATTTATTACATCATATTATAGTTTTATTGCACCATATGATATTTTTATTACATTATATGATAGTCTTATTGCATCATATGATAGTTTTATTACATCATATTGAGCCTTATTGCATCATATTGAGCCTTATTACATCATATGATAGACTTATTACAACATATGTTAGTCTTATTACATCATATTATAGTCTTATTTAATCTTATTGCATCATATTATAGTATTATGGGGGATTTATGCATTGAATATGAGAATTTTTGCTTGTTTTTATACTATATGCCTATACTTCAAGGAATGTATACATGTTATAGTAATGCGTATGCATTAATATAACACATACACATTCCTTGAAGTATAGACAAAACTCACTTTTCAATGTCTATTTTTATCCCAAATTGAGATTGTTGTCCCCACAGACATTCCCTGCATGCACTTTGCATATTCTTTGCATACATTTTGAAGTACTTTTCTAGACCCCACATTTTGAAGTACTTGCATGGGTGATTTTTCAAAATGGGATTCAATTCATGTTTAATGAAGAGGAAGAAGTTTAAGAACAAAACACTGAATAAATTAGAAGATTTGAGAGAAAAAATAAGGTATGAATGCAAGCATTTTGTTCTAAACAATGTACAAACACTAACACTGATGAACTAAATACCTTAGATAATGAGGCAATTGAAAATAATGAATTGAATAATAATGAAACTGACAATAATGAATTCAATTATGATGAAATTGATAATGTTGAATTAAATTATGATGAAATTGATAATAATGAATTAAATAATGTTGAAAGTTCACATTCAAAGTTTAAAGTTTTTGATTTTATTGATGAAGAGCCTATGCATGAAACCTTACCGACCAATAATGAAGAAAAATTAATGGACACAAATAATTATGAAATTAACAATGAATAAAATTTCATGGAAACATATAATTAAGAAACAAAGAATAAATAAAATTTCATGGAAACATATAATGATTTTGAAACATCCTCTCAACAAATTCCACCAATAACATCACCTCCAAGAATTGTGTGTATAAAAGACAAGTACTTAATTGAAATCAATGAAAATATTTTGAAAATAATGCATAACAAAATATTTGAGTTTTATTTAAAATGATTGGCTCAATAAATTTGGGATCGTTTCTTTCATATATTAGATTATTATAGTTAAAGATGTCAATTATTTGTTTCATTGATGAATTTGGTTAAGATGAGACCTATAATGTACACAGTAGGATTCAAAAAATCTAACATGGATGATTAAAATGATGAAAATTTTGAAACTATACATAATGCATATCATACTGTAGGCTTAAGATCATGTAACAAATATTATAATGCTACTTGATGTATAATGACAACTTGTGCATTAAGTGCTGAAATAGGAAAAAATGATTCATTTTAAAAACAAGCCAAACACTTGATATAAATATAAAAACATTAATGAAAGTAATTTCAAGACATGAAATAATTAATGAACCCAATACTAAATAGATATGGTCATTCTCTAGTAGACATCCATGAAAGGATAAAGCTATAGCCAATGCTTTGAAAGAATTACTTGCACAATTTTGAAAAGATAATACAAGAGTTTCACCCAATGCAAGAGATGTAGTAAAAAGAAGAGTTGGTTCTCATAATCGTGAATCATATCTAAAACATTTCTTGGATATGACTCAAGAATAATTTTACTCTAATATTTTGGAAAAAAATCCAAAAATTACTATTATTCAATTTTTTTTGAGATAGCCAAACCTTTTTATGTAAAAATAAATCACACACACACCACTTGTTGTAGACAACATAATAAATTTTCAATACACTATGATTTTTTTTGACATATTCATTATAATTTACATACTAACAACATTTTTTAGGAGTGTTGCATATAAGTTCCACAAAAATTAGAAGGGAATTTATTCCAAATATTTTTTTGTAAAAGACCAGATGGACAATTCTTTTATAGGAAAGCATGTTTGTATGGAAATTATAGCATTGGAGGTGGATTACCAAAATTAGAAAAATGTATCCATGAGGAGTGTACAAGTGTAATTTGATATAAATAAGTTGGTTTGAGCAAATACAAATCTATGATTTATCAACTAAAATATGGCAAAGAATATAAAAGGTGTAAGTTTGTTATGAAAGAGATACCTGTTTCAAAATTTATGGTTGAATTCATGGAGAAAATTATTTATGAGTATGTAAGTCACATACATAGGGCTAATTGATTGGATGAACCTTTCAATCTAAGCAAGGACACATTACCACTTGATTCTATTGTTTTAGTAGTCAAATTTATTGAAAATTACACATTCAAACCACAAATGGAAGTTCAATCATAGTATTACAACTCAACACAAGTTACCATATTCATGAATATAACACTCATGCATACACCTGATATTACAGAGAAAGATCAAAAAATATTAAGGGATTACCATTTCTATATTAGTGATGATCGATCACATTGTATAGAGTATGTATAAGGTTGTTTTGAGAGTTTCTATGGATAGTTGACTCAGAGGAACATTACTTTAAATTAACATTACATTTGATCAGAAAATTGCACATCACAATTCAAGAATGCACATATGTTTTATTGGTTGAGAGGGATGCATGTTACCATTATTTTAGAACATATTTGAAGTTTCATCGAGGCTAGCCATGGAAAAAGGGAACATGATGGTGATAGAGCATGTGTAAAAAGAGCCATTGTAAGGGATGAATTAAAATTTGACCATGTTGCTAATTTGATTGATGAAAAAACTATGGTTGAATGGTGTAATGAAAACATATGTCATGGTGCCCAAGTAAATTCTACTATTCAAAGACATTTTTGGTTAATATATAATTTTTTTTTGGAAAACTATGAGGATTGTATGAATCTAATGTGTTCAAGTGAGCTCCACTCATTTCATAGCTCAAATGTAGGTTCTTAGACTATTCATATGTGACACTTGGAATACTTTTATTTTGCATGCATGGAATCTATTTGGAATGAGTGTAAGTCACAAGAGTGGGTGGATGAATGGAGTTTTAGATCTCTAATTCCAATCAACACATATCAAGTTTCACTAGCATTGTAACTTATATATATGACATCATCACATGACTTTGACTATATATCTAATCTAGTTTAACTAGATAAAAGATTAATCTTTATGTACTATTTATTCTCATTATCTATCTTCATATTGTCATTAAAATTATTTTTTGTGATGCAGACCATGTTTTTGTAGTTATTAAAAATGAGGATAATGAAGAGGGAATATATTATTACTTATGTCAGTGTGTACATGGAAAGAAAAAATTGACTTCCACGGTCATAGATGGAGAAAACATTGATTATCCCATTGGGTATGAGGTAGTCATTGAAACTTGGCTTCGATGATATCCTATAAAAAATTCAAATGTATGGTTATTTGGAGACTTTGAAACACACATGAAGATACTTCACTATTCAAATTTGGTTCTTGAAATGAATATTCAATTGCAAAAATATCATGGGAGGCCAAGAAATAGGAATCTATAGAAAGTTCATGAGTTAGACCATGAATCTATTCTTGATACTTTCAAGATTAGAGTAGATCCAAATGGTTCATTGGATTAAAATGCATAGGTATGTTAACTTGTAAAATGTAGATGTAATTAATTTTACCAAATGTTTTTGATTTTCTAGGTAGTAGATGCATAAATTTTATATTTAATTAATTTTTAACATTTTTTTGTAGGTTATTGGTGCCAAATAAGCTTCCACCTTCATGTGGTTGGCACCATTAGTAAAGAATTTCATATTCTTGAAGCTAAGAGAAGCTTACTAAAAGTACTTGGTGTTTCCATACTCTTGGACAATTGCTCATGACAAGTTTCTTTCTCCTTATAGCCTTCTAAAAACATAAACATCCTTGTTTAGAATGATCTACATGGATTCTAGCTAAACCAAATGCATTAAAATTACCTCAAATGACATTACATACTAATGTTACACACAAAACAAACACACTTTTAATTGATTTGCATATTTTCATTGGTATGACATTATTGAACAGTAATGAAAATGCACTTGTAGGTGGGTTTGGATGTCATGGTGATTGTAAAACATGTAATTTACCTATATATACATGCTCAAAGTGATATATTTGCACCTGTAGGTCCCAATGGCAAAAACACTAGTTAGAGGTTAATAAGTTATCTCTTCACTACCAAAAAGTTATATTTTAAGACCTGTTACTATAACTTATACCATGGATTTATCTTAGAGGTGATTTATACTGGATCTAAGTCAAAATTAGAGTAATTTACCATGCACAAGAAGGATCTTATGATTCATCCATGATCTAAAACTCAAAATTTTTGGTTGAAAGATATTTCAAGAACACAAAAATAACACAGTAACAATGATTTCTCTGAGAAGAGATGTTTTATTACTCATAAGATTGAAAATACAAACATATGCTTATCTCTGAGAAGAGATGTATCCTTTCCTTCTTAGGTTACATCTACATTTATACACACTTTGAAGGTAGGAGGAGGATTTGGAAGGTCACCAATCTTGAGGGAGATAAATTGGTTTGACTTCAATGACTTACAACAATACAAAATTCAAGAAATTACTATTTTTAGAAACTTACTATTTTTAGATAACACTATTAAAATTGAAATTTAGGAAAATTCCATTGGGTTTTCAAGGGTCAAAAACCATCAAGCATAGATCAGTACTATTTCATCACATTTTCCTCATTCTTAGCTTTCCAATAGTTCAAACGGGGAGTCAATTAGAGCTATGGTGCAAAAGTTATGGCTCCTGGAAGTTTCACCACCAATTGGGGTAGGACCATCGCTTGAATTGTCCCCTGAAGTGTTGCCTGGATCAGTCCATATGACTTACAATTTTGGTTTTATGCATGCCTAAAGTTAGGATAAAAATCAACATATTTCTTGTATTGGGAAGGGCATTCTTAACCCCAGAATGGGTGGTGGGTTTGTCAATCCGACGTGAAGGGAGGACAAGAACCTAGTCTTAGACATTATCCACCACTTTAGATGTGTTAGTAGTGCCATGTTTTAGCCAACAAGCACCAAAAATAGATTTTTTAGACCATATCTTCAACTTTGACAACATTTGTTGTTAGCGTTCTGTGCTCCTAAATAGTAGTGAAAATGAACTTGTAGGTGGAATTACATGTCACTTTAATTGGATCACATGTAATTTTCCTATATAGATGTGCTCAAAGTGATGGATTTTCACCTATGGGTCCTGAAGGTAAAAATGTAAGTTGGAGGTCAACATGTTTTCTCTTCACTACCAAAAAGTTGCATTTTAGGACCTGTTAATGTAACTTCTACCATGGATTGTTATTAGAGGTGATTAAGACTAGATATATAGTGAAATTATAGGGATTTAACATGAACAAGAATGATTTTATGGTTTATCCATATGACTTACAATTTTGATTTTATGCATACCTGAAGTTAGGCTAAAAATCAACATCTTTCTTGTATTGGGAATGGCATTCTTAAGCCTAGAATAGGTGTGGGGTTTGTTGATCAGGTCAGATAGGAGGCCAAGAACCTGGTCTTGGATGTTATCCACCCCTATGGATGTGTTGGAAATTCCATTTTCAACCAACAAGCACTTGAAATGGAGTTCTTGGACTGTAGCTTCACCTTTGATAACATTTATTGTCAATGTTTTTATACTCCTAAACAATAGTAAAAATGTACTTTCAGGTATAATTAGATGTCATGATCATTGGAGAACATGTAATTTGCCAATATAGACATGATCAAAGTTATGTATTTTCACTTGTGGGTCCTAGAGTAAAAAATGCTAGTTAAAGGTCAACAAGTTATCTCTTCATTGCCAAAAATTGCATTTTATGACCCATTATTACAACTTATACCATAGATTGCTCTCAAAGGTGATATAGACTAGATATAGGGTGAAATTAGAGGTATTTACCATGAAAAATAGGGATCTTATGGTTCATCCATATGACTTATAGTTTTGGTTTTATGCATGTATGAAGTTTGGCTAATAATCAACATCTTTCTCGTATTAAGAAGGATATTTTTGAGCCTAGAATGCATGGTGGGTTTGTCGATAAAGCCAGATAGGAGGCCAAAAAATTGGTACTAGAAATTATCCACCCCTTTGTATGTGTTGGTAGTGCCATTTTTCAGCCAACAAGCACTGGAAATGGAGTCTTTGGAATGTAGCTTCAACTTTGACAACATTTATTGTTAGTGTTTTCATTCTCCTGAATAGTAGTGAAAATGCACTTATGGGTGGAATTATATGTCAAAATTATTGGAGAACATGTAATTTTTATATATCAATTTGATTAAAGTGATGTATTTGTACCTGTATATCCCGAAGGCAAAATTGCTAATTGGAGGCCATTAAGAAGCTTAAAAGGCCTAATAGTCCAAGTGAACCATACACATGCGGCTAGAAGCTAGTGGCATTGGATTTGGGTTTCAATACATTTGAAAGGTTTGTTTTAATCTTTTCAAAGTGTTACAAGGGTAAAAAATCCTTAAATAAGCTACTAATCATTTAAAGAGCCTATTAGGCTTTCTAGGCATAATTAGGCTAAATTGCATGCCTATAGGTAATGGAAGGATCTTGAAAGTAGCAAGGGAGAAGTATATGGTTCATGAGAGATGAAAACTTTTGGAGGTCTCAAAAATAGGCCAATATGCTTAGCTGGACATTTAGGTCTAATTATGCCTAAATGGCCACCTACATGTGGTCAAAGTGGCTTCAAAGCTTGGCCAAGGGGTATCATGGACCAATTGGAGCCAAGTGTTTAAAACTATTGATGTAGGATCATCCATTATATAAACTAGTGTGGTTTCCATATGAGAGTTTTAGTGTTAAGTAGATTTAGTAGTTTTAAAGTGATATAGGGGTTAGATGGCATAAGAGGAGAGAAAAGGGAGAGAGATATCTCCAAGAGGAGAGAGGAGAACTTGAGATTGAAAAATTGTACAAGACTCCTCATTAGTGGTGATAGAGTCTTATGATGGACCAAACTTGTAATGTTTTGATGAATACAATGAATAAAGGAATAATTAGTCTATAAGTATATGTTATTGATCAATAATTTTATTTTTTTGAATCTTATATTATCTTTGAAAGGCCCTTGTCTTGTTGATATCTTATAAGGTTGCAGGTTGCTAGTTGACTATTGATTACAATCAAGAAGGAAAGGTTTAGACCAATTGTTTTAGGGGAAATAAACAAGAATAAATAATTTTGAAATTATATGTGAAGGTGTTAAGGATTATATATAATTTTAGATTACTAAGTAAACATTTAAAAGTGACGAGAACTCAGAGAAAGCAACCCTGTTTCAAAATCTTTATTCACAATTGTGACAGTCCAAGATTTCAAAAGAAGTGAAAGTTATGAAAGAATTTATGGAAATAAGAATCTTATTCCAATGAAAATTCTCTTATAATCAAAAAAATATGTCATATAATGATACTTCATATAGTGGTAATGGGAACCAAATGATAAATGATTGAATACACAGCCAGCCTCAGGATAATACCCTGTTTTCATAGTTGATATCTTTTGCATTCTCTTATGTCAAGAAATGGAGAGTTTCATTTAAGAACACATGGTTGGTAATTTATTTGGTAGAATATGAGCATGGGGAAAGGTTTATAGATCAATATAATATCCTTTTAAACCTTACATTGGTTGGTAATTGTTCTCAAACTATTTAAATCCTGTAGGTGCATTTAAACCCCTGTTTTCATTCATATATTGTCTAGTGAAGGGATGTATGGATATAATTACATGATAGGTTGGTATGTTTGTGAAATATGGACACAAGGATGAGGATATAAGTCATAATAATTACCTATGTGAGGCAAAAAATGTATTTTAAGTACATAATCCCTTAAAAACCCTGCATAATCAACCAAAAAAGGTACACAATCCATTACATTTTATTGTGTTTGGGTATTGGATGGATTGAACAAGGATTATAAATAAGTTGGATAGATATAGGGGGTTAAAAAAGACCTATATGTGGTATTTATTTCCTTTTAAACATTTTTAAACTCAAGAAATGGAATTATATAAGCTCTTGGGCCTGTATAGAGGAAACGAAACCCTAGATTAGGGTTTTGATGTTTTAGGGAGTTTTAACCATGGAAAAATGATGAAAATTTGTAATCATACCTAATTAGATGTGAGGAAAATTAATAAATAGGTTTTATATTGAAAATTGGTCCATATAGTATGGTTTTTAGACTTATGGGTGTGCTTAAGTGCTAATTAGGCCTAATGGAGAGATGGGTTACAAAGGAAGTGTGCTCTAAGTGTGAAGTTAGGGTATGAAACTTGAAAAACACATATAAATAAATAGAGAGTGGATATAAATGTGATTAAATATTTAAAAAGTGCTTATTTTGACTAAACAAAGAAGAAATGCACAAAAAAGGGTACAAGCCTAGGATTGTCTTTATGAGCTTTATATGTGGAATTGAAGGTTAAATTGTGTTTGAGCAGTTGGAAGAAGAAAAATGTGATAGGTTAAAATAAGATGAACCAAGATAAAATATTGAGACATTGAGACCTATAAAAATATTTGTTATTTGAGACCTAAGAGAATAGCCTAACAAGAAACTAGTGAAAGTAAGAGAGGAAGTTTGGGAATGGAATGAATGGTGTGAGTTTGGAAATGAATGTAAGTGTCATGAGAGAGGTAAATGATATCAAAAAGTGATTATAATATATAAATAACATATGTATAGTGAATGAGGCTATTAATCCTAATAACCTAGAGAAGTATAGGATTGGAGATGGAACCTTGAAGGCAAAACATAACATTGAATGAGATCTTTGGTAAGACCAAAACTAAGAAGGATAATTTAGAGACTTTTCCCCATACCTATGCATCACATCACCTTGGAGATTTAAATATTATACCTTGGAATAGATTATTTAATAATTTTTAAAGAGGATCTTAAGGATTGAATAAGACACCTTATGGAAAATAAACAATATATAGTCATTCACTTCATAGCCATCACCTACATTAATGTTTGTACACAACCACCATGAATTTTCTTGAGGAGTTGTGGCCATACATGGGTTGAATCAAGGTAAAGGCAAAAAAATTAAGGGTGGAATAATTTAAATTAGGTTAATGACATATTCAAAGTACATTCACCTTGTTCTATCTCAAACCAAGGCAAAAGGGAAGGAAACTCATTTTTGAAACTTGACCAAGCAAGTAACATACCACTAGATTTTGGAAAAATGGGCCTAAAGGCCAAAATATGCATTATATAATAATTAAATTTTATGGAGAGAATAATTATGACATGATATACCTATATAACATATATTTGAGGTTTTTTTGTAAGGGTAACCATTTGATATTTTATCATAGTCAACCCCATGTCTAATCACGATTAACATTAAATTCAAAGCATGAAATTTGGTAAGAATGGTATCCATGACCAATAAAAACATTAAATTCCATCATTAATGTCCTATAAAAGTTTCAAATACTCTTTATTCTTACATAGACATCTTGCAGTCAGCTAGCAACCATTAGAGACCAAACAAAGATTTCATCAGTTTTGAGTGCTAATGAGGAGTTTAAGCCTAAAAGAGGTATTAAAATGGTATAATAAGATTTTTGAAACAAAATTTGACCTATTTAGTTGATAAAATTAAAATTTTCAATCAAAGGTTTGAATAAATACAAGTTTAGGCATGTAGGAAGCAAGTAGGTAGCTCAAGGCAAAGTTTGGTAAAAAAGGTCCACATGCCAAAATATGCATCCAAAAGCCTTAAAACTTGGTAGGATTGGTAATAATGATATAATATACCTATAAATATTATTTTTAATGTCATTTTAAAATTTTACGTGCCTAATTTCTATACATAGTCCCCTTCATGTCTCATGACAATCATCATTGGTGTAGGCATGTTTCTTGGAGGTTTAAGGTATAAAAATGGGTTCCAATCTTATGTAAGTGTTTGAAAATCATAATAGGATGGTTTTATCCTATAAAAAATATTTTAAGAGTTTTCAAACTATAAACTCCATTCAAACCCCACAGGTAAACTTGAAACCCCACATGTAGTCTCAAAGGCATAAAGAGCAAAGTTAGATTTTTAATCATTTGAAAAGAGAATACAAGTTGAATCAGGTAAAGAACATGTATACATGGTGTTTAACCTAATATCATCCTACAAGTGTCTAATAACTCTAATATGTTTTCACGTGCCTATAGATGCTCATTTTTAGAGAATGCTTCAAAAGGTCAAAGGTGAGTTTTCATCACTTTTGAATTTTATAGCTTGGTACAATTCTTGGATCACCTTTATTAAATTTGAAAGACCTTGATAAAGTAGGTATTAAATTTCGAAAGAGTCAAATTGTGATTTTTACCTATTGAGATTCAATTAGGTGTAGACACCTAAAAATAAAATTTGGAAATGTGAGTCTAAATCTCTTTATAAATCAATAAAGGAATTGATTTCTTGTGTGGTTAACATTTACAAATATCTCTTATGATTATATATAATCTTCACATGATAGTATAAAACAAGATTCTATAAGAAACTCATTGAGGATTAGATCTAAAGGGATGTGTTGATTGAATCTTCACATGATATTCTAAACCAATCTAAGATAATACTATTTTGTTACAGACCTATAATGTGTTGAATTATGAAATACATTTACAAAGTATTAGGAAAAGACTATAGAGTTAATATTGGGTGTAAATATCATCTAGTAAATTAAATATATTAGATGATTATCATCACTCTGTCCACAATAAATTCACATGTTCAAGACAAGATTCTACCTTGATTTTTCCTTATAAGGCTTATCCCACTAAGAACTTAGAGTTTTGGACCTACAAGAAACTATAGATGACCATGATCATACAAAAATAATTCAAATGCAATCACTGATATTCTTATTTTATTATAAGGGTCTATTTCCCTTAATCCAACTCCATGCACAAGACTCAGACTTGAGATAAGTGACTAGATGTCTAACAACTACCAATCTAAGACTGATTCAATCACCAATATAGGATTTAATTAATGAAAATATAGGTTTAACACCCCTTAATTCTTATTTAATTTGCATTTTTATAGAAATAAAGCTTATTAAGAACAATAAATGTGAATCTTTCTAACTGTAGGCTCTGTCATACCAATATGATTTGAAATATTATCCTAAAAAGTTATTCTCAATCTCATAACATTTATAATCCTTAAGAATACTTCAAAACCAATATTTCATAATACTCTAAAATAAGTGATTCAAAAAATACTTACTTTAATGGTTTTCTTAAATATTCATGTATAAAATAATAATTCCATGTACAAATACGATATATAGGCATTGAATGTCAATAATACATGCATTACCATATAGGCAAATAGAAAATTACATCACATCTAACAACATCATATCTAATGTCATGTGAATACATCATATATGCATGTATAATACCAAAAATGTGTACATTTCCATATAGGAATACCAAAAAGTACATCATCTACAACATGCTAATAATCAAATAGTCTCCCTCTCTTTGCCCTCCTCGAAGAATACTCTCCTTGGGATGCCTTGCTTGTAGATGGAGATATCCTGAATGCCTTGTATTACTCCAAGGTTCTATTATGGGTACTATGCTCATATCTCGCTTAAATTTGAACCTATTAAAATAAAAAAAAATATTATAAAATTAATAAGTATATATGAAACCAAGTTAATAAACTCATTTTAAACTATAATAAAAAATCATTTAAATATGCACTTACTGCAATCTCATGGTCCTTCTCAATTTTCCATTGATGCTCAAATGGGTTAGTTCCAAGTTTAGCTATATAAATAGGCATGTTAAATGATGAAGACATATGAGGAGCTACCATAGTAGTCATTTGAATCAGACTATCAAATGTCATATGAGAGTCCTACATACACAATACATTCATGCATATAAGTTATATTTACCCAAGTATATAGTAAAATTATTAAATAAAAGTATTAAATTACAATTCAAAATTAAAAGTGAATATACATACCTCGGTGAGTGCCTGTGTAGATGACATTGAAATATAAATGCTTGAGTCTATCTTACCTCACAATGACGGAGGAGTGTCCACCCTAGTCATCAACTAAACAAATGATATAATAATTAATAACTTAGGAAATTCATTGATTAAACAAGTTTATAACAAACTTAGTCTTTCATAAGATATGAAAATATATAATGAGGTCATGGGAAGCATGAATGTGACAAGTGGATATGTGCAATGTGATTTGTAACACCACATTGAATGCAAGAAATGTCAGTTTCATGAGGGAGAATGACAAGACAATGAGGGAGGATTTATGAGTGAATTTTATGAAATTGAGTCATTGAAAGAAATTTAGGTGTTAAAACATCCTTGATACACATATATACACTAGTTTATGTGTTTGTATAGCTTTGCTAAGGTGTATTTTGGATTTTGGCTTGATTAAGGTCATTAGGCCTAATTGTCTTAACACAATGACTTGGTATACTTGAGGAAAATCCTATGAGTTATGGTGTCTAAGTTGATTTGTTTTGAAATTTTGATCATGTTAACACCTTGAATACTTTTATTATAGGCATTCATTACTTTTTAGTCTATCTGAGTATTGGTGTGATAAAAAAGCTTTTAGAAATAATCATTGTGAGAAGACAAGTAACTTGTATAGGTGTTTGTTGATAAGTTTGTAAATTGAGTTTTAATCAGGTTAAGACACCTAGTGTGATAGGTTGATTTTATGGGGGACATATATACAAGAATTTTAAGAGTGTCTATAACCTTATAAAATAGGTCTCATCAAAATCTAACAAAACATACAAAAAATAGAATTGAATATTGTAGAGATAAGATTGAATAGACAATCTTCTTTATAAGTGCATGATTTTGGTTTCCCTATAGGTGATATTAGGTCAAATATCTATGTTTATATTTCCCTCATTTTTTACAAGGGAAGGCCTATATTTATATAGTGCAAGTAGGTTGAGGTCAACAAATGGTGTTATAGTCTTGTCGATACTCAATATTCATTTTAAGGGGACTTTCTTGATGAAAGGTGTTATAGCCTTATAAATTTGACATGTCACTTGAGTGATGAAAGTGCATGGATATAGATAGGCCCTCTCCCCCAGCTAGATATAGTGTTATTTTCCTCCCCTAATTAGGTGGTGGTAACAAACTACTTGACCCCATATAGCTATATGGGGTTGAGGTCCCCTATTTAGATATGGTTGGAAGGCCTATGCCATATACATATAGGCTATAGTTTATATTCAATGCTCTCCCAATAAACCAATGGGATATAATGATCTAATTTATATAGCTCTATCAATAGAGAGAGGCATAATAACTCTTATCAAATGGGATCAAATGACTATCCCTGGTTGGGATTGATCACCTATCAATCCAAACTAACTATTTTTGATTAAGAGCCTATGAAACACAAGAAGCAATAACATTGGAAAAGTGGGATCAAGTGAATTCCAATTAAATATAAATATTATGAATATTTTGGGAGTAAGATAGATGTTAGTGTAGTAATTTTTCTCATTTGGTTTTACTACATGGCCTTATGTCCATTCTATGTCAATTAAGCTTCCTTAGGTTAGTTATAAAAGGGTCACATAGGCTAAATTAATTTTAATGTAATTATCTAATTAATAAAATTAGAGGCTTCCTCATGTTTCCTTAATTTTATCTATATGTACCCCACTTTTCTACTTTGGAAGGTTAGATAGGTTAATGTGATTTTATGCAACCAGGTCATATTTTGCAATATTTTTATGTGAAGACAAGCTTTTTTATTTTCAATTTATCTATGATTTCATTGCTCCTTACATATATTTTCTCAATCTTCTGTGTAAGGATCCAAAATCATGGCTAGTCTAACATGGTATCAAAGCCATTTTTACCAGTATTACATCAATATTTGTGGTGAAATATTGTATACATTCATTATTCTAACATAAAGAAGGGTTTGGTGGGATTCCTTGGAGACTTCATGCAAAAATTTATACTATAGCTTTAGATCTAAAAAATGACTATGTCATTGGTTTTAGAAGGTGCCAAAACCCTTGGATCAACTGTAAATATGACCTAGTTCTAGAACAGTCATTTTTCCTTTTTTTTTGGAATCCCAAGGCCCCATTTTTTATTTTTTTAAAAAAATCTATACATCCTATGTTGCTGTGCAAAAATGCCTTATGGTTTTTCTTCCTCAGGTTAAAATTTCAAATGGATCTCTTGCAGAATTTCCATCACTAAAGTATTTTGGGAATTTTTTGACTTACATTAATTTGCATGCCTTCATTCTAGTCATACCTCTATGTTACTCAGATATATAGGTGGTCATTACTTTAGATTTATATTTGATTAGCCTCATGTTGTATGTAATGGAGAGTCTGCTAACCAATCCAAACTTTTGGAGGGATGTTACTTAGCCAAAAAACCAAATCAAACATTCATTGGTGAGTAACTTCACTTTTCTAAGTTGAGTTGTTTGATATGTCTGCTTGCTTACCCATAAAATAAATCAAACTTATGGAGTTGATTTAATTATAAATTCATGAAGTTAAGTAAGTAGAGTGCCAAAACCTAGATTACACTATTGTAGATACCTTTAGACTTACAAGTGGTCATTACTTGTAACTTCACCTACTTGAAGTAAAGCAGGTTCAAAACTCTAGATATCACTTCACTCAACCAACTTAGACTTTCAAGGGTCTATTAATTACTTGGGTTTTCAAAAAATAATTAGTTTTGGAAGTCAAGCAGAGTAGGTTCAAAACTATAGCGTACACTATGAAAGACCAACTCCAAATTTTAGGGTACCATTACTACCTTCTTCCATTTAGTAAAGCAATTTGGGAAGTCTGATTACTCTTTTGAGACCGACCTAGACTTTCAAAGGGTCATTACTACTCGGAGTTGTGGGATACCTCTACTTATATTTTTTTTTCCATTTTTATTTTTTTGGTAAAAAAATGAAAAAAAACTTTCCATTTTTAGAAAGGGTCTAGGAATGTGTAGAAGTAAGTACTTATAAGTGCCATAACTTTCAATTCATAGTTCCATTTTGAGTGCTATTTTTTTAAAAAAGTGCATATTTTTTTAGGATCTACGCATTAGTGGTATTTATTTATAAGTATTTTTAATATACATTTTATTCATGGTGTAATGGCTTAAAACTCACTTCAAACCTTTTGTACCTTTTTTGGATGCATTATCGGCTATGATCGACATCCCTCTTATACTCTCTCATACTAATTGCTCATAGATGCATTATCGATGGTACCCAATATCCAATATTGAGTGTGTGTTTCATTATAATTCAAGGGGGGTCTTATTGATAGTTCAAGGGGGTACTTATACTATGTGTAATTTATTCTTTTTCTTTCATCTCAATTTTATAAATTATCTCAATATAATCTACACTAATAGATCTAAACTCAATTGAACCAATCACACCATTTAACTATCTTGACTAGAATTCTAAAATATAGCTCACCTTGAGAGGTAAAGGACTCTATTAGATCACTATGGGTGAGGAAACTGAGCCATCTATATATGTAAAAAAGGTTAAGTGGTACAAAAAATGTGATGAGGCCTATGATTTCTTATGCCTGTCAATGTCTCCCAACCTCCTATTTCATGTTGAATTTGCAAAAAATTCCAACAATAGCTGAACCATCTTAGACAAGATTTTTGGAGTGTAGGACATCATGAGGGGTCATGAGCTAGAGAATGAGTTCATCACATTGAGACTAGGTAAATATGACACCCTACAATACTTTTTTACAAAGTTTAAATCACTAAGACTGTAGTTGAAACAATGTGGCATTGAGAAAATAGAAGACTAGTTGATTCTATCCATGCTTGCAAAATTGGGTCATGACTATTCAATTTTATCTCTACATTTCATTCTATTAAACATGCACTTGGATATAATTATAAAATTCCATCATTTGATGAGTTTGTTTCTGATCTAACTCAAGAGTTAGATAAGCTATTTTAAATGGGCATACTGAGGTATTCAAAATCACATACCTTGATTATCAATTAGGATAAGAAGAAGCTTTCTAGCAGTGGTAAATAGGAGAAAAAATAGTCTAAACTAGGTCATGAGCACAATAAGAATTATAAATTAGATGCCAAGCCTAAGGCATCATCAAATGAGTCCTCCTCAAGTGGGAAACCTTAGAAGGAGAAACTCAAATGCAAATTTTGTAAGATACTTGGGCATGATGAATCTCAATGCATGAAAAAGAATATTGATACCTTGATTAAGATGCTTGAGAAGAATAACATCAATGTTCCTGAATCCTCAATTTAGAATACATCCACACAAGATTATCTAAAGGTTAAAGACAACAAAAGGGTAAAAACAAGGGCAAGGCACTTTTTGTAGTAGCTTCTTAGCCTTCAAATTGGGTTATTGACTTGGGTGCTTCCTATCACATGGCCTCCTTAGAGGATCTATTTTCAATAATAGAGCCATGTTCTATGCCTTCAATTCTTATGGCTGATGACACTTTGGTAGAATTCAATGATAAAGTATTGGTTACATTAAGTGATAGGACCTTTAATGATGTTTTGTGTGTTCCTTCACTATCCACCAATCTTCTGTTGGTGTACCAAATCACTCACATAGTTATAAGGAAGTGAGTTGAATTCACACCTAATTTCATGGTTATCAAGGAGCTACACAGTGATATTTTAGTGGCTTATGGGAAGGCCAATCATTAGTTTAGGCTGTATACCTTCTCATAATTTACCTCATATCAACCCTCAGCTACATTGCTTACTCATGTGGATGAAGTGAGAAAACTATGGCATGAATGGTTTAGACATTTAAACTACCATTACCTAGAGCAACTCAGTCATCAAGACATGGTTTCAAGGTTTCCTAAAGTTAAATTATCAGATGTATTATGCAATGGCTGCATCTTGGCAAGTATCTAAAAGATAAATATGATAAGGGTAAAGTAAGGAGATCCAAATAGAAGCTAGAAATTATCTATAGTGACATAGCAGGGCCATTTCCAAAACCTTTATTCAATAGGACTAGATACATGATCACATTCATTGATGACTTTTTGAGGTACACCTAGGTGTTTTTTCTCAAAAATAAGTCTAAGGTCTTTGATCACTTCAAGGAATTCAATGCACTTATGGAGAAGCAGTCAGATTGTTCTATCAAAATCTTAAGGACTGACAATGGTGGGGAGTATGTCAACAATAGTTTTGAGCATTTTTATACATTAGAGGGGATTCATATGTAACACATATTTCCATATATTTCTCATTATAATGGTGTGGCTAAACATAAAAACCATTCCTTAAAGGAAATGGCTAATTGCATGCTTCAATCAAAGTCTCTTGCTTCTCAATTTTGGGCTAAAGCAATCAACTGTGCATGCTACATTCAAAACCATGTTCTACACAAAGCCTTGAAAGGAATCATTCCTTTTGAAGCTTCAGATTGTCAAAAGTCCATAGTGGATCACTTTTGAGTGTTTAGATCACCAACAATGGCCTGTGTTCTCAAGAAGAAATGCAAGGCAATGGAACCTTAAAGTCCATCTTGTATATTTATGGGGTATGTAGAGGGTGGTAAGGGATACAGGCATATCCATCTTAAAACTCATGAGTTATTCATATCAATGAGTGTCAAGTTTTGTGAGGGTCTAATTGAACGCACTATTGTCACTCTAGGCTCTTTAAAAGTCTCACTAGACATTGATTCTATCTCATACAGTGACTTGGATCCACCTCAAAATACTCTTAATGATCAAGACTCTTCTTCTTCTTCTTCAAGTTCAAGTGATGAGAGTAGTGACAAGGATTGTACTCCATCTCACACTCACACTTGAGATGATGATGACTCACTTCCTACTTCTCCAATCTCATACAATTCTAATCCCACTTGGGCTAAACAAACACTTCAAAGTGCTAGGAAATGGGTTAGAAATCCATCAGATACAAGGTAGACATGTTCATAGTTTCAAGGGACTTCACATGCCTACTTGAACATTGCCTCAAATCCATAAACCTTTCATAAGGCATTGGGAATTCCAAAATTGGATTCTACTATGCAAGAGTATAGTTCCCTCTTCCTAAAGGAAGAAAATTAGTTTGTTGCAAATGGGTTTATCAAACAAAGTATGGTGTAAATGGGTCTGTTGATAAATACAAATATTGTTTGGTTGTAAAAGGGTTTTCTCAAGTGCTTGACATTAACTACACTAAGACATTGATCTTGTAGCCAAGATGATGTCTATCAAACTCACTCTAGCCATCGCAGTTGCACATCAGTGGGATTTTCACCAAATGGATTTCAAGAATGTTTTTTTACATGATGACCTCAAAGAAGAGATATACATGGAACCAACACACGGCTTTGTGGAAAATTATTCCTTGGTCTGTAGACTTAGGAAATCTATTTATAGACTCAAATAGGCCCCTTGGGCATCCAAGATTAACTCCTTTCTCCTCATAATCAAGTTCACCAGATGCCACTTAGATTTGAATGTCTACATCTTATGGTAGGATGATTCTTTGTTGATCCTAGTTCTCTATGTGGATGACTTGATGATTACAAGGAGCTCATGATCATCCATCTCAGAAGTGAAAACTGCACTTTCAAATAAAATTTTAATGACAAACATGTAATTGCTGCATTAATTTCTTGGGTTTGAAATCATTTAATTAGATTTCAAGATAAATTTATCACAATCTAAGTATTATCTTTATTTTCTTGCAAGGTTTAACATGGTTTATTGTAATCCAATTCCTACTCCCTTATTATCTAGTGTGAAGCTTGAGTCTAATTATCCTATACCATTGGTTGATGCAACTCCATATCATCAAATTGTGGGTAGTCTTATCTATCTCACACACACTAGACCTGACATATCATATGAATTTTACATGGTCTCCTAGTTTATGTAGGAGCCATATAAATTGCATTGAAAAATAACCAAATAGATTCTACACTACATTCAAGGTTCATACAACTATGGGATACACTATGGAGTAGGAATAGAGGTTGATTTTATTGGATATATAGATTCATATTGGGCTAGAGATATTCAGAGTCAAAATTCCACTTTGGGCTATAGTTTCTCACTTGGTTCAAGTTCAATAAATTGGTCAAGCAAGAAGTAGCATGTAGTTTCTTTATCATCTATAGAAATAGAATACAGAGGGGATGTGAATGCCACCACTAATGTAATCTAACTTCAGGGGATTCTCACTAAGTTTGGTATCTAATCTCATAATCCAATAATCATCTACTATGACAATCAAAGCACTATCTAGATTTTTAGAAATCCAGTTCTCCATCAGAGGACCAAACACATAGAGATTAACATGCACTTAATTAGGGAACTTATCAATGAGCAAGTCATTTATCTTCAATACTATCCAAAATTAGAACAAACTATAGATATTCTAACCAAGCCCTTCACAGAGAGTAAATTTGTTCATCCATGACCTCTCATTGGGGTTAGGGATGCTCTACCTTCTTCTTCCTCCTATGGAGGTTATTCACTATGTACTTGGGTACCTCATCAAGATTTCAATGCTAGGACCCAATTCTCATCTCACCTAAGCTATGCTTAAGTTGGGTGTTAGTGTAGTTAATTTTCCCATTGGGTTTTGCCTACATAGCCTTATGGCCATTCTATGTCAATTAAGCTTCCTTAGGTTAGTTATAAAAGTGTCACATAGGCTAATTTTATTTTAATATAATTATATAATTAGGAAAATTAGAGGCTTCCTCATATTTCCTTAATTTTACCTGTATGTACCTCACTTTTCCACTTTGAAAGGTTAGACAGGTTAATGCGATTTTATGCAACTAGGTCATATTTTTCAATACTTTTGTGTGAAGTCAAGCTTCTTCCTCCTTTGAAATTTATCTATGATTTCATTGATCCATACATAAAATTTCTCAATATTATATGCAAGGATCGAAGATCATGGCCAATCTGATAATAGATAAGGGATAGATCATCTCACTATTCCCCATTAGGATTAAGCGTCTATCTTCAAGTAGGATTAACCTACCTCTCTATATAAACAAATATTTAGAGTTTGGTTGGAAATTAGAATTGACTATATACAATGGGATCAAGAGGCTATGCCATCTAAATTTATAACTCCATAGATAGAGACAAAATTTTTATGCTCAATTGGAATTGATGGGAAATTGAATTGCTAGCTATGACCATTTTGGATATTGATCATAGAGATTAAACTGCTATATGTGATTAGAATAACAAGGAATCAAGTGAATGGATATGAGGCCAATATTTAAAATAAAGGAGTGGTGTGCATATTGATGAAGACATGCTATGCTTGACTAGGATTGATATAAATATATTGTACCAAATATTTTTTATCAAATGAATTACACACACACACACACACACACACACATCTAATCTTACTGATTGGGATTGATCTGCTATAGGAACTACACATAATGAGATATCAAACAAATGTTTAACTCACTATTTTGGTTATTGAAAACATAGTTTAAAATTTGAAATAAAAGAAAAAAAAAATGAGATAAAGGATGAGTTTCTAACACTATGCCAATCCATGGTACTACATCAAACAATAAAAAGTCCAACAAAACTATATTAGGTATTTTATATTTTCTTATAAAAAATATACCAATGATGTAATTAAGGTGTATGAATGTACATCTAGAGTATATAAGATTCTCTTGAAATTTTACCTTTGCAAATGTATATGGTGTCGTACTGACACAGATAGATGTACTATTGGTTGAAACACTACCTAGCTTAGTAAATTAAAATTGTGATGTCAAAGGTAATGTCTCCTCCTAGAACACAAAAATACACACACACACACAGACAGACACACACACACACACACACACACACACACACACACACACACACACACACACACACACACACACACACACACACACACACACACACACACACACACACACACACACATTCAATTTCAATGTGTAAATTAATTTTTACCTTTTAAATTTACAAATATAATTTAAAAATTTAACATGACATTTATATAAAAGATACCTGTATGTGTTAAAGAGTCACAACATATCCAAACCAAACATACATGATAATAACTCATTAGTTAAAACCATATCCTCCAAGCCAAGTGAAGTGCCACCACCATCATCTAAAGGTCCAATGCATATATCACCATAAGATCTACATGGGTGGGGTTGGGTATGGCCACTAGGTGGAGTATCTTGAGCATATATCTCTGAAATCCTACTCATATGATGAATGAGTGTACCATTAAGTGTACTAAGCACATACAAAGTGTTTATCTCCATAACCTCCTTCACCATAGAGGGAATGTTCAAATGAAGTGGCTTTTGGGTATGGATCCTTTTAGATTGATTACCTGCATGACGCGTACCTGGTTGATCTTACTTAGAGCCTTTCCCTTATCCCTGAAACTCACCATAGTTAAAATAGTTTAGAATTTCATTGAGGATAAACTCATAATAGAGTTTACTCAAAAAGTACAAAGGGACCTTATAGGTTTTACAAGGTGGATAGTTAAACACCATCTACATAGCTCCCTAAAATTGGCTTTAATCAAATTATGTTGGCATTGATGGATTGAGAAATGTTTAGTTATTATGGGAAATGGTGCATTGGTGGTTGGGTCAATAAATAAGGCATAAATTTATTCTTTTGTTATTTATTTTTTCTTCACCTCATATGCTGATAATTTATCAACATAGTAAGCCCTAAAACTATCCTTATATGAGCTCCATCTATCAATTTGACTTAATACTAACTCTAGGGTATTGGCCAAATATGTGTGGTGGGTGTTCATGTAAGTGGAGTCCCTCATTCTCCTAATTATCTACTCAATTTCAATTTTGTTTTCCACTATATGAACAACTATATCCTCTTGACTTCTTGGGGGATCTAGTGGAACTATAGGAGGGTTAGGATGGTTAGGTGGAGGGTTGGGTAGAGGGTTAGGTAGAGGATTAGGAAGAGGGTTAGGTGGATCATGGTGACCTATTAGAGAAAAATTACAAATTAAATCATGTAAAACATTAAAAAAAATAAAAAAAATGATTTAATTCACAAAACTTACCTCTTCTTTGTGATGACATCATTTATCTCATTAATGTGAGAGCAAAAATAACTATTTCTACACTAAGGGAGAAAAACCAAGGATTTCCATGCTGATGGATCAAAATGTGATTAGGAGGGTAAAACATGAATGCCAAGGATAGAAATGTGAGAAGAAATGAAATGAGAAACTTCATTTTTTTTGTTTTTATGTTTAAGGAACGTGTACACATTCCTTTTAATTATAAGAATGCATACACATTCTTATTACACATACAAATTCTTATTGGTAAAGTAACATGTACATGTTATTTATACCAAAAATGTGTACACATTATGTCTCAAGTGTCCTGAGCCATAACGCGTATGCGTTATGTCAATAATGCATATGCATTATTTAATAATGCATACACATTATTGGGAATGTTCATGAATTATCCTCTAACTCTGTGCACATACCCATATATATCATGTGAAATAAAAACCATTGAGTGGATATAATACAAAATAAGCTTCATATTAATGAAATAATTAAGAGTATGCTTAAAGGAGTATATAGGTACGTCTATGCCTAATTAGCTTATACTTGTACATAGGGGTTTGTAGTTATAATTATAGTTGTATTGGGGGTTCACACTATATTATAGATTCTTGTAAGATAGAATCTTAGTTATGTGTGCATACAACCCCCTGAGAGTATAAAAAATGATAGAATGGAGTATTATATGTTTTATGTGAACTGAGACTTTATTTGTTATATATAGTTACTTGAATAGAAGCTTATATCTCCATTGATTTATAATAGTTTATTATGACCAGTTGTGGTAATTAGTAGTTGTATTTAAGACTACTAGACTATGATAATATGGGTTATCATAGGGTATAGTATATTTGAAAACTAATTATGGTAATTAGAGTCTACAGTTAGATGTATTGCATACCCAAATGTTATAAACTATAGTTATTATTTCTATTATGGGATAGATATAATGTAAAATTCATTCATATACTTGAAAAAATAAATGCATGCTATTATATTATCCTATTATTAGAATGATTACTTGTAGGATGTAATCTATGTGAATCTATTAGTTATATTATGTTAACGAAGTCTCATATTGTTGATATTGAGTAAGTAGTGAGATGTACTTCATTAGCTTACTAGAATCATAATACCAGATTAAGGTTATCTGATCAAGTGGTGTGTATGAATTTTGATAGATCCATAGATCATTAAATCATTGAAAACTTTGGTCGAAAATAATGTTTGATGAGACATTGTTATTTCATGATTATAATTTACATGTTTGTGTGATGTCTTGAATAGAATGTGTTTCTATGATACAATACATGTTTAGTTTTAGAAATCATACTACACATGGGTACTAGCTTGTCTCTCTAGATTCCCATGCCATCATTATCTACTCATCCATGAAGGGAGGGACATTCCATAATGAGATTAGTATGTGTGATCATTGGTCTGTGTTTGGTATGGAAAAGCACTTAGATGATGATCTCCTTCCCCACAATAGTACTACTTTTGAGATGACACTTGAGATTGCCATATATACTAGATTACATAGAACTTATGCTCCATGGAGCCATGTATCTTATATATGTACATTATATTATATTGTATTTATTATTGAAACATTATCATGCAGAGTTGTAATTACTTATTTATTGTACATTGACAATAGTGGTTGTTGGCATGTATCAGTCATGGCTAGTTAATTATAATTAATTTTTATATTCATATTATGATGTGTTTCTCATGATGATAGAGATCAGTGATATATGATGTAATATTCTTCATTTATATTAATCACACTTAGAGTATTTTATATGATCTCTGATTATATTCTCATGGTGTAATCTATTTAAAGTATATGTGTTTAAATTAAAAAAAATTCATGTATATTTAGGTAGATCCTAGTGGGGATGTTACATAAAACCTAAATTTAATGCTGATTCTTCTTCTGGTGTTGTGGCAAGGATATTATGTTTAATTTTTGATATTGGATGAGTAATGGCCTAGGGTTAAACAATGGGCTCTTCAAAAATATGCTCAGCTAAGAAGAACTAAACAAAGAGTGGCTTGTCAAAGTGAGGCTTCTAAAAAAAATTGAAATGGTCAACAAGAAAATCCATAGAGATTAGATTGTCAATGTGAGGCTCCTTAAAAATAGGACAATGGTCAAAATAATGATTTTCCCAAAGGTAGTTATAATCGTTATAAGGTGACTCAACAAAGACTGGATTGCTAAAGTGAGACTCCTCAATGAAAGGGAAAGGGTTAAAGGGTGATTTAACATAGGTTAACTCATCACAAATAAGTGTTTCAACAAAAACATCAAGGATTGGTTGGTTATCTTGGCATTGGATTACACTTGGTTGAAAAACCTTAGATTTGGACACATCCTGGTCTTTGAATGATGGCTCTTAAAGAGGTAATGATTGGATATATTATGGTTCAAAGATTGGATTGGATTTTTTAAAGTGGGGGAAGGTTTACAATTGATGAATAATGATTTGTGGTTTACTAATGATCTCTTTGTAAATAGTCTCATCTAAGATGAGATTAACAAATATTGGTTACAGGTCTAGGATGGTAATTGTGCTCTGTCTAGTTACAATTATGTAACCTTATTTGGATAATGAGTTACTATATTTGGAAGGGCCTAGAATGGTAATGAATAGGTACTATGGAGCTTGGTTGTTAATACATGCTAAATAAGGAGGGCTTAGAATGGTAATCCTTGGGCATTATAAAGATTGGTTGCTAACATAGGCTAAAGGATGAGCGCTTGGAATGGTAATATTTGGGTACTATGGAGCTTGGTTACTTATGTAAGACAAAAGATGAGGGCCTAGAATGGTAATAAATGGGCAGGAAGGATCTTGGTTACCAATGTAGGATAAATGATGAAGGTCTATAATGGTAATGAATGGGCATTATGCAGCTTAGTTGTTAACACAAGTCAAAGGAGTAGGGCTTGGAATGGTAATCTTTGGATGATGTGAAGCTTTGTTATTAATGAAGGTTAAAGGATGAGGGATTAGAATGGTAATCTTTGGATGATGTGAAGATTTTTTATTAATGAAGGTTAAAGGATGAGGGGTTAGAATGGTAATCTTTAGGTGATATAGAGTTTGGTTACTAATGCATGCCAAAGGATGAGGGCTTGTAATGGTAATCCTTGGACATTGCGGAGCTTGGTTGCTAATGTAGGTCAAAAGATAAGGGCTTGAAATGTAATCTTTGGGAGATGTGGATCTTGGTGGCTAATACAGGCCAAAGGATGAGGGCCTAGAATGGTAATGGATAGGCATTGCAGAGCTTGGTTACTAATGCAAGCCTAAGGATAAGGGCCCAAAATGGTAATCAATGGGTGATGCAGAGTTTGATTGTTAACACAAGTTAAAGGAAGGTCTGAAATAGTAATCCTTGTTCATTATAGAGCTTGGTTAATAATGCATACCAAAGGAGGAGGTCCTATAATGGTAATATTTGAGAACTAAGAGCTTGATTACTAACACATGCTAAAGAAGGATTACTGACATAAGTAGTGGATAGGGTACTGTTATCATTGAAAGGGTGAAATTAGTACTTTAATTATCCCAAAGAAGGGTGATCTCAACATATGATAATTGACATGGTTGGGTTTGGAAATTATCCCAAAGAGGGTAGTATTGGTCCATAAAAATGGTCTTAGGCTAGGTCTATTTAAACATGGAACTTGGCATTGGTCTAGGCAAAGTGAAATTAGTCTTAAAAAAAAATTGATCAAGGCATGTTCAAATTTATGACTAGGTCTTGTGAAAATAAGAGGTCTAAAGGTAGAAAACAATCGAGGTTTGAAAAAACCAAGATTTGGCTCTATAAAAGAGGCCCAAAGGGTAAAATAACTAAATTAGGAAAAAGGTAGAATAAAACATGAAAATGGTGTTACAAAAGGTACTGATTTACCTAAAGGCAATTGTAATTAGTGGCAAATGGTAACATAAAATCTCAAAACTCATCAATGTTGAAAGTATTGATTTATACTAAGGTGGTTATAATCAGTGATAAAAGTATCTAGACAAGGTATAACAATTGTGAACTATGATCAAAGGATAACAATGATTTTCCCAAAGGAAGTTGTAATCATTTAAAATGAAAAAACAAGGCTAGACTCAGAAATAAAGAACTCAAATAAAAACTTGAAAAAAAACTAAAATAAGACAATTGGCTTGGGTGAAACTCAGTAATTGTCTCACTAAGACTTGAAATTTGATTCACAAGAGACTATTTGAACAATGAAACTAGGACATTTTTGAAATTGGCACATCAAAATTCAAATAAGGCATGTGGAAAAAAATCAGCTCAAAGGACACTCAAACAAGACACAAGACAATAAACAATTGCTAGGTCTAAGAAATGGGTCTTTTAGATCAAATAGGAAATCAACCCAAGTAACACAATACAAACATAAAAGATAGACTACTTAAGCCTAAATTAGATGAGGATTTGGAATAACCCTGATTAGTTTAGGATTTTTACTTTGAAAGATTGAGTTTCAAATTTAATGCAAAAAGAATCAAATGTTCTAAGGCAAGCAGGCTAGACTAAAATGGGCAGCTTAATTGCAAATTTGAAATAAAATATATAACAAGGTTTTAGAACTTGGTTTTAAATACGACAAGTGTTTTGGAATGATTTAGGTAGCATATCAATGCTCCTTCAAAAAAATGGTATAACACTAGTTTTGGACTAAAAAATCTAAGGCAAATGTTTGAGATGAAACAAGTAGCGTAACAATGCTTTATTTAAATAACACACAAATGATTTTAGAATAAAATTTTAAGGAAAAAGTGTAACACAAAATGGATAGAGTAAAACCTCTTAGGATAAAATAGTGTGAAAATAATGTTATAGTTTTAGACTTGTTTTGACTTGATAAAACAAATAAACAATTTTAGTCTAAAACACACATGTAAACCAGAGAAAATAGAAATAACACTAATGGTTCATCCTTTCCCTAAAATTGACATAGGTATACGTAACTTTACCAAATTTTCCATTGATATAAAAATTCTTATGAGGAATTAAGTGTAAATCCAAAATTAAAAAATAGGTGTACGTAGAGTTTTATGTCCCCCTCTATCTCTCAAGCATTGGTACATGGCATGAACTTAGAGAGAGGAACACTCGGTATTTGACAAGAAGTTATATGACAAGTGGGTTTTACTAAAATCTATAAGTTTTGAAATGCACTAAATGGTCCCAAGTGTGGATAACACAAGGGCACAATCACGTCAATTAGGTTTATACTCACTAAATTACTATGCAAAAATCTATTCCTTTACACAATAAATTCACTCATGTATTTCTTAGTGAAGTCCAATGTTTAAAAAGACTTGACTTGGGTTTTTTTTTAAAGATAAAAAAGGATAGATTCTCATCCCCCTAGTAATCCCATGATCACATGACCAATTTATATACCCCACTATGGAGTGGTATTGGTATGATAATGGAAAATGAAACCCCAAGTCAGTGCATCCTTAAGGAACTTGTGAGGGAGAAATAAGATCTTGCCCATAACCCTAATGCAATAAAATAAAATAAAAAGAATTTAGAGGTCATTTCTGGGTCACCCTAGTCACTCAAATATTGGGGAGAGCATACACAACATTGTTTCCAATAAGACTAAACAAACAAGGTAATAAGCCAAGCACTTTTGGTCACTCGAGTTCCACAAACAAAAAATTTAATCTATGAACTTTGAAATTAACTAATAACAAGGAAAAAACAAAAAGTGAAAAATATCTTAATATCTCTAACTAAAGTTAATGTTTTTTTAATAGTACCAACTCAAATGTGATTGAAATTTTGACCCCTTGGCCTTGTTTGCACTTGTAAAAACTTTGAAAATACTAAAAGACAAGTGTAATTAGGTTGATTTTAAGCACAAAAAAAAAGTGTATGTGAGATTTAAAATTGTTTAGGCCTCTCTCTACCTTAGTTCTTGTAAAAAATATTAGGGTGTTTAATTATCTTTAGGCCAAAAAGTAAATCAATAAACAACATTCCATTTTGAGCTCTCAGGGTTTTTAAAAGTATAGAGTGAAGCCACTGCTTATGTAATAGAGAGAAGTCACCTTTTTTAGTGAACCTACTATATTCCTAAGAAATAAAAACACAAATATAGACTATTTTTAGTGAATTAATCATTAAATAGGGTAAATCCATCGATTAGATTTGGTGAAGTCATCGATTACAGGTTAAAAATAGGCAAAGTCACCAAAACCAAATGGAAATTTACCTAGCAATATCACCTTTTAGCAAGGTCAAAGCTACTGAATCCAGATAGTGAATATTCCATTTAGTAGGTTAAATATACCATTTCAAATCCACTATTTATACATGAATAAAAATTACAAACATAGCACAAAAATGGTGAAACTATCGTTACATAGGGCGAAGTTACTGATAACAAAAAAATAGAATGATGGGATTTCTATGTATAAAACTCTAAAGTTAAAGAATTAAATGCTTTTATTAAAAAAGATAAAGGTTACACATAAATCTCCTTGGCCATACAGGATGTGTGGTCCCACCAAGTATGCCATTACATATCTTAGGAATTCGAGGAAAACATAAATGCTTATTAGTTCCTTGTTAGTCAAAATGATAAAAATCCATGCTTAACAATACAATAGAATAAGAATTAGGGGGAGCATAACATATTGAATAAGATCAAAAAATAGAGATAAAACCAACATAAGTAATTGACCTCCTTTATCAAATTTGATGTCCACTTGTTGGCATAAGGATGTTCATGCTCAGTCTATGACATTTAAGACTCTTGTTAATGCTTCTCCATGGTGGTAGCACTTATCCCATGGTCATTCATGGTTTGGTGTGAAGCTTGGAATAAAATGGGTATTACAACACTACTCTCAAAGGCTTCTTAAAGGCATTCATTTAGAATAACCTTAAACACAAAAGATTTTTGGCATATGGTGTGGGAACTTGTATTCATAGTTCTAAGAACTAACTCTAATCCTAGGGAGATTAAGTTAAATTCTAACTTTGGTTGAGTCTAAAATAACTTAGGTTGAGTCAGCATAATCTTGGGTTGGGTCAAGACACTCATAAAATCTTGACACCTCAATTTTAGATATTTATGATCCATGAAAACTCATTTTAAATATTTGTGAGGTTGTGACTCAACTTCTTATAATAGTTAGGAATTGATAAATCACTTTATTAGCTCCTTTGACCTTTGAATTCATATTTATCTTTTTTTTGATAAATAAAATTTACTAATTCAACCTAGAATTTTTATTTTGGCAAGTTAAATGAATTTTTCAATGTAATTAATCTTACTCAGTGATTTTTGACTTTTGTCAATTATTTTAAATGTTATGAATTAATAGCTCGACAGGACAAAATTTTCAAATTACTAGGTCATAATTTTACTAGGGTTGAAACCAAACTAGGTTACTGATGCATATAGGTTAATACCCCAAATAATCAAGCCTTGCATATTTATAAGAAATTAAGTCCCTTATACAGACAAATTTGGGCATTCAAGTGATTTCTAGGCTTAAATTATGTCATGTGTTAGAAATTGAATTGATTCTTGATTTAGGCATGAAAGTGGCCAAAACTAAGTTTCTATAGTTTGGATTAAACTCTTGTGGAGGAGGAAGAGTGATCAGGTATCACTCAAGTAAATTCCATAATAGTTAATGAGGAAGTGATGGTAATCTATAAAATTACCTCTTCAATGGAACTAACAATTGAAGTCAACTTGTAGATTATGATATTGCATTAACTGTTAGTTTTATATGAAACTTCATTGTCAAAATAATTGTAGGAGTAGGTGTATACTTGATTTTTATTCTGGCCAACACATTCCTTTTTTTGAGAGAAGTGGGGGACCCCTCTTGAAATGCCCAATTTGAAATTCATGGATTTTTAGTCCCTTTATAAACAACATGTTTCTATGAAAATCCTTGAATTTATGTTTCACCCTATTTCACCCAACATCTAATGTGTTTAAAATGACAATTTGGCCTTTGATTAAAAAACCTTATGGGACTTTGGATTTAGTCACAATCGAGTCCTTGTTACATCTTAGTAAGAATAAAATGATTTCATACTTAGAATATTTTGTGTTGTGATAACTATTTTTTGTAGATATAAACTTCTATTGAAGTTCCTAGAGTCTTAGGTTCTTAGAATCTTAGTCTCTCAGAGTCCTATGTGGAATCTCATAAAGCCTCATTAGTAGGCAAGTGAGTTTCTAAATTAATTACATGGCTTCATTTTTTTCACTTAGTCATTTCTCATGAATTTATTTAGAAGGAATGACTAAATGAAGAAGTGTCATATGGACCCACTATCATATTAGTCAGTCTCCCAAACTTATCAGAGATGTTAGAGCCTAAGAGATCCTAAATGAATGAGGAAGCACTGTGTGGACCCAATTTTAGAGTTATTAGTCTCTTAGACCTATCAGAGATGTTAGAGCCATGATAAATTGATTGAATGAATAAGTACTATGTGGACCCACTATCAGAGCTATCAATCACTTGAAATTGTTAGAGATGTTAGATCCTGAGAGAGCCTAACTAAATGAGGAAGTAATACATAGACCTAATCTCAGATCTATCAATCTCCTAGATCTATCAGACATGTTAGAGCCTAAGAAATCTTGACTAAATGAGGAAACACTATGTGGACCTATTGTTAGCACTGTCAGTACTTCAGACCTATTAGAGATGTTAGAGCCTAGTAGAGCTTGACCTGCTAGACCATGCCATGTGGGCCATTCATAAAAACTAAAAATGGTGGGTTGAGATAAACTAAGATCATCAGAGGAATGCACAATCATATTTAAAAGGATAATCATAGGATGCCACCTATTACCTCACTCTTCCAACTGGAAATTCTTACTTTCAAATGTGTAAAGGTGAAATATTGAGCCGTGCCTAGGTGGTATATGTTATAGGTAAGGCCAATTGGTTATGGACACTTAACACAAGCTAAAGGCTACCCAAGATAGCATAGGGGAAATATATCAATGTCCCTACCACACTCTTTGCATTAAATAAATGGGAAATTAGGCCCCGATTGGATAATTCCAAATGTCCTTTCATAATCTCCAAATCCAATAGGTGACATGTATTTAAAATCTCCAAGGATAATT
The DNA here is from genome assembly GCA_037957365.1 of Torreya grandis. NCBI lineage: Eukaryota > Viridiplantae > Streptophyta > Pinopsida > Cupressales > Taxaceae > Torreya > Torreya grandis. The sequence continues at coordinate 1,234,480 of JARHVA010001662.1, read as the reverse complement.
TTGAATAATGAAATAAATGAAAGGATTGAGCCACCAACTCAAATTTGAATTCACATAGGGTGATCTACCAAAAACCATCAAAATAGAAGATCTTTGAGGATCCCTATAAGTTCCCAATGGCAAATTCTTTTATCATTATTTCTCCCATATTCCCAGATCTTGCCTCCTCATTTTATTCTCACTTTTGTCCACCTATGTTCTTGTTTAGGATTTATTTCCATAAATATCTATCCCTTTTCACCCGTAGAAGCTTCATCCTCTAATCCCAAGGTTAAACCTAAATATATAAACACCACTTTCCCTGAGGGCTTAACCCTCTTCAAACATTACAATGAAATATTCAAAGAAATTGAAAATATGACAAAGTTGACATCCAATGATGACAAGGACAAGGATGAGTTCCAAGTTTCCCTTCTAGCATATGATAAGTATAGGTCATATAGAGATACAACTAAGCTATAAGTATTCCTTTATGCAAACCTATTTAATAAGTTATTTCTCACTACCAAGTGAGTATAGGACAATGTTCATGATCTAGTGTGTTCTATAGGCTCTCGACATAGGATCATGGATATTTTTGGGAGTTCATTTAGATGCTAATATAACCTCCTTGAATACATAGTCTCCTATGATGCTATTATAGTTGATACATAAACCAACACATATCAGATTTATGATGTCTTAAAGGACTAGATAGAGAACCCAAATGGAAAATGTGTTAACAAGGTAGACATACAATCCTACATGGCCTACACCTTCAAGGAAGGTAACTATGTAGGGATGATTATTTTGGATCTACTATTCAGAATGACCAACTATGTGCATGTCAATCTCTTGTGGGTACCTTTACTATATATAATATTTAGAGGTGATCGAGTCCCAAACCTTGAGGGCATGATCAATTTCAACCTTGTCAAGGTGATGTCAGATGCTTGAGGTAAATACAATTTTTATAGGATGAGCTATTTTGTGGATATAATTTGTGCCACAATTTTATTTAAGCCCTCTGCCTTTCCACCATGGGTTTCTAGAGGTGTAATTGTCCATGTAGTTTTTAAAAAACTATATGGCCACCATTATTAGAACCACATCCAAGAGATTTGTGAGTCCTTATACCCATTGGTCTATATGGACATCAATGAGGTAGGCATGCCTTATATCTCCAATGAAATAAGTCAGTCTCTCACCCCCATATGTGATTATTGGTACTATAGGGATGACACCATCATCTGAGTGGCTAGTACCCTCAAATATCCCCTTTTCTTACCTTACCAAGTTCTAGACTAGTTGGCAGGGTAAAATATTTCTTATAAACTGGATAAGGGCATTTTTGGTCACTGTATCAGTCACAAATATAAGTCTTACCCAACCTTCCCCATCACCATCAGGGATCATGTGTACCAAATTCTACCCTTATTATAGAAGATGATTGTAGGAAGAGATTCCTATGCTTTAGGAAGGGCAAAACATAAAGATTGGGATACTCATGATATTATCAGGGCCCATGTGAGTAGGTATCAAACCTCACTTAACATCAATTATGGCCACCAATCTAGTGAGGAAGATGAAGTCCATATCAACCACATAAATTACAAGGAGATGCTCACTTGACTTGAGGCTAAAAAGAGGAAGAAAGGGAAGCAAGTTAAGTTTGCCTTAGATGGCCCTACCTCCTCTACATCAACACAGGCCCAAGAGGACATTTAGGCAACTCATGCTACAATTTTAAAGAGAATATTACAAGGATTCCTAGCCCCTTCTCCTCTTCGATCTTCTCCTCTCCAACCCTCTGCTCTACCTAAACCACCTCCTATGGTTTTAGTTTTTCAACCAATGGTTGCGTACACACTATAATTTGATATTAGTAGTATCTTAGAAGTGATCCATAAGAATGAATAGTGATAGACTTTTCCAGAGATCCCTTTCCCTACTTTCACCTTTCCCCAAAAACCTAGTGGAGCTCCTCCTAGTTTCCTATTCCTAAAATGACCCACCCAAGTGATGCCTCCTATCTTTCCTATTTCACCCCCTCTATAGTTCACCCAAGTGATTTTAGATTCATCTATACATACTATCTTGACATCCCAATTTACCTTCACTAAAGCCATCCCATCTATAGGGATACCACAACATCTTTTCTATTTATTTTATAAGTTCAACCACCTCCAAGTGCTCTTTCTTCAACAAGTTCAACTACATGCTAACAATAAATGCACACATATGCATAGTTTAATTTCCCTTGGTCACATCAACTACACTTATAGTCTTCTAGCAATATCCTTAGTTGGTCCATGTTGCCTCTTCTACTATAGCTCCTTCCATCACAATAGTGTATGTTAATTTGGGCAAGAGGCTCAAGAAGAAGCAAAAGGTAATTTGGCTATTCAACCCCTATTGATCGTCATATCATTGTTAGGCCTCCCTTTTTGATTATCCTAAACACATAGGAATTTATCTTTAATCAGCCAATTTACTCTTTCCTATCAAATTCTTCTCTCCCTAATGTCATTTCCCCACAACACAATTTGACCCAGAGGTAGTAATATTCCCAAATGTTCCCATGGGATTCCCCTTTCATCCTACATACTTACACTGCAATGTCTCCTCATCCTCCATTGATCTCATCCTTCACTCTCTCTACCTCATCCATTCCTCCTTCACCTAGGCCTCCACCTATAACCTCCATTTCTACCACCCCACCAACACCCCATTCTACCTTGGGAGTAGACCTAATGTCATAGGCATTAGGGATGATTGTGTAAGGATATATTTAAGTGTAATGGGAGTTTGATAGGACCTTTGGGGACATGAGGAGGATCCTCACATATAAATTCATCCAAGGAGGATAACCTATGATCTGGAAGACTCAAAAAAACCTCTTCTCACTCACCAAAATAAAAATAACCATAGGAGAAAAGAGAGTGGTTAAGGATTTAGTCTCTATGCTCTGGGCCATGTGTGATATGTCAAAAAAGCTCATGGAAGACATGCATGAGTAGGTCTGAATTCTTGAGGTGTAGGTGAAGAGTACCTTCCCTATGGAATTGATTTAGAGAGTTAAGGAGGCCCTCACACAACTCTTCTCATTCTTGAATGAGGTAGTCAAGGTGATATCCCAAAGAAAAAAACATCTCCAGTGAGCCCATACATATTAGAAAGGATTTATATTTTAGATAACAAGTGTAGGAAGCTTGCCATGGTTATCTATAAGGGTATTTTATTAGAGATGAAACTCATGCCTACCTCAAACTTGAGCATTTATCATAATTATCATGGGACTATGAGGACATCAATTAAAGAATGCATGGCCTTAGCAAAAATAGTTGTTGGCCATCTAGAAGAAAGTAGGGAAAGGATGTTGACCTATTTCAGGGAGGTTGACATCAATATGCTATTCCACCCAGATGCCACCCTACCAAATAAAGGCAAGTTCAAAATTCACCTAGTTTACTTTGACCAGGTCATGAAGACAAAAGTGGTGAAGGTTAATAAATATGGATCCAAGGTAGTTCTCAAACTCTCAATTTAGCTTATAATAATCTTTAGCTAAGTTTTAAAAGTGAAAGTGTCCTTGAAGGCTCCATTTTAAATACATCAATGACTGCTAACCTAGTCAAATATGATCTTTTAAGAACCACCTATGAACCTAACTAAGCTAGACTAAGATTTTAACCTGGTGGAGGTTATGTTGGTAGCCATAGGGGCACAATCCAAATGGTTTGGAGGTAGATCTTCTCTAACTCATCAATAAATCAACTGAGTGCCCCCTAGGTTCTATTTTGAGAGAGTGGAGAGTCTTTTGATTATTTTTTGAATCTATGTAGTTGTATCAACTTTGAGTGGAAATCATGGCCAAGGATGGGAATCTCATGCTACTTGGAGGTGAGTCCCATCCTTTATATATTGTAAATGGTGATCCTTTGTAAAGATCAGTAATTTGTGTAATAAAACTTTGTTAAAGATTTAATAGAACACCTTTATTCATTTTAACTTGGTTATCTATTCATGAAATATGGTCCACTATTTCTAAGTTCTAAGTGAATGTTTATGTATGAGGAATGATTCTGTGTTTAAGTTAAAAATATGATATGGTATTTAGATTGTGCATTTTATAGTCTAGCTCTTTATATGTTATTTTTAGTCTTTTGTGAACAACTCATGTTTTATGTACTTTCAGTTATAAAGTGTTTCAAAAGCTGTGTGTCAATCAATGCAAATATTTTGAGTGTTTACATTCTATGGAGGACCTACAAGTGAAATATTCATATTGGTGTCCTTTTAAAGGTTTCCCACTTGGTGGCTAAAGTTTGTGCAAACACTGAACTAGGTACACAATGGTATAACTGTGACTTGGCATATTTTAGTTCTCAAGCACTAGCATCCTCTGAATTAAAAGATCCCATTTTCAATCTTACCTTGTGCTCCATTTTATGTTTTATATTTTTAAGTGAAACACTCTCCCTTATTTTATAAAATTATTAAAGTTTAGCATAGCTGTAATATCAACTAATTTTTTTTTTGTCTTACTAGTGATGGATTCTAAGTGTAGACACACATATATTGAGCCTTCAATGGTAATAATTTTTGCTCTTTGAGTAAAAAGAGGTTAAAATATTGGATCTTAAAACTAAACTATTATTAGTCCTAAAATTAATTAGGGGAAATCCCATGTGTTGTCCCTTATTTTCTCCCCTTTGAAACACTCAATCTCATGAGTGCCTTTGGATGTAAGTATCTTGGGAGTAATAATAATTGGACTAGAAAGAGGGATAAAAGTAACTATTGATGCTTGGATTTTCACCCTTGAGGAGATGCTCAACTCTTCTCATCCAAGCAGCAAAATGGAATCATCTCTCTTGTTATGGGTGAAAAATTCATTGAGATGAATCTCTAGATTAGGGGCTAGCTCCCCTTGATGCACCTTTCAGGATCATATTCCTGCTATTAAAAATTCAAGGGAATTAAAAGGGTTAAAATAAATATAATTTAAACCTATAATACTAGGGGTGATGCACCAAAATATTTTCTCTACTCATACCTTAAACATACACTTGAAACAAGAACAAGTTACATATACACTTCACTCAATATCGACTCTCTCTCTCACACATCAGTGTTTTAACATGGGGTCCAAGAGATGGCATTGATTTAGGAAGACTTAAGCAATAGGCATTCCAAGACACTTTATTGAATTAGCTATTCACTATATCTACAATCTCTTCAAATACTTCTTATTGACCTGCAAGAAGGAAATCACAATACACTAGGTACTAATAGAATTAACATGTGAAGGTAAATGGAAATTACACTTGCACAAGACTAATACCTATCATGTACACTTAATACACTCTTTGAATGTGTTAAAACACTTGTCTTTATTGATTAAAGGTAAAATTTTGGCAGGGCTTCACCATACTAGGTAGAGAGATTCCAAAATGAGCCAAGAGAATCCATATTTATAGCCTTTGGGAGGGAGGTCAAGCAAAGTGAGTCCAAAAGTCACATGGACATGTGTCATCTTGAAAGAATTAGTTACATCTGCATGTGGGAGAGAAATGGGTGAGCTATGCCATATCACCAAATGGGTTAGTTACAATGAGTTATAACTAAACCAAAAGCATTAGTTACATTTATTACAACTGAACCAAAGCCTCAATTATATTTTCCACTGGTTACCTTTATCCTCACCTTTTGGTTCCCATCAAGCCTTTCTTTTAAACTCCAAATTCTAGTTTCTATAGTTTGAAATTGATATGTTGTGGGCTGTCACTCTTTGGGCATTTCTTTCAAACATTTATTTCCTCAAACTTCTTATCTTGACACTTTTCCTGAAAGAATTTATTCAAGTCTTTTGTTTCCTTTGTTCTTTTCCTTTGGATTTTCACTTTGTCCTTTATGCCTTAAATAGTTTCTAGAGACAAAAAATTTGAAGGAAATAATGTTTTATTTATATCGGTCAAAATGTCTGAAAGAATTAGACTTTGGCACCTTTTCAGGTTTCCCGAAAGAATTCCTTGTATAATTTATCTGAAAGAATTCCTTCAAACTTTCTATTTGGCCCTTTTTGGTTCTTTGAAATGACCCTTCAGAAAAGTGAAAAAGACATTTTTTGAAAGGAAACATACCCTTCAACTTCTTGCAAGTGACCCTTCAAAAAAGTTGCAAGTGATCCTTTAGCTTGAAAAAGTCTTTAAGAAAATTGAAAGTGTCCTTTCAAAAAATTGCAAAGTAACTTTCCAAAAAACTGAAGTGAAAATTTTCCCGACAAAATATACCCTTCAGAAAAATGGAACATAACCTTCAGATTCTTATAAGTGACCCTTTAGAAGAGTTGAAAGTGTCCTTTGGCTTCTAGAAATGATCTTCCCAAAGGAAAAAAATACCCTTTAGATTTTTTGAAATGGTCCACCTTCCGATGGAAATAATCTTTCAGACTTTTTGAAAGCATCCCTTTAGAGAAGTTGAAATGCCCTTTAGAAAAGTTGTCACATACCCTTTATAAAAGGTAAAGTGGACCATTTATTATGATAAAGATACCCTTCAAAAAAGTTATTTCAGATAAAATGTTCAAAATAATTACTTCAAAAAAGTTGCACATACCCTTTGGAAAACCTACCTCAAACAAATTATTTGAAAGAATTCAGTACTTAAAAAAAACTTGAAGATAAAAACTTGAAGACAAAACTCAAAGATAAAACCTCTGAAAGAATAAAACACTTAAAAAAGACCAAAATAAACCCTATAAAGAATTAGATTTGTAAATTTGGCATGATTTTTGTCAAAGAACACTCTTTCCAAAAAAAATCTAAGTACTGCACCTGGACAAAGATATAGACTTAGTTTTTTAAAAATAGGGGTGCCTAATTTTGGCCTGAAAGGCCAAAATTTGGTCAACAAATTAGTGAATCATAGGATTAGTATGCCTATTATACTAACCAAACTCGTAGCCTAAATAGTCCATCTAGCATGGAGTCAATTAAGGACTAAAACAAACCAAAAACCTTGACCATGATTTAGAACTTGATCAACAAGACAACCATTGACTACCTCCAACACACAAAGGAAAGAGACACGCAACAAAGACCAAAGAAAATACACATGTGCTACTTAGAACTTAGGAAAAGATAAGACACAAAAAAATAAAACTAGTTATGTATAAATAACCAGATATGCTCTTCCCCCTCCTAGATCAAAGGGAAAACTTCTTAGGTCTCTTCCATGGCAAGAAACCTCATGATGCCAGACAAGTGGTTGGTTGGAGTAGGAGTTTGGTGACTCATCCTTTTTACTTTCCACCTTGATTGGCATGTATCCAAGTGGATTGGGTTCAAACATGTCTCCAACATACATGTACTCATCTTGCTCTTTGAAGTATGTCTCATGCTGGTCCTTCATGTTAGTGTAGTCCATCAATGGATTAATGGCTACTATCTCATCATCATAGGGTTTATTTGGCTCATGGCCCCCTTGGTATGCATCATAGACCAACTCATTCTTTTCTATCTCTTTGAGAAACTTGTCAAACTAATCTCTTACTTCATCATGGATTTATTGAAGAAGGGTGGTTGGTGTGATGTTTGAGTTGAGACAAAAATTTTCTAGCTCATTTTAGAAATCATCATTTTCTCACTCAAGAATTCCTTCAAAGCCCCTATCAAAATAATCAGACCTCTCTCCTTCTTGCTAAAAAACAAAATTATCTAGCTACTAAAAAACAAGGGTCTCCAACTACTCAACAACATGCTCTTGAACCTCATTCAACCCAGGTCCCATGGATCAGTCATTATCTTCATCAAATCAATAAGAAGGTTCATCATACAAAGGGAAAGATAGCTCACCATGCTTACATTCTCCATCTAACTTTGATAAGTGAAGTTTGTCAATCTCATCTTCATATTTTTGGAACATTTACATGTATGTGTGACCTATATCTTCTCCTCGAATCATGTCACTTTCAAGAGTCACTTCTTTAACCTTAATTTCATGAAAACCTCCTAGAATATCAACCTCTTGAGATATGATTTGACCATGTTCTTCATATTTGATAATGCTTTCCTCTTCACTCTCAAGATGGTAATCACCATGATGATGTTCATATGGAGTACCTATGATGATCTCATCTTCATTCTCACTCATGATAGTCTCTTAATCAACCAAGAATTGCATTTTCTCTTGCTCATTTTCCTCCATTAAAATAGGTTCCTCTTTAGGATGGAATGAAATGAAGGGTGAATGGATAGGTTCATGAGTCTAAAATGTAGGAGTTGGAGTATGGAAGGTAATTTAAAGTGAAGGTAGTGAAAATGGAGTATGGGATGAAAGAGAGGACCTAGGAGTGGACTTTGAAAAGAGGCAAGCACTAGTGAGCTCAAAATCAGATTGGGAATGAGAAGCGAGGTTTTCTTTGAGAATTTCATGAGGAAGAGGAGGTAAACCTTGGGCTGAAATCAATTGATTCTCTTCTTTCTACTTGATCATCACTTCATCCACATCAGATATAGCTCGATAACTCTCTTGAAGGGGCATAGATGGGGTGTGTTTAGACATGAGATCTTCTATTGGGTCTAAACCATCCATTTCACCTTGACTAAGGAACCTTATTCTTAACTCTAATTATTTAATATATTTAGCTAGATTCTCTTGAAAGAGTCTTTCTTGGAGATTATGTGCATCATCATGATGAGGAGTAAATTAATTTCTACTTCATGCTCTTGAACAATACTCTTCTCTTCTTTATTACCCCATGATTCCACTATTTCATTCCAACTCATGATCTTAGGATTGGAACTCTCTTCTTTAGGATAGGTAGCAACTTCATCTCTCTCAAGGTCTTGAGCTGGTTCATGATAGACATTTGTCTAAATTAAAATCTTGATATCATGCTGAGGGGCTTGAGAAGACTAAGGGGGACTAAGTATAGTTTGAACATGCATAGGAAGAGTTGCTTAAGGATGTACATGTTATTTTCCAAAATAAGCAGGATGATTTTCTTCAAAGGAGGGCTCACAATCTAAGGAATTGAAATAATTAGTTTCCATAGAAGGCCATTCTAATATACGTTGGTGTTGGATTGATAGGTGAAAAGGATTAACAACAAGATTAGTTAATGAATTAGATGGGTTAGAAGGTTGGCTCATTTTATTTTGGTGAGCAAGTGTTATTTGATAAAAAGTATTTGGTGTATAGGGGTAGGGTTTCTATTGTATAGGAGAAGGATATTTTGGGATGGAAGAAGGGGTACAAGGTTGACTACCTTGAGTGGATTGACTTCTCCACATTACTAGTTTCTCCTCCATGGATTGCATGACTTGAGTTTTCTTAAACAAACATTCCTCCTTGTACACAAGCTCTTGTTGATATATGTTTTGCGCATTCAACCTATCTATTTCCAACATTTTCTACTCAAACTCCAACATTATCTCTCTAGCACTCTTGGATTCACTAGGAGAAGGACAATTAGGAGGGTTGTTTGAGGTGATTCCATGAACAATATGAGCTTGATCAAAACTATATGAAGGAACACAAGATCCATACTTATCAATAATGGGATTATACATACCAAATATGATTTTTTGATGCACTAGGGCTACTTGAAAAGTTGATTTAACTCAGAGTCACCATTGGTGTTGATTTAAATGCCTCCAAAAGGTTGATTTATTGAAGAACACACCAAGAATTCTTCAAATCGTTAGACAAATGGTCCCACTAGACATGCTATAAATTATTGACACTTGGATTTACACCCTTGAGGAGATGTTCAACTATTCTCATCTAAGTGATAAAATGGAATCATCTCTCTACCTAGTATGGAAAAGCCCTACTAATAGACAAGTGTTTTACCTCATTCAAAGAGTGCATTAAGTATACATGCTTGGTATTAGTCTTGTGTAAGTGTTTTACCTTGAATCAATAAAGACAAGTGTTTTACCTCATTCAAAGAGTGCATTAAGTATACATGCTTGGTATTAGTCTTGTGTAAGTGTAATTTTTGTTTACCTTCACATGTTAATTTTAGTAGTACCTAGTGTATTATGATTTCATTCTTTTAGGTCAAAAAGAAGTGTCTAAAGATATTGCAAATATAGTGAACAACTAATTCAATAGAGTGTCTTAGAACACCTATTTCTCAAGTCTTCCTAAATCTATGCTATCTTCTGGACCCCATGTTGAAACACTGATGTGAGAGAGAGAGTTGATATTGAGTGAAGTGTATATGTAACTTGTTCTTATTTTAAGTGTATGTTCAAGGTATGAGTAGAGAAAATATTTTGGTGCATCACCCCCAGTAGAATAGTTTTAAATTATAATTATTTTAACCCTTTTCATTCCCCTAAATTATTAATATTAAGAATACAATATTGAAGGGTGCATCAAGGGGAGATAGCCCTTAATCTAAAGATTCATCTCAACAAATTTATCACCCATAACAATAGAGATGATTCCTTTTTGTCACTTGGATGAGAAGAGCTGAGCATCTCCTCAAGGGTGCACATCCAAGTGTCAACAATAACTATCAATAAGAATCTAAGCCTTGAAAGAATATTTTATTAAGTGTATAATAGATATAGCTTGAGAGGAATACATAGTAAAGAATTTTTAACCCATTGGTTTTCCATTCAACAATATGGATCCTACTCCCTGAATCACCATATCTAAGTGATGCCAAGGTAGATTGATCATTCACCTTTATAATTTCATAGGAGAGTCTAGTTTGGTAGAAATAAACTTAGGCCCATAGTTTTTATACTAGCTCATCTTCCTAGTCTCCCCCAAATAGACCAAATCTAATGGCTAACATAGTAGCCTGGTTAGCTGGGTTGACTATTAACATTTCTAGAGTTGTCCATGACCTCCCTCAGAACCCTAAAAGGTAATTTCCATGTTTCACATATGGTGTAGGTCAGACTAATAAAAAATAAGTAACCTAATATAAAACCACCCTAAGGCTTATAGATGTGGAATGTGAAGATGTACCCTATAGGCTATTTTTATTCACTTAGATGGATTCAGCCTATGATCAGTTCCTTAATCTCCCTAAGAACTCTATTACATGGTGGGTATAGTTTAACAATACCTTTATTCCTTAATTTTGATAAGTCATAAACCATAACATCCTATACCAATAGTTTATATGTATTAAAAGGGATCTAAATGAAACTATTATAAATTTCAATGCTAGGGTTTAGAAATTATATAACCAATTCATCATGATCTATCAACCAAATGCCCAACTATCCCTTAAAATATACAAGAATGCCTTGGACCCTTGGATAAACATGTTCCTGAGATAAGACCCCATTATAATATACTTACCCATGGCTTATGTAGAGGCCATAAAGGTTGAAAGATAATTTAACCCTCAAGGTTAAATGATTACTCCCATTATTAATACTCTACCAAACATGATGGCCTTGAACCTCATTCCTAATGTAAATTCAAAACTTGCCTATATCTCAATGGATGACTATAAACAACCAGATCCTATTAAGACATGCTATCCCTAATAAACACTTGGGTTTTTTTAACCCAATGAAAAATGAGATGGTTCCCAATTATATCACCAAGCCATGCTGGTGGATAAAAATAATGTTTAAGCCATACCCCATGAGTTATCAAAAAATGAACTGGATGCCATCTAATGGATGTTATAAAAGCTAAGTAATGATTTACTTAGCCTGTAAAGGTAGATGGGAAGATCTAATGATGAAAGTTCAAAAAAGAACTTTATGTACTAAAGGAAAAATATAAATTATCATCCCAACAATTATCTAGATCTTTCCTTGAATAAAATTCCTAAAATTAACATTAGATAACCCTTCTAAATTGGTTTTGTGTGCATAAACAAATCCAATGAGGTGATTTCAAACCAAATAGAATCATCTAACATGGGTAAGGCCCCTAGTATTGCCATGGTTTTAGAAACCATGGAGTTTCCTAACTATGAATAAAATGAGCTAGAGGAAAGCATTAGCGAGGTACATGCCTTTCAAAAATTCCAAAGGAGAATTTACACCCTTAGGAATAAGGTACCTCAATAACCCCTCACCATATTTATGCTTCCCAATAATAGTGCAACCCCACTAGATCATAATGTCAGGAATGACCCATCACCTTCAAACCTCATGAACTAAAGTTCCCAATGGAGGATCAACTAGTTCAAAACAAGGAGGGATATAGTATAGTAGAGGACATAATGAAGATTAAAACAAATATCAATCTTCATGATCTTGCTCAGATCATTGAGCAATGTGATCTTCTACTAAAATTATTGACCAAAAATCCAACAAAGTAAACCCAAATGAAGCTAATATATTCTCAAACTAACATAATTATTCACAAAAATAATATTGAGGCATCTCCCTTTCTTTTAACTATTAGACCATTGGGGAAGAATCTACATAATTATCTGGTAGACTCAGGTTCTTCAACCAATGTGATGCCTATAGGCATCTATGAAAAACTTAATTTAATTCCCATAAAATTTCATAAATTCAGTCCAAATTGACAAGTTTGATGCTAATGTATTTGGAGAGCTCCTCAATATACATATGTATCTAGAGTTAGAACATCAGATCCAAAAATTCATGGACATTTAACTTATGGAGATTCTCAAAGCCTATGAGATGCTCCTCAGTTGGGATTGGTCAAAATCCTTGAATGTGTATATGGCTATGTATTTATTCCATATGTGGTTGCCTTCAAGATATGTAACTAATCAAAATAGAGTGGATAAGGAACCCCAAATGAAGCATATGATAATTGAGTACAATGCAGTCAAATAAAAAATTAAACATAATATCCTTTGACTTAGGGATTTATAAACTTAGTAAGAAACCTACTAAAGAGAAATCTAGAAATGAACTTAAATTTATAGGCTTGTGGTCCCTATACATTGATGGATCCCATTCTAAACAAGGCAATGGAACAAGTGTTATAGTAATAAACCCACAAGGAAATATATACCTAAATTCATATAAGTTTCAATTCCCCTGCACTAACAACCTAATAGAGTATGAAACATTAATCCTCTAGCTACAATTTGCATTGAAGGAAACAAATAAATAACTAAGAGTGTTTAGTGACTTTGAGTTGGTCATAAACCAAGTTAAGATCATATTTTCATGTAAACTGTCATACCTTAGGAAGTAAAAACATAGGATATGGAACCTAATAAAAATGTTTAACACATTATACATTATCCCTATCCCTAGGGAAGAAAATTTGGTTTCCAACTCATCAACATCCTCAATTTTAAGGTTGACTCCCCTGGATGACACTGAGATACAAAAATTCACTATTGAATTGGTCCCTTGCCCCTCTATTCTTGATAACATCATGAATTTATAGGTCTTTGAAGATGACCAACACATCATCCAATTCCTTAACAATAAATTGGGTATTCAAAGCCTAAATAATAGATGAAGAGGAAAGGGATATTTATAAGTTTGAATTTGATAAGGATGAAATCCTTAATATCTAAGGAAATCAAATCTTAAAGGGAATGATTTCTCAGGAGAAGGCATTTGACATATTCAACCCTATACGCTCTATTAAAAACCTTAAATTTACAAGTTATGAGTGTTAAATCATTAACCTAGGGTCCTTGGAAAGATCTTAGACTGTCAACACAGGTCTTGAATGGACTGACTAGGAGATTGAACAACTTCAAAAGTTGTTATAAAAATATAAAAACATAATTTCTTGGGATCTCAAAGTCTTCAACCTAAGGGTAATCACTCATATCATCCCCCTTAAGTGATAAAAATACCATTCTAGTAGAAATATATACCCATGAACTTGATCCTTGGACATTTGATACACAAAGAGGTTCACAAGCTCTTGTATACTAAAATAATCTTGTTAATTTCTAATTCCACTTGGGTGACAAACTTAGTGCTTGTTCAAAATAAGAATAGAAAGATTAGGTTGTGCATAGACTTTTAAAACTTGAATAGAGCTTCAGATAAGGACACCTACCCATTATCATCCCTTGGTGAGGTAATACAAATAGTTAATGGATCCTAGATGATGCCCTTCTTGGATAATTTCTTAGGATATAATTATATTTTAGTGAATTTTGATGACTAGTCCAAGACTACATTTACCATAAATTGGGGCACATTTTCCTATAAAGATATTCCATTTGGATTGATCAACTTTGGATTGACCTTTCAAAGAGTGATGGATTTTGAATTTGAAGGTCTAATTGGTAAATATGTAGTAATATACATGGATGATTTAATTGTGTTTTTGAAATGTAAGTCAGATTATATTCAACATTTTAAAAAGGTTTTTAGAAAGTGCATAAGGTATGGCATCTCCTTGACCCTAAAAAGAGCATGTTCGATGTCATTGAAGGTAAGCTTATTTGTCATATAATCATGAAGGAAGGTATTGATATCAATCCAAAAAGAGTTGATATAATTTATAAATTACCTCAACCTAATAGGAAAAAAGAGATAAAATACTTCTTTGGCAAAATCAATTTTGACTGCAAATTCATTTCTAGATTTGTTGAAATTGTAAAATTCCTAAATGCTATGTTGAAAGAGAAGGATAAGATGGAGTGGCATTCTAAATCAAATAAATAATTTCAAGACATAAAATATTCCATCATGCAAGCACTCATGTTGATCAATCTAGACTATGCTAAGGATTTCTACATTTATCCTTTTACCTCTGATCACACCATTGATTCCCATCTCACACAAAGATTGGATGGAGAAGAAAACCCCATTGCTTTTATGAGCACTAATATAAAGGATTTAGAATTAAGGTAATACACTTTGTATAAACATGGATATCTATTGGTTAAAGATGTAAAAAAAATCAAGCACTACATTCTTAAGAATATAATTCATACAATAATACTAGACCCAACTATCAAATAAATGTTGGGTCAGAATGAACTAGGCAAGCGCAAAGACAAATGGATGACCAAGCTATAAGAATATAACTTAGAAATAAAAATTTCCAAGATAATTAGAGGACAAGGTCTTATTCAATTGATAATCAATATTGACTCAAGGATCACTTTGCACTAATTAGACCAAGAGATAATACTACAATAGGTTTGGTACACCCCAATTATTCATTATCTGCTCTACCAGAACCCACATCTTGAACACATTCAAACATAAAAGAGAGCCCTCAAACTGAAGGTAAAATAATACATGTTAAAGAAAGAAATTATATTTAGTAGGAATCATGAAGGCATCTATCTTATATGCCAGTCATAAGTTGAAGCTAGGGAAGTAACGGAAAAATTCAATGAAAAATTGGGCACTGGTCATCTTGAAGCAAATGTGATGGCACAAAAAATACTATGGGTAGGTTATTATTGGACAACCCTATTCAGATATGTCCATGCACATGTCAAGACATGTCATTAATTTTAAACATTTTATGAAACAAAAACCCATGTTGTAATGCACTTATATCGATTATAGTGGTGACACCATTTACCCAATAGGGATTAGATTTTATTGGGGTCATCAACCCCAACTCCTTAGTAGGCCATAAATTTTTTATTATAGCCACAAATTATTACACTAGATGGGACAAACTAGTGGGACAAATAAAAACACTACTAATGAAATGATCGAGTTCCTAAAAAATAACATGACCACTAGAATTAGGACCTATGTTTCATTAGTCTATGATAATTTCCCCATATTCTAATCTATAGAATTCACTGAATGGGTTTACAATAATGGGATCACTTTGATGTTTTTGTCCAATTACTACCCACAGGAGAATGATTGGAATAATCAAGTAATAAAAACCTGATCAATGCCATCAAGAAGTCTGCAAAGAAGAAACCCTGACAATGACATTAATTAATGAAATTTTACCTATGGGTTAATCATATTAGGCATAAGGATGCACTCAAAATCTCACCATTTATACTAGTCTATGGGTTAGAACTAGTTCTACCAATCACATTAAAGTTACATACCTATAAGTTTATGCAAAAATATATGGATCCTAATGATAAAGTAAATTCTAGGCTATTAGATATTGTCCAATTAAAAGAAGCCCAAGATGAAGCCTTACTAAAATTAAACAAGCATTAAAACACTTCCAATTATTGGTTTGAATAAAATATTTGGATAGATATTGCACAACAAACTTCACATAATAATATAATTAATCCATATCTGAATTATACCAGGACTATGAATACAAAATAGAGATTCCATATTTATAGGAAAAAGATCCCCTACAAATAAGGAGTCAGCTCAACAATACATATAAATAAGTGAGTTGATTTAATAACCAAAACTCACGTACAAATAAAATATAAATAATAATAATGTTATAAGATAGTAATCTGTAACATTCACCCCCTTAACATTATTATCCCTAGTCGCACCCCTTTAGTTTTAATATGGGGAGAATATCATCCTGTACAACATTTTAATTCATGATTGTGTGATTTTTTGAAGGATCATAAACCTAAAAAATGGGTTTTCCATTGCTAACCAAAAACAAATGAAGGTTTATCCCATGGATAACCTACAACCAATGATGGTTTTTCCCAGGGCTAACTAACAACTAAGTGGTTTTTTTGGTTTACCGCAAACCATGCCATGTATGCAAGTACATATTTAATTTTCATCATTTTATAACTTAGAGGGATTACAAAAATAAATATCAAAGGGATTACTTGAATAAGAATTGTACTTCTATTCTTATTCAAACACACATGTAGAAATAGAAAAAATTACACCATACAACACACTGCACACATGTCACCAAATTATTGATGCTGCCCCATCGTTGGTGACTAACAAGAGGTCACTAAAAGACTTAATACCTCCATTTCCTCCAACCTCTATTAGATTTTTCTTAGTATAAGAAGTATTTAGAAGTATACCCAGCTTGTTCATCCATTTATTCATAGTCAGAATTTGAGCCCTCTTCTATGATCACATTGACCTCATCCATTTTAAGTTTACCACTTATGATATCTCTTGATTTGACTTTACAAAATGGATACTTATGTCCCTTTTTCTTAAAATAAAAACATTGTACTTCCTCTTTGGTTTTGGAAGAACTAGAATACTTGTTTTTTACATAAAGGGAAGTTTCTTCCTCGGTATCTTCTTTTGTTCTTTTCTCCTCAGCTAGAAGTGTAGAAATCATGTCATCAAGTGATTGAGTAGGCATTTGCCCAAGATTGAAAACCACTTTATTATATCTATGTGGTAGGCTATTCAAAAGGATAGTTTTTGCATCTTCATCATCCACTTGATCTTGAACTTCTGTTAATTTCCTTATGAGAGACCTTAGCTCATTTATGTGGCTTGACATTGTTCCACCTTCATTCATTTTAAATTTAAATAATTGAGACTTTAAAGTGAATTTGTCACTTACCACTTTAGAGCCAAATATTTGACTTAGTGAATCCTAGATTTCTTTAGACTTATTTTTCAAGTCTACATAATGCAACTCAGGTTTGATAAAGTAATTCCAATAATGGATTTTGCTTTGTCATCCCTGGTTTGCCATTAAATCAATTTAGCAGCATCGGATGGTTCTTTTTCTTTTCCACTTACAATCCCCTAGAGGTTCTTGTTCATCAATTGCATTTGGATTTTCACCTTCCAAGTGTGAAAATTTAATTCATTAAATTTATCTAAGGTAATTTCCATTTTTATTTTCTAGGGTGTTGGTTTAGACTGATAATGCACCCGTACAGAGATTTAGGATACTAATAGAAGGCAATTAATAATTTTGACTTGAAAGACTTCCAACTTTTAAAAAAATAATTTTTTGTTAAAAAGACTATGGAAAATTAAAAATTAATAAAGGAATTACTTTTTAATTGACACAATAAATGAGAAATAAAGACAACTAAATAAAATAATTTTTAAGAATGGTGACTTTTAATAAAACAAATAGCAGCCCATGGAATCTACGTAGGAATGATTTGAGAAGAAAATGCATCAATCATAAAAGACTTATATGTAAATAATTTGAATGAAAGTTAGTTGTGCACTAAATAAAATTAGACCTGAGATAAAGCAAGTTTTTTGTGTTGTGTGAGATGTGTTTGTGAAGCCTGTGGGATAGAACCATGACACTTGTGGAGGAGGACACCAATGTTTGCATAATAAGTACTTGTAGACCTCTTTCTATAATTCAAGCTTCATAATCAGGCCAAGTTTATGGCATATGGGTAGGCTGAGGAGTGTATAAATAAATGTTCCATGTGAAGGGGTAGGCTAGATCCTCCTATGCATAAGGGATGACTTGAGATTTTGACATCCACCATTGAATGCTTATAGTTGTACGATGATACCAATTAGATGTGAATGCTAATGCAAGTAGTCCCAAACTAGGTTAAATAAAAAACTCACCAAAAGACTATCATAATACATGGATCGACATAACTCTAGTACCAAATGAAATATTTGGATAGAGATTTCACATCAAACTTCACATAATAATATAATTAATCCATATTTCAATTATGCTAGGATTCTAAATACAAAATAGAGCTTCCATATTTATAGGAAAAATATCCCCTAAAAATAAGGAGACATCTCAACAATACATCTAAATAAGTGAGTTGGTTTAATAACCAAAAAATCATGTAAAAACAAAATAAAAACAATAATAATGTTACAATATAATAATCTATAACATTGACAAGAAGACCAAGGTTAAATCCTTTAGGATTTCAGATCTAGTGCTATTATGAGATAAAGCCCACAAAAATAAGGATCAACATTATAAGTTTGATCTAATCTGAGTCAAATCATAAAAAATTACTAAGCTACTTAGGAAGAATGCTTTCTACCTCAAAAATCTTGAACGTAATGTAGTAAGTTTGGATTGCACCTTGTGAGGTAGTGGTTTTTTAACCCTACCTCATGTAACTGATATAATGGGATCACCTCTAGGTGTGGGTGGAATTGTTGATTAGGTAAACCTCTAGTTTATGGGGCTAACTTCCCTAGTGCATTAATTGAGGATCAAGTCTTAAAACTACCTGATTTGATAGTGAAAAGGGATAGGAGGGAAACATGAAATAAAACCTATGCTATTGAAGGTGATGTACCAATATGTTTACTCCTATACTTGATATTTCATAACACTTATGACCATATAAAAGGGTTGACTGCTAATACACTTTCCCCAAAATACCCCTAAGCATCAATGATTCACATGGAGGATATGCTAGATGACTACAACTTGGGGAAGATAAATGGGAGGTTTGATTCAAGACATTACCAATTAGATTCCATTCCAAGGCATAATTATCAACATATTCACAAACCATGTGACCTACATAGAATAATATATTAGAATATAGATATGAAAATAACCTATAAAGGGAGAAAACCTACCACTTATGAAAATTATATAAGCATATAACACACTAAAGACTAGCATAAAGAAGTTGAATCAGTCCTTGCATTAGTTTATAAGGTTACAAGATATAAATGTGGGTAGAAATTTCTCATACCTAAGATAGGGATAAGTAAAATGGCCTTAGATCATAAATTTATAAAACATGAGCAAGATGGAGAAGCAAATATGGCATGGATAAGGCATAAAGAGGTCATGAATGACCATAATTCACTCAACTAATGGTTATAAGCAGTCCCACAACTCCCATATGTTGCCTTGGTGGTGAGTAGTCTTAAATGGGCCTTTTGGGTGTTGGATGTCTATTTATAGCCAAGGTTGAATCCAAACACATCATGATCAAGCCAACTTGGCAAACTAACTCATCTCATGATAGTTATAAAGGCAAAAAAGTGGTCCAATCAGGCCTCCATAAAACATTAAGTAGCTTACCCTTCTCCTTATGCATGTTGACTAGGCCTAAAATTGCCTAATACTCTAAAATGGACATGAAGTGCCTTATTTCCTCCATGTATAAGTTTTAAATATGTTGTGACCCTATAATTACTTTCTTATCAAACCCTCATGCCAAAAAACATCTTCTCTTATTACTAAAATAGGCCTACTAGGCAACTAGGCCTAGTCACTTATTGTTATCTATTTAGATGACCATGAGACTTGAATAGAACCTTAAGAATATGATGAGTGAGGATGTTTTAAGTCTCAAAAAATACATTACATCATGATATGTGCCTTTCCAATGGTGAAAACCTACAACCTTTGTTCATTTAGGTGACTAGGCCACCTTTCACTAACATTTCTGGACTGAACCCTTAGCTAAGACCTATATATACATTTACAGGATGAACTAAGAGTGGTTTTTGATTTTAAAAGGTTAAATATGTTTCAAACTAACCACATACATGATCTTTAATTGATCAACATTATTAAAACCCTATTTTAATCTTAAAACCCTATAAACGTACAATTTTTGATGAATCCATATAGTTATATGTACCTATTAACTCCATGGTAAGGGTCCCCTATGAGTGAATAATTCAATATAAGAGTTTTATATACCAATCCAATCAATTTTGAGCCTTTATTAAAATAAAAAACTCCATTGGGTCATTATGGGTGGTTTAGGTGGGGTTCAAACATGCTTGATCTCTTAATGATTGTTCATATTCCTAATGGATTGAAATATAAAACCGATTCCAATAATTTTGAGTATACAACCCCATTAAACTGTATCTAGTAGTTGGGTACCCCATGCATCTTCTTTGTACAGTTCTAACATGGAGAAAGTGCCTCTTGGGCTCAAAACCCTATATTTTGGGAGGTCAAGAGAGAGAAATGGGGTGTAGGAGAGAAAAACTTGTTTGGTTATATATTATAACACCTCCTATAGGTTTTTGACAACCCAAAAAACATGTTCCCATTGATTTTATCCCTTTTTATCACTCCAAAGTGTTTGTAGACCCATAATACCTATGCATAGGGTTTGTTTACTTCATAAAATAGTTGACCTTATGAGACTGTAAGTGAATTTTATTTCATATTTTATAAGTTCAAAAGTTC
The DNA here is from genome assembly GCA_037957365.1 of Torreya grandis. NCBI lineage: Eukaryota > Viridiplantae > Streptophyta > Pinopsida > Cupressales > Taxaceae > Torreya > Torreya grandis. Next base: position 1,213,540 of record JARHVA010001662.1, on the reverse strand, counting down.
TATAATTACCTTGTGACATTGATACCCTTCCCCTATAATATTTTCCAACTTAAAACACTCCATAAACATGCATCTATCTCTAATTTTTATGAACAGGCTTGTGACTACCTATTTAGGCATATTAGGCCTAATTAGGCCATTAAACCTTTTCTTATCTCAAAGGAACAAACCACCAAATGAAGGCATTTAGATCCTTTATAAAATAATTTAGTGACTATGTTTTCATTATTGTACCTCACCCCTATGTAGGGTTCCTTATATTTTTGCTTTCTTATTCTATCCTGTAGGTGATAGTTGAGTTCTTTGACTATGTGTAAGAGATGATTTTCCTTCTTGAGTGGTTATGAATTTATTAGAGTCTATCTAACCCATTATAACCTAGTAGATAGTTTTCCTTTCTTCTATAAAGTCTTGTATTGTCTTCTAGTTCATCAAGAATGACCTGATCAATCACTTAGTCCTCACCTTGTTCAAAGTCCACTGAGTGCTTTATAAGCTCATTTCTATGAGATTATCAAAACTTATACTATGACCTATACCCTTTAATCTTCTTTATTTGAGTTTTAGGAGGATTTGAAGAGGTTTTCTTGTCTCTAAACTTATCTTATCTCTTTAAAACCCAAATTTTCCTACTAGACTGCCTTGAGCCTTACTAAGTTGCCTATGTATGGCTGAGTACATGTTTGACACCTTAGAGTGATACTAATGTCTTCAAACAAGTCTATTGAGGAAATTTATTTAAGTTATAATGAATAACCACTGTTAGGAGTGATTAATATCCATTTATCTCTTGGAAATCACAACTCTTAGGGAACTGAGAATCTCTTTTAGACTCCACAAGGTAGTTAAGTCTCTTAAATAGGTTTGTTCAACTATTTTAATGCCTCTTTTGTCTTCCATAACACCTCAATGATCTCAATCTTATCATAGGGTCTACATACCATGTTTAGCCTTTACAAAATCAATCTCATGACATAACTATGACTTAACACTCTTGGGGGATTTTATGCAATTTACAAAGAACATTATAAACCTCCCAACAACCTTAATATCTATAAATGAACCTCAAATGATGATGAATCTAATAAGTAACATGGTTCCTCCTAAAAAGTGTGAGGACTAATTGTTATAGTTAGTCCACATGGCTATTTATTAGGGCTTGACACTCATTTTTATCTTCTCAATATGTAAATTCCCCTACAATTGTGATTTAACTCTTAAGAGTTTATATGAAGGGTGAGAGAGAGAGAGAGAGCTAGACTTGCTCATGGCCTCCTCTTGAGAGATCCATCCCTTAAGACATTTTGAGAATCCATTTAGGCTATAGACTTGCATATCACTTACCACCATAAGATTTATAACTTTGTTTGATCTTTGAAAACATGTTTTCAAGTCTTGAAGGAGAAATGAAGATTCAATGATTAATCTAGGTCATCATGACTACTCAAAAAGTATAAAAATGACCACCAAATCCTATTATATTATGTACTAAATCTTGGATTCTATTGATTCCTACCTAAAACCTCATTGAGATTTATAATTATACTTGTAAAACCCTATAAACATTTCTTTGGAGACCTTTATGTATGTTTGCAGACTCACTAATTTATTTTAGATCCCTTGACTATGAGTGGAAACTACATATTGTGACCATTATATGGGTTTTATGTCCATTAAATCATTGAAAATCCACTATTGTATAACCTTAAGGATTTTTGGAAGAGTTTTGACACCTCACCAATCACTTTACAACTATTGGAGACCCTGAAGTTTCAAGAACCCCACTGTTATCAACCTACATATTATTCCAAATAAGGTTTATTATCTCATGATGGCTCAAATGTGTGAATTAAGTCTTGATAATGGTGTATAAGGGATGTGAAGACCATGAGAAGTCACCTAAATTTCCATTCCACTTTCATCATGCTTAGAAATGTAGAAAATGAAGCAAACCAAAACCCTGCTTGAATGGATGAGACACTTCGAGTCATTCACCTTCTTAGTGATTGTTCATAAAGGAGGGATAAAGAATTTGAGAAATAATGCCACAAAATGGAATCCAACTAGGGTCCTCTCCTCTACCCAAAATCTTAGGTCCTCACTTTATCTCTAATGTCCATATTGAATAGAAACTTGACTGAAATTTTAGAGCTGCAAAGGAGCTCAATAAAAGAAGGGGATTGGTTTTTAACCTATTTTGAATTGAAACTCCATATAAAGCATGAATTTTGGAATTTTAGTAATAAATGAATCCATGTACATGCCTAAACCTTATCTTGCTCTGACAAACTTGTACAGACCAACTGAAAACCTCTACTTTCTACCATGGAAACTATCCAATCTACCTAAAAACTAATGGAGATGATATGTTAGGTGCCTCTAAAGCTTGTAAATGATTTTAAAGACTTTTAGTGATGTTTCATTCTTTTATTTATATCTTAAAATTGTACTTGTCTTACAAAACCTTCTTTAGATGTTACAAAATGGGTAATAAAACATTGTAAATAAAGGTGTAAGATTAAAAATGAAGATTATCACCCTTTTTAGCACTTGTACGGATTAGAGGGGGAGTGTTATGACTTGGAAACCACTTGACATGTTTCAACATGACCCCTTTATACCAATTAACACCATTGGATCCACTTTACCATGATAAAAATGACTATATAACCATAAGGTCAAGAATAACACTTACCTTAATTTCATCAAAACAACTTGAAACAATGATAACTAAGGCTTGAAAAGGATATTTTGAGGACTTTTCAAGGCACAATATGACCATACACAAGCTAAAAGGACATGAAAAGTAATGTTTTAAATTTTAAGGGTTGATATTTGTCATGGAGGGATAAATTGTCAACGTTTTTGGTGACTCATAGGGCTGACCAGTCTATTGGTCAAGAGGACTATCTATCTTTTTCTTTTGGGCAAAAGAATCACACTTGGAAACATGACTTGGAAGATCAATCTGATTAGACTATTAATCAGATTTAACACCTTATAAAAAATTCAAGGACTATAACAACCTCACCATACACAAGGATACCAAAATAAAACAACACCTAAGCACCTAAGAAAGTAACAAGATAAGACACTTGTGTTGAAAAAACTTATTGGAAACCAAAAAAATAATAAAATAACTGACTATGTACAACTGACCTGAACAAGCCTTCCTCCTCCTAAATTAAAGGGGAAATTTATTAGATCATCATGTTCCCATGATATTGGATTGCCATATGTTGAGTGGAGTGTAATCATGTACTACTTATGGATTGATAACCTCCACTCACATGCTTAGATGTTTTTGTACTATTGGTATTCTTAGGCAGTAGTCATACCTTCTTATTTCATTTCCTTATGCATCAGTTGGCTATGTGAACCAATGATAAAGTCACATTCACCCAAAATTTGGTTTCTTGGTATAAATAACACCATATTTGATCCATGAACAGACTCCCATTAGTTAGACATGTCCACTTGAAGTAAACCATGATGTTTTAGAACTCCATCATGTTGACTAGCTGCTATCTCAAAAAGATTAGGTATAATCAAGTTTTCCTTTTGAAGCATATGACTAGGTTCATATTCAAATAATATATTATTTCATTTAAACCTCAATCTAAAATTTCCTTCTAGGCTCAATGAGTCTTTCTTCAAGTTCTAAACCAACCATTTTGATCACTTGAATACCCTCAATTGGACAACTATCTATTACAGGTTGATCAAGTACCTCTTCTTCATGCTCTTTGATCATGTCCAAGTAGGACTACTTGATGTTATTAAGACCTTGGATCTGATCTTGAGACTCAATAAGACCAAATACCATAGTGTTCTCCTTAGGACCTTCATTGAGATATTTACCATGCTCATTAGTCATTTGACAATGTTAGCATTCTCTTGATGAGGTGGATATATATATCATATAGACTTGAATAAAAGGTCTCTAGGTCTTCCCAAAAGGTAATCTCGTCATGATTAGTCAAAAATACATATACCTTGGTTCCACTCTTACCATCTCCTTGTGTGGTAGTATATTGATGAAGTGCCTCTAATTCTCTAATAGGGTCATGATAAGGATAATGTTTTATTGCAACTTAATCATCTTCATCTTCTAAAGTGATCCTAGCTTCAACTATTGGTTCATGGGGGCTATTTTTATGTCTATCTTCTAGAGAAAAAGCCACTTATATCTCATCCACCTCAAGGTCATGCCATTGTGATTGTTCCACATCATAAACATTCAATTTATGCTTAAAATATAATTTTTTAGGATGAATAAGAGTGTCAATAGTGGTCTCCTCATGGTAGGTGATTGAAGTATTCTTTTCAAGGTGTTCTTGGAAGCCACTTGTAGCTATAACATAGTTAAGCTCTTGAAAGGCTGCCACCTTATTAATGTTCTCTACCAAGTTTCTTCTCACATCTAAATGCTTCAATTTAGCCTTCAATTTAATTAGCCTCTCTTCAAAGAAGGAGAGGGTGGGAGGGTAAGAGATCAGATCAGATTTTCCTTGATATCCTTGAAGCTCATAATTATATTACATCATTGAAATATGACTTGTGTCTCTCCTTACCAAGGGGTATTACCATGAGAATATCTTCCTCAAAATGATTTAAATCACCTTTAGAATATAAAAATATAGTTGGACCTTTATAATTTACCCCCTAAAATAGAGGATCCTCTTCATTTTGATACCCCTCATCTTCTCTCCAAACCATAGGTCCTCCCTCAAATAGGGAGATGGTGGGAGGACAAGAATGGCCATCTAGTGGAGTAGGAACATAAGGCTCTATGGGATGTTCTTGAGTGAGTTTTGGGGTTGAAGGGGAACTCTTCTAAATTGGGAATTCTCTAGGCTTGGTACTCAAAAATTCCCTCTCTCTTTGCATTCCCAATCATTCATGGACAACTTGAAATTAAGGAGATGAGGGGTCTTGAAAACTTGGGAATCTCCTTGTCATGACTTCTACAACCTTCCTCTCTTCCTAGTTTGGGTTTGGCATGGGAGTAGAAATCTAAGGATATTGGCATGGGGTAGCAGGAGGTGGAAAATCATAAGATTGGTTGTATTGAGATTGATTCTCTTTCGAGGATAATATCTCACCAGCAATGATTTGACTCATGTCTTTTAACTCCAACTCATCAGAGAAACTAGGTGTAGCTCTAAAGGGTGGTTGGGGAGGTAAGGAGGGATAATACTCCTGATATGAATGATACTAAGGAGATTGATAGGGGGTACCATAGGGATATTATGAGTGGAAATAAGGCTGATAAAGAAATGTAGGACAAATATTTACTCTATATCCAACCATTAAGCATCATGAGTCAACAAAGAATAAAAGAAACCATGAATAAATCAAGCTTATTCTTACCCTTGGATGAAGGCCTTCTGATGACCCTTAGGATGAAATTTGAGTGATGGTCAACTTATTCATTTCTTAAAACTACTTGATATCACTGAATGATGATGGAATGTGCTTCAATATTCTTGAATTCAATCCCATCAAGCATGCTATAAACTATTATCAATCTGGATTTCACCCTTTGAGGTAGTGGTGTTTTAGTCCTACCTCATTTAGATGATACAATGGGATCACCTCTAGGTGTAGGTGGCCTAGTTGATGAGGTTAACCTATAGTTTATGGGGATATCTCCACTAGTTCATCAATGTGGCTCAAGTCCTAAAACTACATGCTTTGATAACGAAAAGGGATATGAAGGAAACATGAAATGAAACCTATGCTATTGGAGGTAATGCACCAATATGTTGTCTCTTCTAATTTATCTTTCAAAACACTTATGAACATATAAAAGGGTTGAATGATAATAAAATTTCCCCAAAATACCCCTAAAAATAAGTGATTCACGTGGAGGCTATGTTAGATGACTACAACCTAGAGAAGATAAATGGGAGGTCTAATTTAAGACACTGCCAATCAGATTCAATTCTAAGGTACAATCATCAACTTATTCACATAATGTGTGACCTACATAAAACACTATATTATCATATAGGTGAGTCAAGGACATAAAAATGGATAAAATCTACCACTTATGAAAATCAAACAAGCATATAACACACTAAAGACTAGCATGGAGAAGCTGAACTAGTCCTTGCATTAGTTCAGAAGGTTACAAGATACAAATGTGGGCATAACATTCTTATACCAAATAGAGGGATAAGTATATTGGCCTCAAATCCTCAATTTATAGAATATGAGAAATATGGAGAACAAAATGTGGTGTGGAGAAGGCATAGAGAGGTCATGAATGACTATAATTCACTCAATTAATAGTTACAAGCAGTCCCATAATTATTCTTATACATTGCCTTAGTGGTGAGTGGTCTTTAATGAGAATTTTAGGCATTGGATGTATATTTTTATCCAAGGTTGAATAAATAAAAAACATGAGCATGCCAAATTTTCCAGTTACCTCATCTGATGATAGTTACAAAATCAAAAAAGTGGTCCAATTAGGCCTCTATAAAGCATTAAGTAATTTTCTCTTAGCCTTGTACATGTTGACTAGTCTTAAAACTGAATAATATTATATAATGGATATTAAGTGTACCTAATAACTTCTATGGATCAATCATAATTATGTTATGACACTAAAATTACTCTCTTATCAGCTCATCACACTAAAAAACATCTTCTCTTGTTGCCAAAACAAGCCTACTAGGCAACTAGGTCTAGTCATTTAGTGCTATCTATTTGGATGACCATGAGACATAAATAAAAAATTCATAATATGATGAGTGAGAATTTTTTAGGTCTATAAAAAAACTTTACAACATGACATGTGCCTTTTCAATGGTGCAAACATGTAACGTTTATTCATTTAGGTGACTAGGTCACCTTTCATTAGCATTTCTGGACTAGCCCTTTAACTCAGACCTATAGGTGAATTTAGAGGATGAACTAAGAGTATTTTTTATTTAAAAAGGTTAAATATTCTTCAAAATATCCTCTTCCATGATCTAAAATAACTCAACATGCTCAAAAACCTATTTTTAGCTTAAAACCCTACAAAATTATGTTTTTTACTAAATTTGTATAGTTGTCCATATTTGAAAACTCCATAGTGAGGCCTGATATATATGAATAATGTCACCAAGAGTTTTATATACCAATAAAATCCATTTTAAGCCTTTATTAAGCCAAAAATATCCATCAAGTCATTATAATTGGTTTAAGTGGGGTTTAGTAATGCTTGATCTCTTAATGATTGTTCATAGCCCTGATGGATTGAATTATAAAACCAATGCCAAGATTTATGATTATAAAACCCCATTAAACCTTACCTATTATATTAGAACCCCATGCATCTACTTCGTATAATTCCAACATGGATAAAGTGCCTCTCAGGCTCAAAACCCTACATTTTAGGAGGTTGAGAGAGAGAAAAGGGGTGTAGGAGAGCATAAATTGTTTGGTTATGTATTCCAACACCTCATAGATGTTTTTGAAAACCTGGAAAACATGTTACAATTATTTGTCTCCTCTTTTAGCCCTCCAAATTGTCTATAGGCCCATCACACCTATGCCTAGGGTTTGTTTGCTTTATAGTATAGTTGACCCTATAGGACTGTAAGTGCATTTACTTTCATGTTTTCTAAGTTCAAAACTTCCAAAATTACCTTGTGACATTTATAACCTCCCCTATAATGTTTTAAAACTTCAAACACTCCCAAAACATGCATCTATCTCCAATTTCTATGCACATTCCTGTGACTAAATATTTAGGCCTACTAGGCCTAATTAGGCCATTAGGTCTTCTCTTGTCTCAAAGGACCAAACCACATAATGAAGGAATTTAGATCCTTTAGAAAATAAGTCAGAGAATCTATTTTCACTCCTATACCTTACCCCTATGCAAAGTTACTTATACTTTTGATATCTTATTCTGTCGTGTAGGTGAAAACTGAGTTCTTTGACTATGTGTAAGAGGTGAGTTTCCTTCTTGAGTGGTTTAGAATTTATTGGAGTCTATATGAACCATTATAACCTGGTATATAGTGATCCTTTCCTATATACAATATTCTCTATTTCTTCTAGTTTATCATGAATGCCCTGATCAATCACTTAGTCCTCACCTTGTTCATAATCCATTGAATGATTTATAAGCTCAATTTTATGAGATGATCAAAACTTGAATTGTGACCTATACCATTTAATATTATTTATTTGAGTGGGAGTAGTATTTTAAGAGGTTTTATTGTCTATAAATTCATCTTGTCTCTTTAAACTCCAAATTTTCCTATTGGACTTCCTTGAGCCTTATTAAGTTACCTATGTATGGCTAAATGCATGTTTACCTTCTTAGAGTGCTCCTGATGTCTTAAAACAAGTATATTAATGAAATTTATTCAAGTTATAATGAATAAACATTGTTAGGAGGGATATATCTCCATTGATCTCTTGGAAATCACAACTCCCAGGGCATTGAGAATCTCTTTTAGACTCCACAAAGTAGTTAGGTCTCTTAAATAGGTTTGTTTAACTATTTTGATGCCTCTTTTATCTTCCATAACACCTCAATGATCTCAACCTTATCATAGGGTATACATACCATATTTTACCCTTACATAATCAATCTCATGACATAACTATGGCATAACACTCTCGAGGGATTTTATGCACTTTACAAGGAACATTTTAAACCACCCAATAACGTTAATCTCTGCAAATGAACCTCAGATGATGATGAGATGAAAAGTAACATGGTTCCTAATAAAATTATGAGGAATAATTCCTAAATTTAGTCCACATGGATCTTTAATCATGATTGACACTTACTTTGATCTTCTCAAGATGTAAATTCTCATGTAATTGTGATTTAACTCTTAAGAGTTCATATGAGGGGTGAGAGAGAGAGAGTGCTAGAATTTCTCATGGCATCTTCTTGAGAGATACATCCCTTAAGACATTTTTATAATCCATTTTGGATATATACCTTTATATCACTTACCACCATAGGATTTGCAACTCTATTTGATCTTTGAGAACATGTTTACAAGTCTTGAAGGATAACTAAAGATTCATTGACTAATCTAGGTCATCATGACATCTTAGAAAGTATAAAAATCCCAAAAAAAACTTATTATATTATGTCCTAAATCTTGGATTATCTTTATTCCTACCTAAAACCTCATTGAGAGTTTTCACTAGATTTTTAAAACCCTAGAAACATTGCTTTGGATACCTTCAGGTATGTTTGCAGAATCATTGATTTGGTTTAGATCATTTGACTATGAGTGGAAACTATAGATGATGACCATTATATGGGTTTTATGTCCATTAAATCACTAAAAATCCATTGTTTCATAACCTTAAGGAGTTTTGGAATAGTTTTGAGACCTCACCAAGCACTTTTCAACTATTGGAGACCCTAAAGTTTAAAGAATCTCACTGTTATTAACCTATAGATTATTCCAAAGAAGGTTTATTATCTCTTGATGTCTCACACATGTGAAGTGAGTATTTATAATGGTGTATAAGTGATGTTTATACCCATGATAATTCACATAAATTTCCATTCCTCTTTTATCATGCTCATAAATGGAGAAAATGAAGTAAATTAGAACCTTGCCTGGATGGATGAGACATTGTGAGTCCTTCACCTTATTAGTGATTTTTCATAAAGTATGGAGAGGAAATATTATAAATAATTCCAAAAAATATAATCTAACAAGGGTCCCCTCCTTTTCACAAAATCTTGGGTCCTTTCTTTATCTCTCATATCCATACCGAATAGAAACCTAACTAGCTCTTTTGAGCTATAAAAGAGCTCGATGGAAGAAAGGGATTGGTTTTTGACTTATTTTGACTTGAAAATCCCTTCAAATAATGTATTTATTATTTTTAAGCATAAAGGAATCCATGTAAATGCTTAAAATTATCTTGATCTAACAAACCTATACAAACCAACTGAAAACCTCCAGTTTCTATGAGGGAAATTGTCTAGCCTACCTAAAAATTGATGGAGATGATATGTCAGGTACCTCTAAAGCTTGTAAATGGTTGTAAAAACATGTAATGATGTTTCCATCTCTTTTTTATTATGTAGACTTATCTTTTTCTTATAAAACCTTCTTTAGACATTATGAAATGGGTAATAAAACATTGCAAAGAAGGATGTAAGGTTAAAAATGAATATTATCACCCTTTTTGGCACTTGTACCAAATATATGGGGAGTTTTAAGACTTGTAAACCACTTTAAATGTTTCAAAATGACCCCTTTAGACCACTTATACCTATTGGACCCACTTGAACATGCTATAAATGACTATATAACCATAAGGTCATGAATAACACTTACCTTTATTTCATCAAAACAACCTTAAACAATGCTAAATAAGGCTTGAAAAGGATATTTTGAGGATTTTTAAAGGAATAATATGACCATACACAAGATCATAGGACATGAAAAGTATAGTTTTGAACTGTAGGTGTTGATATTTGGCATGGGAGGATAATTGGTCAATAAGTAGTGACCTCCCACTACTTGTGAATAGACAATTATGGAAACACTACTTCTCAGTTATCCATTACAATAAAAAAATAGAATAAATAATGCAAGGGTGGTAATGTACATATTAATTTAGGCCTAGGTTAGTTTAATTCTATTTTGTGTTTGTTTCTACTATTTTGTTTTTGTTCTTTGTTTCATGTGTTTCTGTGCCATGCATTTTCTTGCCAACCTTGAAATAGTTTCTTTGATCCCCAATCTCCCTGCCTAGAATGAAAGACATGCAACCCATAATTTGTAAATAAGTACCAGGCTTAGAGAGAGTGGTAACTACTCCAATGGATGATAAAATAGTGAAAACTACTACCAAGATTGGGAAACAAAAGGTGAAACCCTAATATTGAATGTAATGTTAATCAAGGCAATTATTCAAGAGGCATTGAGAAAATTAAAAACCACTGATTCAATGATAAAAGTTATACCTTAACCAAATTAATTACAAACACTCCAAATGAAAATAACAAAGGTACTATAAAATTGATAAATAAGTGAAAGGTCATTTGGATATTGGAATCCTACTGAAGTTACCATACACTATGGATATATTGGTCTCTAATCCTAATGTATCAAGCATCAAATATCAGATCAAAGGAAGCATATTTTTTTTTATAAAAATGTTAAATTTCTTCCTCAGAAAGGGTGATTTTGACAACATATATCATAGGCTTTCTAGCCTTGCTGGCATTGGAGTAACACCTAAAGTGAGACCAAAAGCATCTATATTGGGACTATAAACACCTAACTAGAAATAGAGTAATGTTTGAGCCTTCATTCCTTAGAAAAGATTCTATAAAATTCATACCCATTAAGAAACCTTTTGATGTCCTAGATGTACCTAATATTACTAAAGTAATCCTTACCATCACTAATGCACATAATGGCCTTGGAAGGAATTATAGCCTAGTATGTTACTTGTTAAAATAGACTCAAGTGATTTGATAAATCAAAGTGTATCAGATAGAGTTAAACTTGCTTATCTTTATGTTCAATATTAGATGATCGTAGTCTAGGTTATAAATGATGGGGAAATGTTTTCCCTACAACATCACTATTTTTGTGGCTAACACACCCCCTTCTTCAGAGAAGAGGGGGACCCCTCTTGAAATGCATAATTTGAAATGTTTGGATTTTCAATCCCTATCTAAACATATTTTTTGAAAATCCTCAAATTTATGTCTCACTCTATTTTGCCCAACATCTAACATGCATAAAATGACAATTTGGTCTCTGATTTAAAATTCTTATGGCCTTTTATATTCAATCACAATCAAGTCCTTATTTCATCCTAGTAAGAATGAAAAACATTCATACTTAAATTATTTTATGTTGCACTAACTATTTTTCATAGATATGGACTTATATTGAAGTTCTTAGAGTCTTAGGTTCATGGAGTCTCAATCTCCTATAGTCCTACATAGAATATCATAAAGCCTCATTGATAGGTAGGTGAGCATATATATTAATTACATGGATTCATTTTTTTCACTTAGGCTTTTTTCATGAATTTATATAGTAGGAGCGACTGAATGAGGAAGCTCCACATAGACCCACTATCAGAGTAATTAGTCTCTTAAACATGTCAAAGATGTCAAAGCTTAGGAGAGATTGACCAAATGAGGAAGAACTATGTGGAACCACCATCAATGCTATCAGTCTCCTAGACCTATCAAAGATGCCAGAGCCTAAGAGACCTTGACTGAATGAGGAAGTACCAAATGGACTTGTTGTTAGATCTATCAGTCTCTTAGACCTATTGGAGATGTCAGAGCTTAGGAGAGCCTAAATAAATGAGGAAGTAGCATGTGGACCCAATTTTAGATTTGTTAGTCTCCCAGAACTATTAAAGATGTCAAAGCCTAAGAGAGCCTAACCAAATGAGGAATCACTACGTATACCCACCATTAGAGCTATCAATCTTCTAGACCTACCAATGATGTCAGAGCATAAGAGAGCTTGACCTACCATACCACACCATGTGGTCCCTCTATATAAATTGATTAAAATGGCTTGAGATCTTGAGGTGATCAGAATAAGGTATAGTCAGATTTAAAATGATAATCATAGGACACCATGTCACCTCATTCCTCCAGTTATAAATTCCTACTTTTGAATGTGCAAAGGTGAAATACCAAGATACACCTAGGTGGTATCCATAAAAGGTAAGGCAAATTAGTGATGGACACATGGTATAAGTGAAAGGTTACCTAGGATGCCATAAGGGAAATATAACCATTTGCCTACCATACTCTCTAAATTAAGAAAATGGAAAATTAGGCCTTGATTGGATAATTCCAAATATCCTTTTGTAGTCTCCAAATCTAGAAAGTGACATGTATTCGAAATCTTTGAGTTTAATTATAAATCAAAAAATAAAAGAAAGGATCAAGCCACCAACTCAAATTCAAATTTGTGTGGGATGAACCACCAAGCATAGTAAATATATGATATCTTTGAGGATATATATAAGTGCTCAATGGAAAACTCTTTTATCATTATTGTTCTCATCTTCCCAAATCTTGCCTCTTCACTTTTTGTTCACTCATGTGCCCCCACACTCTCCTTGCTTAAGATTAATGACCACATAGATCTATCCTTTTTAAACCATGAAAAATTTATCCTCTATCCCTAAGGTTAAATGCAAATATAAAAACACCACTTTACATGAGGGCTTAACCCACTTCAAACATTACAATGACATATTCAAATAAATTGAAAGTGTGTCAAAGTTAACATCTAGTGATGATGAGGACAAGGCTAAGTTTCAATATGCCTTCAGGCATATGAGAAGTGTGGGATTTATATAACCTCAACCAAGCTATAAGTCTTCCATTATGAAGACCTCTTTAGTAAGTTATATGATGAGGTAATTTTTATATGATGAGCTACTTGGTGGATGAAGTGTGTGCCATGTTAGGTTGTGGAGCTAAAAGATTCAACTGTTTGTAGACATGGAGGAGTTGCTGAGTGTCACAGTCACCGGCGTCGGTCAGGCCAATTGACGTTGGTCAGGGGTGAACAGAAGGGCAACCGACATCGGCAGGAGTCAGCCGATGTTGGTCATCTCCAGTCAGATAGGGACCGACATCGATCACCTGTGCGGGTTCCAGAACTATTCGTTGCATGAATAGTTAGTTTGTTGAACTGATTGTTTGCATGTAAAGGCTATTCGAGTCTTGAGCTACGTGTCTAAATTAAGAGTCTAAGTTATGGTTTAGTTTGGGATCTATTTATAGACCCATTGGCATGTATTGTAATTATGAGCAAATGGAGGAAGGCAAGGTAGATCCTTCTAATTGTAAGAACAGGTTGATCTGCAAGTTGTTGCAAGATCAGGGAGAAGTTCTACATGTGTAAGTAAGATCATTTGAGTTGCAGGTTGTTCCAAGTTCATGGTAGATATACTTGAAGTATTTTGAGTACTTGTGTACTGGTAAGGTTATTACTAACTGGTTAGAGGTGAACACCAACTCTATGTTTGAGTTGTGTGTTGGGACCGCTTTTGGTAGGAGAGTGAACTCTTGATTGAGAATTACTGGGAGCCCTTAAGGTGTGTGGGAAGCCTCACAGAGGTGGAAGAAGAAGTGGCATCTTCTTTATTGTATTTTATTTCTGGATGAGTATTAATACAATATTGTGTATTGTCTCTCATATTCTGTGCTATTTGTGAGTTTTAGTTACTTCTTCATTTTGATATAATTCCATGTTTAGTTGCTTATACAAGGTAATCATATTATGCTCTTATTGAGGAGCAAGATCCTGACAAGTGGAATCAGAGTTTGTTGTTTTAGATTCCCCATCAATTGGTATCAGAGCTTTTGGTTGGATTACTAACAGGTTGTATCAGATTTGGTTAGTGTGTGTTGATTACAGGTTACTCACAAGGGTTTCTATTTGAGTGGGAGTATAGCAATGGCAGAAGAAAGTAAGTTACGAATGGAGAAGTTTAATGGAAAGAACTATCAATTATGGAGGATGCAGATAGAAGATTATCTGTATCAGAAAGATTTGTACTTACCATTGGGTGGAGTTGCATGCAAGCCCCTAGATATGAAGGATGAAGAATGGAATGTTCTTGATTGGAAGGCTTTGGGATCTATAAGGTTGAGTCTTGCATCATTTGTGATTTCCAACTTATCATAGGATAAGACAACGGTAGAGTTGATGGAATATTTGGCAAATTTATATGAAAAACCCTCAGCTTTGAATAAGGTATTTCTTATGAAGCAATTATTTAATTTGCAAATGTTGGAAGGTGGATCTGTACATAGTCATCTTAGTGATTTCCATGGTTTGGTAAACCAATTAAATTTAGTCAATATTTTTTTTGATGATGAAATTAAGGCTCTCTTAATCTTATGCTCATTACCTGAAAGTTGGGAAAGTTTGGTAATGATAGTTAGTAATACTGTGTCTGCTTCAAAAATCTTAAAAGTGGATGATGTTGTGAGTGTAATCTTGAATGAGTAAATTCACAAGAAAAACACAGGTGAATCATCAGGGAATGCTTTGAGTGTTGAAAGCAGGGGAAGGCAAAGAGAGAAGATCAAGCATGGGAGATCAAGGTCAAAGATAGGTAGGAGATCCAAGTCTAGGTATGGTAGAATAACCTGTCGAAAATGTGGAAAGCAAGGGCATCTAAAGAGAGATTGCAGGTCGGATGAAGATCAGCATAAAGGACATGAAAAAGTAGATGTTGCAGAGTTTGTTGCACAGGATGCTCTAGTATGTTCCTTAGATAAAGTAGAATCTTGGGTTTTAGATACTAGTGCCTCTTTCCATGCATCCCCAAATAGGGAATTTTTTCATGAATATGTCTAGGGAGACTTTGGAGAAATTTATTTAGGGGATGGTAAGCCTTGTCAAATGGTTGGAAAAGGGAAAGTGAAGCTAAAATTGTAGATAGGTAACACATGGGTGTTGAAGGAGGTCATGCATGTCTCAGTCCTGAAGCAGAATTTGATTTCTGTTAGAAAGTTGGGTGATGAGGGTTGCACAGTAACTCTCACAGCAGACTCTTAGAAGGTTACCAAGGGTGCACTTATTGTAGCAAGAGGTAAGAAAGTAGGTACGCTTTATCTATCTACTTGTATTACTGATTCTCCTTATGGTTTATCTACTTCAACTGTAGATTTGAAGATGTGGCTTAATAGGCTTGGTCACATGAATAAGAAGGGGATGCATGTTATTGAGTCAAAGGGTATGCTTTTAGATTTGAAAAGCATGGGTTAAGATTTCTATAAGCAAAGGAAGAAAGTGACGTTTCTTGAGAAATTTGATGTTTGTGACAAGAATAAGAAAGCCTTAGTTTTCAAGGAGAAGATGACAGACAGAGATCAATGTAAGGGGCTGAATAATTTTGAGTAGAGCAAGGTTGATATGGACAAGGGTTTGATCCAAAATGAGCTCGTGAGTAAAGGTCATCGCTCACAAGTAAAACATAGAGACCAACATTGGTTAGAAAACTGATGTCAACATCCAGACAGGGACCGATGTCAGCTATGTGCAGCTTGACATCGGTGACTCTGGATAGATAAACACTAGCATTGGTTAGGGGGAACCGACATTGATGATGAGGTAGTCACATGGAACCAATGTCGGTCAGGTGCAGACTGAGATGTGACTGGCATCGGTCACTAAGATGGATTTTGGGTAGACAACAAGTTGTCAAGGAGTCTCAAACGCCCATATGGAGGACTGAAAGGGTAAGTAAGCCTCAAATTCATCATTTCCCTTCTTTACACTACTTGTTGCTCACTGATGGTAAAGAACTAGGAATTTATTAAAGAAGCAGAGCAGGTAGATCCAGGAAATAGTGGAGCTTGGCATGGATGAGGAATGTGATTCCTTGGAGGAGAACCAAATGGTAGTTTTTTGGTGGAGTTGCCAGCTGGAAGAAGGCACTGAGAGATGAATGGATTTTTAGGATAAATAAGAGTGGGAATGGACACGTGAGATGGAAGGCCAGGGTATATGGTCTTGAGTAAGCTGCAGGATAATGGAGGTTTGACCATTGTGTTTCTCTTTACCAGGTTGGATAATATTAGCTACATTATCCTATTTATGTATGTTGTGCTTGTAGCAGGGTCACATATGCAGGGAGTTGCTGAACTAAAGGTAAAGTTAGTTCAGAGGTATGTCATGAGGAATCTGGGAGCAGTAATATTCTTTAGCATGAGTGTGTTATAGAGACATGGAAGGTCACAGGTTGATTTTGTCTCTAGATGATTGTGTGAAACCAGTTAGCACGCCGATGGTTGGATAGTTCTATGAACAGTGTCTTGATTCACATGATGAGGTTAAGTGCATGGTATGTACTAGACCTAAGTTTTCCCAAGTAGTGGGAGCTGTCAACAAGTTTGGAGCCAATCCAAGAAAGAAGCACTGGAGATTAGTTCAGTGGATTCTCAGGTATTTAAGAGGGACCAATAGCAGGTGCACATGCTATGCAGGGTCAAGTCCTTTTCTACATAGGTTTGTAGATGTATATGTGGTAGGTGATTTGGATGATAGGAGGTGCACCATAGGTTATGTGGTGGTTGGTCTTCAAGAGTGATCTTGAAGAGGGATACAATGCCAGGAAACAAACTAGATGATGTATAGGTACAGGTATAGTTGTAGCTGTTTATCTCCAAGTGGGAGATTGTTAGGTTGTGGAGCTAAAAGCTTCAACTATTTGTAGACATGGAGGAGTTGCTGAGTGTCACAGTCACCAGCATTGGTCAGGCCAACTAACATCAATCAGGGGTGAATAGAAGGGCAACCGACATTGGCAGGAGTTGGCCGACGTCGGTCATCTCCAGTCAGACAGGGACCGACGTCAGTCGCCTATGCGGTTCCATAACTGTTGATTGCATGAATAGTTAATTTGTTGAACTAATTATTTGCATGTAAAGGCTATTTAAAGTCTTGAGCTGTGTGTCTAAATTAAGAGTCTAAGTTATGGTTTAGTCTGGGATCTATTTATAGACCCATTGGCATGTATTGTAATTATGAACAAATAGAGGAAGGCAAGGTAGATCCTTCTAATTGTAAGAACAGGTTGATCTGCAGGTTATTGCAAGATCAGGGAGAAGTTCTACATGTGTAAGTAAGATCATTTGAATTGCAGGTTATTGCAAGTTCATGGGCGATCTACTTGAAGTACTTTGAGTACTTGTGTACTGGCAGGGTTATTACTGACTGGTTGGAGGTGAACACCAACTCTGTGTTTGAGTTGTGTGTTGGGACCATTTTTGGTAGGAGAGTGAACTCTTGATTGAGAATTACTGGGAGCCCTTGAGGTGTGTGGGAAGCCTCACAGAGGTGGAAGAAGAAGTGGCATCTTCTTTATTATATTTTCTTTTTGGATGAGTATTAATACAAGATTGTGTATTGTCTCTCATATTCTGTGCTATTTGTGAATTCTAGTTACTTGTTCATTCTGGTATAATTCCGTATTTAGTTGCTTATACAAGGTAATCATATTGTGCTCTTATTGAGGAGCAAGATCCTGACAAGTGGAATCAGAGTTTGTTGTTCTAGATTCCCCATCGTGCCACCCTTCTATTTAATACCTCTAAATTTCCACCATGGGTTCTCATAAGTGCAATGGTCCATGTAGTTTTTATAAACTATATGTCCACCATTACCATAACCACATCTATGAGATCTATGAGTCCTTCTACCCAATGGTCTATATATCCATTAATGAAGATATTATGCCTTATACCTAGTAAGAGTGATTATTAGTACTATAGTGATGACACCATCATATAAATGGTCAATACCTTAAAATATTCCCTCCACTTACTTTACCAAGTTCTAGACTAGTTGGTAGAGTAAGAGATTACTTATCAACTGGTTGAGGGCATCTTTGATCATTGTATTAGTCACCAACAAAAGGCTTACCCAACCTTCCCCATCACCATCAAGCATCATGTGCATTAGAGTCTACCTCCATTGTAGAAGATGGTTATAGGTAGAGATTCTTATGCCTTGGGTAGGGTAGAACACATACATTGGGACCTCCATGGTACCATTAAGGCCTATGTTAGTAGATATCAAGCCTGAGTCAATATTAATGATGGAAACCATCCCAGTGAGGAAGAAAAAGTCCACCTTAAACTTATAGATGAAAAGGATTTTCTTTCTCAACTTGAGGCCAAAAAGAGGAAGAAAGGGAAGTAGGTTCACCTTGGGTAATCTTCCCCAATTGTCCCTATCTCCTTTGCATCAACATAGGCCTAGGAGGACATTTAGGTAGATCCTCAAATTTTGAGGAGAATATTACAAGGACTCCCAACCCCTTCTCCTCCTTGAGCTTATCCTTTTTATCCCTTTGATCTACCTCCACCACCTCCCATGGTTCTAATTATTCAACCAATAATTGTGCAAGCTTTGTGGTTTGATATTAGCAACAACTTGGAGGTAAGCCCCAAGCATGACCAATGAAAAACTTCCCCATAGGTCCCTTCTCCTATTCCCACCTTTCCCTATTAATTGAGTGGAGTTATTCCTAGTTTCAAATTCCTATAATGACTTACTTAGGTGACACATCCCCTTTCCTATTTTACCCCTCCATAATTCACCCAAGTGACTCTAGATTCATCTATGCACACTATCCTAACATCCTAATTTCCCACCACCCAAGCCATTCCATCTACAAGGATCCCAAAAACATCTCCACTATTTATTCTATAGGTTTAACCACTTCCAAGTGATCCTTATTCAATAGGTACAATTATGCACCCAAAAAAATTACACCCATGTGCATAATTCAATTGGCTCTAGTCATGTTAATAACACCTACTTTTTCCTAGAAAACTCCTTAGACAACCCTTGATTCCTCTTCCATTATATCTCCTTCCATCACAATAGTGCAAGTTGATCTTGGTAAGAGGCCCAAAAAGAATCAAAAGGTAACTTTGGATCTTCAACCCCTATTGCTCCCCATATCATTCCCATGCCTACCTTTTACATTATCCCAAGAACCCAAGGATTTGGATTTAATTAACCAATTTCTTCCTTCCTACTGAATGCCTCTCTCCCTAGTGTTATTGCCCCATATGTTCCCATGAGATTCCCTTTTCATCCTACCTCCTTATGGCCCCATGTCTCTTCCTCCTCTACTTATCTCATCCTTCACTCCCTCTACCTCATTCATTCATCATCTACCCATGACTCTGCCTATCACCTCCATCTCTACCACCCCACTAGTACCCCCTTCTACCCTAAGAGTATCCACAATGTCATAGACACCTAAGATGATTGTGCAAGGAGATCCTAAAGTGAAATGCATGAGTTTGATAGGACCTCAAGGGATATGAGGAGGATCCTGACACATAAATTCATCTAAAGAGGAGACCTTGTAATCTAGAATAATCAACAAAACCTCTTCTCACTCACTAAAATAAGAACATCCATAAGAAAAGAGAGAGTGGTTGAAGATCTAGTCTCTAATCTCTAGACCATTCATGATATGTCAAATAAGATCATGGAAGACATGCAGGAATAGGTCTAGATGTTTGAGATGTAAGTGAAGAGAATATTCCCTATGGAATTAATTTAGAGAGTCAAGGAGGCCCTCATATATCTCTCCTCATCCCTCAATGAGGTAGTCAAAACACTAGCCCAAAGTAAAGAACACTTCTAGTGGACCCAATCATACTTAGAAAGGATTGATCTCATAGATAAAAAGTGTGAGAAACTTGCTGTAGTTATCCATAATGGTATGTTCTTAGAGATAAAAATCATGCCTACCTTAGACTTAAGCCTTTATCAGACCTATGCTAAGACTATGAGGACATCAACTGAAGAATAGCTAGCCTTAACATAGATAATTGTAGGCCATCTGGAAGAGAGCAAGGAAATGACATTGACCTACTTTAGGGAGGTCAAAATCACTATGCTATTCTACCTAGATGGCACCCTAATAATTTATTGATGAGTTTAAAGTTAACCTGGGTCACTTCTATTGATTGATCCTTTGGCATAACTTCCCAACCAATTATAGGCAGATGTTTTTGACACACATGTCCTTCTTGAAAGGAGGGAAATATGGATATCTCTATTACCCAAGGTATTTATTTTCTTGGTCTAGGCACACTGATATCCACTTAGTGGATCATTGTGACCATTCTAATTCAAGGGGCCTTTAATAGTTCAATGAATAATTTAAACTTCATTTCAACAGGTTTTGGGTACTTGAATAATGTAAAATAAGAAGGTATGTTTTATGTTTTGTCTAATTAGGGTTTATTTTAGGTGTTAAACATAGATAAAAAACATTCATTTTGAGTTTTACCCAATTATAAATCCATTATTTGTATTCAACAATGCATTTGCATAATGGAAAAACTTTTAATTGTTATGTAACATTAATAACAGATTGTGAATAAAAACCTGGGCTAAAAATTAATAAAAAGAAAATAAAAAGATAGGGAGAAGAGAAAATAAAGCCTATTATTATACAACAACATCCATTCATTTTGATTTTAAACACCCATGGAATTGAAGCCTCATCTGACCAACATGTGCATAACCATTAATGGGGCTGGTGCCAGAGTTTGAGGAAGAAGAAAGCAAGAATAAAATCAAACCCCCAATCATTATTGACATATGTAAATTGAAAGTAAATAAATAAAATTATATTGATAAATAAATATTGAGTAGCATAATATATATAGATGCATTAAAATTGATTTGGCTAAATATTTTTAGCATAACAATAGGTAAACAAAAAGAGGGAGAGAGAAAAATAAAATACAAAGCAACTATCTCAATGGTGTTTTGGAGAAACCAAGAGTCAACCCTTGGAGTGTCAAATGCATCCAATGTATAGCTAATTGGTATTCCAACAGGGAGAAATTTCCCTCCAAAACTTCAACAAATGACATTAATGCCTCATCTACCTCTTTTATCTCCCAAATCCCACCACTTTTTGTAAGTCAAAATACACATTTAACTACCTTGAATAATGTCTTAGATTATTCAAATGCAAACTGATCTTAAACTAAGAATATTTGAGCAAAACCAAGACCATAATGATAATCGAGGTAGAATCACCTTTATGATGAATAAAATGGTTCAAAAAATAGACACCCAATTTTTAAGATAGGGACGAAAATGTCCCTCTAATCATTTTAAGTCACCAAAATGGGAAAATATTCAAAATTGAATAAAACATTAATTTTGTATAAAAATTAATAAAAAAGGATAAGTAAATAAATAAATTTTAATTTATTAATATTAGTTTAATCTATTATTAATTTTAAATATTTAATATAATCTAATTAATTAAAATTAAATTAAATTAAATCAATATTATAGAACATAATTTAATAAAAACTAAAAAATTAAAAATAACTTGTTATAGTTTAAAACAAAAAAAAAGAAGAAGAGGGGTGTGGGGGGCACATTCCACCCCCCCAAAAAAAATTACTTAAAAAAAATATAACCCATGGGGAATGGTTGCCCCCGAGGTTTGTGTTCCTATGGGCCTAAGGGATGACTGGCCATCCCGCAGGCTCATGGGAATGTGAACCCTTAGGGAGTGGCCACTCCCCATATAACAAAAATCAATGACATAAAAAAAGGCCCCTTCCCACCCTACTTTCCACGTGGGTTAGGCCCATAGGAACACAAACCTCAGGGAGTGGCCGCTCCCCATATAACAAAAATCCATGACATAAAAAAAGGCCCCTTCCCACCCCACTTTCCACATGGAGGAAGTAGGGAGGGGAATCAAATAATTATTATATTTAAAATTTAATCTTTATGTTTTTAAAAAAAACCATTATTTTTGAATTTTGATTATAGACCAAGGTGAATGATTTTTTTAAAAATTGATTTTGGACCAAGGTCTTAGGATTATTAGAGTAGGTCATTTCATCGAGGGAATAGAGGGTTGGGATGACATTTTTGGGTAAAATGGTAAGCAAGAAAGTTCTTAGTATGGGTGAGGCCTACCCAATATAAGTAACCTTAGGACCCCATAATTCTCAAAAATAAAAAAATGTTCAAAATAAGGTAGACAAATATGAGTAGATGACTGAGCGAGCAAGACTTAAAATGTAAGTTAAAAGGTCAAGACTATATTTTCATGCTAAGTGTAAAATATAAAGTTGACTCACACATATGTTGTCTTTCTAATGGTGGTGGTTTTGAGTCCTGATTTGGCATAAAAATCAAGACAAACCACCAAGGCAAGTTGTAGTGTTTAGACCCATGAACTGTGAGTGCATACAAGAGTAGAGCAAAAGGTCAAAAAAAGAGGTTTCTTGATTATTTTAAGAATTAGGGTGTGTTTTCCAAGTAATAATAAATGGTGACTCTACTATAAAATACTCATGAGTATTTTAAAACATTAAAAACATGTCTAAAAACCCATTCCTCTAGTTGAGACTACACATAAACATGAATAGATTTAAGAGAGGACAAGATGGAAGCAGATAAAATATCAAATTAATTATTATCATTAACTAGGTGTGTACTTGTGAGTTAATTTATCACTTCTTAGAACTTGCAAAGACTATCTACTATAGATCCAATAGTGAGGTTAGTGAATCCTACCTTGATAATGTTTACTTGGGCATAGCTCCGCTACTAGACAAGTGTCCATAACCCCAATATATTTGCCTCTAATCCCATTCTAAGCCTTATTCCACTGTGAACTAGGTTAAAATACTCATGGTGGAGTTTTTTGAATCACCTAGAATTAAGTTTTTATTTAAATTGTTCTTTTTATTTTCATTTTTTAATCTCAATTTATCTTTTCTATTTCTTTTTTAGCAGTTTAATTCTAGGTTGAGGACCATTGTAGTAATCAAAAGGTAGCACTATAAATTTTCTAACCTAGACCTTCACCATAGTAGTTTTATCTAGGAAAACTTAGAAACTGTTAAGATGTGAAATTTGTGCTTAGTTTCGAGAGAATGTCCTCATTGACCAGATAGTTTTAAATGACTTAACTGAACTCAAACAAATTTAGGATGCATACAATAGCTAAAGCTTTGAAATCAATTTAGAAATAAAATCTAAAGCCACAAACTACTCATAGTACTTATGCATTAGGAGTGTCACTTGAGCTACCTATGAAAAAGCCTTCTATTCTTCATTTTTTGACCAACAGGGGAAGCTACAAGGCAAAATAGGTGGACCAAACCTAAAGGAAACAAACAATGAGGCTAGACTGACAATGTAAATAAAAAAATGAACTAAACTAACAACAAATCAGGAAAGACAACAAAAACAAAGTAGTAAATGAAGAGATAAGGTATTTACAGGAACTTACTAGGTAAATGCATGCTTGGAAGTAAGAAAATGGAGAGATGTCCAAGGGCAAGCCCAAGGGCATCCTCACTAGATATACATCTAATATAGAATGTATTCATGCTTAGGATTTGAATAATAATGGTGGAGATCATACCAAAGAGATGCATGTAATTATGCCTATGATGATCTCTATGCTCATGAACACTATCCCACATAGTTATATATATGTTATTTCCATGTAAATTAAGTAAATTTTTAGAATTAAATACATTTATGTACCTACTCTTAACTTAAAAAAATCACTTAAGATGAGTTTGGATAAATATCTTTGACCATATGTTAAATTATGATGAGGGGTAGGGGTGGGTACTAAAACATACTACAATTATCTATGTACTCAAACTGGCAGAGATAGATTCCTTGTGGTAGCTAAGTGGTGAATCAATAGTTGGCTACTCTTCAACTAATTTAAATGCTCTAGAGGCATCCCATTTACTATATTCACCATCTAAAAGGTATAAGCTTTATTCTTCCCATGTGTGATCTTTTGGACTTATCATCAATGGTAGACATGTGTGGAGAATTTTATTGGATTAGGTTATTCTCAGCTTTGACTCCTACCAACTTCATTACTTCATGATCAAGGTATCCATGTTTGTAATCATGCATTTCTATCTTGGCTTTCCCTACTACTAAAAGGACTACAAGGATAATATAATTCCACTCCTTACGTTGTTATAGTAGATCTAACCATTCATATATTAGGGTAACAACCAAATTTTCTTCCCCTTTCCCCTATCATTAGCAATGTTGAAGTGTTAATCTTTAATAGAAATGGATCTCATGACTTATCCATTCAGGTTCAAGCCAATTGGATCATCTATAAAGATATCCTAAGGTTAGATATATTACATTTTGAACTCTTATATCTAACCTTATTCAGACCAACAACCTGATTCATCATTATTTTTCTTTTTCTTCCACCTCCAAGAATGGGATAGATGATACACTACTGCCAATGAGCTATTTGTCATCTTGAATTATATTTAAAATTTTATAAATACAAATATATAACAAAGGTGTTTTTGAGGCATAACATACATCCTCTTCATCCAATTTCTCCAAATCTTTTAATTCTTCAAGTGACTGATTGAAAGAGGTTTCTATTTCTTCATCAAGTGTAGGTAAATCACTAGTACTCTAATTTTCAGCTAGTAAGTCACTTGAGACAACTATTGCCTCTTCATCATCATTAGAATAAATTTCCTCTTCATCATCATTAGAATCATATTCATCACTACTCTCATAGACTAGTTCTTTCTTGTATAATGCTGTGATGTCGATAAAAAATACCATTTCTATACTTTTCTCATTTTTGTATTTGTAGGTACCAAATTGTGAAGTTTGGCATGCAGTCTCAAGGTGAGTTCAAGAATTGAATGTGAATAGTCTCTTGAAATAAATGAAAATGGTTAAAAAAATCACTAAGAGATGCTTGATCATAAAATAAGTAAATATAACCTACTATTCATATGCTAAACTATCATGATTGCATGTTTTAAAAGCAACAATAGGGTTTTCATTAGTTATAGGGAGGTTAAAATAATTGAAGGAGATTAGGTGTAAACACCTGATTGTTCTTGTGAATAAAGTAGGTCCACACAATAACCATACAACATGGATTATTGTTCTATTATGTATGCCTCTTAGTAAACCAATGTGAGAGGTAAGTGCAGATGAATTCTTTTGAATGAACATAACTATTAGGGGATAAAATACATTAAGATAAAAAATAATAGACACATCCTCAATTTTCAAGAAAGGGATTTTCAACCAACTATACAACTAGTGAATTCAGGTGTTGAATGTGCTAACATATTCATTGGACTCACTACGGGCTATGGTAAATTGATAATATAGGGTAATAGGGTCAGTGGACATGCTAAAATAATCATGTAATAATTTTTAAAATTCTTCCCATGTGGTGATGCATCCATCAGGTAGGGTAAGGTACCAACTGTAATTAACCTCATTAAGAGAATGGAGAAATAAATGATAGGACATGTCATCATGTTGAATATGTATACATATAATAACTTATTTGAAGGCCTAAATGTGTTCTTTTGTTAGTAAATTCCACCATGTGTTTATTTTTGATATAAATCATCAATATTTTTTGGCAAGGCATGAGTGGGCCCTGGAACATTCATAGGGTAACCCCTTCCACTAGGATAGGTAAAAGCCCATGTGGTTTTAGAATTTAGTTTTCTAGTATTAGAAGCTAGGATATTAGTGTGGGCAAAGCTTCTATTATTTAAGTTTGAGATTTTTGTTAAAATTTTAGTTTAAAGTTTATGTATTGATTACCCTCCTTCTAGATCAAAAATGTTTATCGATCATTCAACATGAATGGTTAACCAACTACAAGCATGTGTTTTTAAAAAACCTACCCCTCTTAAAAAGATGGAAATTTGGAGATCTCTGCTTCCCAAGGTATTTTATCTACCTAGTCTAAGTGCACTATTTTTCACTCAATGGCTCATTATGACCATTCAAATTCAAGGGACCTTTTCTAGTTCAATGAACAATTCAAACTTCATTTTAGCAAGTTTTGGGTACTTGAATAATGTAAAATAAAAATGCATGTTTTATCTAATCAGGGTTTCTTGTAAGTGCTGAAAATAGATAAATAATCATTCATTTTGAGTTTTACCCAATTATAAATTAGCATATTTAGGGTTTTTATGCATGATTATGTGGTTGATTTTGGTGTACATTCATTCATTTGTTCCATTATTTTTAT
This sequence comes from Torreya grandis, assembly GCA_037957365.1. Lineage (NCBI taxonomy): Eukaryota > Viridiplantae > Streptophyta > Pinopsida > Cupressales > Taxaceae > Torreya > Torreya grandis. Next base: position 1,186,951 of record JARHVA010001662.1, on the reverse strand, counting down.
TCAATAATGCATTTGCATACTGAAAAGACTTGAAATCAATATGTAACATTAATAATAGATTAAAATAAAACCCTAGGCTAACGGCTGATAAAAAGAAGAGAAAATGAGAGGGAGAAGAGAAAATAAATCCTATTATTATACGACAACATCCATATATTTTAATTACAAAAACCCATAGAATTGAACCCTCACTTGACCAACATGTGCAAAACCATCAACAGGGTCAGGATACAAGAGTCTGAGGAAGAAAGAAGTAATATGAAAATAAAACCACCAATCATCATTAACACATATAGATTCAAATAAAATTCACTTCTATTAATTGATAAATATTTAGAATCACAATGATATAGATGAATTATAATTTATTTGGCCAATCTTTTCTAGCATAACAACATATAAACAAAAAGAGGGCGAGAAAAAACCAAATACAATGCAACTAGCTCAATGGTGTTTCAGAGCAACCAATAGCCAACCCTTGGAGTGTCAAATGTATCCAATATATAGCTAAGTGATCTTCAAATGGGGATATTTTTCTTTCAAAAATTTCAACAACCACTATTAATGCCTTGGCTACCTCCATCTCCTAAATCATGCCACTTTCTCGCTCTTACAACAAAAAGGGTCAAAATACAAGTCAAAATACACATTTAACTAGATTGAATAGTGTCTTAGGTTATTTAAATTAAAAATATTCTAAAATTAAGAGAATTTGAGAAAAAAAATACCACCATGACTAACAAGGTATAAACATCTTTTTGATGAATTAAATGGTTTAAAAAATGAATACCTAGTTTACAAGATGTGGAAAAAATGTCCTCTAGAACATTTTAATTTTAAGTCACCAGAATTGGAAAATATTCAAAATTGAACAAAACATTAATTTCCTATAAAAAATAATAAAAATGATAAATTAAATTAAAATTAATAAAAAAGGATAAAAATTAAAATAAAATCAATATTAAAAACAAAATTTAATAAAAAATAAAAAATAAAAAATAAAAAATAAAAAATAAAAAATTAAAAAGAAATTTTTATATTTTAAATCAAAAACAAAATAAAAAAAGGTGGGGGGATGCATCCCAACGCCCGACATGAATTATAAAAAATAAAACCCATGGGGAATGTTGCCCCTAAAATTCACATTTTTGTGGGTCTGAGGGATGGCTGGTTGACCCTCAGGCCTATGAGAACGCAAACCCCTAGGGGAAGCGGTTCCCCATATAACAAAAAGTATGACATATGTTTTACCCAACATCCCCATTCTCTTCAAGAAGAAATGGGGACCCACTTTTTTTATATTCTTGCCTTGTTTGTTGAGCCTTTCTTCTATAAATTTATACAACTTGTTGAATAGACTGATCCTTAGTCTTCATACTTAGAAGAATTTAGTGATTTAACATGGTATTACAAATTTTATGGAGTAACTCTACTAATGCCTTTTCAAGAGTTTTTGAACTATGTAGGTTTTTGGGACTTAGTTTATTTAAAAAAATTCATTCAGAGACTTATTCATCGAGCTTTTTATTCAAGCATTTTGTTTGATAGGTTTTTTGTTTCATTTTTTTTGTTTTGGGTTTTTTCTCAGGACTTATTTCACATTTTTTTGAGACTTGTTCATTCAATATTTTATTCAATGGGAATATTTTTGGTCTTTGGAACTTTTGTTACAAATATATTAAGGTCTTTAAGGTTTTTGCATCGGGCATTTTGTCCAAAATAATTATCCTAAAATAACTTATCTTTATAGAAATTAGGTCTTTGAACTTTTTGTCCAGACATTTTGTTTGATGAGATTAGGTCTTCAGGGTTTTTGTTTGGGTATTTTATGTAAATACTAGTCCCAAAAAAAAGCCTGAATAACTGATTCCTAAATGCCAAAAGACTTGCTATACTTAGTTGAATAAAAGCCAAAGTAATTAAAAAAGCTACTCGTCAACTAAACTTAACAAAATTTAAACTATGTAAAAAATAAAAAATAGGTGAACATTGGGAAGTTATATCACATAAACTAGTGTTCAAAGCTAAAAGATATATGTGATGTGTAGCCATTAAATCCTTCATTTTTTACAAACAAAATTGCACTTCAAGTCTACTACTATCTTACATGACAAAATCCCTAGTTACTTTTGAGAGTACTACATGTAAAACCAATGACTAGTGGAAAAAATAATTATTCATATAACATACTGAGCATGTAGAGAAGAGTGTAAGCACATCCAATTGCATGTAAGGAAAAATGGCATCTTCATCTAGGACATTCAGGGTGTAGTGTCACCATAGACATTCTCAATTAAGGATTCAACAAAGTTTATGGATATAATATTTGATGTCTTCATTTGTGATAATAGGTATGCAAATTATTCAAAATTATGGGATGTGGTTAATTCTATGGATGTATTTTCATTGGATGGAAACCTCTCTCCCTCATTTTGACTATTCATTAAAGATTTGTTGGCCATCAAAAGATAAGGATTGCATTTTGCTATTTCCAAGATCGAGGTGATGCCCTACATCTACCTCCTTCATGACTTGTTCTTCAAAGGCAAAGTCACACAAGATGCTTTCCTACATCATATTGGCAACTTAACGGTCGTAGCATGCATCTTGGGAGCAGATTTTCAAAGATATTTATCATTGTCGACACCATATACTTATTTTGACAAGCACATATTAGTTCAATGGAATCAAGATAATATAATGGAGAAGGTGTCATCCTTGTGGCTCCTCCTAAATAAAACAATTACATTCAAGGGAAATAATACTAAGGGTTCTACTCCCATCAACAAGTTCAGGATGGGATTACTATAGGCATGAAACTACTCAATAGACTTTATGGCATGCCCAGTATCCATTTTCTCCATTTATACTAGGTGCCATTGTTGCACATGATGTTAACTAGTGATGCCACATTTGCATTGGGGAAGGTTATCGGTTTTCATTTGAAAGAGAAGGTCATCCATAAAGGCAAGTGATCCACTCTTATAGACTACTTTTATATGATGTTTTATCTTTTGGATGCTATCATGAGAACTGTCTACTAGGTCCTTGATGAGATATGGAGTCCATCCATCAATTATATCAAAAATAAAGTCTGTGATCATTTTCAATTCATGCACATTTATTCCTACACAAATAATATGGTGAGGATTGCCAAGGATGTTTATCCTCAAGTTTGGTAAGCTATACATGGTTCATTGATGCATAGGGTTGGAGCCAACATTGTTCAAATTTTGTTGATAAGAGATGACTATTTTCTCTATTTAGATTACACTATCATTATGATCTAGGGAAATAGGGTTCATCCCTATGCATTCCAAAGTAAGTACTTGACAAATTGGCCAATAAATAAATTAATTTCCAATTATGGTGGAGCATAGAGGAGGACCTAACCAAGAAAAATAAAATTGCATTCTTTAAAACCACATAGTTATTGGTAGAATGGTTTATACTATGAGGAAACACTTTGGAGACATCAAGGGCAAAAAGAAGAGCTACCATTTCTCCACACTTACACATAGGGATTGATGGATCCATCCAAAAGCACACACATGGCTTTAATATCCCTTAAAATCATGAGCATTATCCTTATGACTTCTTGTTTATGAATGCACAAAATGATGAGAAAGTCTTGGAGAGAGCTCGAATGACTGGTTTTAAGGAGGATCAATTGAGGGTGATCCAACAATAACCTTAAATTTATGTGAGGGAGTTAGATGATATAATGCCACTTTATGCTGAATGGACACATTCAGAATTTTGGAAGGGCTAGTCCACATAACAATCAAAGGAGTAAGGATCTCCATCATAGGGATTCCTTCTTAAGCTAAAGGCTTTTAATAAATATCTTGGGGTGAGTGAACCTAACCCTAGGTGAGCTCAAGGAGACTCAATCAAGTGATACTCCTCTGATGAGGAAGAGTAAGGATAATAATAGCCAACTACTAGCATAATTCAAATGCCTATAGCTATTCCCCAAGTACAAAATTTTACATTTGTAGGGGTAATAATAGATGAGGCAGCTACCTCAATCTATCTAGGCTCTTCCTCACAACCAAAGACTACCATTTTATATAAGAGGAAGCCCAAGACCCCCATAGGCAATCCTATAGTTTATCCACCACAAAGTTTGTCGATAGTGCCCCAAAAAGTAGAGGTGGTTGAAGAAGAAGAGGATTCTAATGAGGAAACTGAGTTGGATAAATCTAAGGCCTTAAGCCTTGAAGTTGAAAAAGGTAAAGAACCACTTGTAGAGGACACCACAAGTACCTGAGTTCTTGAGACCACTTCTTTATTGTCTAATTTTATTCTTATTTTTAGTGTTGTGTCTATATCATCTATTTTATGAGATCTAAAGGTGTAAGTTCCCACTTCTACCTATGATGATCCATTTTCCACTTCCTCCTTCATTCATTTCCCTGTAACTACCCCAAAGGTTGAGAAAGATATTTCTACTATTGCTTCTACCACCACAATTGATACATTTTCCACCTTCATGCCATCCACCACCATTATGGCTACCTCCAATATTCTTTTTATCACTACCCCTACTAGATAAATGAAAATGAAGAGGGCATCCAGGAAGGTGGAAATAGCCATGGCCACCCCATATCTCCATGTATAGTCCACCAAAATCCCCTCCCCATGTCATCAACCACTCCATCTCAAGAAACCACCATTATAAGTATGAGCAAGGGAAAACGGGAAAACACTTAAATACTCAAAGTCCATCCACTTCCTTAGTTTATAAGATTGGATTGGTCTAAAATCATTTGGCCTTCCTTGCCTAACACCATTGTCAAATCAACCAAGAAGCAATAGATAGTTAAGAAGGTTGAGGTTTTAGTCAAAACCTCAAAGGAGATAGATGTGAATCAATTGATAGTTCCTCCCTGGGCCATGGACTTAAGGGCCAAAACTTTACATATGCCTAGATTTAAAATCATTGAGATCCCCTCTATAACCACCTTGTTTGACAAGCCATATGGAAGCATTTAAATGGTGAATAAGAGGACTATAGAAGATGATGTAGGCAGGGAATTGATGTTTGAGGAGAGGCAGGAGGTGTTCTCCCTCACTAAGAGGCAAAATAGGCAATTGGGTCAATCCCCATATGTTAAGGACTTTATATCTTTGGTCAAGTCTTGAAAGGATGCCATTTTGGAAATACATGAAGGTATAGAGATGGCTAGACAAGAATTAGAGGATGAGCTAGAATAATTAAAAGAACAATTTAAGACTCTCCATATACCAATCGATATTGAGGCTGAGGTTCAAGAGGCAACTTCTAAATGTTATAATTCATTAGAAGCTCTAAAATTCATGTGGGATGAATTAGCCCCACATGTTATAAAAGCTTAGGTTTTATTTAATTCTTTGAAGAGTGATGGTAATAAATTAAATATGTTGATTTTTTATATAGGCAATAAGACTTATAGCCACTTAGATTTTATGACACCACAAGAGGCATATAATACACTCAACCTAGTAGTCATTAAAATGGAGGAAGATCAAGAATGGTTGATAGTAGTTGGGGATATACTCCCCAAGTACCAAGAGAATGATACCATAGTTATTCAAAATTTAAATGATTTGAAATTATCTAAGGTAAAAGACACTACAAGAAAGTTGATCCGTAAGATCAACTTCAATCAAATCATTCAGGAGGCTATGAATAATTTAAATCAAAGTATATAGGGGATGCCATTGGAGGATATAGAGGCTAAGTTAAGTTTCACTAGAAGAAGGTCACTGAATTTGAGATCTTGAAGATCAACTTCTAGGTGACCAAAATATAACATGTAAATCTCTTGGGCCAAGTTGATAGAGTACATAGATTACCTCTATTTAATTTAAGCATAAATTGATAGTAGCATGATGTTTCTCACAAGTGTTGGTAGGAGATTAAAGAAAAGATGAAGCAATCTCAAGTTGTTACTTCTAGTGCCACATCAACAACAATAGTTTTCATGTTAACTACCTCAACCACTACGTCGATAAAGGTCCATGCATCTATTCAAATAATATAGCCTTAAAAGGCTAAAGTTTATTGCATGAATCTTTTTTAAGTGGTGCATATATATTTTATATATTTGTAATTTTATTATAAGTTTGAACCATTATTGTAAATTTTCTTATTTATCTTTGTATACATGCACATGTTGCATGGTATTTGTAAAGGCTAACTTAGACTATTTAAGAACTTAGAGATGAACCCTATATGGTTTTGACCATAGTTAGAATTCAAGTTTTAACTATCACTTGTAATGAATTTTGCATGAACTTGGAGGATGAGGTGACCCCTTTCCTAATTCTATTTAAATAATTATAATCCACCATTTGGATTTGTCAAAGAATTTTTAGTATATAGGAGCAAAGTAATTTCAGTTGTATACTCACATGTTTACATATTTTCTTTCCACTATTTGTGTAATTAGATTTTATTTCTTTGGTTGTATGATTTAATAATCCTTAGTGTGTAAAAGCTGTAAGTGGGTTCTTGATTATTATGATTAATATACTAGCCTTAAATTTGTAATAGCTAATGAAGGATTAGTAAATACATTGGTTATTGACAATTAAGTTGATTGATTCATAATTTTGAGTGTGTAGAAGTGATTTTATTTGATATAGTTTTTTTTGTGTGTGCAATAGCTACCTAAGATACCTCACTAGCCCGAGCCACAATCTCCTACTTAAAGGTGTGCAAAAATTGCTCTAAGAGGAATACTCTTTGACTAAGTATTGTGAGTTTCCTATATTAGTATCCCCTTAGACTTCTTAACCATGTCTCACTGTGTATGTCTAACAACTTCTAGTAACAAGTATAGGTTTTGAAAGCACTTATCCACTTAGGAACCACCCATGGAAGTGATTATTGAAAACCACAAATACTTCTTTTTTGCATTACCCTTCCCTACTTTTTGAGTTTATTTTAAAACCTACCCACTTTATATTAAAAACCAACCACCCATCCAAGTCACATAGATTTTCACTTACTTTTTAAGAGACCACCCCTTCATCCAAAAACCTTGTCAACAACTTGCATGCCCTACCTATTATTCAATCAATAGGTTGTCAAGATTGTATACCTATAACTCAAGCCCTAGAGTGGATTCCAACTCCACTTATATCCTAAAATGTTAGAGGATACCTTGTTATGATATTGGTGTGATTAAAACCCTGATCAACATACTCTTTCTAGTGCTAGAAGGAGGGTGAGTACCTCTGATAAAAGAGGTTAGTTTATATATAGAGTTACACTGGAGTCATACTGAGAGTGATTAGATCTAATTCCTATATTGGTATTTTAGTCTTACCATTGTCAAATTAGAGGAGACCCAAAATTATACCAACTATCCCCAATAGACCTAGGACTCCTTCTTTAGTAAGGAACCCTTTACTTGTTAATCATCTAATGGATTAACCACCCTAGTTAGTTGGATCTTCTATTTCTATCCGAGGAGATGTGCATGATTTACCTAAAAATATTAAGAATTACCTACCATCCTTTTCTCCTTCAAAATTAAAGACAACAGAGGAACATATTAAATATTTTAAAGCTACTTTGAGATTAATGAATGTTATTATTGAGGATGTTTCATATATATTATTACCTATTACATTAATGGATGCTATTTATAATTGGTATCTAAATCTAACAATACATTATATCACTTCCTGGGATGCATATCAAACATTTTTTCTTGCATAATTTGGATAGGTCGCCAACCCAAATTTGATATATCAACACTTCACCAGCATGAAGAGGGAGCCTAATGAACCAATCTAGGCTTTTAATGTAAGGTTTTAAAATATATACACATGGTTAAGCCCAAGGTATAAACCAAAAGTAGCATTAGTGTTAGAAATATATAAGAATGCTCTAGACCCAATTACTACTATGTTCCTGAGAAGAGTAGTTATTGTCAACAACTTGGCATTAACATATGAAGATGCCATCAACATTGATAGGCAGCTCAATCCCTAGGTGCCTAGAATACCTAACATTAATATTGGCTTCCTAGCATTGAATCTGGTTCTACATGTGAAGCAAAATGTTCTTAAATTCAATCAAAACCAACTATACAGATTGCCTCCTATGACATAGGTAACACAACCAAATTATTGTTTCTTGAAAAATCATGCACAAGGTAATGGTTACTAATATAATTAGTAATTGTCCACATCTTTTTCTAATGTTTTACAAGGCACTAACTCTACAAAGGTGGAGCTAGATTTTATTTATAAGAAAGTCCAAAAGCTGAGTAATGACTTCCTTAGTATGCAAAGAAAGATGGGTAATGATAATTACCTAAGTGGTAATTAGAATACTAGATTCCAAATATATAAAAGACCATTCAATAGGCCTAAAAACAACATGGAGCATCCTAACAAACTTCCAAAGATCAAAATGGTAGAAACAAGTATACCTAATTGGTACATAATTCATAATACTTCTCAACATGGTGAGCTTGATTTCATGGAATTTTGTGCAACATTTGAAGTATTTGAGAGAGAAGTGGAAAGATAGGACTAAATGCATAATCCACCAAAATCCCATTAGGATCCTATATCCTCAAGCATTACCATGTTCTTTGAGACTCATGAGTTCCCTTTTCCAAGTGAAGATGTTAACATACTAGAGGACAACACTGATGAGGTTCACACTTTCTAGTAGTTCTAGAGAGGTGGGTATAATATAAGGAATAAGTATCCATTCACAACATCTATATCTCTAAACAATAAAATAATTCCACCTAATCCTAAAGCTGACAACAATCTACCTCCCCCATGAGGGAATGATCAACCTCAAAACAAAGAAGAACTGAGTAAAGGAAGATATAATATTGTTGAAGACATGAAGAAGATCAAAGAAAATATAACTCTTCATGAGTTAGCTTAGATCACTGAATAGAAAGAGTTTCTATGTAAGTCTATTAGTAGAAAGACTCTTGTAGAACAAAAACATCTATAGATAAAGAAAAAACTACTGATACCAATGTCATCTATAAAAGTAAGCTAGAAATTTCACACTTTTTGCTGACTATTAGAGCAATTGGTAAGAATATCCATAATATTTTAGTTGATTTTGGATCCTAAAAAACTATTATGCCTACTTACATATGTTAAAATCTTGGTCTAACTCTAGGCCCTTCAAAGAGAATAGTTTCACAACTAGATAAAATAATGGTACTAGTAGTTGGAGAATTGAAAAATGTACATATTCAAGTAGCATATGAACCATGAGTCTAAATGACCATTGATATCCTCTTAGTGGACATACCTAAGGCTAAAAACTATTGATATGTAGGGACTGGTTGAAAAGGCATAATGGATATCTTTCTATAGACTTCTCTCACATCTACTACCATGGAGAGTCATTACAAATCAAATTTGAATTGACAAGGAACCAAGGATGAAATATCCCATTAAAAAATATAATATAAATAATGAAGAGGTAAAGTATGAATCTCCTCACCTTGGGATTTATGCTTTCACTATGTAAAATCAAGTACAAGAGTTAGAATCTAAAAGTTCTAATTAGATGTGGACTTTACACTTTGATGGTGCTAGATCCAAGCAAGGACTAGGTGTGAGAATTGAACTAATTGATCCATAGGGAAGGAAATTCTTGGTAACATATAGATTATAGTTCTCTTGCACTAACAATAGGGCTGAGTATGAAGCTCTAATTTTGGGATTACAATTTTCACTCAAAAATAATGTAAAGTAGGTGCTAGTATTTGGTGATTTAGAGCTATTGATCAACTAGGTTAGAAACACATATTAGTGCAAGATATATTATTTAAGATGGTACAAACACAAAGCATGGGACCTAATTGAGAGATTTGAAGCTTTTAACATATTAACCATTCCCATTAAGCAAAATCAAGTTGTAGATTCACTATCTACTACTGCTACTAATTTAGAATCTCTCCAATAATCTAAGGGAAATATATTTTCTATTGAACTAGTGCCTTGTCCCTTTGTTCCTAATAGTATAGAAAATTTCCAAGTCTTTGATGATGATGAGTAGATTATTTAGTTTCTAACCAATTCAAGGGAATTGATTTGAGTCCCAAATCATTGATGATAAGAAATTTGATCATGTCTGTCAAGAAGAGTCAGATAAGGAAGGTATTATCCAGCTCAAATATAATCATATTTTAGCAGGGTTGGTCTCCTTAGAAAGACTATTTGTCATAGATCCTCAAGCTCAGTAACTTAGGTAGCCCAAGGTCAATGAATCTAAATTTAAAATGGAAAATTTAGGAGATGAATATAGCCCATGCTATGTTAGAATTGGCCTTAATTACATCTCAAAAGAAAGACAATGAGTGAAGGATTTAATCACTTGATATAGAGATACCATTGCTTGGACTTATGAAGATTTGAAGGTTTATGACCCTCAGGTCATCACTCATACAATTCCTTTGAAACCAAAACATAAACCATTTAGACAAAGGAATAGACCAATCAATCCTATTATGGAGCCTCTCATTTAAATAGAAGTTAAGAATTTATTAAGTGCCAGAATCATCTTCCTAATAAGACATTTTATCTAGGTGGCCAATTTGTTTCTAGTTAGAAACAAGAATGGTGAGATCAAATTATGTGTTAATTTTAGGAATTAAATAAGGATTTTGAAAAGGACAAATATCCCTTGCCTTATTTGACTAATGTGATATAGATAGAAAGTGGTTTTGAAATGTTCTTCTTGGATGGATTTTTAGGTATAATCAAGTATTGGTGCAATTAAAGGGTAGAATTAAGATTGCATTTACTACGAAGTGGGGAACTTATGCCTATAAGAGGATTCCATTTCGTATAATAAACACATGAGCTACCTTTTAGAGATCCATGGATCATGCATTCAAAAGTTCAATGGGAAAATTCATAATCATCTATATGGATGATCTTACGATATTTTCAAAGAATAGGAATGACCATGTAGGCCACCTCTAGTCAATATTAAAGAGATGTATAAGGTTTGGCATATCATTGAATCTGAAGAATAGAATATTTCGCATGATTGAGGGAAAAATCTTAGGACATATCATCACAAATGACAAGATCATTATTGATCCAAATAGAATTCAAGGAGTTTTAAAGATTGCACCACTAAATAGCAAGAAGGAGCTCAAGTCATTCTTTGGGAAGATCAAATTCATAAGAAATTTTATCTCAAGATTCATAGAGATTTTTAGACCTCTAAATGTAATTCTTAATTAGGATTCCAAAATAGAATGGAAAACTGAGGCCTAAAAGTCTTTCCAAGATATTAAAGATGCAATATCTTAGGCCCCAATGTTAATTAGTCTAGATTTCATGAAGGATTTCTACTTGTACTCATTCACTTCAAAACATATAATTACTATTATTATAAAAAAAAATATGAGACTGAGTATCTAATTGCATTTATGATCACAAATCTAAAATATGCATAACTCAGGTACTCCATGATTGATAATTAAATCTTCATTCTTGTCAAAGTAGTGAAGAAATTGTGACACTACATCTTGATGAATAAGACTATTTCCATCATACTTGATCCTACTGTCAAGATCACCTTATCATAAAATGAATAGGAGAATACTGAGGCATGTGGATGGCAAAGCTACAAGAATTTGACATAGAAATCAAGCCTACAAAAATCATTCAAGGTCAAGGCATCATTCAAATCATGACTGAACCTAATCCATGTATCACTAGTGAAGAGGTATGTGAAGCTTAGGTATATAAAGGAGAATGGTACACTGACATAATACAATATTTGCTTATAGTTACTCATTCCATAAAACTCAATAGAGAGTGAAGGAGAGCTTTGAGGCTTAAATATGCTCCTTACATGATCAAGAAAGGAGTTCTCTATAGAAGAAATTATGAAGTCATCTATCTTAGGTGTGTATCTACATAGGAAGGTAAATAGATTCTAGAAAACCTACATTAGAAGATAGGCAATGCTTATCCATTTAGGAATACCATAGCCCATAAGATCTTAAGAATGGGTTACTACTAGCTAATAGTTTTCAAGGATGCTTATGCTCATGTAAGAATGTGCCATGAATGCCAATCTATATCTAAGAGGGAAGTACATGCAACAATGCCCTTAACACCTATTATTGAAGGAAGGCCATTTACCCAATGGGGTTTAGACTTCATTAGTGTCACTAATCCAAATTCTTTAGCAGCCCATAAATTTTTACTCATTGCTACAAACTACTGTACTGGATGGACTGAAGCCATAGCCATAAAGAATTATAGAGCATAATATATTATTTATTTCTTGGATGAATGCATCACCACTACATTTGGCACCCTTATTTCTCTAGTTTGTGACAATGGACCAACTTTCATATCTACTAAAATTTATTAAGTGGGCACATGAAAACTAGATCACTATCAAAGCATCTTCTAACCATTACCCCCAAGGAAATGGACTAGAAGAATCAACAAATAAGAACCTGATATATGAAAATAAGAAATCAGTTGGGGATAAGCCTAAGGAATGACATAATATATTAAAGTATATTTTTTGGGTAGACTGAACAAGATACAAGCAAGCCCTTAAAGCTTCACCCTATCTATTGGTGTATGGATGTAGGCTAGTATTCCCACTCATGTTGAAGCTACTGACATATCAATTCATGTAGGATTACATGGAACCAAGTGATAAAGTAAAGTCTTGACTGTTGGACATAATATAAATGGAAGATTCAAGGATTGAAGCCTTATATACCTTCAACAAACAATAAGACACAATCAAGAGATGGTTTGATAAGAGAATAAAGGTCAAAGCATTTAGGATCTCAGATCTAGTGCTTATTTGGGATAAATCCCATGAAAATAAAGGACACCATGAAATTTCTTTCCCATTATGGATTTGACCATATCAGATTTCAGAGATCATGGGAAATAATGCATTCCATCTAAAGGAATTGTAGGGAAATGAACTCACATATCCAATCAACAGGTAGTCTTTGAAGCATTACTTCATGGTTGTACCATTTGAAGGTACCACCGATTGATGAAAGGATAGGGTAGAGGTAGGATTAAGTTAGATTTATTTCTTTCTTATATTAGATTTCTTGTTTCTTTAGAATAGATTTCCTATTTTCTTAGATCAGGTTTATTACTTTCCTAGATTAACTTCTTCATTTATTAGATTAAGTTTTTAGTGTTTTTTAGATTAGTTGTTTTTGGCTTCTTATGATAATTTAAATTATGTTTTATTTGATGTAACCAAGATAAAATTTAAACTAGCTAAGCCCTTATCTTATGTTTATGTAGATGTGTAAAAAAGGGGGAAATTAAAAGCTAATTACAACTTGGGACTTGTTCATAAGTTGGGTATATTTATGTGTTTAGAGTCTTCAGGATGAATGTAGTTGATCATGAACCATTTTGAATTGTGTCACAATTGAATACTTCTACCAGGTACATGGAAGTTGCTCTAAAAAGTAATTTATATGAATTTAAAAAGTTTTCTTATTTTCATTGGATCAAGCACACTTATTACATTATATACTTATTGAGAGTGATACTTTTTGGTATAGATGTAGCTAGTAGAGATGCTATTGTAATGATTTATTTTATAACCATACCAACTCATTGGGTTTTTATCTCTCCTCTTTCCATTCAAATAAAATAAAAATCAAATAAGAAAATAACCAATGAGTTCAAAAGAGAAATTAAACCAAAATAATATCTAAAGAAAATCAAAGGGATCACATGATGAAATAAGGTCAATGTAACATGCATCGTGATCAAGAAAATGAAGGAAGAGGAAGAGAGGGAGCCCAAGGTAACTCTATCGGGGCTATGGATGTCTGGCTAACAATAGATAAATGTTTGAGCTTCCCTTAATTTTAATGAGCTTTAACAAAATCCAAAATGAAACCTACATCTTCATCAAGTCTTTTAAAAACTCACCACAATAAGGGTTAAATGAACTTCATTTTCAGCATACACTGATCTAAGGATAAAAGGGAATTTTGTTTGAAATAATTATACCAAAATAACTTATATTTATGGATATTAGGTCTTTGGACTTTTTTTCAAACATTTTATCTGATGGGATTAGGTCTTCAGGGTTTTTGTTTGGGTCTTTTGTAAATACCAGTCCCAACATGAAGCCCAAATTATCGATTCCCGAATGCTAAAATAATTTATATACTTAGCCAAATAAAATCCAAAATAATTTGTTAAAGCTACTCACCAACTAGAACTAACAAAGTTTGAACTATGCCAAAAATAAAAAATAGGTGAAAAATGGGCATTTATATAACACAAACTGGTATTGAATGCTAAAAGATATATACATGATGTGAAAATATTGAAGCCTTGATTGCTTACAAACAAAGTTACACTCTAAGTCTATTGATATCTTATGCGACAAAAGCCCTAGTTACTTGTGAGAGTACTACATGTAAAACCAATGACTAGTGGAAGTGAGAATTATTCATAGAACACACAAAAAACATAGAAAAGACTGTAAGCATACCCAATTACATGTAAGTAAAAATGGTATCTTCATCCAATCCATTTAGGGGAGCAGTGATACCATCACCATTCTTGATTAAGGAATCAATAAAGATTATGGATATAGTATTTGATGTCTCCATTTATAGCAATAGGTATGTGAATTATACAAAATTATGAGATGCGATTGATTCTATGGATGTATTTTCATTGGATGGAAACATCTCTCCCTCAGAATGACTATTCATTAAAGATTTGTTGGCCATCAAAATATAAGGATTGCATTTTGATGCTTCCAAACCCAAGGTGATACCATACATCAACCTATTTTGTGACTTGTTCTTCATAAGTAAAGTCATGCAAGATGATTTAATGCATTATATTGGAAACCTAATGATCATAACATGCATCTCAAGAGCAAATTTTCAAAGATATTTGTCATTATCAACACTAGATGCTTATTTTGACAAGCATAAATTAGTTCAATGGAGTCAAGATAATACAATGGAGAAGGTTTTGTCCTCTTGTATTTTACCAAATGAAACAATTATATCCAAGGGTAAGAATCCTAAGGATTCTACTCCCATAAACAAGTTCAAGATGGGAGTATGCATAAACATGGCACTACTCAAAAAACTCTATGACATGCCTAGTATCTATTTTTTCCATTTGGACTAGGTGCCATTATTGCATATAATGTTAATCAGTGATGCCACATTCTCATTAGGGGAGATAATCAATTTTCATTTTAGAGAAAAGGTCATCCATAAGGACAAGTGGTCCACTCTTGTAGGTCACTTTTATATGATGTTGTATCTATATTACACCATCAAGGGAACCATCTACAAGGTCATCAGTGAGCTATGGAGTCTAGCCACTAATTGTATCAAAAATAGAATTTGTGATCATTTTTAGTTTATACATATTTATGCCTAAACTAAGAATATGGTGAGGATTTACAAGGATATTTATCCTCAAGTTTGGAAAGCTATACATGGTTCACCAATTCCCAGGGTTGGACCCAACATTGTTAAAATGTTATCGACAAGAGGTGACTATTTTATGTATCTAGATTACACTATCATTATGATTTAGTGAAATAGGGTTCACCCCCTATACCATTTAAAGTATGCACCTAAAAAATTATCCAAAGAAGAAATTACGTTTCAATTATGGTGGAGCATAGAGGAAGACCTAACCAAGACAAAGAAAATCACATTCTTTGGTAACCACACAGTTATTGGAAAAATGGTTTATACCATAAGGAAACACTTTGAAGACATCAGGGGAAAGAATAAGAGATATAATTTCCCCACACTTCCACATAGGGATTGGGATCCCCATGGAGCCATATAAAAGCACATACATGGATTTAATATCCCTTATAATCACAAGTATTATCCTTATGACTTCTTATTTATGAATGCACAAAATTAAGAGGAAGTCTTGGAGAGAGATAGTATTATTAGTTTGAAGGAGGATCACTTGAGGGTGATCTAATAAGAACCTATAATTTTTGTGGAGTTATATGGAAGAATGCCACTTTATCTTAGATGGACACATTCAGACTTTTAGAAGGGTTAGTCCATAGAGGAATCAAAGGAGCATGAAACTCCATCATAGGGACTCCCTCTTAAGCTAAAGGTTGTTAAGAAAGAGCATGGGGTGAGTGAACCTAACCCCAGGGGAGCTCAAGGAGACCCCATCAAGTTTGAGTCATCTAATGAGGAAGAGCACCATAGAGCAATCAAAGGAGTAGGTAACTCCATCATAGGGACTCCCTCTTAAGCTAAAGGCTGTTAAGAAAGAGCATGAGATAAGTGGACCTAACCCTAGGGGAGCTCAAGGAGAGCCCATAAATTTTGACTCCTTTGATGAGGAAGAATAATTAAAATAATAACCAACTATTAGTATAATTCAAATGCCCATAACTATTCCCCAGGCACAAGATTTTAAATCTGCAAGGGTAGAAATAGATGAAGTAGTTACCTCAATCCATCCAGGCTCCTCCTCATAATCAAAGACTACCATTTTATATAAGAGTAAGCCTAAGACCCCCACAGGTAGTCTTACAGTTAAGCCACCACAAATTTTGCCTATAGTGCCCCAGTAAGTAGAGGAGGAAGAAGAAGAGGATTTTGATGAGGAAAACAAGTTGGAGAAAGCTAAGGCCTTAAGCCTTGAAGTTGATAAAGGTAAAAAACTACTTGTGGAGGATACCATAAGTACCCAAGTTATTGAGACCACTTCTTTATTATTTATTTCTATTCCTATTTTTGGTGTTGTGTCTATATCATCTATTTTAATAACTCTAAAGGTGGAAGTTCCCACTTCCACCTTTGATGATCCATTTGCTACTTCATCTTTCATTCATTTCCTCTTACCCACCCCAAATGTTGAGAAGGATATTTTTAATATTGCTTCTACCACCACCATTGATCCATTTTACACCTCCATGCCATCCACCACCATTATGGCTACCACCAATATTCTTTCTAGTACTACCGCTATTAGATCAATGAAAAAGAAGAGGGCATCCAAGAAGGTGGAACAACCATGGCCACCCCATAACTCCATGTCTAGTCCACCCAAATCACTCTGCCCATGTCATTAACCACTATATCTCAACAAACCACCATTATAAATATAGGAAAGGGAAAATGGAAAAAGACTCAAATAGTCATATTCCATCTACTCCCTCAGTTTAGAGGATTGGATTAGTCTAAAATCATCTAGCCCTCCTTTCCTGACACCATTCTCAAAGTAGCCAAGAATTAATAGATAGCTGAGGAGGTTGAGGAAGAGGTTGTAGTCACAACCTCAAAAGATATAGATGTGAATCAATTGAAAAATCCTCCATGGGCCATGGACTTAAGGTCTAAAAATTCACAAATGCCTAGCTTCAAAATCACTGAGCTCCCCTCTATTACCACCTTGTTTGACAAGCCATTTGGAAGCATTCAAAGGGCGAAGAAGAGGAAGTTAGAAGATGATGCAGGCATGGAATTGATTTTTGAGTAGAGGCAAGGTGTTTTCTCCCTTATCAAGAGGTATAATAGGCAATTGGGACAATCCCCCTATGTTGAGGACTTTATATCTTTGGTTGAGGCTCAAAAAGATGCCATGGTGGTAATCCATGAAGTTGCAAAGATGGACAGACAAGAATTGGAGGCTAAGATGGAATAATTAAAGGAATAACATAAGATTATCCATATACTAGTCGACATTGAGGCTAAGGTTCAAGAGGTAGCTTTCAAATGTTATAAATCATTAGAAGCTTTAGAATTCATGCAAGATGAATTAACCCCAAATGTTATAAAAACTCAAGAATTATTTAATTCTTTAAAGAGTGATGGAAATAAATTTAATATGATGATTGTTTATATAGGAAATAAGGCTTATAAGCACTTGGATCTTATAACACCACTAGAGGAGTCTAACACACTCAACCTAGTAGTTGTTAGAATGGAGGAAGCTTGAGAATGGTTGACAACAACCAGGGATTTACTCCCCAAGTACTAAGAGCATGAGACCATAGTTCTTTAAATTTTAAATGATTTTAAATTATCTAAGGCAAAAGACACTATAGGAAAGTTTATTAATAAGATAAACTTCGATCAACTCATTCAAAAGGATACAAATAATTTCAAGCAAAGTCTATAGGGGTTGTCATTCAAGGATATAGAGGCTAAGTTAAGTTTCACTAGAAAGGAGGTAATTGAAGCTGAGATCTTCAAGATCAACTTCTAGGTGACCAAAATAGAACATGAAAAGCTCCTAGGCCAATTTGGTAGAGTACATAGACCACCTCTATTGAATTTAGACATCATTTTGTGGTATCACAATGTTTCTCATAAGTGTTGGTAGGAGATTGAAGCGAATAAGAAACAATCTCAATTTTATAATTCTAGTGCCACATCAATTTCCATGTCAATTACCTTAGCCACTATGTTGACAAAGGTCCTTGCATCTATTTAGACAATGCAACCTTGAAAGGCAAAATTTTCTTGCATGAAATTTTTTAAAGCAGTGCATATATATTTTATATATTTGTAGTTTTCTTATAAGTTCAAGCCATTATTGTAAAATTTCCTATTTATATTTGTATAAATGCACACATTTCATGGTTTTTGTAAAGGCTAACTTATATTGTTTAACAACTTAGAGATAAAATCTATATGATTTTGATGGCAGTTAGAACTCAAGTTTTAACTATCACATGTAATGAATTTTGCATGAACTTGGAGGATGAGGTGACCCCTTCCCAAAGTCTATTTAAATAATTATAATCCTCCATTTGGATTTGTCATAGAATTTTCACTATAAAAGAGTAAAGAAATTTAGGTTGTCTAATCATGTGTTTGCATAGTTTCTTTCCACTATTTTTGTAGTTAGATTTTATTTCTTTGGTTGTATGATTTAATAATCCTTAGTATGCAAAAGTTGTGAATGGGTTCTTGATTGTTATGATTAATATACTAACCTTAAATGTAAAAAAAAACTATTGAAAGATTGGTAAATGGATTGGTTATTAATAGTTAAGTTGATTTATTCATAATTTTGAGTGTGTATAAGTGCTTTCATTTAATATAGTTTTTTGTGTGTGTGAAATAATTGCCTTAGATACCTCACTAACCTAAGCCATAATATCTTGATTAAGGGTGTGCAAAAACTGATCTAAGAGGATCAATCTTTGGATGAGGCTCATGAGTTTCCTATATTAGTATCTCCTTAGACTTATTAACCATGTGTGTAACAACTGATATCAATAGGCATAGGTTTTAAAAACACTTATCCATTTAGGAACCAATCAGGGAAGTGATTATTGAAAACCATAGAGCCTTATTTTCTACCTTACCCTCCCTCATTTTTGAGTTTATTTTAAGACCTACCCACTTTATATTAACAACCAACTAGTCATCCTACTCATATATATTTTCACTTAATTTTTAAGAGACCAACCCTCCATCCAAAATCCTTCTCAATAACCTACATGCCCTACCTGTTATTTCGTCAGTAAGTTGTTAAGACTATATTCCTATGAATCATGCCTTGGAGTGAAGTCCAACTCCCTTGAGATCCTAAAATGTTAGAGGCTACCTCATTATGAGATTGGTGTGGATAAAACCCTCATCAATAACATAAAAAAAGGCCCCTTCCCACTCCATTTTCTATGTAGGGCATGATGGGGACCAAAAAATAATTATTTCTAAAATTTAATCTTTATGTTTTTAAAAAAATATTATTTTTGAATTTTTATTTTATACCAAGGTGAACGATTTTTTAAATAATTTGATTTTGGACCAAGGTCTTGGGATTCTTTGAGTAGGCCATTTCATTGAGGGAATAGAGGGTTGGGATGACATTTTTGACTAAAATGGTAAACATGAAAGCTCTCTTTATGGGAGAATCCTACCCAATAGAAGAAACCCTAGGACATCATGATATACACAAATAAAAAAAATGTTCAAAATAAGGTAGATAAATATAATTAGATGACCAATCAAGCAAGACTTCTAATGCAAGTTAAGAGGTCAAAACTCCATTTTCATGCTAAGTGTAAAATATAAAGTTGACTCCAATAGACAGTATTTCTAATAGTGATAGTTTCAAGTCTCAGTTTGGCATGAAAGTTGAGAAGACCACCAAGGCAAGTTGTAATGATGAGCCATAAACTATGAGGGCATATGGGAAGAGATCAAAAGGTGAAACAAAAGAGGTTCCCTAATTCTTAGAATAATTAGGGCATGTTGTGCAAGAAAAAATAACTTCAACCAAGTCATGAAGATAAAAGAGGCAAAGGCCAATAAAGATGGAGCCAAGGTAGTCTTGGAACTCTCAACTTAGCCTGCATAAAACATCAATCAAGTTTTAGAAGTGAGTTTCTTTGGAGGATCCATTTCAAATACATAAATGATTGTTAACCCAATCAGAGATGATCTTTCAAGAACCACCTATGAACCTAGATAATATAGAATTAGAGTTTGACCTAGTGGTAGCCATGTTGGTAGATAAAAAGGCACAAAAAAAATGGATAGGAGGTGGATCTTCTCCAACTCATTAGTGAATCAATTGAATGTCCCCCTTGGGCATCTTTTAGGAGGGTGAATAATATTTTGATTATTTCTTAAATCTATTTAGTTGTAATAACTTTCTTAAATCTGTTTAGTTGTTATAACCTTGAGTGGCCATCATGACCAAGGATAGGAATCTCATGCGACATGGAGGTGAGTCCCATCCTCTATATATTGTAAACTATAATACTTTGTAAATGTTAGGAATTTATGTAACAAAACTCTATTAAAACCTTAATAGAACATGTTTGTTTGTTTTAACTTGGGTCTCTATTCATGAAATATGGTCCACTATTTTTATGTTCTAAGTGAATGTTTATGTATGAGGAATGATTTTATGATTAAGTTATACAGATGAATATGGTAGTTAGATTATGAATTTGATATTCTAAGCCCTCATATGTTTTTTTTAGTATTTTGTAAACAACTTAGGTTTATGTAATTTTAGTTATAAAGTGTTTTAAAAGTTTTGTGTGTCAATCACTACAAAGATTTTGAATGTTTACATTCTATAGAGGACATGTAAGTGAAATATTCATATCAATGTCCTTTTTAAGCTTGATCATTGAGTGGCTAATACTTGTACAAACACTGACCCAAGCACATAGTGATATAACTATGACTTAACATATTTTAGTTCACAGTCACTAGCATCCTCCAAATTAGAAACCCCCCTTTTTGCTTTACCTTGCCCTCCATTTTATGTTTTTTTTTGTAAGTGAAACACTTTGTATTATTTTACAAAATTAGTAAAGTTTAACATAGATGTAATATCAAGCAAGGGTTTTCTCTAGATTGTAATGGATTCTAAGTGTAACCACACATATATTGAGCATCTGGTGGTAATAAACACTACTCTCTAAGTAAAAGGAGGTTAAACTACTTGTCTTTAGACTGAACCAACATCAATCCTAAAATTAATAAAGAGATATATTTAACCCATGCATTGTCCCCCAATTTTCTCTCTCTAAAACATTAAATCTCATTAGTGCCTTCAGATGCAAGGATCTTGGGCATGCCAATAAGTTTATTTAAGGCTATGAACTCAACTTATCTATATCTTATTGTATGGTATAACTTATTGAAGGATTTAGATATTCTGAAGATGATTGAATCCTGGAGTGTCATAAGAAAGCTTTGTTAAATGTGTCTTGTAACTCATTTTAAGCCATAACATTAGTAATCTTAGCTATCATACTCTTGCACTAAATTACATAACCACTGATTGGCTTGTTTGACCCTTGCTTAAGTTTATAAATTTGTACATAAGATAGTTTCTCACCAATTTTGATAGAAAAATATGTTATAGATCTTTTAGGGGAAGGTCATAAACCATCACAAATCATATTCTTTAAGACTTATCCAACCATCATAAATCATATTATGACAAACTTAGAGACCTTCAC
Organism: Torreya grandis; assembly: GCA_037957365.1. NCBI lineage: Eukaryota > Viridiplantae > Streptophyta > Pinopsida > Cupressales > Taxaceae > Torreya > Torreya grandis. Next base: position 1,164,987 of record JARHVA010001662.1, on the reverse strand, counting down.
CAACCTCCTTACAATAACCTACCACTTTATTTTATGCTTGTTTCATTACTTTATTTGATTCCTAATTTTATGACTCAAACCTTATCACTTATAACCAAATATCTAAACTTGGTTCAGGATCCCATATAACCCTCAACAACTTTGGCTTAGCTTACAACATGCCTAACTTAACATTCTTTTACATTGGATGTGTTTTAACTAAGTTTTTGATCAAATATACATTGAATTTGTCATTAAAGGTACCTACAACATCCATTTATACCTTAAAGGCCCCACATAACTAGATCTAACCCTTTAAAACTTTCTAAAAGGCTTTAAAGTCTCAAATTAAATTTGAAATTTTGAATTTCCATTTTGGTAGGAAAACCTAGAGAGCTCCTAAATGACATTTAATGAAGAAATAAAGCCTTAACAAGGTTTATTATTGATGGTACAAGTTTTATAAGACCATTTAAATCATTTAACAAGAAAAATTGAATCTAGTACATCAATTTTACAATGATTTTGTTGATGCTCCTACATTACCTTGGCCTATCTCTTAGTCCAACTAGTCTTATGTTAATGACCCATGCCTTCTATCTTTCCCAGAATGCTTAAAATGTACTTATCTTCCACCTATGCAAGTTATTAGCTTGTACCTACTTTTCTACTCCTTAGACACTAATGTCTGGGATAGACACTAGCATTTTTGCTAGTGTCCTACCCACCATAAGTATCTAGTGAGCTAATGCCATCTAATTTACAAATGAATCACATCTTAATGGTTGATCGAAGTGATTTAATGTGAGTTAATTATCAAAAGGGATTTATATAAATACAAGATCAACTCTCATTCATTCCTCACTTAGAAGCATGTGAATAATACTTAGTATTCAAATCAAAGAGGCTTAAATTGAGTAAAGATTCCTTATTTTCTCCTATTTCCATATTAGTCATAAGGACACCAAATCTACATGTCTAAAGTACTAAAGGATAATCCCAAGAGCCTAATTTTCTAAGTTATAAGTTAGGTCATTTTTTTACTTGCTTTGCACATATTGCATGATTCACACACAAGCAAACATATAGGGTATAACTACATCAATGTGATGGCCTCTTCAAAGTATTGGCTATGTAGGTAGTGTTCAATAATGAAGGAATCTTTGGGTATAGCTCAACACCTTATGCACAGTAACCCATTTTCCCCCAAGGTCACCATGAAGATGAAGAACTAGGGTTTTAAAATTTTATGAGTGACAATCCATGGCCCATTTCTATATGTACCAGAGTGAAGGCAAAGTCAAACCTAGAAGCATCCAAGTGGTCACATCCTTTTCTATCATGTAGTATATTTATGACACATCAAACCTAGAGAGTAGCATTGACATAACCATCCAAGACTAATGTTAATATCTAGAGTTCTAGATCACTTAATCTAGAATTAAATGACTATTTTAGAATCTTATTATAGTTTGATTTCTACATGTTTAGATCCAACATTATGTTAGTATCAGAACCAACTAAATATATCACCTTTTTTTCATTTTTGTAATATCTTAGTTTTAATTTCTATATTTAGCCTATTCTCAACTTAAGAAATTTAGTGTATGTTTATATATGATTTTGGAACCCAATTGGCTTGTCGTAGATCTGATTATCACCTTTGTGCATTATCATTTACATATACCCCTTTAATAATAATACAGGTAACCCTAACCTAAAAAGACCTCATTTTAGGGTTAAACATTTAGTGAACCTAATATTTGAACATAAATCCATAGGATAATTAGGGTTTTATGATTTTTTTTATGTTATTCATCCATGATTACTATAATTTTTTATTCATGTTTACTATGGATATCTTTCCAAACTATTTCATGGTCAAATACCTTATAGTTGTTATGGTATGCTACATTGGTTGCCTTGCCAAAATTATTAAATGAATATGTGCCAATAAAGAGACAATTTTAAAATGGAAAAAACACTTAATCTCTCTTCAAAATTCCTTTTGTAATGTTATAGAGACAATATATAGATGACAATGTGCATGCTCTCAACCATTTGTTCTACCTAAGTCTTATTTGAATGAAAACTACCTTCCCATACCCATTATTTTCTCATGGCTTATATTATATTTTATGGTCCATGTTGTTCCTACTTGAAAAGGTAGGATTTATTAACCTATTCCACCTACTATTAATATACAATAGGTGCCTCCTAAACCTAAGCTTGTAATAAAATCTAAGGGATATGACATTATTGACCAATTAAGTAATACACATTAAAAAATTTCAATCCTAGAGATCCTAAAGAAATATAATGTTTATAATAATATCCTATATGAGGCATTGTGTGGGACACAAGTGCCAAGTGATATTGAGCCTACTTATTTTGTAGATATTACTAAATATATCAAGAATAATAACAAGATCACTACCTTTGATCCAAAAAATTTACCACACAAAGATATTATTGAAAAAAAATTTCCTTTGTTCATAAAAGTGACCATGCAAAAAAAAAAAGGTATCAAAAGGGTTCTCATGGGTAATGGATTAGGCATAAAAATTTGTAGCACACAAAGCTTCTTAAAAACATAATTATGCACATAAAAGGTTTGATAATTCACATAGCCCTCCAGTTGGTCAAATCACATTAGATGTGACCTTAGGATGAAAAATGATTTCAAATAATTTAAAGTCATGTCTCAATCCTTAAATTATAATTTAATTTTGGTAGACCTTGGATACATTTAATGAAAGTTGTCCCATATACACTTCATCAATGTGTAAAATTCATACATGATGGGACCTTATTATCCATGCCTATTGATGATGAACCTTTCAAAATTATATATTTAAAAAATGAAAGAATCCCTATAGTAGTACCACATAAATAATCCATACCTCTTGAGTATATAAATATGTATGAAACAGGTGAGTGAAGTACTAGGGGATTTTGTCTCCAAATGAAAATAAGGAACTAAACATTGAGGTACACATAAATATGCATAAGGAGAAAGAATCATTACCAAAAGAGCCATTAAAATTAAAAGCAATTATAAATTTTGAGATTCCTTTATTAGTTAATACTAATAAAAATTATGGTCATGTTTCATATTACTATGATAGTGATGACGATACAACTTATGATATGAAAGATGAAAAAATGTGAAACTTAAAATTTGATCTGCTTGATCATCTAGTGTACAACCCATTTGAACCTATGTGTCCTAACACATATAAAATGAATCCACTTATAGAAAGTAAAAAACTAAATATAGATAAGGGAAAATAAAAAATAATATATGATCATGTAAATGTGTATTACTCCATACATCCCTCTTGGATGAAAACATTGAGTCAACCTTACAAGGTTCAAATGTAAATTCATCATGTGAAAAACTTGGAGTCTTCTCAAAAGGATACATATTTTTTTTTATAGATCATGAGATAACAAGATACTCTAGATACCATTTTATTTATTTTAATTAACCATAGAATGATTCCTTTACCTTATACTAGACATAAATCATGTAGTAGGCTTCTACCATAGAAGACACAATACCATACTATAAATATCATCAAATTAGTGGCCATCATGCAAATAAATGTGAGACATTGAAGAACCAAATTCAAACATATAATAATTAAGGATGCATAAAAATTATTTCTGACATGAGAAAAAGGCAAAACCCTTCCTATCTTTTATAAAAACTATCTCTTAAAGTGACCAAAGTATGAAGATTTAACTATTATTGTTAATATTGATGGGGTATATTGCCATTACATCCAATTTTATAACAAATTAGATACACCTTGTGGTACCATTTTTATCACACAATTGGGAAATTTTATAGATGAACTAATATAATCCCCATTTATTCCAAAATATTAAGGATACATCCGGTTACCTATTGTCTATCTCCCATGTGTGAAAACTGCAACCATATGGATATTAAACCACTAATCACATTTGAAAATAAATTTTGGACAAAATTGGCTAGTTTAGAGGAATGATAAGATAGATACTAAAAACATGTGTTAATTTTATTAACATGGATATATAAATTTGCATAACATTGAAGTGGTGGTAGTGTAGTGATATAAAAAAGCTTGACAAATTTTATAGGGGGCACTACACCTTTTGATGATGAGGAATTCCTTGATTATACTTTTCAAACATTATAAAAAAATTAAAAAAATAAAAAAATAAAAAAAATTCAAAAATTCAAAAATATTTTCAGCACCTACATGTTCTATTGGCTCCTTGGCATCTATGTGTTAGTTCCATGTTGATGGATGGTGTATTAAGTTAATCATACATACACATATGCATCACAATTATAATTGAGTGTGATACAAGCAGAAACAAATACACGATCTATTTTTATTTTAGATGTTGGGCCTTCCCTCTACTCATGCCATGCAGACATTGGGGTCATTTGTTTCTTTGATCTTGATACACAAGTTATATGGGTTGATGATCACATTTCATTATCATGTTTGAGTTTACATAAATACTTACACATGCCTTTATCCATGATTATATCTTACACATGGTACATGATATGCTATATACTTGACATTTTTTCTTAACACATTTGATCCATGAGATCCTATGACATTTTATTGGTTGATTATGCTTTCCTTTATGCACTTCCTTGAGTGTCTTACCTTGCTATTGTGTTCCTTGTTTGAGTATTTGAATATGTTCCTTTGCTTATGAACCCCATGCCTATGTATGCTTTATTTGACATGTTCATATGTAATTTTTTTTATTGTATGGACATTTTAATATTTCATCCTTGATTTTATGGACATTTTACTAAGTAATGTGCCTTCAATTATGTGGCATTTGAAGATGCCCTTTATTTATGGTCTCCTTGGACCATTACCTTTTGACTTAATTTTGAGTGCTCTTGTGTGTGTGCTTGTTTTATGATTGACATGTTATTATTATTATATATACATTTCCATGATCCTTATCATGCATCTTAGGCCTTCATATGATCACATTGGTTATATGCGCTTCAATGCTAGATCTACCTAGACATGTTCCTTCTATATGATATAGGGTTCCATTCATAGATTATACAATTGTGTTATCATTTTGAGGTGAGGTAGCTACCATTTTATATGATTAACTCACCTAAAAGAGAGGGAATATAATTGGGGTCATGGCTTCCACACATTCATAGTTTTAGATTCAGTGGGGGCATGCTTTGGAAGCATGTTCTCCACACTTATTTATTATTCAACATCTCTAGATTATAGTGAGGGCATGTTTTGGAAGCATATTATTCATATTTATACTTACATCGGTTTACATATATATCTATATATAGTGGGGACATGTTTTTTAAGCATGTTCTCCACACTTACTATTTCTAAATTGGCTAAAGTGTACAGTTATATGATTCAAGTTCATAGTTGTGGCATAATTATATGCATTGTTACCATTGTTATACATAATTTCAACATGATACATATATATGGTGCATATGTTATGCAATTTGTGCCTAATATTACAAAACAAAAATCATTTTCATATTTTAAAACACTTTTAGGTACTTTTACCACATCATGAACGTTTACATACTGATACCCTGGTCAGACTTTTATGGACATTTATTGAGCCAATGTACTATAGTAGTTGGTTTGATTTTTGTTATTTTTGAGGTGATTAAATCACTTAATTTTTCCAAGTTTTTAGGTTGGACTTAATTGTATCATCCAACCTCACCAGATTTTTAGTATGAATGGGTTGCACAATTGAGCTAATCTCAAATACTAGGTGGCAACTCACTTTTGATCCAAGGTTGGGGCATGTGACTTCCAATATTTCTCTCTCTATCTCCTTGGATATATTTAATTTTAATATTTATCTATATTTTTACTAATATTAGTTTTAAATCCTTATAATGATACATTTTTAAAATCAACTTGACAATAGGTAAGGTGGTTACATCTACACACATGTGTACTCCTAAAACTTTATATTTCAATTTCAATCTATTTTAATTACTTTCAATTATAGATTATATTCACTAATTATATACTATAATATGATCTTGGCTATAGGTGAGTCACTAACAAAGCAATCAAGTTAGGCACATGCAAACACAAGGTGTGTTATACACACCTAGATATGCATTCCTTTCCTTTAAACTAGCAATTTAATTACTAGATTAAATGTGGGAGGGAGCAAATGTAGATTATATAACACCTCAGTCTTGGACACTTGGAACCTTGGTTTTTCCTCTCAGTTCTAGACCTTTCTCACTTCCACAAGTCTTACATCTACTCTATCTTATGCACCTTGGCCTATCTCTTAGTCAAACTAGTCCTCTATTGATGACCTAGGGATTTTATCTTGTATAAAACGCTTAAAATGTTCTTATCTTCAACCTATACAATTTATGAGCCTATGCATACTTTCCTTCTTCTTGGACACTAAAATCTAGAATAGACACTAATGTCAACACTAGTATCCTAAGTTGATGCAAATTTCCAGTACCCTAAAGTCATCCAATTTACAAATGAAATATATCCTAATGGTTTTCCTAAGTGATTTAATGTGAGTTATTTATCTAAAGTGATTTATATACATACAAGATCAACCCTCATTCATTATTGACCTAACAACATGGGAATAATACCTAGTATTCATACCAAAGAGCATTCATTTGAGCAAAGTTTACATATTATATCCTATTTCCATTTTAGTCATAGATATAACACATCTATAAGTTTGAATTAATAAAAGAGTAGCCAGAGGGCTTGATTTTCTAAGTTACAATTTAGGTCATTATTGTCTTTACTTTGCACATATTTCATGATTCACACATAAACCAACACATAGGGGAGAACTACATTAGTATAAGTCCCTCTTTATAGTATTTTCTATGTAGGCAAAACTCCCTAATAGAGGGGTATTTATTATCATATCGACATCATGTGCCCATTAACTCCTTTTCCCCAAGATCACCATGAATATGAAGAACTAAGGTTTAACATTTCATGAGGAGTGATAGTCCATGACCTAGATCTAAATACATTAGACTGAAGGTGAAGTCAAATCTATAAGCATATAGGTGGTCACATATTTTTACACCACATATTTCATACAGGACAATTGCATCGAACACAAATAATAGTGTTGATGCAACCATCCCAAGATGATGTTAGTGTTAAGAGTTTCAAAGGTACTTACTCTAGAATCAAGAAACTATTCTAAAATCTTACTCTAGTTTGCTTCCTACCTATCCTATATATATAACTATGTTATAATAAAAAACAACTAAGTATATTACTTCTTTATCATTTCCATACACAGCTTAGTTGTACTTTATATATTTGGCCATTTCTCAAAATAAGAAATTTAGTGTATCTTTATATATGAGTTTAACACCCAACTGGTCTACTGGAGATTTGATTATCACCCTTATGAATTATCATTTATATATACCCCTTTAATAAGCATCTAGGTAACCCCAACCTAGAGAGACCTCATTTTAGGGTTAAAAAAGTGCTATAATAGTAATCAAGGAGGGTATAAAGGAAGCAACTGGGAAAATTATATAAGAGGATACCACAAAAGGGGAAATTATCAAGGGGGAAGGGGATATAATTAGAATTATAACCAAGGTTATAATTAGGATACACCCCCACCAACATGTTAAAAATCTATAAAGATTAGGTAAATTTTTAATAATTGTGATGAAAAACCCTAGATAGAGTGTGGATTCTACCATGAAAGAGGAACACATGATTCATTTGCATGTCCTAAAGTGATGAAATTATATAAAAATGAGATAACAAAAATAGAAGAGTGGATATAATATACCTCAAGGAAAGGGGATAAACACTTAGTAAAATGGCAAAATGACATGATATGAAAGGGTGGTGCAAAGAATTTCACTATAGGAAAGAAGAGAAAAGAGTACAAGAAGAGAGAATTTTGTCTCAAAGAATAACCATGCCAAAAAAAATTAGATAATGTCAAGAAACCATAAAAGAACAAAAAGAGAGGCTGCAGAAGAATGTTCTCCATATTGTGAATAATGATTCAAAACTAAGATTATCAATGACCACTAGAAGTGGGATGAGGACTAGTAAAGGAAAATAAGTGGACATTAATTCTAATACTTAACCATACATAGATATCAAAGGAGAAAAATATAATATTTATGAACATTACTAAATTGTAGATAAATCTAAAAGATAATAATATAGAAACATGATAAGGATATGCTTAATCTGACCTAATTCAATGAAGATAAGTTGAGTATATCATAAGAATAATTAAATTGATGAATAAATAAGACATATTAATCAAACTTAATCAATTATGTATATATTGGAAAAAGCAACATAGAGAACATCGAGTGAAAAGAGTGGAGAAAAATCAAAATAAAAATACAAAGAATATATTTAGAACAAACTAAAAATAGAAAAAGACTGCCATTTTTCTAAATTTCAAAATCAATGGTCAGGAAATAAATAAAACAATCTTTAGCTTTGGCATAGATATAAATGTGTTACTATAGAGCATATAGGAAATACTAGGAAAACTACACTTGCATGCCGAAACATATGGCATTACCATGGTTGAAATTAATTTGTGGTCACCTATTGTGACTTTGTATAATGTTGAAGTTGATTTTATGGGAATAAAGAAGAAGGTATATTTTTAGGTAATTGATATTTATGATACTATATACCCAACATTTTTGAACTTGGAATGGTTTATGGATTGTAATGGATCATTAGATTCTAAAGAGGAATAAATCACATTTGAAATAAAATGTTTAGTGGTCCATTTTCCATTGGAGATGGGAATGACAATAATATGGTCAAAATAATATGGCCAAAATATGAATATAGTGAATTTTAGGACCTTTCTAATTTGTATACTCTCAAGAAAATTATAAAAATAGAACACAAACTCAAAAAAAATGATGAGCGAGAACTTATAGTAGAATAAAAACAAGGAGAGACACCTTTGGGGGATGCAATTTAAGCTTTCATGTAATGTGAGATATAAACCACCATGCATAAAATATTTTATATAAGAAAAACACATTATAAAAAAAAAATCACTACCACACTACAAAATCCATCACCTTAAACAAGAACATCTTAGTTCATAGAATGATCTTTACATAACAAATTACAAAAAATTACCTGCATTGGGCTAGTTAATGATTATTTACAACATATGATGAGAGTATTTTTGTAATAAGAAATAAGGATTAAATATATTCATGATACAATGACTACTACTACTATGAGATGGTGGCACATCCATAAAATAACCCTCCACACCTAGAAATATTTTTGCATACTACTCAAAACAAGGTTTGAAAAATTAGAGAGCTACTTTCCATAGATAATAAGTTCTATAGGAAAATAACCCAAGACCACATCTTGACACATGAAAAGGTATATATGGAAAGATGGGAAACTAATAGATGTTTATGGCCATAATTATTTTACTGGACATTGTATGTATTTATAAAAACATGGTACCTGTTGGCCAAATTTGGCCCATAAAAGAATCTTTTTCCTAGAAATGGCTTGAACATATGAGCTGAGTTATGGATGGAATGAGTGGACTAAAATTAGGAGAATAATACCTCATATTTCTTACAAAGCTTTTGAAACACTTTAAGCAAGATTAAAGTGCAATTTGTTAATCCTTGAGAAGTAGGCTTGAAAAAAGGTCTAGGATTGCAAAGTAAATAAGACAAATAGGTTTTCATGGTGTTTCAAGCATTCAGGGGCATGAATTAGGTTGCATAAAGTATTAGAAGTCCATTGGAGCCTTCTATAGATTCAACAATTTTTTTACAAGTCCAGAAGAGCTAGACCATTTTAACATGTCATGTAGAGAATAATAGATCAATCTAGTTACACATTTGATAGATGCACTTAAAAATTCAACCAAGGTCAAAGAGTGGCATGGACATGGTGTTTTTCATGCTTGAACATTTTTTTCAAATTTCATGTCTTGACGAGTTATCTATCTCAAGATCTAAGTCTTCAAAGTTGAACAAGCAAAATGAAATGTGCACGGGGACATCAAGTTAAAGCTACAATAATTAACCATTTGGATTTAAAAAACATTTAACAAGACATGCATAGGGATGTAAGGTTTAGGCCTCATAAAATAGCCATTTAGATTCAAAATAGTGAATGTGGAGCTAACAAGTCTATAAATCATAGAATCTTAGAGGAGATATAATGATGAGCGATAATTTAATGATGTCAGTGGGTACTAAAGATATAACAAAGTGTATTTAATCATGCTAAAGTAGATCAATGATGAGCAGAGCTCAACAAGTTAGTGAATACTGAGGATGAATGTGATGAGGACAAGTGTCTCAATCATAATACACTCCAAACTAAATCAATGGTCCACATTCAATCTGGTAGACCAAAGATCTAATGGTGCATGTTTAATCATGATAAATTAGATCCAATGGTACACATTTAATCACAAGAAATCAGATCCAATGGTGCACATTTAATAATGAGAAAGTAGATCCAATAGTGCATGTTTAATTATGAGAAAGAAGATCCAATTGTGCTCATCCAATCGTGGGGATGTTGATCAATGATGAGTGAGAGGTCAAAGAGTCACTGTATCTTGAGGATCAACATGGGGTAGCCAAGTGACACAAATGTGAGAAGATGAGATCAAGATTAATGGCCATCATTAAAAGTTGAAGCTAGGAGATTTTAATAGAAAAAAATGTGACCTAAGGTCAAACTAGGGCAAATATTTAAAAGGACACCATTGAAGCTTAGTTGAGACCTTTGTTGGAGGATCTAATGCATGTAGACTTAGTTTTCTTATGGTTTCAACATCATTTAGTGAATGAATATCCTCGTGTGTAGTGGCTTTTCTATTCCCATAAGGTTTAGAGGTAGAATAGGTCTATCTAGACCTAATATAGTTCAAAAACAATGCTATGTAGTTTGTAAGCTCTTCATGGATATTAACTATAAAAAACTAATAAATGGATTGGTTTTCAATCTAAAATAGACCTATGCTTAGGTTTGGAGTAGGGGAATATGTGTAAGAGTGTATTATCCTTAAAAAAATCTATAGATTCAAAAAAAAATTAATTCTAGCCACTTAAACAGACTTAGGCATGGCTCTGTCAAGTCCATGGATATGAGGACTTTGTCCTCATAATTAAAACAAATGGAGATGGTGCAAAAGATAAAAGCAAAGGGATTCAGAGATTGGAGAGTATAGTGAAGTATTTATTTCTTCTTATAACCTTTTATTCCTAATTATATCAAAGATTGTTAAGAAATCAAGAAGGATGGAAACTCAATTAATGATCTTAGATGGTGTGCTCCACCTCTCTCCCCTTTCTCCTACATCTCTTATTATTTTCCGTTTGTAAACTCTTTCTAAATTTTGATAATAAATTCTCTCTCATTTTTGGAAGAATAGAGACTCTCATTTGATAAGGCTAGACCCTACCAAAATTTGTATGAAAGACTTATTGAAGAAATAAAAACTTCCTTTACTCATCTCTCCCTTTTGAATTGTGTGTAGCAAAGATTTGTGCATGATGTCATTATGAAGGAGAATATTCCATGCCCATTGTCTTTATTTCTTTCTCATTTCTAAGGTACCTTCAAGATAGTTTTAGGTCTAAGTTAGTGCTCTTTCTACCATTGATGCAAGATCTTAGTGAGTCTTATAGCTCCTCTTTGCCTTCATTCATTGCTTTTTGAACCTAGTTTATGAAACACTTATGAAACTAGCTAGTTTTGTGAGATTGTGTGAGCTAGCATTCTTTTATGATTCTTTAGTGTTTACTTCATGCCTATGTGAGTTCTTATTTAAATTTGGTTTATCACCCTTTTATCCTTCTTAGTGACCCTTTACCCCTTATCTAACCCTTTTCCCAGTGCAAACATAAGTATAGGTGATCCATTAGGAGGAAGCTAGCCTTATCTAGATGTCCAACCCCACCATAGGTGACCCATAGCCTGGGGTTGTTCCCATGGTGTAGATAAATTGGAGAGATACTGAAGAACCCTTTCTAAGGGTGAAAATTAATGCTACAATAGTTTTTGGCATGCCCAATGGGACATAGTTCAAAGAATATTGATCAATGTTTGATGCTGGTTTGATCAATTTGTAGTAGTTATAACTTCTAAGAAATAAAATCTAGTGAATCTAAAATAAGATTCAACATTATAGTAGTAGAGCAATGACTACATCTCATGCCAAAGGTGACTACAAGGTCAAATTCTAGAGGTATTCCCTTTTAATTTTTTGAATTGCCTTTAAACTTAGAAAAAAGATTAAGATTTGGTAATACACACCCATTTGAAGCAAAATTTGTTCTTAAATCATTTCTAAGGCCTACCCCTATAAGAATATCTTTGTTAAACCCTTTCATTTCCATGGTATCCCCTAGAGCTTTTCCATTTTTAGCTTTCAATAGTCAAAGTCTATTATACCTCCCTCAATATGATCCTATTCTAGTAGAAACTCTTAAAAGTGTACCTTATTTTAATAGAGACCAAGCTACAAATCCTTATGAACACCTCATGGATATAGCCAAATTTTTCAACATTCATGATATCAATGAGTAAAATATGGAAATTAGGTTATTAGACATATCTTTCAAAGGTAAATCCTTTATCTGGTATAGAATCCTTGTTACTAATTCTATTTCCACATGAGATCAGTTAGGAGATGCATTGTGTACGAGATATGAAGATAAAAGTGACCATTTATCACTTGTAGAGCAATTAGCCACAATTTAAAGAGCCCCTCATGAAGTTATGCAAGACTTCAACACAAGGTTCCAAAAGACTTATGACAAAATCCTAGTCTATGTTAGGACTACCCCTAACTTTAACTTTCTTTACTATTTGAAGGCCCTAAATAGTGACATTGTAGTAATGATCTAGTTCATGGGAGGAAACACATTGCCAAATGCATATGAGGTGGCAATCAGAGCAAAAACTTATCTGGTGTAGGCTAACAAACTTACACCTAGACCACCAATGCCTTTGTTCCCTAAGATTAGACCACCCCTATTTCTATGACTCTCCTTTTTGTCATTCCTCTTATGCCTACAATTGTTGCTAGCCTACTATACCCTCACCTAAGCAAGACAAGGCTTCCACTAGTCAATCTAGTTATTCCAAAGAAAAAAAGAACTTTCAAGAGAATAAGATCATGTTCCAGTCCTTGGTAAATGAACTAATGAATGTTAAGAGGCAATTAAGCTTTCAATAGGCCTTACTAAGCCTCATATCAACCTCATCAACAATTTTATAAATAAAATAGATCACCCTACAAAGGAATCTTACAAGGCCAAGGCCAAGGTCAAAACCAAGGACAACGGTAGCCTAACTATGTTAGGCAAAACAACTATAATCCAAATCTTCTAACATTTTAGTCCCTATCCATAATAATATTTCTCAAGAAGATGAGGGTACCATGCCTTGGAATTAGTCTTTTGGTTAATCCATTATTCCAACCACTAATTTCACTCAAGATTTCAATGATCAATGGAAACATGATGCTAATTATGGGTACAATCAAGCTCTTATGGCACAAAACATAGAGGTACCCATTATGACAAAACTAGAAGAGCCTCAACAAAGTTAAATCCCTTATCAAGGACCAAGCTAGTTAGGTGCTACAATGGTGAATTATTATCAAGAAGAGTGTTATGCACTTAATCAGAAAGCTAGTTCTAGCCATGCATACATTCTAATGGTAGCAAATAAAAGGTTCAAAAGAAGGGACATGGATGGTAACCAGGAAGAAGTCAAAGAGCCTCCTACCATTACTCCTTTAATATCAAAGCCAAATGAACCTATTGTTATTCCAAAGGTTCCAGTGGCTTCAAGGAATCAAAATCATGGGAATGCCTTTGTTCCCCCAAAATCATAAATTTAAAGTATAGTTGTGTTTCCTAAAGCACAACCAAAGGTTGTCGATATACCCATCAACATTGTGGAATAGATGAAAAGGTATAATGTGAGTATAACAATGTGGGATATAATCTTCATGCCTAGTAAGGTAGACATCCTTCAAGAAGGGTTGTCAAGAATAAATGTTTCTAAGAAATCACCAGTCAAGGAGAATGTGGTTCTCACTAATGTAACCAAAGGAACAAATGAAAGGCAACCAGGTAAGGTGGTAAAACCTCCTCCATTTTACATTTTAGTAATCATTGGTGACTCTCTAGTGCATAATTTCTTGGTAGATAGTGGGGTTAACACCTTAGTAATACCAAAGTCTATAGTAGACCAGCTTGGTCTAAAATATGAGCCCTAATATAAATAAGTGTTACAACTGGATGGATCTTCCACCAAGCCATATGGCATCATCAGAGATCTCAAATTAACCTTTCATGCTTTTCTTAGTGTATTTTTGGTTCAAGATATATTGATCCTTGATGTGCCTCTTTATTTTACACTATACTTATCCATAGAATTCCTAACAAAGATTAGAGGTTATCTAGCAGTAGATTGGTCATACATGTCTTTCAAAACAAGATATGGGAACAAAGTGTCTATCAAGGCTGAGCCTATTACACAATTACACATTGAACCTTATGGGCTAGATATCATAAACCTCAATTACGCCATCCTTGATGAGGAAAAATTCACATCTAGTCAATAACTAAACACTCATCTTGAGGAGATACCAGATATGTTCTTAGATGAACTATGGAATGAGAATCAGTTGATTTATCCCTTAGAAGGTGTTGAGGATAGAGACCTTAGTGTCTAATACTTACATGAAGAGAATTAGTCCATGTCATCCCTCATAAGCCACCAAGAAGACTCTAGTGGATTATGGAAATTGTTCTTTTATCATTCAAAGAGCAAACATGGAGTGGGTGTAAGTGAAATGCTGGTATCCCCTTCTAATGACAAGTATTTCTCTTCTTACAGGTTTCAATTTAGTTTATCTTGTAATGCAATAGAATATGAGGGTATTATTCATGGCATTCAATGGTTTAGTAGGAAAGGGATCAAATAATTACAAGTTTATGGGGATAATGAGCTAATAGTGCACCAAGTTAGAGGCCAGAATATCACCAAGAATCCCTTGATAAATTCTTAAAAACATAGGGTGTGGGACCTAATTGAATATTTTGAGGCCTTTAACATCCAAAAAGTGCCAAAGAACCAAAATGGACATGTTTATAGGTTGGTAGCTATGGGATCTCAATTTGATATCCCAAATGAGTTAAAAAAGACCAAGGTGTAGCCACATGTCAAAGTGGTGGTGAGACTATTAGTGCCAGACAATGAAGCTCATTGGTAGGTCTTTGAGAATGATAAGCAAATTGCTTGTTTCTTGCAGCAAGAAACATATTTCTTCTCCATAAACTAGGAAAATTTTCAACATTAGTATGAGGAGCAAATT
This sequence comes from Torreya grandis, assembly GCA_037957365.1. Taxonomy (NCBI): domain Eukaryota; kingdom Viridiplantae; phylum Streptophyta; class Pinopsida; order Cupressales; family Taxaceae; genus Torreya; species Torreya grandis. The sequence goes on along the minus strand of JARHVA010001662.1, from coordinate 1,149,579 downwards.
GTTTAGTTGAGTTGTAGTTAGCTTCCTAAAGGGCTTATCACCCTTGAAGGTCTTTTCCATGAGGGAGATCATATGAGAAAAGATAAGGTAGTGATGTCAACAAGTGAAGAGAACTATGAAAGAGTTCTTATCTTTAAAGACAAGCTCCTCAAGCTTGGAAAGGTAAACACTAAAGCTAAAATGCATGCTTTCATAGAACTTTTAAAAGAATATGCAGACATCTTTGCTTGGGAATATAGTGACTTGAGAGGCTTTGATTCCAAGTTGGCCTAAAACACTATAGAAATAAAGGTTAATGTAAAGATTTTCAAGTAGAAGTAGAGGCCAATAAACCCCAAAATTGAAGAGCTTATGAGGAAATAATTAACCAAATTAATTGAATCTAAGATCATTTTTTCTATTAAGCACTCCTCATGGGTAACCAATTTGGTACCTATGAGGAAGAAGAGTGGGGAAATCAAATTGTGTGTTGAATTTAGGGATATAAATAGGGTCTCTTTAAAGATAACTACCCATTACAATCCATGGAGCAAATACTTCAGATAATTCCTAGTTCAGAACATTTTTCCCTTTTGGATGGGTATTCAGGTTACAACCAAGTGTTGGTAAGAGAGGAAGATCAGTATAAGACTACCTTCACCATAAAGTGGGGTACATATGCTTACCAAAAGATTCCTTTTAGATTATCAAATGTTGGGGCTGATTTCCAAAGAGCCATGAACATTGATTTCTAATGGTTATTGAATTAGATGGTACTAGTTTACTTGGATGACATCACATTTTCTCTAAGAAGGCTAGTGAGCATATGGATCATCTAATGTTGATCATAAAAATATGTAGAGAGTATGGGATATCTTTGAATCCCAAGAAATGTCTATTTCTTGTTCATGAAGGTAAACATTTGGTCACATTATATGAAAGGAAGGATTATCCATTGACCCTAATAGAATAAGTGCCATCCTAGCCTTATCTTTACCCAAGCACAAGAAAGGGATCTAGAACTTCCTTGGGAAAATAAAATTTATGAGAAGGTTTATACTTGGTTTTGAAATCTTGTCGAAACCTATCACTACCATGATAAAGAAAAGCCAAGTGTTTTTATAGTCAAATGAAGGTAGAGAAACATTTGAATCCATAAAGCAAGTCATTTCCCAAGCACCCTCATTCATGAATCCTGATTTCTCAAAGGATTTCATATTGTACACCTTTGCCAATGTTTACAACATATCAGCTATGCTGATCCAAAAGAATGGTGAAGGACTTGAGCATCCAATTATAGTTTTTAGTCAAGGACTAGAGGGATATGAGGTGAGGTACACTTTTATAGAAAAGTAGGTTCTTGTAGCTTTGAGAAGCCTCAAAAAGTTTAGGCCACTTCTTTCTAATATCAAGGTTTATCTTATTGTGTCTCATCATAGAGTTAGAGACTTCTTTCTTAATAAGGATTTGAATGAGAAGAGCGTTGGTTAGATTACCAAAGTCATGGAGTATGATGTGGAGATCAAAGTCACTAAGTTGGTAAGAAGTAAATGCTTATGTGAGCATATGATTGATGACCTTCAAGAAGATAAATAAGTTGTTTTGGTGGCACAAGATAACTCACAAACAAATGCACCTCTATTTCATAATAGCTCACTCTAAGATATGATACATTTCTTAATGATAGGAGAATGCCCCCAAGGTTTGGACAAAGAAAAAAGAAGGTATTTCAGACTTCAGTCCATACCTTATGCATTGATTAATGGGGTTTTGTTTATAAGGGACCTCAATAGAGTTATAATTAGGTACTTAGATGATAATCAAGTAAAAAATATTTTGGAGCAGTTTCATGATGGACCTGTAGGAGGCCATTTTTCTCTTAGGACAACAATAGTAAAATTAATAAGAGCTAGTTCTTACTGGCCTATCCTATTCAAGGATGGCTATGCATGGGTTATAAAATAATAGAAGTGTGCTCTCTTTATAGGAATTTTTTTTTATCAACCCTTCCTCTAAACCCAACTCAGGTGGAGTAACCCTTCATGCAGTGAGGGTTGGACTTCATAGGAATGATAAATCCACCTTCAAGTATAGGAAATAAATGGGTGCTCACTGCAACTAAATAATTCACCATGTGGGTATAAGTAATTGCCTTGAAATAAGCCAATGAAATAATAGTATTGGACTTCTATGACAACATAATAACCATGCTTGGTGTCCCAACTACTATAATTTTAGATAATGCCTTAGTATTTGTTGGTATGAAGAGAAGTGAATGGGCACTTAAATTGGGCATCTACCTCAGTACATCCTCTAATTAATACCTCCAAGGTAATGGATTGGTAGATTCCACAAATAAAAAATTGATAAGGAGTATCAAGAGGAACATGGAAGAGAATCAAAGAGTGTGGCATACAAAGCTAAGGATAGCCTTATGGGATAATAGAGTGACTCCCAAAGCTGTCATTGGAAATTTTCCATATGTCTTTGTATATGGAAGGGAATCCAAATTACCCAATTATCTTGATCTACATACATTGGAGTTTTTCCCACCATCTTGAGTTGATGGAGAGTGAGCCTATGAATGTGAGGATGATAGAGCTCATGGAGCTTGAAGAAACTAGGGACCTTGGAATGAAGACATTAGAGTTACACCAAGCTCAGGTCAAAAAAGCTTTTGACAAGAGAGACACAACAAGGGAATTTAAGGAAGGGACCTAGTATTCAAATGGGACTCAAATAAGGCCAAGCCAAGAAACCATACCAAGTTTTACATCTTGTGGAGTGGTCCTTATTTGATCCATGGATGCAAACAACATAATGCTTTTCAGCTTGCCCAACTAGATGGAGAGGTATTACCCATCCCAGTCAATGGAATTTATTTAAAGCTTTACTATTATAAGAGTTTGCATCTATTGTATGGTATTATAACATATTAGAGTAGTTTTTTTTATGATTTTATCTAAGTTCCTTGTGCACATTTCCTTTCAGTTATGTGTTTTCATTTCAATAAATGCCTGGGGCATAGTTGTTTGTTTTTCTCTTTTTCCCTTTCACTTAAAGAGGAAGTTTTAGAAAGGGTTAGCCTTGATTCAATTTAAAATTAGTTATGATAAAAGACTATGACTCCATGTGCCTAATGGATTGGTAAAGGAAATCCGTCTATTGCATAGCAGGCATGCAACCCTACGATGTCACTAGAAATGTTGGCCAAATTTGGCCCACATAAGAATATTTTACCTAGAAATGGTTTGAAAAAATGATTAGAGTTATATATGGAATGAGTGGACCAAAAGTATGAAAATAAGACCTTATATTGACTACAAAGATTTTGAAACACTTTAAGCAAGCTTAAAGTACACTTTGTTAATCCTTGAGAAGTAGGCTTGGAAACAAGTCTAGGATTACAAAGCAAAGAATACCAATAGGTTTTCATGGTGTTTCAAGCATTTAGGGGCATGAATCAAGTTTCACAAAGTCTTAAAGTCTATTGGAGCATTCTAAAGAGACAACATTTTCTTGCACAAGTCTAGAAGAGCTATACCATCTTAACACATCATGTAGAGACTAACATATCAGTCTAGTTACACATTTGATACATACACTTTAAATTTCAACCAGGGTTAAAGAGTTACATGTCTATGGTGTTTTTCATGCCTTAAACATTCTTTACAAATTTCATGTCTTAATGAGTTGTCTATCTCAAGATCTAAGTCATCAAAGTTGAACAAGTAGAATGAAACATGGACGGGGATGTCATGTTAAAGAAACAACAATTAACCATTTGGATTTTAAAATTAATTAAAAATTAAGACATGTGCAGGGACATCAAGTTCAAGCCTCATAAAATAGATGTTTAGATTCAAAAGAGTGAACATGGAGCTAACAAGTGTCTAAATTATGGAAGCTCAAAGAAGATCTAATGGTGAATGGAAATCTAATGATGTTAGTAGGTCTTCAAAAAATAATAGAGCACATTTGATCATGCCAAAGAAGATTAATGATGAGCAGAGGTAAATAATTTAGTGAATCCTAAGGATAAATTCAATGAGGACAAGTGTCTAAATTATGGTGAATTTTGAAGCAAATCAATGGTCCATGTTCGATTTGGTAGACCAAGGATCCAATGGTGCATGTTTAATCACAAGAAAGTATATCTAATGGTGCACATTTAATCATGAGAAAGTAGATCTAATAGTGCATATTTAATCACAATAAATTAGATCTAACGGTGCATGTTTAATCATGAGAAAGTAGATCCAATAGTGCTCATCCAATCATGAGGATGCTGATCAATAGTGAGTGAGAGGTCAAAGAGTCAGTGTATCTTGAGGATCAATGCAGGGATGCCAAGTGGCATGAATGTGAGAAGCATAGATTAAGATTACCTAAGGTTGAATTGGGGAATATTTCAAAAGATGCCATTAAATCTCAATCGAGACCTCTATTGGAGGATCCAATACATGCAGACTCAGTTTTCTTATGGTTTCAATGTCATTTCATGAAGGGAGATCCTTGTGTGTAGTGGCTTCTCAATTAGCACAAGGTTCAAAGGAAGGAATAGGTTTATTTAGACTTAATATAGTTTAAGAATGATGTTATGCAATTTGTAAGATCTTTATTGATAATAACTATAGGAAAACTAATAAATGGATTGGTTTTCAATCTAAAATAGACCTATGATCAAGGTTTGGAAAAGGGGTAGATGTGTAAGAGTGTCTTGTCATTCAAAAAATATATAGCTTCAAAAAACATGTACTTATAGATGCTTAAGTAGACTTAGGCATGGATCTATCAAGCCCATGGATATGAATACTTTGTACTCATAATGAAAGTAAGTGGAGATGGCGAAGAAGATCAAAGCAAAGGGATTAGAGGATTGGAGAGTATAGTGGAGAATTTATTTCTTATAAAATACTTTTAATCCTAATTGGATCAAAGATGGTTCATAAATCAAGAAATATGGTGGCTCAATTAATGATCTTAGATGGCATGATCTCCCTCTCTCCCCTTTCTCCTATATCTCTTATTATTTTCCATTTATAAACTCTCTCTGACTTTTGATAAAAAATTATCTCTCATTTTTGGAAGAGAAGAGAATATCATTTGATAAGGTTATACCCTATCAAAATTTGTATGAAAGAACTCTTGAAGTAATTAAAAATTTCTTTATCTATCTCTCACATCTGAATTGTGTGTGGTAAATCTTGAGCATGATGGCATTATGAAGGAGAATCTTCCATACCCATTGTCCTTCTTTCTTGCTCATTTATAAGGTGTCTTCAAGTTAGTTGCAGGTATAAGTTAGTGTTATTTATATAATTGATGTAAGCTCTCAATGAGTCTTAGAACTCCTCTTTACCTTCATTCATTGCTTCCTAAACCTAGTTTATGAAACACTTATGCAACTAGCTAGTTTTGTGAGATTATGTGAGCTAGCATTATCTTATGATTCCTCAGTGTTTAGTTCATGATTATATGAGTTATCATTTAAATTTTGGGCATCAACATTTTATCCTTATTAGTGACCCTTCACCCCTTCTCTAACCCTTTTCCCAGTGCAAACATTAGTATAGGTGATCAATCAAGAGGAAGCTAGCCTTCTTCAGAGGTCCAACCCCATCATAGGTGACCCACAACCTGGGGTTTTTCCCATAGTGTAGCTCAATTTGAGAGAGCCTAAATAAACCTATCCAAGGGTGAAAATTTATGATACAATAATACCTACATTATGAGATGTGGAAATGAACTAGTAGGTGCGCTGATCTAAAAATAGATTTTTGCAAAATTTTTATTTTTTGGGATTTAGATACTGTAATCTATTGAACATTATTAAAAATAAAAACATTTTTTATTTATGAAAAACTCTACCTCAAAATATTAATTTTTTATATTAAAAACAAAATAAATAAGGTTAGTAAATATGAATGATTAGGGATAGATTGACCTGACTGTAAGATAATTACTAAAAATCATGGAAAATAATACAAATATAAAAGAGCTTGAGCATACAACATACTACCAAAAAATTACAAAACAAGAAGATGACAAGGAAGAAAAATTAGAAAACATAAAAATAGACGTTGAGGAAGGATAAAGACAACTCCTTGTCACTATAGAAGAAAACAATAATACTTTCACCAACCTCTTATAATTAGAGAAGATGATATAACTATAGAAAGAAATCCAAAGATGGACAAAGTAAGAAACTACTGGGTAGAATAAGAGGTGGAAAAGATACTAGATTTACTAGGGGAATGTGAGGATTTATTCCCAAGATCATTTACTAAGCTCAAATTGATTAAAGAAGATGTGGGTAATATGCAAATTTAATTAAAAGAGGATATTAAACCATTGTGGAAACAAATGTATAGACTAAATCCTAATGTTAAGGAAAAAATCAAGTTTGAATTGGATAAAATGATAGCTTATGGTATTATAACACCTATGAAATATACTGAATGGACAAGTCCCAAGGAGATTCAAAAAAATAAAATTAATGAGATATGTATGTGTGTTGATTAGAAAGAATTGAATAAGGCTTATCTGTATGACCCCTTCCTAACACCATTCATTGAATAAATATTATAAAATGTTATGATAAGAGAAATCTATTCCTTTAATGATAGATTTTCAAGATATCACCATGTCATAATAGAACTAGAGGATCAAACAAAAATAAATTTTCTATAGAATGGGGATGCTTTATGTGTATGGTAATTCCCTTTGGATTTAAGAATGCATCAATTGTGTTTAGCTTCATAATGGTGAATATGTATAAGGATTTTATACATGAGTTCTTGGTAGTATATATTCATTATTGGATAGTATATGGTTTAATCAAATACCATGTCTTGTGTATTAGATGATTTTCCAAATATGTATACAACTGAACATTTATCTAAATCTATAAAAATGCATCTTTGCTACAGCTTTTTATAATTTATTGGGACACATAATATGAAAATAAGGGTTGATGGTATATCCACTTAAAATACTTTAATAATAAACCTGCCACCACCCAAAATATAGAAGGATGTTAGATCTATTTTGGGGTATACCAGATCTCAATGCAAGCTCATAATAAATTATACAACTATAAGTGTACCCATAGAATAATTATTGAGGAAGTGACATAACCAATATCTAGATTGGTCAAGAAAATGTTAAGAGTCATTTGATACATTAAAGAATAATATTTTGGATGCCCTAATCTTAGTGTTTTCAGACAGGAAAATCCCATTAGATGTACATGTTGATGCCTATGAAATTGTGATAGAAGTAGTGCTTTCACAATCTATGGAAATATAAACCATCCAATTTCATTTTCTAGCAAAAAATTGGAAAGGTCAGAAATAAATTATTTCACTATAGAAAGGAAGGGACTCATTATGGTTTGTGTGGTGCATAAATTTAGGTAGTAATTATTAGAAACTCTATTCATATTATTTATGGACCATGATCCACTTCATTACTTGATAAATAGACCAATAATACAAGGAAGAATCTCCATTAGCTTCTATTATTTCAAGAATTTAATTTCAAAAATGTCATAAAATTTGGGAAAGAAAATAATGGACTTGATTACCTATCGAGAATAAATATTGGGGAATATATAAGATTTATTAAGGATATGTTTCCTATAGCTCACCTCTTTTGTTTGGAAGCAGTCCCCAAAGACATGGATGATATTTCATAAATTTTATCCAATGGAGAGTTTATGGAAGAGTATAATACTTTACAAAATAAGATATTGATGATTCAAGCATTTTATTTTATGTTTATTGAAGGAGAACTATATAATAAAGGAAGAGACAAGTTGTTAAGGAGAGTAGCATTACTATTTGATTGACATAATATCTTAGGATAAGCTCATGATGGAGTTATAGGAGGGTACAAATCTAGAGAAGCTATGGGTAAGAAAATATTACTTTTAGGATTATGGTGGCCATCACTTCTTAAGGATGCACATCAATACATAATAAATTTTGACATATGCTAGAGAGTGGGTAAACCAAATGGTAGAGATGAGATGACTCTCCACCCAATTCTAGAACTAGCTCTATTTTAGAAATAATAAATTAATTTTATAGGCCCCATCAAACCCATAACAAGAAATAATAATGTCAGGTTCATTAGTATTAGAAATAAATAACTAAAAATATGGGTAGAAGTTATGCCAATAAAAAATTATACCACCAAGATTGTGGTGAAAGTATATGAAAATATAATTACAAGGTTTGGATGCCCATTGAGTATAATGAGTGATCAGGGTAAGCATTTTGTTAATCACACAATTACAAAATTTCTTAATCACTTCTTGATATTGCATCACAAAATCAATCCTTACCACCCTCAAGTGAATGACACTATTGAGGTGTTAAATAAGGTGTTATATAAATTATTAACAACGGTGTGAAACATAGAGATTGGAGATTGGGATACCAAGATACTAGTAGTATTATGGGTTTATTACACTACTTACAAGTGATTGATTAAGTATATCCCCTTTCAACTAGTCTATGTATTAGAAGGAGTAATGCCAATGGAGTACTTATTGCCAAGTTTGAGACTTGTGATAACATTTATCATGAATGAGAAAGATTCCATCTAGGAGAGTTGATAAAGCTATAAAAATGTGATGAAAAGAGATTCTTAAAGGTGTATAACCAAATTCAAGAGAAAATATGCCAAAAACATTGACATGATAGGATTATAAAATTCAAATAACTTCAAATTAAGGATAATGTCTTACTCTATGATAAAAAATATAAAAATCCAGACAAGCTAACAATAAGATGGCTTAGACCTTGCATAGTGGAGAACATTTTATACTCATGAACAATAAAGTTGAGAACACTAGCAAATAATTTGAGACAATGGTTTATAAATGGATCTTGATTAAAATACTACATCATAGGTACCTATGGTGAAGGGAAATAATAATAATTATGAAGGAACTAATGAGGTGACACCATCCTTTCAACTAGGTGAATTTTGGTAGAAGGTACTAAGGTTCTATATACCTGATGCTTAAGTTTTTGGTAGTATATTTTTTGACCATCCCATTAAGTTGGCACTATCCTCCCAGATGGGAAAGTTGAATAAGACTATTGTAGTATCCTCAAAATAACTATCTCTATACCTAGTTATATGATGTTGTCAAACATCCTAGTGGAATAAATAAGAAGAATATATAGTAGGAAGGAATTCATGATGAAAACATAAACATTAGAAAATATAAAATAAGTTTTGAAAAAAATGAAGGAAAGAAAGATAAAAATAATTCAAAACCTCAATATGCATAAATAATATAGAGAAGGCAATAAGGAAGATAATTATCATGTCTGGAAAGAAAATATGAGTATGTGGTAATAAATTCGATATGATGATAAGAACATGGGAAAAAATATGAATAATTTTTTTTGGCATTATTTATATAGATATAGAAAATATAAATAAGAAAATTAGGGATTTTTAGAAGAAACATGTATACAATGGTAAGCGAATATAAAATATTCCAAATAAAGGAATAATTTTTTCTTGTATACACAAAACTTATAAGGAAAAAGACATTTATATGGAATAAGAAAATAGATAGCAGTGACAAAGTAGATTGAATAAAGAATTGTAATAGTTAAGTTAATTTTTCATAGAATGAAATAAGTAAACATATTTGTTTAAAAAAAGCTAAAACAATCAAACAGGTGGATGGCATGAACTAAAAAATTGGAAAACATGTTAAAGAAATGATGTCATAGAGATAGGAATGAAATAAATGAATGATAATATATGGGGTTATGCATTAAAGTAAGTGAAATGCGAGAACAAACATGGATAATAAATGAGATAAAATTCATTAAAATGGATCGACATCTAATGTCCTCTTCTATTTGAAATACCAAATTATGGGATTTATCAACAAACCCTTTTTAATAATAAATCTAATATTCTAAATAAACCTTGAATTCTAAAAATTAAGCATACATTTATTTTAACTTAGAATTTTATAGAAATAATTAAAGTGGATGAACACCCATATAGAGTAGAATTATTATTGAAATTAGATTACAATGCAAATTACAAAATAGAATATATTGGCTAAAACCCTAGCCAAAATTATGCATGCAAAATTTAGAATTATCACCTTACATTTTTATGCTCACTTGGAATTTACAAACAACAAACTCTAGGGGTAGAACCTATGTTTGTACTATTGACCATATAGATGAATTGGTTGGCTATAAATAACATTCAAACTAGCTAATGATGATATCACAAGTTTAAAAAAACTATATGGAAGGTATGGCTAGCTAGAAATGATGTACAGATGGCTAAAGAATGATGCCTTAGCTATCAATAATGTCTATAAGTTTAAAATGATAGGTATGAAACCCTAGTAGGACTTTGGCATCATTATAAGAATATTATTCAAGGATGATGTCATTGTAGATAATTGATGTAGGGCTAAAAATGATGACATCAATAATGGAGGGATGTATGAAAGTTTAACTAATTAGTAAAACTAATTATAAACCCTAGCACTAACCTTAGAAGGAGTTGGAAAAATGATAAATCTATATGATGATTCTCCCAATGTTGAATTTTGATGATATCTTGATTTTAAAGAATAATTATAGTTCTTGAATGGAACCACCTCATAAGACCATAGGGTTTTCATCCTCAAATATCCTTATCCACTAGAGGATTTTTCATCCTCAGAGGATGAAAGTTAAAGAAAATAATCAAAATTTCCAAATTATAATTGATAATAGGCAAAATATGATCTCCCATGAACCCAACACCCATATTTATAGTTTTATTTTCAGTTTTACCTTTTCTCACCCTTTTATTTTATTTATAATAATAATAAATTAATATTAAGTTGACAATTTTTAATAAATAAAAATTAAGTCACTTAAATAACTTAAAATATTAACTTTATTATTTTTTACTTTATGTGAAAATGGGACATGACAATCCACCCTTCCCAAACAATTCTTGTCCTCAAACAATTTCAATCTCAACTACTCTGACTTCCCCAACTGGCTGTCTCTATAATATTTAGATCCCAATTCATCCTTGGGAACTTGTAATTCCACATACTAAATATCTTGTGTGATGCAATATATTCATTTAACTACATAACTTTTGTCTACCCTTAAGAACTTTTCCATACATTGATCTAGGAGACCATCAATGTTAGTGGCCAAGGATGAAGTAATAATACAAACATTTTCTTCATATTTGATCAAGAAATATTTGAATGAATTAATAAGTGCATTTAATTATTTTACTAAATCTATGACATCTTTATCAAATAAGTGTTCTTTCAATCCATTGATAAATGTAAATTTCCTTGAATCTTGAATGTTATTTATACTTATATCCAAAGGTGCTCTGTGTCTTAAAATTAAGACATGAAATTACACAAGCACCTTCACCATTATACGTCCTAGAATATGGTGCAAATCAGAGTGTATATAGGCTAGAAACAAGTTACAATAATCACAAACCACCTGTAATTTCACTTGAATCAGAACTATGGTGGCTGACATGTTTATTCCCTTCAGCTAAGATCTTTTTACCACATCATATAGTGATAAGAGCCCCTTAAAATGTGAAAAATTGAAACTATTCATGACTGATAATAATAGATAATGATCTAAAATTATCAAAACTGACAATATGACACTAATGCAATAGTTGCAAAAATGCATATTCACTTGTATGAGTGTAACTGAAATAATGTGATGGCTGATAATGGTGATGGAAATAGAATTAATGGTTGTAATTTAGTTCATAGATTCCCTAGGTATGTTTCCTATATCACTTGATGGTAGTATCCCATCACCATGCATACCCTTCATGTCTTGTTGGTGATCTTTTGCACAAATTTCCATGTTTGGAGTTACTCCACCATGATTATGCTTAGCTATTATGGTATTCATGTGAACTTTTCCTTGAGATATTATTATGGTGCTTATAAATTCCTTAATAGGAAGGATATATCAAACATAATTCCTCAACTCTTGAAGGTACTTTTTACGCAAGGGAAATCCTAAAAGTAAAAAAATAAAAAACCATGCAAAGATGATCCAAAGTAGACCAAATATCATCATGATAAGATATATAAACTATATCCATGTCATTGGTAAGAGTCATTGATGGTGGCAATTTATTCCCTAGGTATGTTTGCTCTATCACTTGATGGGAGTATCCCATCACCACACATTCATTTCATGTCTTGTTGGTGATACTTTGCACAAATTTAAAAGTTTGGTGTTACTCCACCATGATTATGCTTAGCTACTATGGTATTCATGTGAACTTCTCATTGAGATATTATTATGGTGCTTATAACTTCCTCAATAGGAAGGATATATCTGACATAATCCCTCAAATCTTAATGGTACTTTTTACTCAAGGGAAATCCTAAAAGTACAATATCAAAAATCATGCAAATCTGATCCAAAGTAGACCAAATATCATCATGATAAGATATATCACCTAAATCCATGTCATTGGTAAGAGTAATTGCACACCATGTGTCTACCCAAAGTACTATCAAGTTTGTGTGCCTTCTTGATGTAAGAAATGGTGAAGCCATCTTGTAGTATCTCATCCTTCATGAATTCTCCTTCACTCATCCAAGGGTGGAAAACCTATATGTATATTGATTCAAAAAACACCACACCATGCTTAGTCATAAAATATTAAACATAAATATGGCACCCATTCTTCTTACCATCATCCAACATCAAACTTCCCATTGTGATATCCTTATTAGTTCATCATCAATAGCCTTATCTTCATGTGTGGAACCTGGATCCAAGGAGTGATCTATGAATCATGAATATTGATCCTCCATAACTTCATTATAATGCACAACATACTTTATATGATTAATCATGAGCTTCCTTTCTATAAAAATACATGGGATGAATAATTCACTATAAATAGCAATATTGTTCTCATCAAAGCCTTTATCCTTCTTGTATCTCAAAAGATCACTCGGATCCCATATGTAGAAAATAATTTTGAACTTGAATCAAAGAATCTATATTCCCTATCTTGAAAGTTGTATCCTTGACCCTATCACCATTTTTAGAATTCTCCCATAATGACAAGAATATTGCAATGGCATAGTATGAAACAACAAAGTATGAAACAACAAATATGAAATATGACCTTCCTTTACATACTTTGGGCTATAATCAAAGTGTTCACCTTCCTTTTCCAAATTATAAAGTGTTGAGATATAATCAACACCTCCATACTTGTGACTCAAAATTTATAAGTTAGGATAAAATTTTTTCTCAATTGCATGCTTATTAACATGTTTATTCTAATATTAAATCATATATGAAAATGACTCACCTTTTGGAAGATCACTGGGTAGCTCATATATTGCCACATCTATTCCATATTTATATCTTTGCATTCATCTAGTGATGCCTTTTCCTCATTAACTTCATTGATATACATGAAATCATTAAAATTCAATAAAACATCTTATATTATCAAAGGATATTTACCCTCACCTTGCATGTTGGATCCCTATTATTCTTTCTCAATGATGTCTTGTGGCTCTAAATTTGATTGTTATTCTTACTTCCTAATTTATTTCATAGAAATATTTTTAGGTTTTGACTTTCCCTCTTTCTATTTTTTAATCAATAATTGTATATCTTCAATATTCTACTTTAATTTATTTTTTTGATCTTGGATGAGCTGTTGTAATTCAACTAACTTTATGTTGTTGATTTCTCATCAATCTATACTTCCTCAACCCTTTTACATTCTACTACATCTAACACTTTTTTTGTTTCTTCATTTGGAAACACTTCTACATGTCCTTTACATAGATAACTATATCTTGGATCCTAAGGTTCTTTTTATGATAAGCAAAATTTTTATCTTCTAAGATCAATTTTATTGCTATATTTCTAGGATTTCTTGTTCAATTTAGCTATCATTTCTATTTTTAAGTATGGTTTCAAATTTTATTCACATTGATCAATGACACTTTTATCTAGTTCATGCATTGTTGGTAAAAATTCCCAATCCTCTTTTATCAAATTATTAAATAAAAATGATAGGATAGGTTTAGAAATATCATCACTTTCATTTAGAATCAAAGACATAATTATTTGCATTGAGGTGATACTATTTTTTGCATGATTCTTACTGATAGTAATAAATAAATGTTAAAACATTTTCAGAATAAGCTCATCATATTAAAGATATAGAATTAAAACACATGATTTGAATTTTTCCATAATTTATAAAATTATAAACCTATTATAAAATGAAGGGATTTTGATTTCATATAAACCTTGGAAACTTTCCATAACCAACTGGAATATTTACCTCATGACATTTTTGTTATATGGAACTTTTGGAGCTATTATTCTTGTTATTTTACTGATGCAAGTGGTAGTTATAAGTTTCACATATTTATCTAGGTATCTCATAATTTTGGGGTTAACCAAATAAGACATTGATGGATTTACTACCCATTGCATAGTCTCAGAATCTGATTGATGTACCATAAATAAAAAAACTTTCCACTTCATTCAAACTATTGAGTAAAAAATATTTTGATTGATGTAGAAGCTCAAGATTATTTATTAATCTATAAATCCTTTTTATAAATCTAATGCCATGATTCATAAGCAGGTGGATACCAACACTAAAAATATGAATTTCTATCACAGTTGATAAGTGGTAAACTTTTGAACAAAATGTTAGATTTTTGAACAGGCTAACAAGACAACCAAATATTATATCACTATAATGTCCCCTTCTGATTGAACTACCAAATTATGGTATTTTTTAGCAAACCCTTTTTAATAATTGATTCCAAATAAACCTTGAGTTCTAAAAATTAAGGATAAATCCTTTTTATCTTGGAATTTAATATAAATAATTAAAGTGGATGAATGCCCATGGAGAGCATAATTTTTATTGAAATTAGATTTCAGTTCAAATTAAAAAAACATAATAGATTGGATGAAACCCTAGCCAAAATTATGCATGAAAATATCATAATTGTAACCCTAGATTTTATGCCCACTTAGAATTTACAAACAATAAACCCTAAGTGTAGAACCCATGCTTATACAGTTGATCATATAGATGAATTGGTTAGTTGGAAATGACATTCAAGCTAGTTGATGATGATGTCATAAGCTAAAAATGACTAAATGGAAGGTATAACTAGCTGAAGACAATGTAAGAATGGTTGAATAATGATGACCTAACTATCAACAATGTCTAAAATTCTAAAATGATAGGTTTGAAACCCTAATATGATTGTAACATCACTATAGAAATATTATTTAGGGATGATACCACTATAGTCAATTGATGTAGGGATGAAAATGATGACATCAGTAATGGAGGGATATATGGATGTTTCCATATCTAGTAAAATTGGTCATAAACCCTAGTACAAACTTTGGAAGGATTTATAAATATGATAAATATACATGATGATTCTCTAATGCTAAATTATGATGATATCCTGATTTGAATGAACAATTATAATTCATGAATAAAGCCACATCACAAGACTAGAGGGTTTTTGTCCTCAAGTCTCCTTATCCAGTAGAGGGTTTTCATCCTTGAAGGATAAAATCTAAAGCAAATGCTCAAACTTGTAAAAGTGTAATTTATAATAAGAAAAATATGATCTCCCATGAGCCTAACACCCCTATTTATAGTTTTATTTTCACTTTTTCCTTTTCTCACCCTTTTATTTTGTTTCTAATAATAATAAAGTAATATTAAGTTGTAAATTTTTAATAAAATAAAAAGTCACTTAGAAAGCTTAAAATATTAACTTTATTATTTTTTAATTTATTTAAAAAAGGGGACATGACACGACATGATTAACAAATAGATCAAACATGATATAAAATAAGGGGTTCATTAATATAAAAATTACAAAATCATTTGAACACTGATACTCTATATAAATTTTGTATGAAGTGTTCATACTTTGTTGTAAGATAATTTCTCAGTTGTTTAAATGAAGAAAAGTTTTAACTTCCTCATGTTTTCATTGTAGAACAAATAAAGATATCAAAGTACAAGAAACACTCGATCAAATAAGAAAGTTCAAATCCATCAGGAGATTTTTCTAAAGTTATCTTCTTATAACACATGTAAAAGACATTTATAAATACATTAAGATGCACTTTACAAAATTGATCATAGGGATTTGGAGGTAGAGAGAATCGTAATGATTCAATTAAACCCACAAACACAAAAATTTTAAATACAAGGAGTACAACATCATAGTAAAGCTAAAATTAGATGCATGGAGGGAGTTCAAATATTTTGGACTGATGAAAGACACTATAAAGGTGTTATTGATTAGATCCTATGAAGACATTTTGTAAATGAGAAAGCCCTATTTTTGTAAGCAACATACCCCGACTATTTTCTTAGAATAGGGACCCACTATATTTTTGAAAAGGTCTAGATCTATCTTGAAAGTCTTATAAATAAAAAGTTTCATGTGTTGCACTAACTTCTCTATTCGTAAAAATGTATGAACATGTTTTATTTATTTGAACTAACCTACTAATGCTCTTCAAAATTTTTACGTATTTATAGGTCTTGATAGATTAAAAAATTATGAATTCCTAGGATTTGCTGAATTTGGTCTTCAAAACTTTTGTTTGGAATCCTATTTTTGGCAATTTTTAGTACTTCGCACCTATATGAACCTTTAAACAAAGTTACGCTTCAGAGTTTTTATTCATAGGTTTTGTTTGAAATAATTATTTAAAGATTATATTGTAGATTTAACCTTCACAACTTTATTTTCCATATATTAAAGTCTTCTCCAATATGGTCTTTGGGACCCAATTTTTTAAAAGTGTTGCACTTCGACATTCTGGTATTCAAAGAATTTGTTCAGTGAAACTCTTTGGAAAAATACTTGGTATGAATTTAGTTTTCAATGAATTTTTTCAAAAAATTTGTTCAATATTTTGGTTTTTGGTATTTTTGTCTTCAGTGAATTTGTTCAAAAAAATTGTTTAGATAAATTATTCAAAAAACTTGTTTGTCTCATTTTAATCTTTGGGAAAAGTGTTCGAGACTTTTTATTAGGAGATTCATTACCTTATCATCACTATTTCAACATAATATCCCAACTCCCAACTACCGAGAGCCCCCATGGCATAATAAACCAATGTGAAAGAAGTAATGATATGACACTTGGAAAAAGCAATGATGTGGCACTCCTCTTAAGCATCAACACTACCTATGTGGCATACCCACCAAATGAATTGGCAAAATTTGAATTGAATAAACAAAGCAAAGCTATAGATATTGGACATTAATGGTGCACATACTAGAATTGAATTTCAAAGCCATACAATTGAATTTTGAAAAAATTACATGCTTATTGATCATAATCTAGCTTATAACTCACTTGCTTCCCTACCAACAAGCCCAAAATAGTAATATTTTGATCGTATAATGCATCCAAAAAAGCTGAGCTAATAAATTGAAAACTAAAACATTATCAACACAGTCAATTAGTAATGGCATTCTCATCCAAGAAATTCTAAATAATCCTACCCTTGTGTATATTCTCTATCAAATATTTGAAATAGTGTATTATAGCATATTCGACCCTGTAGTATTTAATAATGATTAAAAAAATAATTATTCAACATTTTGGGAGGTGATTCACTAGGTTGACGTGCACACTCACAAGGATAATTTGAATCTAAACTAATGATAATTGGCTATAAACCTCCTCCCCTTCAAATTCTAAAGACCATACTTTGTAGTGGCAAATCCAAAGGTCATGCCATGTATAAACCTCTCGTGAGACTTGTTCTTTGTTGGTAAAGTGATTGGAGGTACATTATTGCACTATTTAGAGCACAATACCATCATTGTATGCATATTATGGGATACATTCAAAAGGTATTTATCTCTCCCCATCATAGTTGATACATACAACTTTCACAAGGTAGTCTCATGGGAGAAGGATAAGTCAATTGATAAAACATTAAACACCTTGATGGTTCTAGAGGAGACCATCAATATGAAATAGAAATAGTTGGTGCTTGTGACTAAGTTTAGGATGGGAATTCATATTGGGATGGCCTTATTTAATAGGTTATATGGCTGCCACAACATATAATTCCTCCACCTTTAGTGGGTTCAATTGCTGGACTTACGGATGACCTTAGAGTTGACATTCACTCTAGGTGAGGTAATTAGTGAAAGGCTATGAGAATATGTATTACACAAGGATAAAAGTCCCCAGGGAGGCCATTTATATATGATGTCCCATCTTATCAATGCTATGTTGGGCACATTTTATGTACATAATGGGTCACTCTGGAGCCCAGCTCTAGACTTTATCAAAAATCATATATGTGATTCATATCCCTTCATCCACATATACACATTCACCCAAAATATCACATGCATTACATAAGATGTATACCCCCAGGTATGTATGGCCTTTCATGAGTCATAATTACCTATGATATTCAAAATAATTATAGATACATTGTTGATTACAGGAGATTACTAACTATACCCAAAATACACTATGATATGGTCACATGCCATAAGGTAACACCCTACATCTTCCCAAATATGTATTGGATAAATTATAAAAATATGAAATCACTTACCAACTATGGTGGGGAATAGATGAAGATATGCATAATAAGAATAAGAACTCATTTAATTTCTCTCACCTCGTTATTGGAAGAATGTGCTATGTAAATCATAAACAATTTTATGAGGCTTGCAGGTATAATGTGTACTACTCACTAGCCACACTACCACGCAAGGACTGGGATCCTCATGGCCAAGTATAAAAATGCATTAAAGGCCTTGGTATTCCATACCATCACAAGCCATATGATCATGATTTATTATTTCTCAATGCTAAAGATGTTTCCTAGGTTAAAGAGAGGGGACAAATAGTTGAGTTGGTCAAGGACCTCTTAAAAATCATTCAAAGGAAGTCATCTATCTCAATTGTAGATGAACACACTAGAATCCCAACTCTAGGAGGATGGGATACATCATATTTTAGGGTCAAAAAACCTTATCAGACATCAAAATAATAAGGGAAACCTTCACAAACACCCCCTTTGACACTAAATGTTGTAAAGAAAGAGCCTAGAGTGCTTGATACTTCACTAGGGTAGCACATGATGATCCCATTTGTCTTGATTCTTTAGATTTAGAAAGACCTACATAGATAATTGATACATCAATCTAAGAGGCTACTGATATGGTTATCTCAACCACACCCACATAGGAGGTATCTTCCACTATTGAGAAATTAACTATCTATTACAAGAGGAAGCAAAGGTATCACCTCCCTTCAAAAAGTCTAAATATTGAGGCATTATCCACATAAGGTCCATTAGGATAGGTAGCTAGAAGTGAATTTATAGATGAAGAGGAGATTTAAAGGGGCAAAGTTTTGATCCTCCAAGATACCTGTAGACACCTAAATCTGGCCATCGATAACCTCCAAATAGGCTTTTGGCCAATTTACACCCAAAATGCACAAATTTGGCCTGAAAACACTAAAACATGCTAAATGATGTGAAATTAACATATTAAAGTGCTTATTTTGGATAGGATATCCCTAAATGGGGTAATGTGATTAATGGGCCAACTAACTTTGATTAGATCATTTTGGGTCAAAATGCCAATTTTGCACCTAGGTACGCTAGATTGCTCTTTCATATCAAATATTCTACACAAGATACATACCTTTGTTATTTTTTGTTGGTAACATCCTAAATAGGAGTATGCATCTAATGCATATGATGTCAACTTCCAATTCCAATCCAATCAAATTTTGGACCAATAACAAGGCATTCTGATCAAATTGAGTAATTTGTGCACAAAGTGCTTAATCATGCTTAAGAGCTAATTAACCTGAATCAAGGCCTAATCAAAAATTCCATGGAAACTTGTTGAATACTTATTTTTGGAAATGAATATTGAATATCTACATCATCAAGTGACCTCATTTCTTGGGAAGACATTCCTAGGCCATAAATGCCATAAATATCAAGATTCATGCCCTCTATGCCTCATCGATGCCTTCCATGATGCCCTCCATGCCTCTTAATTTTCCCTTATTATAATTTCATTATGAGGATAATTATAAACTTAATTACAAAAATTAAATTAATCCTCAACCACACATCTCAATCTTAGGATGGACGGTTTAGGTTGATTCTAGACATTCTCAAAAATCTATAAATAGAGAGGCCATGAACATCATTTCTAAGCTTAATTTGTGCAAAGTTATAATATAGGATTGGTTCCAAAAGCTTAATGAAAATAGTGTTACCATGCCAAATTTATTCCAAGCCAAGCCAAGCCATAAGCCAAAGGTGCCAAGGAGAGATGGAGGTAGCCAAGCTTCCATTGCCAAGGACTTCATCAGCACAAGCCAAGTAAGCCACTACTACAAAGGCATTTGGAGCATCCAAAGAAGGTGAAGGAATTATTGTGTTTTCATTCCTTGATTTTTAGTTGTGTTTCTCATTTTATTTTGTTAACTAAGCTCTCCCTAGTGTCTAGGCCTAGAGATGTTATGCTATTAGTGTGTTTATTTCATTTTGAAACTAACACCATACTAACCATCCTCTCTTGAGTCAAATTCATAGATAAAAATACCAAGGGAAAAACACCAGTACATAGAGCATAATCAGGTGAAGATGCAACCCCTTTGGTTTCTACTACTCCCATTATGTCTTTTTTTTCCATTTTGAGTGTCAGTTCATTTGGTTATGTGTCCATTAGTCCAAGTGGACCCATTCTCCTTTTGGTGTCCAAGGTCAATGTTATTTCCTCTCAACCTACTGTTCAACCATATCTAGTTATTCCAAAGGTAGAGGATGTTTCTTCTACCCCTATTGTTTCTACTCCTCTAGTAATAACACCTCCTCCAATTATGTCTTTTATGTCTACTATGGTTACTTCCACCACTATTTCCATACTCCCAAAGACTAAAAGGAAGGTAACTAATAAATTGAAAGGACCCGTGGTAAGGCCACAACTACATGCATCATCTACTGATTTGGGTTTACTAGTACCTTTTACAATTATTCTCAAGACACTACTATGATAACATTGAAGAAGGATGAAAATAAGAAACTAGTGTATACATTCCACCCACTGCCTCGATATGGTGGTGTGGACTGGTCTAAGATAATTCATCCTTCCCTTCCTAATCCAATACTTGAAGAGGCCTTAAATCAATCCTCAAAATAGCTATTAGGTGAGATTAATTTCAAGACACTCAACCAATAGACACAACCCAATTGGTCCTCTCATAATGGAAAATTGATATGTAATTAGAGGCTTCTTAATGGCCTAATCTTAAAAATATAGAGTTACCCATGGTGAGTTTCATATTTGAAAAATTTATAGGGAGAGTACAAAGGGTAAAGAAGAGGAAACTAGAAGATGAGGCTCATTCACAAACATTATAATAACCCTTTGTACACTCCCTATAAAACACAACCTATTATTCCTCTTAGACAAGGATTGTAATGCTAGGATTTTAAAACATAAAATATAAACACATTTTAGATATGCAAGATCTTATGCACTTACAGGGTAAATAACACTTATAATATGTAACAGGGTGTATTATTTATAGGGTAGGACAAGTTAGGTGATTGAAAAGGAGGGTGGTATGCTGGTGGTTTACAAACAACAGGGTATCTAGCATTATTTCATGACAATATTCCTTAGTAAAGATGCAAAAAAAAATTAAATACAAGATAATGGTAAACACTAAATGATCCTTGAGAGACTAGAACATACACTAAAACTAATCTTTCAAATAATTTTCCATGTTGAATCTATAAACCTAGGGTGCCCTAACAATTTATTGAACAACCTATCATTAAGTAATGCATAAAGAGTTTATAATCTAAATCTATTCTCAAAATGATAATCAATAGTGAGCATAAACCTAAATATCCAATCAACAATTCTTTCAAAACATGTCACTGCACGTCATCTATAGGAAACAACAAAAAACCACAATCATTTTCATTAACTTAAAAATAAATATTACCAACATAAACACATCACAATGCTACCATGGGGACAAGCATGGTGAGATTTCTCTTTTGACAAAGGAAACATAAACATGCTCTCAAAGCTTACTAATGGCTATATAGCTACAACCACCTTAGCAAGGGAGACAAGATCTACACATAACAATTGATCACAACATATTTATGCAAAACCTAGACTTAGAGAAAATGGATGCCTAAAATAATAACCTACAACAACCAACAACCAATAATAACCTTAGAACAGAGGACAAAAGCCCTATTTATACATTTTTGAATATGAAACTATGGGTCACAACTTGAAAAATTACAGAACAAGCTTTCAAGTCTACCAAGATACTTCCAGCTAGAATATGCCATTTTCCACAGCTGAGATCCTCATCCACTTGCAAGAAAAGGATCATTATTACAAATTACTCTACAAGGAATGATAAATGTTTACAACAAACCGTTGATATTTTAACTAAATATGCTGGTGAATTCATGATCTGGGTGGTGAAATTCATAGTGGAGGCCCAAAAAACTATTAGTCATCATATGCAACCACCTAAAGATGCTCTTGACCACTCACCTACACAGTTAGAGGGAGAAAATCATTTGAAGAGCCAAACATATTTTGTCCTTATATGTAATTTATCTAGAAATTCTCTCCTATTGATTGATTCTAAATCATAGAAACTTTTGGATAGGAAATATCTTCTTTATGCATGCTAAGGAGATCCCATTACCTCACGATGATTAGAATTCGAAAGCTCCAACTGTGATGAAAATAGAAAAGATCCATGGCCATTAAGAAAATATACTCTAGAATGGTAGTTAGATGTTATTCTAAACTTCAAATCATTTCCATGTCCATAAAATAATAATCAATTTTAGATTTTAAACCAAAGCTTGCCACATAATGACATTTGGTATGCCACATTAGATCCAACTAGGCATTTGTGGGGCCTAAGAGTGACTAATTCAATTGATTGGCTCTAATCTGGACACTTGTCACTTCTTCATGCAATTTGAGCCCTTTAAAAAATACACCTTGGCTCACACCATTGGATCTATTTGCTCAAGAAATTATGTGATATAGATCTTGCATGAGATGCTGGATTTATAATTTGTGGCACATACCCATGCCACTTGTCATTTTTACATTTTCTCATAGGGTCCTTGAATTTTTAACATTAGCTATGAACCATCAGATCTGGTTGGGATGAGAAAATGTGATCCATCAGGTCATAATCTAAGGGGTGGAGCATTTTTATCTATCTATAGTTCTTGTAAAAAAATGGTGCCACTAAATGGAAACTATATAATCAAGACATAATATAGTATAAATGGAAAATATATAATCAAGACCCAAAATAGAGGGGCAACAAAGCAACAAAACACTATATAATATGGTACACATGTTAAATACTTAATCAAGGAAGTGTTTCAGATGTCTACCATTGACTGGTAGCTCTAGTATTTCACCATCCAAGTCTCTCAATAAGAAATTACGCTCCCTAATTTATTAGTCAATGGAATAGGGACCCATCCATAAGGCATTAAACTTGTCATGATTTCCTTTCTCCTCATGCCTGGTATTAAAAAGTAGAACCATATCACCTCCTTGGAAGGTTCTTGGAGTGACCTTCCTATCAAATATTTTTTTCATATTTTGTTTTAACTTGAGGTGTCATTCATGAGATTGTCTTCAAATTTCATCAAGCTCAATAATTTAGTTCATCTTGATCTCATAGTGGTTGATCTACTCATCATCCTCTAGTTTCTACATGAGCTAATAAGTGGGGAACTATAAATTCATAGGTAAAACTACTTGAGATCCATAAATAATCTCAAAATGGATTTTGCCTATAGCTCTCTTAGGTGTAATCATATCATCTCATAAGGCAAACTTCAATTTTTTACCCCACTTCTTGTTTGATTCCAAAGTTCACCTAATGATCTTGAGAAAATTCTTGTTACTTGATTCTGATTACCCATTCCCATGAGGATTGTAATTGGAAATATGGGTCAATTTAATCCCATACTCTTTGCATAATGCCACCAAAGGCTTAGTTTTGAAACTCATGGAATTATCAATAATTATCTTAACAAACACACCAAATCTACAAATAATCTAATTTATCAAAAAATCCATAACTACCTGGTGTGTTGCTTTATTTGTAGGGACCGCTTCAACCCATTTTGTGAAGTAGTCAGTTGTAAATAGTATCAATCTTTTTCTAGTGCTTGATGAATCAATAATTTATACAATGAAATCCATTACCCATTGTTTAAATGGGTCTTCAATCATCATAGGTTGTAAGGGAAGAGAGCTTGAAGCTTTCATCCTCCCAACAAAGCACTGACATCTCTCATACTTTCTAACTTTATGAGAAACGTCCTTGAACAATGATGGCCACCAATAACTAGCTCTTAGAATTTTATGAGTTGTAACTTTAGGTGTAAAATGGCCATCACATGCTCCACTATGAAAGTCTTAAATTAGGTTCGTAGTTTGTTCTTCCATAACACATCTTAGGATAACCCCATCCAAATTCTTCCATGCTAATCCATTTTTAGTCAAGAGGTATTTTTGGGACACAAGCTTAAGAGTTCTTCTTTGATTCTTGTCCAAGTTACGGGGATAACTCATATTTTGAAAGTACTAAACAATATATTTATACCATGGAGATATGTTAAATTAACACAAAGAATCATCAATATTGAAAGTAACAATGTTTAGCTCAATAACTTGAAAATTAGTCTCAACCATAAGCTTGGCTAGACCCATCCCCTTACCAACTTGGTGGTCTACATATCCATGATATAATCTTTTAGCTTGTTTACCCACCTTTACCTCTTGTTAGATACTTTAGTCTGAGTTAAAATATCCTTCACCATGGTGTGCGGGACATAAGCAATATTTTTTAAACTTAAAATATAAGTCCTAAATGTTTTAATAGCCTTAAAAAGAGTGAAATCTTATTTTTCCATGATAGTATAGTTCAATTCAAGACCCTAAATATCTTTGATAAAGAAAGCTATGGGATACTCATGACCATCTTCATTCTTTTGCAATAGGATAGTAGCAATAGTATTATATGATGTAAAAGAGAATATCTAGAACAACTTTGTGTAATAAAAACTAGCCAAAATAGGGGTAGACTTTAAAGCTCCCTTGATGTCATTGAATGCTTGCACAAACTTCTCCTCCCATTTGATGGTTTGGTCCTTCTTCAGCATGGAAGTAATAGGTAGAGTAATCTCTAAAAATTTGGACATAAACCTCCTTACAAAGTTATTTTTTCTAAATAAATACTAAATTATTTTCTTGGACTGCAAGACAGACACTTTGTTAATGGCCTTAACCTTTTCATGATCAATAATGACACCATCCTAGGATAGACACTTTGTCAATGGCCTTGACATTTTCAAGATCAATAATGACACCATCCTTGGACACTATATATCCTAGTAAATTGACATTTTGTACTCTAAAGTGACATTTTTTTGGGTTAAGTGAAATTCCAAACTCTCTGCATCTGATCAACACCTTTTTTAGATGCTCCAAATGCTCTTCTTTAGTCTTGAAGTACACAATAATGTCATCCTAATACATAGTAATGAACTAGTTAATTATCCCTACATAAACAATGTCTATAGCTCACTGGAACATTGCACCAACATTCATAAACCCAAAATACATCCTCATATATAAATACATGCCCTAAGGCATTATGAACATTATTTTGGATCTCTTAAATTCCTTCACTATAACCTGGTTGTACCCTGAGAAGCCATCTACTATGGACAAAATATCTGATCCAATAACACTTTGTAGTAGGTTTTCCATATTAGGCAAGGGATAATTATCTTTTAAATAAGCCTTGTTTAAATTTTGAAAATCCACACACAAGTGGATGTCACCATTCTTCTTCCACATAGGAACTAGGTTCACCACCCATGATGAATACCTGATGGGCTAAATGATACCACTATCCCTCAGCTTCTTTAATTCATCTCACATCTTGGTGGCCAAGATGGGGTTAATAGGTATTTTTTTCTACCTAAATTTTTTTCTATCAATCTATAATGGGATGACATGTTAAAATAATTCCTCCATGTATGATTTCAACTTAGAATAAGATGATGCTAAACAATCTTGGTACTTCGTTAACAGCTACATGTAAGCTTTCTTTTTAGCTATAATTAAGTGAGTATCCATCCAAAAATTCCTTAGATTATCATGATAGCCCAAGTTGAACTTAGTCACATCATTTGAAATGAATGAGTCTCTCAACTTTATTCTATTAGCTCCATCAAAACATGCTTCTAAGCTTACCAATCCTCTAGGGAGAGTGTTTATCTTTAGTTGAATAATGTCCTTCCCAAACAAGGTTTCCTTTTCATCACAAATTTGAACCATAGATTCCAAGTATATGAGTTGATCATGGAACTCAACCTTATAGTTAAAAAACCTCTTAATCTATTCATCATCATCAAAGACCTACCAATGATGAACATTGTTTGGGATTGAAGACTTGACAAGCACCTCCACTTGATACTGACAATAAGGGATCGTATTTTCAATATCAAATTGAGCACCTAACCCTACAAGTCTATTAGCTTCTTGGTTGAAACTTATATCATGATAACATAGATTGAATGTATCAAAAAATTCAAGAAAATCCCAAAAAACATTTTGATATTGTTTCAACCTCTTATTTTTTGTGGCAAAAACACTACAAACTTGATTTACCACTAACTTAGAATCACCCTTGACAATAAAAAATTTGATTCCATATTCATGAGAAATCCTTAAACCAAGAAAGAGTGCCTCATACTTAGTAATATTGTTCATGAACTCAAAATAAAGATAAAAGAAAACATAAAACATTTTTTACTGGAGCCATAAAAGACAACCCCAGCTCCACTTCCTAGACTGGAGGAAGACCCATCAAATCACATCTTCCAAACTACACCTTCATTGTCAGGTTTAACATCAAGAATAATAGGTTATTCACTATTATAAACATTCCCAATAAATTTACCCAATTCAAAATCTATGTACAACACTTCATTTAGAGCATTCTTAGGATCTTCAATCACATGTAGCATCTTCAGATCTATATAAAGTCTAACCATCTTTCCCTCCAAAGGAATGGTGGCATAGGAAAGGTCTATATGCACACTTATACCCATTCTATCAACCCATTTATGTGACAACAAATCCCCCATTTAGGTTAGTAATCTATAACTACCATGTCCATATTCAATTACTTTCCTAGATGCACTACTAACTATACCACCAACCCCTTGACTTGTCTAATAACTAGAACCTCTCATGAGTCTATGGCATAACACTTGCCAAAGGATGATATGATATTCACTCCAAGATCATTGAGGACACCCAAGGGCATCACATTATAAGAAGCTCCAAAATCAAACATGCAGTTGTGAATAATTAGACCATTGATCAATAGGGTTGTATAAAATGGATCCACATTTAATTGAATTTATAAAAGTGCAGTCTCCAAATAGAACTTTGGAGTGGGTTTAATAACATATTTTTATTCTTCATCTTCTTCTAGGGGT
The DNA here is from genome assembly GCA_037957365.1 of Torreya grandis. Taxonomy (NCBI): domain Eukaryota; kingdom Viridiplantae; phylum Streptophyta; class Pinopsida; order Cupressales; family Taxaceae; genus Torreya; species Torreya grandis. Next base: position 1,121,914 of record JARHVA010001662.1, on the reverse strand, counting down.
GCTTAGAGTAACTCAATTTAATTTTCAGATAACCTTTCACCAAATTCTAAATATTCAAAGGCCCTCTTCCTATATTTAGGTATTCATAATAGTTTAATAAGTGGCACGGTGATTTTTATTTGACTCAACACTTGGGCCAGATCACAATGATATATTGAGGAAGAAGAGTATTGGGTGGAAGGGTGATAACAAATTTAGCTGGAATATAGTCACTCAAGGTCTGAAGTGGAGTAGGTTGTGGTGGATTTAAATCTTTGACAATAGCCTTCAAAGGCAGATTTTGTTTGAATTCATTAACACCCTTAAGGATACTAGATAATATGGGTGCTCTATTTTTATTAGTAGGGGCACTTCTAGGCCTAGTATCTTGGGTCATGAGTACTATCTTGGAAAATTCTAGGACTGATGTATCTTTCTTTGCTTCCTTGCTTGCATTCCCTGACTTTGGATTTGTAGGGGTAGTGTTTTGAGGAGCAGTACCTAGTTGCCTACTTCTCAAGTTGTATTCATTCTTTTGGGTAGCTGTTACATTAATTAATAACTACCTATCCTCAACTAATGGATTTCTCCTAGGATATTTCTTAATCTTCATAGAGCATAAGAGATCAAAATCATGAATGGTTAATTCATATGGTTGTGTCGTATTAACATCACAAGCAAAGTCAAAAGTTGGGACACTCCATTTTGATCATGCCCAAAACTGATAAACCATAGTATCATCTAGAAATTTCATGGAGGTAGTCGATTCATTTTGAGGATTTTGACAATAAAACATAAAAATCTCATATTCAAATGATGCATATTCAGGTTCATCCAATTATTCATCAAATTATTTAAAAATATCACATGAAGGGTATGAAAGGAAAAACTTATCACACCAATCAATGTCCAAATCAAAATTCATAGGATTTAACTTGGTGTTTAAAAGATCAAGCACCTCCTTTTCAGACCCTCTATTCTATTTTTTGTCCATCATTTCTCCATGTATGGGCCTCTTCCCTTTATCATTATCTCTATTGTGGAAAACAAGCTCCCTTGGTGTTTGATTCACAATATGGATCCTGTTAATAGATGGTAGACACCTAAGGACCCCTTTTCATCTCTAACCAACTTATATAACATTAATTTAACAACATAGTATAAAGTTTTAACATTTTCCTCCAAATTGGCTGTCTTGGGTCATGCCTTTTCTGGATCGATCAACTTCACATCAACCTACTTGTTTATGGGATTTCCCATAGCCTTAATGTTATTCTCAATTTGGATGGCCATATTGAATGCCAAATTTAGGTTTATAAGAGCATTGTCCCTCAATTAGTATGCATCCTTATTATCAAAAGCATCATAATACTTTATCAAGCACACTGTATCACTAGGCCTAATGTTTTTAGGCAACATCATCATAGTCTTATTGAACTGAGTGTTGAAGACTTACACACACTCATTAGGATTATTTTTGATATTTTCAAATTCATCCAAGATAAACCTTGGATCAATCCTAGCACCATACTAAATTCTAAAAACATTTTGCATCTCTTCCCACAAATTAATGCATCCAATAGGAAGGTAATTGAACCATTCACGAGCATCTTCTTCTAGCGTGTGAACAAAAAACTTAATGCACACATCCTCATACTTAACCTCATAATATTCAATGATATTTTGAAAGGCCCTCAAATGTTGATCATTGCTCACTACATTGTTCCCTTGGAATTTTAGGAGGCATTTCCTAACTTCATTTGGGACTTCATTAAGATAGCCTTCCATTTCATTAAAATTGATAGGCTTGAATCTAGGAATGTAGAATGTAGGATGTGCATTCTCATCTTGGTTCCTATGCCTCATGATTGGTTTAATAAGAGGTTCAAGAACAAATGGCAAAGGAATATGAGGGGGTGAATGAGGTGGACTTGGTGGATCAGACTTGGGAGAGGATTTAGCTAGTTGGGAAGGAGTTAGAAAATAAATAGGACTATGTGTTTCAAAATTAGTAGAAGATATATGATAGTCCTCAATAATGGGGGGTCAACAAATATCTCAATATTATTAAAATCTAGATAACCTTTAACAACTGAGCTCTACCCTTCAACAAGCTTATAAACTTATCTCCCACTTCTTTAAGGAATACTCAAAGGAGAGATGAGTTTCTTTGATAGGTCACTTCTAAAAGATGATCTCATCCTTCCATATTTTCAAATAAGAAGATACTCAAACCTAAAATTTAGTAGAGTATTTAGAATAGGCACCAATCTTCCTTGAATCTAGAAAATAAAGTTAGAGTTGCCACTAGAATCAAACTCTAGAATATAATAGTTGACAAATTGTTATGATACATGCTGAAATTGAACTTGTTGAAGCTTAATGAGATAGAAAACAAGACACTAATTTTAAAAATAATGTTCAAAATGGATAAAACACATTTCAACATGTAATGCTAATAACTATTTATAATAGATTTAATAGAAGTCAAATTATCAAACCTTAAAAAACTTCTTGGCACATTCCCAATGGAGTGTTGTGATGTCGATAGCCAAGATAGTCAAATCAATGTAGTAACATCAAATAACTTCACAAAATGAAATACTTACGGCTCTATTAAAGAGCTCTTGGTAACACAAGTAATTAGGATTTTAGTTTAGTCCCTGATAATGGCACTAGTAGAGTGTTGGTTCCCAGTTGTATACCTCTTACATTTGGCCTTGCACACTTGAATTAAATGGCAAAACAAAGATGAAAAATCCACTAGAATATCATTGTAGCTAGGGAAGGGTTTGGCATCAAGATTAGACCAAATGTAAAAAATGACTGAGAGGCACCTACAGAGGGTATGGTTAGTTCCCTGATACTTTTGGCTCTACCTGAACTAAAGTGAGAGGACCTATGGGGTAGCTTGATCACATGGAGATATTTTGAAATTCAATCTCCATGGGGATTTTGGCACAAGGAATAGATATGATTAGGTCATATCCAAGTTTTCAAACTTCACCCATGAAAGGTTGTCACACAAAATGTACAAATGCTCTAAGTCATACATAAGCTACTAAAGATAGAAGAAATTGTGATTGAAATCCTCATTCTGAAGAATATTCAACAACAAAGGGGCTGAATAAAGGATTGCAATGCTAGGATTTTAAAACACAAACTACAAACACATTTTAGATATGCATTATCTTATGCATTTGAAAGGAAAATAATAGTTATAATATGGAACATGGTGTATTATTTTTAGGGTATGACAAGTTAGGTGATTAAAAATAAGGAGGATGGCATGCTGCAAGTTTCTAATTAGTAGGGTATTTAGTAGTATTTCATGATAATGTTCCTTAGTAAAGATACAAAATAAAAAACTTCAAATGTAAGATAATGGTAAACACTAAATGATCCCTTAGAGACTAGAACATATAATAAAACTAATATTTTAAATGCTTTTCCATGTTGAATCCATAAACCTAGGGTGCCTTAACAAGCTATTCAACAACCTATCCTAAAGTAATGCATAAAGAGTTTATGATCTAAATCTATGCTCAAAATAACAACTAGTAGTGAACATAAACCCATATATCCAATCATCAATTCTTGAAAAACATGTCACTACACTTCATCTATAGGAAACAACAAAGAACTATAAGTATTTTCATTAACTTGAAAATAAATATTACCAAAATCAACACTTCAAAATGCTACCATGGGGAAAAGCATGGTGAGATTTCTCTTTTGATAAGGGAAACATAAACATGCTCTCAAATCTTACTAATGGTTATATAGATTTAACCACCTTAGTAAGGGAGACAAGATCTACACACACTAATTGATCCCAAAAAAATATTCAAAACCTAGACTTGGAGAAAATGGAAGCCTAAAACAATGACCTAAAACAACTAACAACCAATAATAACCTTAGAATAGAGGACAAAACCCCTATTTATATATTTTAAAATCTAGAACTATGGGCATAACTTGAAAAAATTTAGAACAAGCCTTCAAGTCCATCAATATACTTCTAGCTAGAATATGCCCTTTTAGCATGCTTGAGATCCTCATCTACTTGTAATAAAAGGATCATTATTGCAACTAACTTTACAAGGAATGATAAATATTTACAACAAAACTTTAATCTTTTGACTAAATATGCTGGTGAATTCATGATCTGGATGGTGAACTTCATAGTGGAGGCTTGAATAATTATTAGTCATCATATGTAACCACTTGGAGATGCTCTTGACTACTCACTTGCATAACTAGAGGGAAAACAATCATTTCAAGAGCCAAATATATTTTATCCTTATGTGAAACTTATCTAGAAATGCTCTTTTGTTGATTGATTGAAAATCATGTAAACTTCTAGATAGGAAATCTCTTTTTTGTGTATACCAAATAAATCTCATTACCTTGTGATGATTAAAATTGGAAATCTCCAACTGTGATAAAAATAGAAAAGATACATGGCCATTAATAAAATATGATATGGAATGGAAATTAGACATTCTTATACACTTTGAATCATTGCCATGTCTATAAAAGAATAATCTATTGTATCTTTTAAACCAAATATTACCAAATATTGACATTTGGCATGCCACATCAGATCCAACTATGCATTTGTGGGGCCTAAGAGTGATTAAGTTGATTGATTATCTCTAGTTTGGACACTTATCAATTCTTTAGGCAATCTGAGCCCTTTGAAAAATCCACCTCAACTCACACCATTAGATTTGCTAGCCTAAGTAAGCACGTGCCATAGATCTTGCATGAGATGCTTGATTTATAATTTGTGGCACATAGTTGTGCCACTTGTCATTTCTATGTTTGCTCATAGGGTCCTTGAATTTTCAACATTGGCTAGGATAAGCAAATGCACTCCATCAAATCATGATCCAAAGGGTGGAGCTTTATTGGCTATCTATAGGTCTTATTCCAAAATGGTGCCACTTGATAGCTCCATGGGCTTTCTGCATCTTTCTCTATGAGTCTTATCAAGCTATGAACTCTTGACAAGTGGTGGTCCTACATTCATTCTATGTTTTATTGAAAAGTCTTGACTTAATACATTCCATAGATCAGATTATGTACACTTGAATGCACATCATCGATCTCTAAGAATGTGCTCAATATTTAAATCATGCCCCATAAGCTTGATATTTGTCATGCCTACACTTGTCTTGGGATTCTTTGATTATTAAAATTTGATTGTGTACTATTAGATCATCCTACTCCACACAAATGTGTGCCATTAGATCTGCCTCCATTTGAAAACAAATGGATACTTCACAGGGTATAAAATTGATGTTTGTATGACCATCCTAGAACATTTAAATCCTGAAAAATACTTGTCATGCCTTAAAAATGATGTTTTTATGTCTGTCAAAAGACATCCATGAGATCATCACACCTATGAAATTTGAGCAACTTTCTTCACGACTTTACTCATCAAGACTTTGTATTTATGTGGCCTTTTTGGATCAAGTATTTCTATTATGGGCAATTTATTTATAGTAATTTGGTCTTCAAATTTTATGGTCCACACCATCCTAGTCTTTGGGAGAATTGTCTCAAGCATTTCTCTCATAATAATATCTCTGAAGCATTAAACATTCTTTTAGACCTTTTTCATGTTAGGATAATTGTCTCAAAAAAATAACCAAAACAATTTCCCTAAAATAAATAAGCCCTACATCTTCTAAATAAATTTCACTTTACACTTTCCCCAAATAAATGCAATTCTTTCAGACTTTTTGCACATGAAAAATGTTTGACAGAAAGAGGACTTCTACTCCACATCAAGTTTACTAAAAGTACCATTTAAGATCTTGAACACACCCTTCTGACTTTTTGAAAGTACCTTTCAGGCCCTTTGTGCATACCCTTCAAAAGTTTTGTTAAGAGCCCTTGCCCTACAAAATTGTCCTTTAACCTTTTGAAATGGCCCTTTAGATCTCTTGAAAGTTCCCTTCAAACTTATTGAAAATGTCTTCTGGACCGGACCTTTTTAAAGTGTCCTTCAAAAATTTTGTAATGGAAAAATACCTAAAAAAATGACTGTGTGGAGATTTTGCAAAGGAAAAGTGACCTTTCAGGCCTTTTGTGTGGAAAAAATTCTCAAAGTAATTAGCCCTTCAAGATTTTTGTGTAGACAAAATGCTCAAAGGAATAATCCTTCAAACTTTTTGTGCAGACAAAATGCCTAAAGGAATTATCCCTTTAGGATTTTTGTGTAGATAAAATGCCCAAAGGAATAATCATTTGTTAAGCATGGGATATATTGAGAGGGGGGGTGAATCAGTATATCATAAATCTTATAAAATTTCCCTTAATCAAATTCTACTTAACCATACATTCAAGATGTGTAATAAAATTGAAATAATAAACACCACACAAGATAGAGAGAGACACCCGGTTTAACATGGAAACCCAATGTGGAAAAAACCACAGAGAATAATCTCAAGTATATGAATGAACACCAACTCAAACTAAAATATTTTCAAGCACTAACTTGCAAGAGCACCAACTCCTTTGTTGAGCACCAACACAATAACTATTCGTGAGTACCAACCCATAAGAGAACCAACCCCTTTGCTAAGCACCAACATAGAAACTATTCATGAGCACCAACCCACAGGAACACCAACCCCTTTGTCAAGCACCAACACATCAACTATTTGTGAACACTAACCCACAGGAGAACCAACCCCTTTGCTGAGCACCAACACAACAACTATTCATGAGCACCAACCCTTTGTTGAGCACCAACATAGTAACTATTCATGAACACCAACCCACAATAGTACCAACCCCTTTGTTGAGAACCAAAATAACAACTATTCATGAGCACCAACCCACAGGAGCACCAACCCCTTTTATGTATACCATAAAACTATCTCCCAATGTTGCTATCTCAACAAATGATAGTTCATTACAATATCTCTTTCATCTCTCTCCTTTGCTCTTCTAAGCTAGATATAACAATTAAAAATCATACCCTCTCTTACATATTACAAATGGCTTCTCAATCCTTTATTTATAGCTTTCCAAATGACCTTTGGCATTCACCCTTTGTGACCCTTCAATCCTCATGGAAAATGGTTCCAAACTTACATGACCCTTCGTATCCTTGCATTTGAAAAGTCATATGGTGACCCTTCATAAGCAAAAGCATCCTTTCCTCTTTTATCTTTATCTTGGTGAATTTTCATATTCCTTAAAGTGTCCCTTCATGAGATAATGTGCACTTCCTCTTTTGTCTTCACTTGGTCACTCTTGAAATTCCCCAAGATGACTCTTTATGGGAAAATGCATCCTATTCTTCTTTTGTCTTTACCCCATGACTCTTTGACTTCTCCATGGGCCCTTCTTTTGACTTTATGCAACCAAAAATATATTTGTTTATATTAAATAAATATTAACACACATTATCTAAGATATTACTATTAAAAACATTGTTAAATGCAATGGGGTCTTTATCACCAATATGCTAGACCTTTGACATCAATGAAAATATTTCCAACAATCTCCCCCTTTATCATTGATGGAAACCTCAACCTGAAACTACCACATCCTGAAACCTGCACATACTATCATCTAAAAAACATACAGTAACTCCCCCTTACTATAACAACCTATACCTATTCCCCATACCTATTTTTGCACCTTTATCTATACCTATTATTCTCCCCCTTTGACATCAATGGCAAAGGGCCTACCTAGAGATAACACTTAGCTCCCCCTCCACTGATGCTAAACCTCAATGGTAGGAAGTAAAATAAATTACTTCCAACTCCTCTTGCAGATCTTTAAATGTGTCCTTTGATCATGTCTTTGAAAAGATATCTGATAATACATATAAATTGTTGCCTATCCTTTGAGCATTTGCAATCAACTCATTTGAATATTTTCTTATAATCTCAAAACCTTCTGCATAAAACTTTAATGTGTATTCCTAATGACATATTTGACTTACACTCAAAAGATTATGATTATTACCTTTTACATACAATACATTGTTAGTCTTGGTTCTACCATTATCCAAACTCAAAGTACCTTTTCTAGCTATTCTGGTAGTGGTTTTATCTCTAAATATCACTATGCCACCATTGATCTTCTTTAGAGTTATGAACTTACTTTTGTCTCTTATCATGTGCCTTGAACATCTGCTATCAACGAACCATGGCTAATATTCATTTCTTGCATGCAAAGTTGTCTAAACCAACATAGAATCTTTAGGTTGTTTCTTCTGTCATGAACATGTCTAAACCTTCTTCTTGATGAATGGAGCCTTAAAACTCTATTCCTTCTTGACTAACTCAAACATGATGCTACAGTACCAAACTATGTGTCTGAAGTTGTTACACTTGTAACATATTATGGCCTCTTCATCAAAACTTGATAGAGGAGTAAAAGAGTTGTAGCTTCTACTTGACTCTACATGACTTTCCTTCTCCTTATTTTCTAAACTGTTAGCTCTTTTTCTACATTCTAATTTCTTATGACCATATCCATTACAATAAAAATATTAACCATAAAAATAAGACCTGTCTGTGTATCTCTAACTTGATTGCTTTTTGTAGTTTTGTTCCCTCTAACCTTCTTTGTTTGAGATGTCCTCTGTATTCTTTACTTCTTCCCTTTTTGTTTCCTATTTTGTAAGAGCTTCAACATAGATCTTTTTATTTTCAAATCTGATACCTATCTTGTCCGATATTTCCTTTTAGATTTCTAATATCTTATTCAACATATTAGTGCTATCCTCAAATTTTGAATCACTAACTACTTTATCATTGATTGCTTTCTCTATATCTTCTTTTAAAGAGGCAATTTCAATAACATACCTTTCACATTATTTTATTATTTTTTTCAACTATGCTATTAGATCTTCTTCATTCTTCCTGGCTTTTTCAAAGTGTGTTGTTAGATCATCAATTATTTCCTTTGACTCTTTTTCATTTTTCTCAATCTGGCACTTCAATCTTCGATTCTTCTTCTCAACAGCTTCTAACTCTTCTAAGAAACAAATGAGTTCTCCTTCCAGATTCACTTTAGATTCATCCTCTTCTTCTTCTTGATCATCTATACTTTTTATTTTAGAGGCATCTTTATGTATGGCCTTGAAAAGAATCTCCTCTTCTTCTGAATCACTGACTCCGCTATCTTTGGTTGAGCTAGAATCTTTAGAATACAGGCTCTTCTTCTTGAATCCCTTCTTGAATTTACCTTTGAAATTCTTCTTGTATTTAGAATTTTCTTATTCATTATGATCATTACCCTTATTTGGGAATTTAGCTAACAAAATTCCAATCTTTACATAATTAAAACATTTAAAAGGTAATTTTCCTTGATATTTACTTATGCCCCTTTTTGGCTTGCAAATGAAAAGAACTCCATTGTCATCTTCATCATCGCTGGAACTATCACTTGATTCTTAAATATTATCTTTCTCTTTCTTTTATGTCTTGAAAATTTCTTCTCTCTTTGAGGGTTTATCTTGTTCAGTTTGCATCTCATATGCCGTGAGAATACCATGAAGCTCATCGATCTTTAGCTTGGCTAAATTCTTCATCTCCTCGATTGCCAAAACCTTTGCATCATATCTCATTGGTAGAGATCTCAAAACCTTTTGTACCACTATTGACTCTTCTAAATTTTCTCCAAGACCTTGAATCTGATTTAGTATTTGATCAACTTGCAAAAGATAACTTACTATATCTTCTTCTTCTTCTATCTTCAAACTCTCAAACTGTCTTCTAAAAGTCTGAAGCTTAGCTTGCTGAACTTTTCCATCACCTTTGTAAATATTCTCAATTTTTACCCAAGTTTCATGAGTAGATTTACATTGCATAACTTTAAAAAATTTAGATTCACATAAACCACATAAAATATTATTTAAAGATTTAGCATTATTTTCACTTGCCTTCTTTTCTGCAAGTAATTACAAGTTTTTGTGGCTCTTCATATTCCTCCACCACTGCTTGCCATATGTCAAATCCAAAGGCCATCAAATAAGTCTTCATTATTATGCCTAAAAAAATATAATTCATCCCATCAAACAAAGGTGCCTTATTTGTATAAAATCCTTCATGTGGTCCAGCCATCATGCTTTCCTAATCTTCCTTCAAGCTGTAAAACTTTTTCAAAAGGAACCTACTCTGATACCAATTGGTAAGCATGGGATATACTAAGAGGGGGGGTGAATCAATATATCATAAACATTATAAAATTTCCCTTAATCAAATTAAACTTAACCATACATTCAAGATATACAATAAAATTGAAATGATAAACACCACACAAGATAGAGAGAGACACTAGATTTAACGTGAAAACCCAATGTGGGAAAAACCATAGAGAACAATCTTAATTATATGAATGAGCACCAAATCAAACTACAATATTCATAAGCACCAACTTGTAGGAGCACTAACCCCTTTACTGAGCACCAACACAACAACTATTCATGAGCACCAACCCATAAGAGCACCAACCCCTTTGCTGAGCACCAACACAACAACTATTCGTGAGCACCAACCCATAGGAGCACAAACCCCTTTGCTAAACACCAACACAACAACTATTCTTGAGCACCAACCCATTTTGTGTAAACCACATAATTATCTCTCAATGTTGCTATCTCAAAAAATGATAGTTCATTAAATTATCTCTTTCCTCTCTTTTCTTTGCTCTTCTAAGCTAGATATAAAAATTACAAATCATACTCTCTCTTACATATTACAAATGGCTTCTCAAGCCTTTATTTATATCTTTCCAAATGACCTTTGGAATTCACCCTTTGTGACCCTTCAATCCTCATGGAAAATGGCACCAAACTTTCATGACCCTTCATATCCTTGCATTTGAAAAGTCATATGGTGACCCTTCATAAGAAAAAGCATCCTTTCCTCTTTTTTCTTTATCTTGGTGACTTTTCATATTTCTCAAAGTGTCCCTTCATGAGAAATTGTGCCCTTCCTCTTTTGTCTTCACTTGGTGACTCTTGGAATTCCCCAAGATGACTCTTCATGGGAAAATGCATCCCATTCTTATTTTGTCTTTACCTCGTGACTCTTTAACTTCTCCATAGGCCCTTATTTTGACTTTATGCAACCAAAAATATATTCCTTAATATTAAATAAATATTAACACACATTATCCAAGATATTACTATTAAAAACATTATTAAATGCAATGGGGTCTTTATCACCAATAATGCTAGACCTTTGACATCAATGACAATATTTCCAACATCCTTCAGACTTTTTGTGTGGACAAAATGCTTGAAGTAATAATCCTTTAGACTTTTTGTAAACATTTTGGCTCAAATAAATAAGTCCTTACAATCTACCCCAAATAATAGAAATATCCCTTTACGCTTTTTGTGTGGACAAAATGCTCAAAGGAAATAACACTTTAGGGTTTTTGTGTAAAAAAAAAGCCCAAAAGAATATGGCCTTTGGACAATTTTTTGTGAACACTTTTTCCAAAATACTCTAAGGATTTTGTACCAAGAACATGCCAAATTACCATAAGGAAATACCTGATGCAAAATGCCTGAAGGAAATACACTAAGTAAAGACCAAGTTAAATCACCTATCTAATTCAACATGAACTTGACCTTTCAAAGGAACACTATAAAATGGGAATATGGCTAAGGACTTAGCCTTTGACATTTAAAAAGGGCTCAATTGATTTAATGCAATTTTGGGCACTAATAGGTACCTTAACCTTCAAGAGAACTTAATTATTTCCTGTAATGCATGTTAAAGAACTTTTATTGCCCAATTTGGATAAGTTACTAGCATTGGTCTAGTGTATCAAAATTTCACTAGTATGAAGAGGGAGCCTAATGATCCAATTCATGCTTTCAACACAAGGTTTCATAAGATACACACTTGGATTAACTTAGAGTATATACCAAATGGAGCATTGGTATTGGATATGTATAAAAATGCCTTGGACCCAATCACTAAAATGTTCCTACAAAGAGATGATGCTACCACCTCTCTAGATTTAGCGTATGAAGACGCTATCAATATTGATAAATAGATAAATTCTCAAATACTAGGTACTCTCAATATTAATGTTGATTTCCCAACCTTGAATCTTGTTCCTCATGTTAATCAAAATGTTCTTACTTTCAACTAGAATCAATTATATGCACTTCTTCCTCTAATGTAGAAAATGCCCAATTAGAACTATAGATATATGAATAATCAAGTATAAAAAAAAACCAAATTTAATTTCATTTAATACTATAGTTGTGTAAGGTGCTAATTCTACCAAAGAAAAACTAGATTCTATCCAAAGAATGGTCCAAAAATTGAGCAATGACTTCTTGAATATGTAAAGGAAGATGGGTAATGATAATGGCCAAAATAAAAACCAAAATTATAAGTTTTAAAGATATAACAATCCTTTCAATCAGTCTCTAAATAACACCAAGTAATAATAACCCAATAATTTACCATAAATAAACATAGTAGAAACAATTCTACCTAATTAGTGTAGAGTTCATAATACATCACAACATGGTGAAATTGGATGTGCAAAATTTTTTAAAGTGTTTGAGATATTCCAAAGAGAGATGGTAAGGCAAGACTTTTTGAATAATCCACTAGAGTTAGACCCAGAGGCTAGTTCCTCAAATACCACAATGATATTTGGAACACATGAGTCCTCTTTCCTAGGTGAAGATGACAATTAACTAGAGGATAACTCTGATGAAATACATGCCTTCTAGTAGTATCAAAAAATTAATTACAATTTGAATAACAAGCATCCCTTTACAACATCAAATTCTCCAAACAATAACACTATTATATTGAATCCAAGGGGTGACAACAATCCACCTCCCCCAAAAGGGAATGAATAACCCTATAATAAAGAGGAATAAATCAAAGGAATGTATAACATTGAAGACTTGAAGAGGATTAAATACAAAATCAATCTTCATGAATTGGATCATATCACTAAATAAAAGGAGCTCCTATAAAGGTCTATTACAGGGAAGTCAATTATAGAAAAGATAGAGGCTACTCATACCAATGTCATATACAAAAGCAAACCAGAAGTTTCAACTTTATTATTGACTATCATATCATTTAGAAGTAACATCCACAATTTCTTAAATAATTATAAATATCCAGCCATGGTAATGCCAAATTCCATTTACCAAAATCTTAGTTTGACTCTAAGCCCATCAAAGAGGATGGTTTCACAACTAGATAAGATCGTGGTGCATGTAATAATAGAACTAAATGATGTACACATTCAAGTAGCATCTAAGTCATGAGTGAAAATGATAATTAAGATACTTGTAATGGATATTCTATAAGGATATAGACTCTTCCTCATCATATATTGATCTAAAATGTTGGACATGTATATAAAAATAGATTTCTCACATTTAGTTATCATGGAGAGGTGTTGTATACTAGATTTGAATTAATTGGGAGCCAATAACAAATCACCCTATTATCAAATACAACATAAATAATGAAGAAGTAAGCTATAAATTCCTAACCTTGGGATTTATACCTTTACTACAAAAGCATGAGGTGGAGGAACTAGAAGTGCAAGGACCTTCCTAGTTATGGAATTTCCATTTAAATGGTGCAAAATCCAAGCAAGGATTAGGCATTAGTGTTGAATTGGTGGATCCACAAGGTAATAAATACCTAGAAACATATAGACTATAATTTCATTACACCAAAAATAGAGTGAATTATGAGGCACTAATTTTTGGATTACATTTTTCTCATTAAAAAATAATGTCAAACAAATACTAATCTATCAAGATTTGATACTAGTAGTCAATTATGTCAAGAACAAATACTAGTGCAAGTTATCATACCAAAAGAGCTACAAACATAAATCTTGGGATCTAATTGAGTGATTTGAGGCCTTCAATTTAGTGGTTTTTCTTAGAGAGAAAAATCAATCTATGGATTCACTGGATGCTTCAACTACCAACTTGACACCTCTACAAGAATCCAAGGTATAAAGATTATCCATTGAGTTAGTGCCTTGTCTCTCTATTCCTAACAATGTAGAAATTTACAAGTCTTTGATGGTGACCATTATATTATTTAGTTTTTTACTAACTTGGGGAAATTTGAGTTTAAAATCATTGTTGACAAGGAGATTAGTTACCTATGCCAAAAGATATTAGGGGAAGGAGTCATTCAGTTGAAGAAAAATTGCCTTCCATTAGGAATGGTTTCCTTGGAAATGACGTTTAATATGGATCCTCAAGCACAAAAACAAAGGTAACCAAAAGTAAATGAATATGAATTTAAAAAGGAGAATCTAAGAGATGAATATGACCCACACTATGTTAAAATTGGTCTTATCTACACTTAATAAGAAAGGAAAAGGGTAAATAATCTACTCACTCAATAAAAATATGTGATTACATGGACATATGAATACTTGAAGGTTTTCAACTCAAGGGTCATCATCCATATAATCCCACTAAAGTTAGACCATAAATCATTCAGGTAAAATAGAGGCCAATAAATCCTATCATGAAGCCTCTTATTCATATAGAAGTGGAAATGTTATTGAGTTCTAAAATAGTTTTCCCTATAGGAATTTATACTTGGGTGGCTAATCTAGTTCTATTCAGGGAAAAGAATGGGGAAATTAGATTCTATATTGATTTCATAAACTTGAATAAAGATTCTGAGAAAGATAATTATTCATTTCCTTCCTTGGATGAGGTCATCTAGATGGTGAGTATTTCAAGAATGATGTCCTTCCTAGATGGAATTTCAGGATATAACCAAGTGCTACTTGAGTCAGAGGAAAAAATGAAGACCACATTTACTGTGAAGTGGGGTAATTATGCATCTAAGAGGATTCCATTCAGACTAATTAACATAGGAACTACCTTTCATTGAGTCATGGATCATACGTTCTAAGGGATAATAGGTAAATGTATAATCATCTACATGGATGACCTCATAATTTTTTCAAAATATAGGATTGACTATGTGGGTCACTTATAGTCAATCTTTGAAAAATTTAGAAGATTTGACATCTTGTTGAACCCTAAGAAGAACATATTTGACATCAAAGAAGGAAATTTCTTGGGTCACATCATCACCAAAGACATAATTATAATTTAAATAGAGATAATTTAGGGGATATCAAAAATTTCATTCCAAAATAACAAGAAGTAACTAAAATCTTTCTTTGGGAAGATAAGTTTTGGGAGAAAGTTTATATCAAGATTTGCAAAAATTGTTAGATATCTAAATATAATGCTCAATAAATATGATAAAGTGGAATGGATAATAGAGGCTTGAAAATCTTTGAAATACATTAAATATTCAAAATGTCAAGCTCCTATACTAATAAGCCCATACTTCACTAAAGACTTCTTATATTCATTTATTTTGAACATACCATTGCCACTGTGCTCACCTAAAAGAATGATGAAAGAAAACACCCTATTGCATTCATGACCAAAAACTTGAAGCAAGAATAACTCAAGTATTACATGATAGATAAGATAATCTTTGGCCTTGCCAAAGTGGTAAAGAAATTTGGACATTACATCCTAAGGAATAAGACCATCACCATTATATTGGATTTGACTATCAAATTCACTTTGGGACAAATTTGTTTTGGGAGAACACAAAGGAAAATGGATGGAAAAAATATAAGAGTTTGATATATAAGTCAAGCCTTCCAAGATTTTTATAGGTAAATACATCATTCAACTCATGACTAAGCTTGAACCACACATCACCATTGAAGAGGTTTATGAAAACCAATTATCTAAAGGATATTGGTACACTAACATATTAAATACTTGCTTATAGGTAATTATTCCCTAAAACTCAAAAGGGAATATGGGATATATTTAAGACTCAAATTTAATCATTACATGATCAGAAAAGGGATCCTTTATAAAAATAATTATGAAGGAATCTACTTGAGATGCATATCATGAGAAGAAACTCAAGAAATTATGGAAAAGTTTCAATAGAAGATAGGTAGTGGTCATCCCTCTGAAAATTCCATGGCCCATAAAATCCTCAAAATGGGTTATTACTGGATAATAATTTTTAAGGATGCACATGTTCATATAAGAACATTCCATGAATGCCAAGTCCTAGTGAAAATAGAAGTACATGTAGTAATGCATTTATATCCTATTATTAAAGGAAAACCATTTGATCAATGGGGATTAAATTTCATTAGGGTCATTAAACCCAATTATTTAACTAGCCATAAGTTTGTACTCACTACCACTGACCGTTGTAAATGATGGATCAAAGCTATAACTACAAAAAAATCAAGAGCATAATATGTAGTCAACTTTCTAGAGAGAAATATCACAACTAGATTTAGTACCCCCATTTCTCTAGTTTATGACAATAATCCAACTTTTCAATCAACTAAATTCATTTAATAGGCCCATAATAATCAAATCACCATAATGTCATCATCTAACCATTAACCATAAGGAAATGGATTGGCTGAATCAATAAATAAGAACATGATTAATTCCATTAAAAAGTCAGTAGCAAATAAACCTAGATATTGACACAATATAATGAAATATGAACTATGGGTTGATTGAACAAAATACAAATAGATCCACAAGGATTCACCTTACTTGTTAGTGTATGGATGATAACTAATTTTCTCAATCATGCTTACATTTCCAACATATCAATTTATACAAGAATACATGTAACCAAGTGAGAACGTGGAGTCTTAATTACTATATATAATAGAAATGGAAGACTCAAAGACTGAGGCCTTATAAAATTTTATTAAACTTCATAACATAGTCAAAAAGTGATTTGATAAAAGATAAAAATTCAAAGTATTTAGAATATCTCACCTGGTGCTTCTGTGGGAGAAAGCCCATGAAAATAAAGGACAATATGACAAGTTTACCCCATTGTAGATTGGACCTTATTAGATTTCAGAGATCTTGAGTAATAATGCTTTCCATTTGAGGGACCTCCAAAGCAATGAGATGACATATTTACTCAATGGATAGATGTTGTGGTAAGAGTAGGAGTAGAATAGATTTAATGATTTCATACTTAGATTCCCTACTTCCTAAGTTAGCATTTCCTATTTTTAGCATTTTATCTTTTCATAATTTAGTTCCCTACTTTATAGATTAAATGTTTTCTTTGTTCTATGAAAATATGATTGACTTCCCCTAGTATGCTCAAGCCAGTATCCAACCCATTGGACTTCCTATAACATGTTCAAAATCTAAAAGATCAATTTGTGGGAAAACACACCAAGCAAGGGTACACCAATTTTTTTTCTTGTAATATTTTACATCCTTATATTTAAGATATTCAAAATTTAGGTATGCTATAAGTAAATTTATTGTTACTAGACTACCACTGAATTCTTCAATTAGGCATGTAAAAGTCACTCTCTTTACTAAATACAAATTTTAGAAAGTTTTTTCACTTTCATTGGATCAAATGCACCTATCATATTAATACTTGTATAAGGAAATGATCATTAGTATGGGTGTAGCTGGAAGGGACAAAATGGAAAAAAGTATGCTTTAATATATACCAACTCACTATGGTTTTTACTCCCCTCTTCCAACAATATTCTATAAAAGAAGAATATATTAAAATAAAGATCAATGCATTCAAAAAGAGAGTGATAAAATAAACCTAAATAAAAATATAAAGGTGATCAAAATATCAAATATGAAATAAGGTTAATGTATCATGCATCATGTAAGAATACATGAGGAAGAAGGGTAAAGAACCCATGGTACCTCTATCTGGGCTATAGATGCCTGTCTAGTAACAAAATAATTTTAGAGCTTCCCCAGTTTTCAAATGTGTTTCCTCAAAAACCAAAATGAAACCTATAATTATCCCAAGTATCTGATAAAATCCTCACAACAAGGGTAAATGGAAATCACTTCCTCACACATAGATATAGGGTATGATTAAGGCAAGTACATTGTATGTGGTTGCTAGGAGTGTCTTTTATGTGTCTAATTTAGCTATTCTTTTGTGGAATGGTTTATGTTTGATCTAGATATGTTAACCAAAGTTTTTAGGTTCTTAAATACTCAAGATTATTTATCCTTTTAATCTCTATTTGTTGCACCCAACATATCCCAATTACTTTTTTAGAATAGGGACCCACTATATTTATGAAAATGTCTAGAACTATCTTTAAAGTCTTTTAGAGAGAAATCTTTATGTGTTGTACTAACTTCAATATTAAATAAAATGTATGAACATGTTTTATTTATTTGAACTAACCTACTAATTTTCTTCAAAAAATTTACATATTATAAGTCTTGACAGATCCATAAATTACAAAATCCCAGACTTTATAGAATTTCATCTTCAAAACTTTTGTTTGAAAGTCTATCTTTGGAAATTTTGAACAATTTTCACCTTTATGAACCTTTACAATAAGTTACTTTTTAGATTTTTTATTCATAATAGTTATTTAGAGCTTCCGTTTTAGATTGGACCTTTGCAAATTTAGTTTCCATATATTAAAGTTTTCTCCAATTTTCTCTTTGGGACCCAGGTTTTCATAGATTTTGTTTAAAGAAACTCTTCGACAAAAATACTTGGTATGAAATTGGTCTTCAATGAATTTGTTAAAAAAATTTGTTCGACAAAAGTTTTTAGAGAAAGTGTTTGGGACTTTTGTTCATGATTTTTGATTTTTGACATTTTGGTCTTCGACAAAGTTGTTCAGCAAAAGTGTTCAAAGAAATTGTGCAAGAAATTTATTCAAATCATTTTGGTCTTTGGAAAAAATATTTGAGACTTTTGTTCAGAATATTTGTTCACCTTGAAAACATTATTTCAATGCAATATCCTAAATCTCTACTGCTAAGAGCCCCTATGTCATAGTAAACCAAAGCAAAAAAAGTGAAAAAATGACACTTGGCAAAAGCAATTATGTGGCACTCCTCTTAAGCATCAACATTGCCTATATGGAATACCTACCAAATGAAGTGGTAAAATGTGAATTGAATAAATAAATTAAAATTATAGACTTTGGACATTAATGGTGCATGAACTAGAATTAAATATCAAATCTGTACTAATGAATTATGAAAAAATGATGCACTCATTGATCACAAGTTAAATTTGAACCCACTTACTTCCCTAACAATAATACCTAGCTACACATGTTTTGATCGCATAGTACATCATAAGAAACAAGTTGATAAATTGAAAACCAAAACTTTGTCAACATAGTCAATTCATAATGATGTCTTCATGTAAGACATTATGAGGAATCATACCCTTATATATATTCTCTATCAAGTATTTGATAGAGTAAAAGGACACCATATTCAACACCACAAAATTTAACAATGACTATAATAATTATTCAATATTGTGGGGGGTGATTCACTAGGTTGATGCACACACTCATAAGGAGAATTTGAGTATAACCCAATGACAATTAACTATATACCCCTTCCCCTTAAAAATATAAATATTTCACTTCTTAGAGTCAAATTTAAAGTTCATGTCGTGTATAGACCTCATGCAAGACTTTTTATTTGATGGTAAAGTGACCTAAGGCACATTATTTCACCATTTAGAGCTCAAAAACATCATTGCATGCATCTCAAGAGATGCATTCTAGATATATTTATCTCTCCCCATTTTTAATGCTACATATGACTTGCATAAGGTAGTCTCATGGAAGAAGGATAAGTCAATTGAGAAAATATTAAGTAGCTAGATGGTTCCCAAGAAGACCATCAATATGAAGGAGAAATAACTGATGCTTGTGACTAAGTTCAATATTGGAATTCATATTAGGATGACCCTCATGAATAGGTTATATAGTTACCCAAACATAAAATTCCTCCATCTTGAGTGGGTTTCATTGTTGGATTTATTGATGACCTCAAAGTTGACATTCACTCTAGGTGAGGTAATTAGTGAAAGGCTGTGAGAATAGGTATTGTACAAGGATAAGAGGCCCTAGAGATGCCATTTATATATTATGTACTACCTTATCAATTTTCTTCTAATCATAGTTTATACACACAATGAGTAAATCTAGACCCTATATCTAGAACTTATAAAAAATCATATATGTGATTCATATTCCTTCATACACATATAAACATACACCCATAGTATCACATATATTATGAAGGATGCACACCTTCAGGTATAGATGGCCATTCATGAGTACCCATTACCTAAGATATCCAAAATCATTTCAAACACATTGATAATCATGGGAGATTACTAGTTATACCCATACTACACTACGATAAGGGTCACACGCCATTAGGTAACACCCTTACATCTTCCTAAATATGTATCAGACAAATTGGTAGAACATCAAATCACCTACTAACTATGGTGGGGGATAGATGAAGATATGTAAAATAAGAAGATATCCTTTCATGGATCTCACCTCATGATTGGGTGAATGTGCTATGTAAATTACAAACACTTTTACGAGGTTGGCAGGTATAAGGAATACTACTCGCTAGCCATAGTATCACATAGGAAATGGGATTTGTGTCCAAGTATAAAAACACATTAAAGGCCTTGGTATTCCATACTAGCATGATCTATATGATCATGATTTCATGTTTATCAATGCCAAAGATGATGCCCAGGTCAAGGAGAGGGGACAAATAGTTAGGTTGGTTAATGACCTCCTAAAAATCAATCAAGGGTATCCTTCTATCTCAATTATAGATGCACACACTAGAATCCCACCCATTAGAGGATTGGATACATAATTTTTTTTGGGTCAACAGTCCTTCTTACCCATCAAAATAATAAGGGAAACCTTCAAAAATACCCATTATAGCACTAAAATATATAAATAAAGAGCCTGGGATTCTTGATACTTCACTAGGGGGATCACATGATGATCCCATTTGTATTAATTATTTAGATTAAGGACCTACCCATCTAATTTATACATAAATATAAGAGGTTGCTACTATGGTTAACTCAACCACCCTCACACAAGAGATATCTTCCACTCTTAAGAAAGTAACTATCTATTACAAGAGGGAGCTAAGTGATCACCTCCCTCCACAATGTCTAGCTATTGAGGCACTATCAATAGAATGACCATTAGGAGAGGTAGATGGAGGTGAATCCATAGATGAGGAGGAGAAGCTTCAAAGGGATAAAGTTTTGAGCCTCCAAGACACCAAGGGAAAAATCACCACTACATGGAGAACAATCAGGTGAGAATGTAGCCCTTTTTATTTATACTCCTCCCATTACATCTTTTATTTCTCCTTTGACTATTAGTTCATTTAATTTCATGTCCCTTAAACCTAGTGGTCCCCCTCTCCTTTTGGTGCCCAAGGTAGAGGTTATTTCCTCTCAGCCTAATGTCCAACCATCTCTATTTACTCCAAAGGTAGAGGATGCTTACTCTTTACCTATTATTTATACTCCCCAAATAATTCCACCTCTTTCAAATGTGGATTTTGTGTCCATTATTTATGTTTCTACCATGATTACTTTCACCACTATCCCAACACCCCTAAAAACTAAAATGAAGGCAACCAATAAATCTAGAGGAGTAGTGGTAAGCACACAACTACATGTATCATCTGTTAAATTGGGTTTACTAGTGCCTTCTCCTAGTTCTTATTAAGACATTATTGTGGTAACATTGAATAAGGGTGTAAAGAAGAAACCAATATATACAGTTTACCAACTGCTTCAATATAGTGGTGTGGACTGGTCTAAGATAATCTGGCCTTCCCTTATTGGTCCGCTACTTCAAGAGGTCTTGAAGTAATACTCATGAGAGATGTTAGGTGAGACTACACTTTAAGACACTCAACCAATAAACACAACCCAATTGGTCCTCCCATAATGGGCAATTGATATGCAATCAGAGGCTTCTCAACAACCTAATCCTATAATTATAGAGTTACCCATAGTGATTTCCATATTTGACAAATCTATAAGGAGTGTACAAAGGGTAAATAAGAGGAAACTAGAATATGAGGATGGAAGGGGGGTATTTTTGGAATAAAGAAAAGAATTATTCACCTTATCTAAGAGGAATAGTAAAAAATTGGGGCAGTCCTGCTACATTGAAGATTTTAAAAAACCCACAAAGATGCATTGGTCAAGATTCATGAGGGAATCAAAATGGATAAGAAATAACTTGGGTAGGAATTAAAATAAATAAATGAATAACAACAAACAATGCATGTTCCCATATATATAGAAACAAATGTGTAGATTGCAACATCAAGATTAAATAATATCCTAGAGGCCATTATTGTAATGAGGGTTGATTTAGCACCTCAAATAGTTGAAATTGAGAAATTGTTTAATTCTTTGAAATGATATGAGAATAAATTAAATTTACTCATTATTTGCACAACTAATAAGGCATATGTCCACATTAATTTGATGGCACCATTGGAGGCTAAAAATTCCCTCAACTTGCTAGTCATTAAGACACAAGAAGCTAGAGAGTGGGTTGCAATAGATAATTTAATAATGCCCAAGTATGCAGAGCACAAGAGCCTAATTTTGTAGATTCTAGATGAATTAAAGCTATTTTAGGAAAGTGACTCCATGAACATTCTTACAAACAAAGCTAATTTTGATCAACTTCTTCAATAGGCTTTAGCCAACTTCAAGCTTAACTTACAAGGATTTATATTAGAAAAAACATAATTTAAGTTGAATTTTACAAGGAAAAAGGTCACTGAGGTAAAATTATTCAAAATTAACTTTAGAAATACTAAAGCTGAACATGCACAGCGTATGGAACAATTCCATAGAGTGCACAGACCTTCATTGTTGAACATAGATATTATTAGGTACTCACATGATATTGGAAAAAAGTAATTTTAAGTGTTAGAATCTAAGAAGGTTGGAACTTCAACTTCGCTACCACTTCAATGCCTCCAATAATAATTAGTGACATGTAATCATCCAAAAAGTCATAGTCAAAGGCTAATTTTTTATACAATCATATGTGTAAGATTAATCTTTACAATTATAGTTTACTTACACTTGGTAAAAGTTGTATAAATTATTTTTAAGAATGCACATGTTACACTGCATTATACAGACTAGATTATTTTGACATAGTTGTAATTAATTATAAGCATGCACACATGTAGTTTTGATACTAAAAATAGAATTAAGGTTTTAATGGTGGACTGTAACTAAGAGTTTACGTGGGATTGGAGGATGAGGCGACCCCTCCCCAAGTCTATATATTCATGTAATTATACATTCCAAAAGGTTAATTTTTTTAATCAATATAGGAATAAATTTGTTTGATTGTCATGCAACTATGTCAATGTTATTTCCTTATATATTTGTGTAATTGACATTTTATTTTATTTGTTTTATTATTTTAGTAATTTTAAGTGTGAAAAATCTATGGATAATTTTTTTTGTTATCATTTATGTATGTTAATTATAGATGTGTAAAAGATATTGAAAATTTAGTAGATATCATTTATTTTAAGCAATTGGTTAAATTGTGTTAATAATTTGAATGTGTAGGAGTTTTTTCCCTATGGTATAGTCTTCTAGGTGTGTGTCCTAGCTTCCTTAGATATATTTATGGTCTGAGATGTAATGTCCTAACTATGGGTGCACAGTAGAAAATATAAAAGGAGTAACCTTTAGTTGATACCATTAAGTTTTATATACCATTTACCATAGATTATCTAACTGTGTTTTCCTGTGAGTATGTAGCAACTAAAGACAACAAGTATTAGTCCTAGAAACACTTATACACAAATGAATCAACCTAAGAAGTAACCCCTTGAGACCATAGAACATTTCTTTAACCCTTCCCTCATTTTGAAGTTTATTTGATTGAGACCTACCCATTCTAGAATATATTCAATCCATCCATCCAACTTACTTAGGTTCACATTATTTAAGAGGAAGAATATAAAATTGGGGTAGTCCCCCTACATTGAGGATTTAAACTCCTATTTTGAAACCCACAAAGATGCACTGGTGGAGATTCATGAGGGAATTGAAATGGCTAGGAAAAACTTTGAGAAAGAATTAGAACAAATAAGGGAACAATAAAAAATGGTGCATATTCTCATACAGATAAAAATAAATATACAAAATACAACATCAATATTGTATAATATCTTGGAGGCCATTTCTACTATAATCACCTAAAAGTGGTAATTGGATTATAAGAGTGTCACTTTAGTTACACTATTCTTAGCTTAGCCCTAGACCTATTACAAAGTCTTAGACCCACTTTTATAGTCATTATGTAGACCATAGTCACCTACAGTCAACCAAAACATGATCTCAAAACTATCCTTTCAAATCCAAATCTAACTTACTTAACATTATACCAAGTGGACATTAGCACCACATTTGGGACACTACAAACACATGGCACTAGTTTCCCTAACTAGGTGTTACTATCTTTATCCCTAGCTATTCCCAATGGATACTTTTTCAAATATGTACCCCTCTTAAGGTCAACATAATCATATTTTATTATCTACACAAGCTACAAAACCCTATAAATACAAGTCTAATTGACATCTATTTACTAGATGGAAAATAGATGCAAAAAAACATTCAAACCAAAGATAAGTTGATAAAAAATAAGTTATTTAATACCTATTCTTCCCTAATTTTGCATACTACCATTTATAGCATCCCTATGCTAATTTTCATATATTTCAAAGCTCAAGAAAATTCAAGGTATCCATGTCCACTCTCATTCTAGCATTCACTTACACTTGCATCAAACACTCACTAGGAGAACTACATCAGGCTTGATCCCTCTTCGAAGTATTGGTATGTAGGAAACTCTCTTCATAGTGGGGTGTTAAGGATGTCCAACCTATCTTAATAATGAACACATAATTATTGATCATGCCATATTTTCAAGGAGGATTAAGGTTTGCACATTAAATCAAGTTTTCTAGATATAACATAGAGCTCTAAGTTTTGTATGCATAAGAACATAACCTAAAAACATACGTGTAACTGATCCCAAAAAATAAGAATAGCCCCAAAAAGGAGACACTACCATAAATTAGATGACACTACACAAACATGGTGCTACTATCCATATAAAGAACTAATATCTAGTGAGTAGAAAGACATCATAATCCTATTGACAACACTTATAACTATTTAGAACTCAAATTTTAGAACCTAGATCATCTTCAATAGTCACTTTTCAAATAAGTTTATATTTATGCCTATTTATTGATATTTTTAGAAAGTCAAATAATGTCAAATGTTATAACAAATTATTTATTAATTACTAAAATTTATTTAACTAATTTAGACATCTCAAAAATTTAATCTAAAAATAGGATTTACACTTGTAAAACCCTAAAAGGTTAAATCATTATGTGAACTTATCTTACTTCGAATATTGCTTCAAACCCTATCTTGTAGTAGTCCAAATTTTGTGCAATAAATTTAGGGTTGCCTGCTTTTGATTTTTCTTAGACATCCTATCTAAATTAAATTAATGTAATGTTAGGGTTTTAATTTATTTTACATATAATTTAAATTAGGATAAATAAACCCTAGATTCAAAAAACCTAACCCTAGACACACTTAGGGTTTGTATCCTTTTCTATCTATACTAATATTTTAATTCTAAAATTATCATATTTTCTACTATATTTAAATTTTGAAATATTTTCATAGATTCCTATTCTTGAAAGGTTCAAAATATACATAACTTGTTTTCCTACATTTCAACCTATAATGGTAGAATTTAACAATAGATTTGATGAAATCGATAAGAAATAATTACAAGACTTTGTGTCCAAATATAAGGATATACAAGATGATTTCATAAATATCCTTCAAGAGGAACTCAAAAAGATAAACAATGGTCAATCTTCAACCCATCTAGTTAACAATGTTGTTACACCTCCAATGAGGCCCACTCAGCCAACTGAAATAACACAACCCTAGATTGTTATTGAAAAATCAATGATAGATATACCACTTGTGGTAAGTTCCCCAAATCTAGATGTACAATCCCTTATGCATGAGGTTATCACTCTACAATCTAAGGTTTTACATCTAGAAAAGGGAGTATCTAGGCCATCACATGTTTTGGATTCCAACATTTTCTTTCATACACCTTTAGCACATCACATAGCAATAACTCCTTTTCCATCTAGTTTCATGGTAGTCAAGCTCACATTATATGATGTCAAGGGTGACCCAGAGCATCACCTCAAATCCTTTCACATAGCCTGCTTAGACTATGTGTCCAATGATTGGCTTTTTATAGAGCTATTTCCATGCAATCTCAAGGATTATGCCCTACAGTGGTTCTATTATTTTAAAAATCAATCTATCACAACATTTGATTCTTTCACCAACATGTTCTTAGCATAATTATCTATCAACATCAGTGATAAGATATCATATGCACAAGTGGCATAGCTAAAGCAAAATTCAAATGAGCCCATCACCGATTATGTCTTATGATATAAAATAATATTATCCAAATTGACTAGCCTCATAGTGTACAAAGAGATTCAATATATACTTAGACAAAGTCTATTACCAGCATTGCACGAAGCTAACTTATTTAATAAGTTTCCCACATTTACTGATATGAGCCACATAATTAAGGAAAAAGAGGTTAAGATCTTAGCAATGGGTAAAATCAAGTATATAAATAGATCATAATAAAATATTAAGAGTTCAAAAAAACCTCCATATAAGGTAAGGGCCATAGAAAAAAATGATCAAAAGGCCATAATTAGTGCAGCTTCTGAGCCTTCTCCCAAATTGGTTTAATCTGCTTCTCAGCACAGAGTCTTCACTAATATTCTAGAGTCACCATCATGAGTTATATAACAACTTGTGTAATGCAATTTCATATCTCTCCCTCCCATTAAATAGGTTGAAACAACATGAATTATGAAAAAGAGTTACGACTCAAATGCATTCTATGAGTATCACAGGGTACAAGGCCACATGACAAATAGATGCTTTATCTTAAAACATAAAATACAATATATCATTAAGGCTAACATTATTGATGTGGGCACACATAGAGAGACACCATAATAATAAAAACTAGAGGTAAAGGTAGTAAATATATTTTTAGATCTATTCCCAAAGCATACAACTAATGTCATAGGGGACACATCAGGTGTTCACTATACATACCAAACACATCCAACACCAGATTCGTATCACACAATTACAAAAGAGACACATCCAATACATAATATTATTAGCATATATCACACTACAGTGCCATCTAGACCACTCATTAAAATTTTTAGAGTAGGATATTGTGGATGATGACACAAATTTACATGCACTCCTCATACAAGCATATATAAACAACTATCATATTCATAGTGTTATTATTAACAATGGGTCAATCATAAGCACATGCACCATGCCATTCTTATAACACTTTGGATACATAGAGTGGGATATATTACCCATATACAAATTCATTAGTGGTTTTAGTGGCCATGTTCAAATTTCCATTAGGGAGATTGTGATTTCATTATAGGTTGGACTAACACATAGAGCCACTCAGTTCCTAGTAGTACCTAATGCAAGTGTATTCCATATATTATTGGGTAGGCCATGGTTATAGTAGTTATGAGCCATCCCATATATAATACACTAATGTTTAAAGTATATACATGTTAATCAGGTGGTTAAGGTCAAGGATGACCCATATGAGTATCCTCTACCCATCCCACATGCAGTTCTATTAAATTTCCAGCTATAGTTCTAACACAGACACCAATTATAGTTTTAGTACTACTAATAAATGTTTCATGGTTATAGATTATAACAAATATTAAAGATACTATGCATATATCACAATTTTTGAGAGAGTCATTAGAGCAGGCCATGTTTACTCCTATAATCTCTACACACACATACTCTCCCACAAAGACCATTACAAGAGAGACCATTACATCATAGATTCTAGAGGAACTTTCTCTACTCAGTTCACACTGAGATAAATTATATTTGGGTCTCAGGGTTCTCAACACATGCAACCTACATTACTTATAGCTTCTACTTATACTATATGGGTCCCTAAGACCCCTATATTTTATAGGGTATCATAGTCAGTGACACAACATCATAACATCACTACTCAAATAGCTTCAAATTTAGATTATATAACACAGTCGATTACAGGATCACATTTTCCCTTTCACACCACATGCACAATCATAGTTCCACTCTTCAACATAGGTCATAATGATATTGAGTCTCCCATGAGACTCATTGGTTAGTATGGTTCCTACCCTTGTACATACTTCTACTCCCTTGATCATGGCTTACTTTCAATTGATTATACATAGATTATACTCAAAAAATACAAAAATAATATAATATTTTAAAATATAAAAACATTCAAATATTTCAAAAACAAAACTTTTACAAATTATATGCATTGTTATGTTTACATTTCTAATACTGCCAAATATTGCATATTTCTAGCTATCCTAATATAGTTAGTTTTTATCATATACATATGCTTCACTTGTTCTTTTCAAGTGCTTAAAGATTATAGATAGGACTCCAATCCAATACACCGATCTAGACCAGCTATAATCTACTCATTAGGGGCATTTACATCTATCAATGTTTATACATTGGTACATTTGACCAATTGGGGGCATTTCATACATAGTTGTTATAACTAGGTTCTATCTCACATACTATACATTCTAGTTACAAATTGATTTATCTTGATATTGATCATTGTTATTTATTGCTTAGATTTTAATGACTGTCACTAGTTATATTCAGTATATATGCATCCTAAAATTTACATAGATTTGTACTACACATTTATACATGCTTTCATTTCTAGTTTTATTAGATTAGACTTGATTGTGTTTATTATGATTATTACATATTTGAGGGTATTTGAATATGCCATTGTTATTTATCTCTATACCACATCTCTATTTTTATGCCTTGGATATGTGCCCATGTCCCTTATGTGTGCTCTTTCCTATTTCTATATGTAAATATTTGAATGTGCCCTTCTATGCAGTTCTAAGCCAAATTGTTTGTTTCTTGCATATGTGGACATTTGAACATGTCCTTGTATGTCTTCATTCTCAAATTTATTGACATGTTCCCATGTCCCTTGTATTATGGTCCCTTTGCCTATCTTTTATGTGCCTCATGTTATTGTATGTATGCTTCTCTATATTCTTATACACCATGACACTTGTATTTATTTATTTATTACACACACACACACACACACACACACACACACACACACACACACACACACACACACACACACACACACACACACACACACACACACCATGTTTTGATGCCATGAGGGATCTCATGCATCTACCCTTCCTAATTGGGTGTCGTGATGGACATCATCGCCCATCCCCCTAGGTAGTACTCAAATTTTCTATTATATATTGATTACATCTATCTTGACACCTTTGTGCAATGATAAATTACAACATACATCTTACATTACTTATTTATGCTCAAATTAATTTATATTATGATGTTATGTTCTTAAATTATATTGGAATATTATACACATGCTTCGGCTAACACATTTTGTAGATCTAATTCTTTATAGAGAAGTTATTACATAGATTTAAAAAATACCCTAAAAAGAGGGGGCATGCATAGGGTATATCATAGAGATCAAGCTTTTACATTACTATTCATAGATACATTTAAAATTACAGGCTTAGTTTTAGAGATCAAACTCAAGGCAAACACAAAATAGAGTAGATACTTAGAAGTCAGTTGAGATCACTTAGAAATTAGACCAAGTAGACATTAACACCTAGATTGGGATAATGGCACCATAAGGTGATACTATCCACTAAAGGGCATTATTGTTTAGTAGTCATTGATTCAGGATAGTCTATATTAAATAGACCAATACACCAAGTAATTACAAATTTGCATAGATATAGTCACAAGTTTGACAATTATGTTTATATTTTTCTTAGATACATTCATTTCAACTTAGATTAATACAAGTTTTTTAGATTTAGGGGCATCATACATGATGTGATCACTCCCACATTTAGTTCAGTTACATAGATTTAACTATTACATAATCAATTCAAATTTAGTATACTCAAATACTAGATTTGGGGCATGTGCATGACACATAGATTATATATACTTAGATACACATAAGTTGATCAAATAAAATGATAAAATTCATGTCATTATCTACACTATATACACTTGTTATCATATTTCATATTTATCACCAAATTCATGCCTTACTCCATCTATAGTGGATGGAATTCCCAAGTGGCATATAACTACTTAATATACCTGAGTGGCTATGGAGTTGACATACATAGTTATATTTTCTTAGTTATATACTTTCATAACTTTGCATTTTTTAGTTATATATGCATCTAATTCATACATGTGGGCAATGATGGAGTCATGGCCTAATTGAGTTCTTAAACCACCCACATGTGAGGGTTAGACACACTTACAATCTTATCCAATCTATTCATAGAGATCAAGATCCACCAAATAGGGATGGGTAATGATGGATTCAAAATCAAATTGAGTTATTAAGCCACCCATATGAAGATTGAGTAAAAACAAAAACCTATCCCAAGATATTCAATGATATGATCACTATGTACACTCACACACACAAGTTGTCGCCAGGTTCATGAATATTTTTGCATACCTAATAAGGTGTATTCATTTCTTTTCTTTCTCTTTACTTATCTTTACTTAGTTACATTACTTTAGCATAGTCTTTTTCTTTTGATCATCTCTTAATTAAAGACAAGTTTTTACATATTTCATTGCAAGACATTGCTTTGGATCATGTTCCACATACATAGGCCCATATTTGCATATTCAAATTTAGCTACATAGGATTCACTTCCAAGATAAGTTGAGGTATGCTCCTTTTTCCTTTATACAAGTCATTTCACTTTGTTTCATTACTAACATAAAGGAGGGGAAAATTTAATCACCTAAAAGTGGTAATTAGATGCTAAGAGTGTCATTTGAGTTACCCTATTCCTAAATTATCTGTAGACCCATTATAGAGTCTTAGACACACTTTTCTAGTCATTATGCAGACCATAGTCACCTATATTTAGCTAAAACATAGTCATAGAACTATCCTCTCAAATCCTAATCCAACTTACTCAATAGTATACTAAGTGGACATTAACACTAAATTTAGGGCACTACAGTCACATGGAGCTAGTGTCCCAATTGGGTGCTACTATCCTTAGCCCTAGTTCTCCCCAACGGATACTTTTTCAAATGTGTACCTCTCCTAAGGTTGGGATAAGCATATTTTCTTATCCAAAAAAGGTATATAACCCTATAAATACAAGTCTAATTTACATCTATCCACTAGATGTAAAACAAATGCAAAAGCATATTCAAACCAAAGCCATGTTGAGAAAAATAAAGGTATTTGATCCCTATTCTACCCTACTTATTCATACTACCATCTACAATATCCCTATGCCTAGTTTTAAAAGATTTCAAATCTTAAGAAAATTTAAGGAATCTAAGTCCACTCTCACTCTAACATTTACTTGCACTCACATCAAGAACTATGTGTGAGAACTACATCGGGCTTGTTCCCTGTTTGGAGTATTGGTATGTAGGTAAATATCTTAGTAGTGGGGTGTTGAGGATGTCCAACCTATCTTATTAATTAACATAATTATTATTCATGACATACTTATAACATAATTAGGAATAGGGTTTGCACATTAAATCAAGTTTTTTAGGCACAAAATAGAGCTCTAGGTTTTATGCACATAGGAACAAGACCTTAAAACATAGGTATAGGTGCTCCCAAAAAATAGGAATAATCCTAAAAAGGAGAAATTACCTCCACCTAGAGGACACTACACAAATATGACACTACTTTCCATATAGGGCACTACTATCCACTAAGTAGATAGACACCAAAATCACATTGATGATGCTCAGAATTGTCCATAACTCAACTTTCAGAACGCAGATTATCCATGACAATCACTTTTCAGATAGGTTTATATTTATGCTTGTTTATTGATATTTTTAAAAATTCAATAATGTAAAATTTTATAACAAATTAACACTTAATTATTTCAATTTATTTAACTAATTTAAACATTTAAACCCTTTAATCTAAACATAGGATTTACACTTGTAAAACCCTAAAAGGATAAATCAGCTACAAGGAGGGCTGATTTAGCACCTCAAATAGTTGAAAATATCAAATTGTTTAATTATTTAAAATAAAATAAAAATAATTTGAAGATCCTAATTTTTTACACAACTAATAAGGCATATGGTCGCCTTAATTTGATGGCACCATTGTAGGCTATAAATTCCCTCAACTTGGTAGTCATTAGGACCTAAGAATCTAGAGGGTGGGTTACAACATCTAAGGCAATAATGACCAAATATATAGAGAAAGAGAGCCACATTTTACAAATTCTATAGGAATTAAAGCTCTCACAGGTAAGGGACTCCATAAATAGGCTTATAAGCAAAGCCAATTTTGATCAAGTTCTTTAAAAGGCTTTAACCAATTTCAGGCATAACTTACAAGGATTGACATTGGAAGAAATAGAATCCAAGTTGAATTTTGAAAGGAAAAAGGTCATTGAGGTAGAAATATTTAGGATTAACTTCAAAAATAGTAAATTTGAACATGTATGGCATATGAAATAGGTCAACATGGTGCATAAACCTCAATTATTAAACATGGATATTATTAGGTATAAAAATGATATTGGTAACAATTCATTTCAAATGTTGTAATCTAAGAATAAGGATGAAGCTTCAATTTCCACTACCACTTCGACACCTCCGACAAGTAGCACCATGCAATCACCCAACAAGCTTTAGTCAAAGGCTAATTTTGTATACAGTCATGAATGTAAGATTAATATTTATAATTATAGATTACTTACACTTGGTACATAAATGTGAAAGGTGCCTAAACTATTTATAAGCATGCACATGATTCATTGCATTATATAAGCTAGCTTATTTTGACATAGTTGTAGTTAACTGTAAGTACACACACATGTAGTTTTGATATTAAAAATAAAACTAAGGTTTTAATGGTGTAATGTAACTAAGATTTTTCATGGACTTGGAAGATGAGGTGAACCCTCCCCAAGTCTGTATATTCATGTAATCATACATTTCAAAAGGTCAAAATTTTATCAATACTGAAATAAATTAGTTTGATTATCATGCAACTATGTCAATGTTCTTTCCTTCATCTCTGTGTAACTAAGGTTTTGTTTTCTTGGTTTTATTTTATTCAATAATTTAAAGTGTTTAAAAGATATGGATAATTCTTGTTGCTATCATTGATGTATGATAATGCTAGATGTGCAAAGGCAATTAAAAAGTTAGTAGATATCATTGATTTTAAGCAATTGGTTAAACTATGCTAATATTATGAAGTGTGCATGAGTGTTTTAACTCTAGTATAGTCTTCTAAATATGTGCCATAACTACCCTAGATATCTTTCTAGTCTGAGCTATAATCTCCTAACTAAGGGTGTGCAATAAAAACTCTAAAAAGATTAACCTTCAGTTTAGAGCATTAAGTTTCCTATACCATTTGCCCTAGACTACCTAATTGTGTTTAAATGTGAGTGTACAACATCTACAAACAATAAACATTAGTTTTATAAACATTGTCCACAAAAGAACCAACCTAGGGAGTAACCCCTTGAGACTATAGAAAATTATTTTATACTTTACCCTTCCCTTATTTTGAAGTTTATTTGATTGAGACCTAACCACTGTTGAATAGATTCTATCATTCCATCCAACTCACTTAGTTTTTTATTTCTTTACTAGGATTCATTTCACTATAACTATACCTAGTTAACAATATGTATGCTCAACCTACTATTCCACCACAAGGTTTTTTAATCCATACTTGCAACTCATGCCTTGGAATGGATTTTATCTCCATTGAGATCCTAAAATGTTAGAGGCTACCTCTTTAAATATGGGAATATGCACAAGACCCACATTAACACCTACCAAATCACACTAGATGTGATCCACATGGTTCTAACTTCTTCATGAAAGAAATTCAACCCAAAAATATGATTTAAATAAGAATGTTAGTACAATATTTCTACCCATGATTATAGTGACAAAATCTAATAACCAAGCCTTGTTAATTCAAAACATCAAGGATCTTAAAGTTAGATTTATTAAAAATGCCATTACTTTGAAAGTATATTACACAAACAAAAAAGGTTCATCAATAATGAGAAGTGTGAAGATAACATATGACATGGTATCCATAATCATATAATACAATTTATCTATTAAAATCCATGAAAGTATACTTAGATAACCTCCATAAAATCAAAAGAGGTAAAACTATCCATCACTTATGTCATGGTTCACTACTCTTAGTATTAGCTATGTAATTTACACATATTATTCTTGGACATGAGGGATTAGTATAATGGAACTTATATTCACCCATATGAGCCTAAATAATAATTTTAATGAAAGGTATCCCTATAGTGAATAAGGTAGGAAATTTTATTCAATGGGAAAACATGATTAGGTAGATGATAATAGGTAGATACCATTTTTTACCCTTAAAATAGATATATATTAGGGTTATCTAGATTATTAAAGTGGTATATAGAAATGAAATGGATCAAGGGTGATAATTAGATCTATAGTTGTCCAATTAGATGGTAAACTTATATATAAGAATAACTATTATATATACATTGAATTTATTATATTGATATAGTCTAAATATTGAAGGTATAACTATGCAATATATAGAAATTACAAATAAGTGAAGTACTTAGTTTGTTCCATTAGTAATGTAGTTTTGAATTTGGAACAAGCTAAAAGTAGGTGGGAAATAGATTCTAGATCAATCTTCAAATTCTAGATTTGACACCTATAGATCTCTATATAATAACATTAGCTTGGGATGTGTTGATGCACTTAAATGTATCAGTAGGTTCATATAGTATTTAAGAAACACTTATCACTTTTGGATCTAAATAATCCATTGCATGAGTTGCTAGTTGTGATCTTACTGAGATCTATGATGGAGTAGTAGCCAAGTTAAATAATGTTTTCACAAAATGAACATGTAAATAGTTGTTGGGAGCAACTGTGGTCCTAAAAATTTGTGAAGATGAAAGTAATCTAAACTAAATACAATTAATTATGTCCAAACCTTGTAGACACTATAAATCCATACACTTATGATTCTGATTGTTGAAGTACCCCTAGACCCTCTTAGGACCAACATAAACATATCATGCCTAAAAAAACCAATCTACTCTTAGCTACACCTAACTGAGTAACCCTAACCTTTAAGACCCTATCCTTGGGGACCCTAATCATTGATAATTAGGATGACCAATGGTGATCAGCCTTGAGAACCCCAAACCATCGATGATCACCTTTTTACCAAGAGCATGCAAGTTCTATTGACCCTTTTCTAAATATAACTTGTCTAATTTGTGTTGTGAGCCTTTGCATGCATGAATTATATTTATATGACCCAGTTGTAACTTCACTTCCACCTCTTACTTGTATTTATAAGAGAGATGTTAATCACATACTATACTGAGAGGAGAGGGTGAATCAATATATTATATATCTTTTAAATATTTTACTTAAGCTGATTTCTTTTCTTTAACCACTTAATCATACATATAAGATATGCAATAAAATTGAAATAATAACATGCACCACACAAGAAATAGAGAGACACTAGATTTTTACATGGAAACCCAAGGTGGGAAAAACCATGAAGAACAATCTTAAGTATATGAATGAGCACCAACTCAAATTACAAAGTTTACAAGAACCAGCTTGTAGGAGCACCAACATAACAACTATTTGTGATCACCAATCCATAGGAGCACCAACCCCTCTTGTGTATAAAACACAACTATCTCTCAATGTTGCTTACTCAACAAATGATAGAACTCTACAATATCTCTTTCTATTCTCTCCTCTTTTTATATATAAAAATATTAAAAGCCATGCACTCTCTTGCATATTACAAATGGCTTCTCAAGCCTTTATTTATAGCTTTCCAAAAGTCCTTTGGCATTCACCCTTTGTGACCCTTCACTCCTCATGGAAAATGATACAAAACTTACATGACCCTTCAAATCTTTTCATTTGAAAAGTCACATGGTGACCCTTCATGAGAAAATACATCCTTTCCCTTTTTGTGTTTATCTTGGTGACCTTTCAAACTACTTAAGGTGACTATTCATGGTAAAATTCACACTTCCTCTTTTATCTTCACTTGGTGACCCTTCAAATTACTCAAGGCGACCTTTCATGGAAAAATGTGTCCTTTCCCTCTTTTGTCTTTTCCTCGTGACTCTTTGACTTCCTCATGGGCCTTCTTTTTGACTTTATGCAACCAAAAATATATTCATTAATATTAAATAAATATCAACATATTTAACCAAAATATGAACATTAAAAACACCTTTAGACAATAAATACTACGGGGCTTTTATCACAAATAATGATAGACCATTGACATCAATGTCAATGTTTCCAATAATCTCCCCCTTTGTCATTAATGACAACCTCAAACTAGAATTGCCACATCCTAAATCCTGTACTGCACATGCCAACCTACACATATTGTCATCTAAAAAACATACAGTAACTCCCCCTTATTGGAGCATCTTGTACCTATTTTGGTACCTATTCCTATTTTTCTCCCCCTTTGACATCAATGTCAAAGGGTCTATCCTAAAGCTAACACTTAGCTCCCCCACAACTGATAATGATCCTCAATGGCAGGAAGTAAAATAAATTACTCCCAACTTCTCTCATAGATACTCAAATGTGTCTTTTGGTAGTGCCTTTGTGAAAATATCTACAATCTATTCTATAGTACTGAAATATTCCATTTTAACCTATTAATCTACCATATGCTCTCTCAAAAAGTGATATTTGATAGGAATATGTTTTGTTCTTGAATGCATCATTGGATTCTTAGAAATATTAATAGCTCTTATGTTGTTACAAAAATAGAAATAAATTCATCATATTTTACCTTGATGTCTTCTAAAGTTTGCCTCATTCAAAGCACTTAAGTACAACACAACACCACTGTAATATATTCTACTTCACCTGTAGAAAGTGATACTAAGTTCTATTTATTGCTTATCCAAGATACTAATCTATCACTGAGAAAGAAAGCTCCTCCACTTGTACTCTTTCTGTCATCTAAACAACCTGCCCAATCTAAATCTATATAAGTAACCAAAGTGAAATCTCTACTTGTGGGATACCATAATCCACAATCCAATGTCTCCTTGACATATCTAAATATTATTTTCACCAACTAAACATGACTCTCATTCAAAGCTAACTAATATCTTGAAACCATGCCTACTACATGCATGATGTACGACCTTGATTTTGTCAAATATAAAAGACTACCAATCATATATCTATACAAAGATTGATCTATAACAGGTGAATCTTCATCCTTACCTTATTTTTTGTATACATTGGTATGCCAACTAGTGCACAATCCTCAAAAACAAAATTTTTCAACATCTCCTTGATATATTTATTTTGAGATACAAAAATTCCTTTTTTTGACTGAAATATTTGCAACCCTAAGAAAAATGACAATTCTTCAAGCATAGACATCTCAAATTCTTTTTGCATATTATCAAAAAATTATTTTATCATCTTTTATATGTTTCCTCCAAATATTATGTCATCAACATATACCACAATAATCAATTGATGCCCACCTTTTATTTTTATGTAGAGATTGCTATCAACAAAACCTCTCTTAAAACCTTGATCTTGCAGGTACTTATTAAGTCTTGTATACAAGGCTCTGGGATCTTGTTTCAATCCATACAATGATTTATTTAATCTGTATACATGGCTAATATCATTTAAGGTAATAAATCCCTTAGGCTGCTCAATATAGACCTCCTCTTATAGATTCCCATTCAGGAAGGTAGACTTGACATCCATCTAAAACACTTTGAAATTATTAAAAACTACATATGAAATAAACATTCTAATAGCCTCTAGCCTTTCCACTGGTGAAAAATTTTCTTCAAAATCTATACCCTCAATCCAAACATATCCTTTGCATACTATCCTTGATTTATTCTTGTTAACTTCACCATCTTCATTCAACTTATTTTTATATACCCATTTTTTTCCTATCACATTTTGATCTTTTAATCTAGGCACTAATTACCAAGTACCATTATTTTCTATCTAATATAATTATTCATCCATTGCCTTAACCTAATACTCATCATGTCTAGCTTATAAAAAAGTTTTAGGATGAATTTTGGATAACAAAGAAAAATTAACTTGCTCAGATTCACTTACCATCATCCTTCTAGTGAGAACTCTTTCATTTATGTTCTTGATGATGTCACTCTTATTATATTTATATGAACATGTTTATATGGGATCTTTGTGTCCTTTTTCTCCTTTTCATCTTCATCTAATTCTTTAAAATATTATTCTTCAATAATTTTAAGAGTGTCTGCTAGATCACTGGTTCTTTATGCTACATCTTCATCTATCCTGACACTTGTACTTTAAAAAATTTTCTTGGTTATTTCTTTATAATATTTATAAGCTTTACTTTTACTATAATATCTAAGAAATATACCTTCATCTATTATAAATTCAAACTTACTCAATTTTTTATTGGTTCTCTTTATAAAGCATTTGCTGCCAAAAACTTTGAAGTAATCAACTGTAGCTGGTTTATCTTTCCATAGCTCATAAGGAATCTTGTCACTATTAACTCTCAACAATTCTCTATTATGAATATGCACTATTTAACCTACTATCTCTCTCCAATATTTATCTAGTATCTTGGATTCATTTAGAATTGTCCTTACCATCTCTTGAACTATTATATTTTTCCACTCAACTACTCCATTTTGATGTGGAGTTCTAGCTGTTGAAGAATGTCTCTTTATCCCATGGTCTTCACAATACTCGATAAACTCATCTAACATGAATTTTCCTCCTTGATCTGATCTCAAGCACTTAAAATTAGTTTCATTCTCAACAAAAGCCTTTAATGCTTTGAAGTGCGTAAAAGCTTCTAATTTTTTATTCAAAAACATCACCCAAGTCATATATATAAAATCATCAATAAGCAACATGAAATATTTCTCACCTTAAGTACTTTGAGTTCTCATAGGTCCACACAAATAAGTGTGAATAAGCTCTAACATCTGAGTGTTTGAGTATTCTTTTATTTTAAACCACCTTCTGATCTACTTCCCATGTTGACATGTTTCACAAAGCATATTGGAGGGCTTTGTAATATTTGAAAGATCTCTAACTACTTACTTCTTAATGATGTTGAAAATATTATCAAAATTTGTGTTCCATTCTCCTATGCCATAACCAACTTTCCTCAATCTGGCTCAAACAACATTTTTGACCTTTGATATCTGATAACATATACAAATTGTTCCCTATCCTTTGAGCATATATAATCAACATATCTGAATATTTTCTCCTAATTTCATAAGCTTATACATAAAACTTTAGTGTGTATCCCTAATCACATATTTGACTTATACTCAATAGATTATGCTTAAGACCTTCTACATATAAAATATTTTTAGTCTTAGTTCTACCATTATCCAAACTTAATATGCCTTTTTTGGCTATTCTAGCAGTGGTATTGTCTTCAAATTTCACTATGCCACCATTGATATTTTTTATAGGTATGAACTTACTCTTGTATCTTGTCATTTGCCTCAAACATTTGATGTCAATGAACCCTGGATTTTCTTCATTTCTTGCATGCAAAGTTGTCTAAACTAACATAGACTTTTCAAGTTGTTTCTTCTACCATTAACTTGTCTGAACTTTCTTCTTGATGAATGGAACCTTAAAACTTTGGTCCTTCTATATTAACTCAAACATGATTCTATAATACTAGGCTATGTGTCTAAAATTATTGTACTTGTAACATATTATGTCCTCTTCATCAAAGCCTGACAGAGGAGCAAAAGATTTATGGCTTCTTCTTGACTTTGCATGAGTTTCCTTCTTATTTTTGAAAATTTTAGCTCTTTTTTGACATTATATTTTCTTATGACCATAACCATTACAATAAAAACAATAACCATAAAAATATAACTTGTTTTGATTTATGTATCTTTGACCTGATTATCTTTTGTAACTATGTTCCTTCTAACCTTCTTTGTTTGAGATGTCCTCTGTATTCTTAACTTATTCCCTTTTTGTTTCTTCTTTTTTAAGAGATTCAACATAGATATTTTTATTTTCAAATCTAATACCTATTTTATCTGATATTGATTTTTGACTTTCTAATATCTTATTCAATATATTAGTGTTATTTTCAAATTTTGAATCATTGGTTGCTTTATTATTGACTACTTTATTTGTTTTCTCAAGATCTACTTTTAAAGAGGTAATTTCAAAAACATATCTTTCACATTCTTCACTTAATTTTTGTAATTGAATTATTAGATCTTCTTCAGTATTTGTGGTTTATTCAATGTGTGCTTGTAGATCTTCAATCATTTCATTTGACTCCTTTTTATTTTTCTCAATCTAGAGCTTCAATCTTCAATTATTCTTCTCAAGATCTTGTAATTCTTCTAAGGCACAAATGAGTTCTCCTTCCAGATTCACCTCAACTTCATTATGTTCTTATTGATAATTTATACTTTTTCTTATGGAGGCATCTTCATGTATGTTCATGAATAGAATCTCTTCTTCATCTGAGTCACTGACTCCACTGTCTTTGGCTGACTTAGTATCTTTAGAATATAAATTCTTCTTCTTGAATCCCTTCTTGATTTTGCCTTTGAAGTTGTTCTTGTATGTAGACTTTCCTTCTTCATTGTCACTATTATTCTTATCTAGGTACTTAGTTATAAAATGTCCAATCTTACCACATTTAAAATATTTAATTGGAAATTTTCCTTAATATTTACCTGTGCCCTTTTTCGGCTTGTAGATGAATATATCTCCATTGTCATCTTCCTCATCACTAGAGTTGTCACTTGATTCTTGAATTTTATCCTTGTATTTCTTTGATGTCTTGAAAGTATCTTCCCTCTTCAAGGGTTTTTCTTGTTTTATATGCATCTCATATGCCGTAATAATACCATGTAGTTCATCCATTTTTAGCTTGGCTAGATTCTTCATTTCCTTGATTTCTAAAATCTTTGCATCATATCATTTGGTAGAGATCTCAAAACCTTTTTTACCACCACTAATTCTTCTAAATTTTCTCCAAGGCCTTGAATTTTATTGAATATTTAATCAACTTGCCAAAGATAACTTGCTATGTTTTCTTCATCTTCCATCTTCAAAATCTCAAACTATGTTTAGAAAGCCTAAAGCTTAGCTTTCTGAACCTTTCCATCACTTTTATAAATATTCTTAAGCTTTACCCAAGTCTCATGAGAATATTTGCATTGCATAACTTTAAAAAATTCTAATTCACATAAAACAAATAAAATAACATTTAAAGCATTATCGTTATTTTCACTTGCCTTCTTTTCTGTTGGGGTATTTACAAGTGTCTGTAGTTCTTCATATTTCTCTACCACTACTTACCAAATGTAGAATCCAAGGGACATCAAGTAAGTCCTAATCCTTATGATCTAAAAGTCATAATTTTTCCCATCAAACAAAGGTGCCTTATTTGTATAAAAATCTTCATGTGATCTAGCCATCGTGCTTTCCCTAATTTACTTTTAAGGTGGTAAACTCTTTTCAAAAGAACTTGCTCTGATACCAATTGTTAAGCATGGAATATAATAAGAGGGGGGGGTGAATCAATATATTATATATCTTTTAAATCTTTTACTTAATCTGATTTCTTTTCCTTAACCACTTAATCA
This sequence comes from Torreya grandis, assembly GCA_037957365.1. NCBI lineage: Eukaryota > Viridiplantae > Streptophyta > Pinopsida > Cupressales > Taxaceae > Torreya > Torreya grandis. The sequence goes on along the minus strand of JARHVA010001662.1, from coordinate 1,080,033 downwards.
TACATACAATATATGCAATAAAATGGAAATAATAACATACACCACATAAGAGAGAGACACCAAATTTTTATGTGGAAACCCAATGTGAGAGAAACCATAGAGAACAATCTCAATTATATGAATGAGCACCAACTCAAATTACAAATTTTTCAAGCACCAAATTACAAGAGCACCAACCCCTTTACCGAGCACCAACACAACTATTTGTTAGCACCAACCCACAGGAGCACCAACCCACAGGTTCACTAACCCCTCTTGTGTATAAAACACAACTATCTCTCAATGTTGTTTACTCAACAAATGATATAACTCTATAATATATTTTTATATTCTCTCCTATTGTCTTATATAAAATAATTACAAACTATGCACTCTCTTGCATATTAAAAATGGCTTCTCAAGCCTTTATTTATAGCTTTCCAAAAGACCTTTGGCATTCACCCTTTGTGACCCTTCATTCCTCATGGAAAATGATGCAAAAATTTCATGACCCTTCAAATCATTTCATTTTAAAATTCACATGGTAACCCTTCATGAACAAGTACATCCTTTCCCCTTTTGTATTTATCTTTGTGACCTTTCAAATTCCTTAAGGTGACTCTTCATGGAAAAATGTGTCCTTACTTTTTTATCTTCATTTGGTGACCCTTCAAATTACTCAAGGTTACCCTTCATGGGAAAATGCATCCTTTCCCTCTTTTATCTTTTCCTAGTGACTCTTTGACTTCCTCATGGGCCCTCTTTTTGACTTTATTCAACTAAAAATATATTCATTAATATTAAATACATATCAATACATTTAACCAAAATATGAACATTAAAAACACCTTTAGACAATAAATGCTATGGGGACTTTGTCATAAAAAATTCTATACCTTTGACATCAATGACAATATTTTCAATAAGAGAGGTCTGGGAGGTCAAATTCATCTACAATAATTATCAAGAGTTCAGGCATTCAAAAGTTTTCTTTTGTAGGTCAATCGGGTCAATTAACATCATCAACATTATAAAGTATTATCAGCTATATTGTTGAGATCCAACTTACCATCATCTCTCAACCAAGATTTTAGGTACCATTACTTTGCTAGAATCAAGCCAAATTTTACCAATAGGCTAACTACCTCAACCACCCACCCAACTAACTTTTGGTAAGATAAATAATTGTTTATCAATATTCATATGCTTTTATTCCCTTTCACAATCAATTTATCCCTTACCTAACTCCCAAAATTCATCTATGAAAACCCATCATCTTTTGTTGATCAAACCCATAATTCTATAGTCAATCATCGATGGTTGGACCCCAACCATCGATGGTTAGGATAACCATCGATGATTACTTATGGTAGAAAAACCTACAAGCTAATTTGGCCCACCTACACCTAATAAAATATACTTTTCTATTTTTTTGATCACTCACAGGCCCCCTTCTAATTTTTTGAAGCATAACCCAACCTATTAGCACTACTATTAATTAGTTAATCACTAATTAGATAATTTCTAGTCTACTTTTCTAACAAGCTTTCTTGTATTCAATTTTAGTATCTTTTGATTATTGATGCAAGTACCTTTTTTCTAGTTTATCAACTTGATTGCTTAAAACATGTGGATTGACAGTCCCTAAGGAAGCTCTCACTTCTAGGATCTAGCTATCGCTAGGCAATCCACCCAATTATTTATCTAACAAATTTTTTTTATTTAATGCCTTCTTATCTATAGGTATTCCTCCTAAGCTAAACAAAAACTCTTCATAGTCTTCTGATTTAACATGTACAATTTTTTTTTTCAACCATACCCGTATTGAGTTTTTTTTCTCTCTTTCTTAGAACTAAAGCTAAAAATTTACATGAAACATTTTGTCACGCCCAGTGGGACCTAAAGTCTTTAATTGTATTTTCTTTGCATTTGTATGCTCTTCTCTATATCTATGCTCACAATTGAAACTAAAATTTGTTTTGGGGCTTAAAATCAAATGCATATATTACTTGATTTTAAACATCAGTTCACTTTAAATTAAAGCACAACAATCTTATCATAGCATCACCTTTATTGCACACACTAACCAGACCACTTTCATCAATCAAACATCAAAATGATTTGAGACAAGGCCTAACTAGGATTTCATCACCTAAAATTCACCTTACCCATTTTTGGAAATCATACTTAGAGTTCATTACCAAGAGAAGAACCAACTCAGCTCTCTGGTTGAGTATAAACTTTGGACATCAATATATATTGGCTAAGCACCTGATACCCTTATCATTGTGGGATTGTGAAGTGAGGGGGTAGGCCCCAATACCAAGCCATGTATTGATTCCAATATAGATTCTTTTGATCACCTAAAATGACCTGAAACCAACCATAAATTAATTCTATAATACCTTATCTACAAGCCAACTTCTATCACACATTCTCATAAACTAAGGCATAAGCTGAAAGTGAGATTAAAAATAACCTCTAGGCTTAAACATAATTCATAGTGTATGTCTTGATTGCCTTGGTCATTTTCTTGTCTTATTATTTGAGTGGTGAGATTGTTCTTATTTTCTCTCCCCTTTTTCTTGTATGGATCTCACTCGTTAGCAAAAAAAGAGACTTGGTAGGACAAAACACATCACTTAAATCAACCTCTTATACCTCCTCATCTATGAAGTATGTATTTGAGGTAGGAGATTTACCTCATCCATTGGGAATACCTAATTTACCTAGGGTATTTCCCCAAGGATACATGGATTTTACCACTTTTCTAGACAACAATCTAGTTGCCCTTCAATATTATCTTAACACCTCTCCCCACTAGATCCTAGTTTCAACCCCACCTAAAGATCCTCCTTATGGCATGCGATCCCACCTTATGGAGGATATCCCTATTCCCATGGTCACCACCCAACCTTTGACCACCCATACATCTTTGTCTACTAACCCTTTTGATGACATGATTGAGAACCAACTTATCCAACCAACCTTTACCCTTATACCTTCCACCCCTACTAATGACTCCTCTACTTTGGGGATAACCCAACCATTGACCCATCATGTCCCACTTGTGGCCAGAACACCCACCATTGGAATTAGAAACCTCCCCTCTATCAAACCTAGCCCATTGATTAATACCCCTTTACCAAGCTTATGGGTATCTATCCTTTCTACCTCACCACCCATTAGTACAAAGGTCACTACCTCCCCTCTTATCATCAACCCAACTATCACCCATGACCAATCCATAAGGACTTCTCAGTAGTTACCCATTTTATCAAATCTAGGATACATCCCTAACCCACAAGGGTATGTACCCACTACCTACCCACAATCATCCACCTACCCTACCCAACCACTAGCATCTACATTCTAACATGTGGTAGCCTCTCAACTACCAAACAATTACCAATATGGTGCCCAACCTCAACCACAATACCAAACTTACAATCCTTTTTATGTACCACCTCAAACCAACCTAATGAAAATGCTCATGGATAGGATGACCAAACTTGAGTCATCTATTATAGGATCTCATAACATCCTATCCTATGATCAGATTTGTAATGAACCTGTTCACCTTTTGTTCCCATCAGACCTTACCCTCCTCAATGGGAGCTTTCAAAATTTACTAAATTTCAAATCAAGGAGGACCCTTAGCAACACCTCAAGGCTTTCAAGAATTCATGTTATATGATTTATTACAATTATTCCATTCTCCTTCAAACCTTACCCATATCTTTATCTAGTCTAACACTTGACTGGTATAGTGCCCTTACCAAGCATTCCATCTTTTCTTTCACCCAACTAGCACAATATTCTTGGATCACTTTTCCATTAACATTTTCAAGAAGGTCTCTAACACATACCTCTATTCTATCAATAAATTTGATGATGAGTCCATTGTCAATTTTGTCACTCGCTGAAGAATTTTGATTAATTAGCTTTCATTTTCCCTACCTCAACCTAAACTTATAAAACTTTTTTCTCAAGCTTATGCCAAACATATATCTTCTACACTACATGTCCAAAGCTTCAAAACCTTTGGTGAGGCTTTTACCATGGCACGTAAGCTAGAAAACTAGGACATAGATGAGGGTAAATTGAAGTTATGAAACAAGAACTCTACCTTCAATACCAATGAAACCTCTTACTCCAAACCTAGCAACCAAGCCAATACCAGAATAAAGACAAGGGGAATAAAAAATGACATCTTCCTTAAAACTATCCCTCTACCCAATGTCAATAAAAAAAATTCTCCCATAACCTCCAATCAAAATGCAAGGATCCCAAACTGAAGCAACCAAAAACAATTCACTCCACTTAGAGAATCTTACACCTCAATTTTGGAGAAGATACTAAAAGCTAACCTTATATAACTTCCACCTATCAAACCTCCCCAGTAATTTGATTCTTATCATCTAACACCTTCTTAGTACAATGAGAATGACGTCTATGTTTTTCATCAGGTAATTGGAAATGACATCAATCGATGTAATACTTTCAAGAACATTATTCAGAGTCTTATCAACAAAGGGTAACTAGTGTTAGATAATCCCAATGCCCCTCAAAATCAAGCTCTTAAAATCTTCAAGAAACTTTTTCCCATCCATGCCCCTATCAAGGCTGACACATAGGTTGAGTGCTCTCATAATGCCCACATGGTTAACATGGTTCGTGGTACACCTACCCATGAGGACCTGATTGGCTAATCTACCCATTCCTCCCCCAATTCACTTATTGAGGTCATGGAGTCACCTTACCCTTCTTTGGATAACCAAAACAAATAATTTCCTTATTCCCTAACTACCCTCATAGAAGTTTTGGAATCATCACATAATACTTCAACAAACACATCTAGCTAAATCAACATTCTTGATTTTCCACCTCCACCAACTACCCAACAAATAACTACTCCTATGGATATTATCCCAAAAGGAGGATCATTTCTACCCATACCTCCCATGGATGAGCCATTTATCTCAACCTTGCTTCCCTCACCTCAAGAGATCAACCAACTTACTAAGCATCCTCCCCAATCTACAAGTCTATATGTTTCATCCACTACCCACAGATTAGGACCAATACACAAATATTTTTCCACACTAGTGCAAAAATTAGAATTCAACTTAAAACTAGACATGGATTGAATCACTTTCTAGTAATAGTTAGGGATTCCCTCCATCAACAAACCTAAACCTTATATCATGCCTCTAACCAACCAATCCATCATCTCTCCATAGTCTCTTAAACCAATCCAAACTTCCAAAACCCCCCAACTTCTTAGTTAACCAAAAAAGCCACCACCTCACTAACCAAACCTTTCAAAACTCTTGGTGCCTTCCCTACTCAGAGTTTGTTTCACCCATCCTTGAAAGTAGACTAAACTTCACCCAAGCCTATACCCAGGTCTTGACCCACACCAACCAAGAGGATGAAATATTTGAAAAGACACATGACTAAGCCTCTACTTCCCTCTACCTTTCCCTCTATCTTAGGGCCTCACCCTTCCACTTTGCTTAAAAATCAAACCCCTTTCAACATATGTTACCCACTACCATTGATTACACCGGCACATTTATTAGCCATCACATTGGTCCTTCACAGATCATAACTAGTTAGACCACCAAATTTAGTTTCCTCAACTACCAACATACCTAGGACAAGACCATACCCTAACCACCTTACCTAAGCCATTCTCACCTAACCTATTACCACCCACACATGCATCTTACCAACCAAAACTATGATCCCAAAAAATTCCTTACCTCTAGCAGAATCCTATATAACCATTCTTTAAAGGTTAGTACAGACCTCCAAACTCACATTACCTCCCATTAAACCTTTATATCCTCTTGTTTTGAATCCAACATAGTATAATGACCTTCAAATATGCTCCTATCATAAGACACCTGACCATGACATAGAGAATTACAAAGCTCTCCAAGCCATTATCCACCAACTCTATGATGAGGATGATCTCTTGGTAAATGACCTTCCATCCATTCCTCCACCATTACACCCAAAAACCAGCCACCAACACATTCCTAACCCCACATCATACCTTCCCCCTCTATCCATACCATAGGTGTGGTCACATGATCATAAAAAAAGGATAAATGGAAGGCCAAAGTGTCCATTCCATGGACATATCTACCAACTCACCCTATACACAACTAGATCCAAACCTCGACGTCTATAGCTAAGCCCAAAGTCACCATCTTAAGCACTTTGGAGGCTAACCTCTTTGAATCCATCAAGAGGGTCATCCTTAAACAACTCCACCAAACCCCTACTAAAATGAGCCTCTATGATCTCATTTACACCTCACCTCACCATCGTCAAGCCATGATCAAGGATACGCAAGCCATTAAAGTCAGACCAAGGGATTCCCAACCCATAGAGGCCTTTGTTGGTGCTCTCCAACTCTCTACCCTTATTACCTTCAAGGACTTAGAGATACCTTCTATCCACCCTAAAGACCTGAATCCCCTCTTTTTATTATAGCCCACATCAACCAAACTTGCATCAAATGGGTTATGATTGATGGGGGAACCAATATCAACATCATCTCTTCCCATACCCATGAGAAACTAAAGTTATCAAACAATGTCATGTCTAAAAATTCAACCATCCTTAGATCTTTTAATGACACTATGACCACTACCTTGGGAATCATCATCCTTCATCTTGGACTAGGACCTTGAACATTCCTTGAACACTTCTATGTGGTCGAAGGTGAATTTTAGTATAATGTTTTGCTAAGGAGACCTTAGATCTGGATCATGGGTTGTGTACCTTCCACTCTCCACTATTGTGTCAAGTTTGAACATGAAGGTCAAATTATTACCATATAAGCTGACCCTAGCCCTTTTATAGACTATAATATGACCTACCAACCTAATGATGTTCTTATTCCTCTATCCAAAACACTATAAACAACCACCATCAAGCCCTCACCCATGGAAGTCAAAGCCATTACTTCTTCCACTTCTATTGAGGCTTCTACCAGCTCATCTACCCCCACATAATAGGTACCCATCACTATCCCTTTGAAACCTACATTCTAATGCCTTACCCTTGGAGAATACCATCTCCTCACCCTTGATGCCCTCCTCACTCCCCAAGAATATGGGAAACTCAACCACCAACTAGGTTATGATCCCAACATTGGAGCCATTACCCCCTTGGGGCCTTTGAGCTATTAAACCCACTTTATCTATGGGGGAATTGAAAATCCACTTAATGCTACCATCACTTCCTCTCCACCTCAACCATTCACCTCTACCTTCTCTTATTTTGACAACCCAAACTTCACCAAACTATGCCTTCATAGATGTGCTTGGAAGGGATTTGGTTTGGGATGATATGAGCATGGACTACACACATTGACCTTGATTGAGACTCAAAATCCTCATAAGAAGTATGGCCTTAGCTTCATTTTACCCAATAATAAGAAAGTCAAATAAACTACCCCTACCATTATAGAAGAAGAGACTCCTTCCTCACCAACACCCCCTCCACATGTGGGTGAGGATGAGGACATCATCCCATATGACTTTATTTTTGTCAACATGATTACCCTCAGCCCCCTAACTTATCAAAAGGAATGGGCGTCTATATCCATCCCTTTGACCCATCTTGAAATCATGGGAGAAGACTCTCCTACCATTAATACTATTTAGTTGTAGGATGAAGATGATATTCTTACCTACCTTAATGTACCAAATTCCTCCATCCATAAATCTTCACCTCTAAAAACCTCAACCATGTTGAATGAATCTATTATGGACATTGACATAAACACTCTAGACAACCCCCATATCATCAAAATTGGCCAAACCCTCACCTCTAAGGAACTACATGACTTCTCTACCTTCCTCCAAGACCATAGTATTGCATTTTCCTAGTCATATGGAAACATGTCCAGTATTGATCCAAGCATTTCCACCAAAAACATCATAACCAATCATGACAACAAACCTATCAAATAGAAACTTCATTGAATTTACCCTCGCATAGCTCTCCTTATCAAAGAAGATCTTCAATGCCTCTTTTCCATCAAATTTATTCAACCCATTAATTATCCCTAATGGGTTTTAAACATCATCCCTAGCATTAAGGCCATAGGGGGACTACGTATTTATGTGTACTTTCATGAACTCAACCTCACCTACCCAAAGGATGACATTCCTCTACCTAGCATTGACCAAATCATTGATCTTTTAGCAAGCCATGAGATGTTGTCTCTCATGGATGGATTCTTGAGTTATAATCAAATTTGGATTACCCCTAAATATTAGAACAAAACTGCCTTTATCACCCCATAGGGGAATTTATATTATAGAGTCAAGCCCTTCAGTCTTAAGAATGATGGCAAAACCTACCAATGTTTCATGACCTTATCCATACAATCATCGAAGACTATGTAGATGACCTTCTCGAGAAGTCTAAGCTTCACAAAGACCATTTATCCATTCTCAAGATTATCTTTGAGTGACTTGTCCACTATCACGTCTACCTCAATCCTAAGAAATGTATTTTTGGGGTCTTATTAGGCAAAATTCTTGGCTTCATCATTTCCCTTCGAGGAATAAAAGTTGATCCAACTAAAATCAAATCCATCTTTGAGATGCTACCTCCAACAAATCTTAAACAAATCCATAACTTATAAGAGAAACTTTAATCCATTTGTCACTTCATCTCCTAGATCTCTAACTGGTGTCATCCCTTCCACCACCTCTTGAAAAAGGATGTCTCTTTTAAGTGTAATGTTGATTGTCAAAAGTCCTTTGATGCACTCAAAGAATACCTACTATCTCCACCTATCTTTTTAGCTGTTAAAGATGGCCAACCTTTCTACCTCTATACCTATACCACATACCACTCCTTATGGGTGATGCTTGTCTATTGGGATAAACAACATAAGGAGCAAGCTATCTATTACATTAGCCACACACATATCAAATATGAAACTTAGTATACACATACTAAGAAACTATGTTTGGCCCTAGTCTTCATGGCCACCAAACTTTGCCACTACCTTCTTAACCATTAAACTTTTGTCATAACCAATACTGACCCCTTCAAATACATTCACTTTAAACCATACCAAAACTAGCATATGGATAGGTGGCTCATGATTTTAGCTAAGTTTGACCTTGAGTTCTTCCAGTAAAAATCACTCAAGGGGCAGTTCATTGATGACCAACTACCTGAGGTACTCCTAGTAAACAACCAACCTCCCCCCTATAATTCCCAGATGAGTCTATCACAAGCCTATGTCAATAAAATTTCACCAATCAGGTAACCATGTTTTTTAATGGTTTTAAATGTTAGCATGGTGGGGGAGACAGTACCATTCTTATCCCCCTTATCATTGAACTGCTTCCTTTGTCATTTAAACTCAATTTTAAATGCACCAATAATGTGGCCAAGTATGAAACCCTAGTAATAGGTCTCCAGATTGCCTTAGACTTAGGATTTAGAATAATCCATATCTTTGGTGACTCCTAACTTATGGTCAACCAAGTTAATGACATCTACCAATGTAAGAATAAAATGATGCAACTATATAGACAACTAGTTATAGAACTCCTAGCATCATTCAAACACTACCATATTCAAACCACCCCTTGACATACCAACAAGTTTGCCAATACCATGGCTTCTCTTGCCTCTCAGATCCCATCATCACCCTCAGACTCAAAACTATCAGTCATTGTCCATCACCTCACTGAACCTTCATACACCAAATCAGACACCATAACCATCTTTAGTGTGGAAGAGATTCTACTTGACCTTTGGTATCATCAAACCTTTGACTATCTTCACCTTGGCATATTCCCCTCTAGCCTCTCTAGGAATGCTCTTTGGGTGTTTATTTAGATTACCTCACATCACACCATTATGGGAGGAATTATTTACAAGCATGGTTTTGATGGCCTCCTATTCTGTTGCCTTCATGGTCCAAAATCCTCTCATGCTATCAAGGAGACACATGAGGGTATCTATGGGGGCCACTTCAGTGGACTCACTATGGCTAAGTGCATCCTCTACATGGGCTATTAATATCCCACCCTTAACCAAGATTATTGCAATTATGTGAAAAAGTGTGTCAAGTGTCAACAACATGCTAATTTACATCACACACCTAGCAATAGTCTTTACATTTTTGTAGACTTTTGGCCCTTTTCATAATGGGGTCTAGACATTATCAATGAAATGAACCCCGACTCTTCAAAATGACATCATTTTATCATTACCAAAATATAATATTTTGTTATTCCCCTTATCTCAAAAAAAGCTAAAAATATTGTCAAATTTATTACGCATCACATCATCTATCATTTTGATGTTTCCCATAAGATCATCATTGACAATGGAAAATATTCCAAAAATAAAAAAATTCAAGGCCTTTGTGACATATTTGGTATTAAACTTAGCTTTTCATCACCTTATCTCCTACAAGCAAATGGACAAGCCAAAGCCTCTAACAAAACCTTTAACAACATACCTACTAAAATGGTTAATGCCTCAGGTCAGGATTGGCACTTACACATCCCTTTCACCTTATGGGCATATCTCACTAGCATCTAAACTCCTACAAGTGCTACACCTTTTTCTCTCATGTTTGGAGCTAAGGTTGTATTACCTCTTGAAGTCCAAATTCCTTCTGTTTGTATATCTTTATATGACCTTGTTTTGGAAAGTGATTATCGTCAAGAACATTTAGCTCAACTGGAGCTACTCGATGAGCATAATTTAGCTACTCTTTCCCATCTTTGTGTCTATCAAGAATGAATCAAACAAGCCCATAAAAAACATCTAAAAGTTTGATAATTCAACATTGGAGATCTTATCCTCAAATAAAACCAACTTGTAACTAATATAGAGAAAAGAAAAAAGGGAAAATTTTCTTTCAATTAGCTTAGACCCTACATTTTCTATCCATAAGTATGGATCAAGAGCTTATGATTTATCCTCTCTTGAAGGCAAACTATAACTTGAGCCTCTCAATGCTTTGCATCTATATCCCTTCTATTGTTAGGTAGGGATCACAATCATCATTGGTCTAACTTAAGATCATCCCTTACAACCACATTCATTTTCATACTTTTTAGGGGAAACCAACTAAAATTGAATCATGTGATTATCCATCACAATTATAGCCTAATCATAAATTATGGATACCACAGATCTATCAATGTCATGATTCTCATAGTATATCCCATCTCTTTGAGATCAGTTCTTATGGTCATTATCACCTATTCCTGTGTTCCACCTACTGAACCTTCATGTTAGTTTAGTTTTGACTTTATAAAGGTAATCCATTGAGCATGTATGAGTAAGTCTATGTCAATAAAAATAAAATAAAAAAAAAGAAATATCAAATCACAAAAACAAATCATGGGTTATTCTTAGCATTCACAGACTACTCCCTTGAAGGAAAACTATCAAAAGCATTTGAACTAAGAACATAAACTTAGATCACTCCCTTGAAGGATGGTTGAGTAAAGCATTAGTCAAAACTAGCAATTTCTTGGAAGCTTTTTGCATCGATTGACTTCCTTGACCCCCAGTAAAAAGTAAAATAAAAAACAAAAACAAAAGCCAAGTAAGAGTAAAAGAATTTTGAAAGTCACAATCAGGTTTCATAACAATATTAATCTTGGAAAGCCACAACCGGATCTCCTTATTAGAATTCCCACATCGATTAGTCTACACTTTATATATAGGCATATATTTGTTAAATATCAGGATCCCTATCTATCAACCTAAGCATGTTAATGAAAAAGATCTGAAAGGATTATTTTTACTAAGCTAGTCAAATTTTGAATTTCATGTCAATCTTTACCAATAAAAATGCATCATGTTCTTTTTCTTATCTTTTATTAGTTTATGTAAGCCTATCACTATAAACATGAATAATAAACATCACGTCAAAAGCATGTACATCATGAGCTCTTCCAACAAGAAACAACATCTATCTATCTATCAGTGAGTCAAACATAATGTAAACATATCATAGAAAACCATGAACATCAATCACATCATAAAAAATAAGCATGCCATTACACAATCACAAACATAAACCAAATAGCTAAGCTAAATATCAGGGCATATACCATTTCCTATTTCACCCATATAACCATAAATAAAGCCATAACATGTATCCATCCATAACATAACCTATCATAGCCATAATAATAATCAAAACATCACATGCCTAAGCTACTGAGTACAATATCATAAACATAAACCAAATTCATAAGCCATAATCAAAAACCATAAGCAACTATCATATATAACATCATAATCATCCATCATATACATCAAATCATCAAAAAAATAATACACGTCACAATGTGTTAGCTCTCTCTTAGAACATATACATCTCACTACATCAACACACAAGCTGGTATCAAAATAATACATCAAAATAACATATCTCAAATCATGGGCCTGGACCATTAACACTAGCCCCATCTATGCCTACACCTATACCTAGTAGTGATCCCCTTAAGACCCCTATCTGTTCCACTATAGAAGCCCACTAACCTAGAGTAACTATCAATGGCCCATCAACCAAGCTCACTATATACTCTACATACATTATAGCCTAGGGAAGATATTCTAATACCATCACCTCATAATATCTTATCTCTTTAACTATAGCTAGATAGTGAGCTCGGGGTACTATGTCTAGTAGCCCTCCTACTACTGTACCTACCCCAACCCTCTACCTAAGTAGATCTCTCTCACCTATAATGATGGAAATATAACCCTATAATGCCTAAATCTAACCCTATATTATGGACACCTATCACTATAGAGCTTGTACCTAAGCCTAGGCTACAACCAATAATGCCCCTACTTATCCACCTTGGCCAATTAGATCTACAGCCATTGGTGCCACCCATTTATCATCCCTACCTACATCTGTGGCTACATAAATGGCCTAATACCAAGACATATATCTATTTGTATACCTTGTATCATCTATGGGAGCCTAAATAGGAAGCTCCTTAAACCCACCATCTAAAATTATCTAAACAAGCTAGGGCACTGATAACTAAACCTCCAAGTCCTACCTCTTATACAATGGATGTGGATGTAGTACACCCTATAATAGGCTAAACTATTTCCATACTCGATTGAATGGAATCAAATCCACCTATAGCTCTATATAGTGAGTGTCTCCTCCTATAGCCTGGCCAGATAGGGAATTATAGGAATGGTCTCCATGTGATGTTCGTAGCTACCAATCCACCTAGGGAAACCTTGAACCATTTAACATCATGTGCTCTACCTCTTATCCTTGATGAAACATAGTCATCCCTCCACCTCATAAAGCCAAAAAAGAGATCTAGTTGTGTGTAACCCACCTATGAGAACCTCATAGGCCTTAGTACCCAAATGTGCTCATATGCCAAGTAGTGCAGAACCATGCCCACGCTAACCCCATACCTCTTGTGATGCTTGAATCCCCATATCTCTTTGTAAATATAAATAAGTAGCATTGGGAACCACTTAAATATGGTCCTTCCAAGCAATATCTAAATCAAAACCCCTAGTAATACATAAGGGAATCTCCCACTACTAGAATCTAGGAGCCTAAAGCAAGTAACTATGATCATCAACATTATTATAAGTTTCCTCTCCTCAGGAGCCCTCTCATACAATGCTATATAGCTAAACCCTCCAGAGTGATAGTGGATCTAGTTGGTGTCATCTCCATATAGATACTCAACATACTCATCACACTCCTCCTGCTTAATCTAGTAGATCACATCACCATGTAGTGGGATCCAAGTGATCCTATGAACATCCTTTAGGAGAATAGTCATCTCCCCAGTTGACAATAAGAAAGTGTTAGTAGCGAGATCCCATCTCTTGATGAGCACTACTATCATATATGCATACCTAGGCATGTACTGGTAGTGCCTCATCCCTCTTAGCCCTACCACCTCCATATGGGCCTAATCATTAGTAGTCATCCCCTCAATCAATGTAAGGAAGATTTGTGGCACATGATCATGCATCTATATCTACTCTTGAACCTGTACCAAATCAAAATGCTTTGTTTAGACCCCAACTGGTCTCATCTACCCTATATTTTAAAAACACACCCCTAACCCTAACCTATTTGACCTAATCATAGCCATAACCCATTCACCCCTTCTGCCCAACCTATCAGGCCAAACTTCAGGCCTACTTGTTACACTTTACACTCAAACCATTATAAAACCTTTATAGCCTTTTCAACAATCCTACCTCATCATGACTAACCACCGATGGTCATGCTAACCACCGATATTTGGGGACCCCTAATTCTTAGGGTATTAACCATCGATAGTTAGGCCTAACCATTGATAGTTGCCTATAGGCATTCCATGGCTATAATGCCCAAACTTACCAGGACCTAAACAAGGACCCAATTTAATAAAAACCTAACCTAAGCACTCTACTCAGCTAACTTACTAGCCAATCACCCACCCACCCTATCAATTTGATGTTTTACCCACCTTATTTGACCATAACCCCCATAACCCTACCTAGGGCATGCAGGCCTAAAATAGTTATTTTATAGACCTCAACCCCTTAAGCACACACAAACAATAACAAAATCAAACCTAGCTATCAATTTAGTGTACCCCCAACCTCATTTCATAACCTTCTCCATGGTCTGAGCCCTCGAGTAGGTGCATAGTTGTGTCCTTGTGTTCCCTACATCTTGGACCCATGAAATCAATCGCATGCCTCTAGTTAATGATCAACATGCACCTCATCACACACCTCCCTTGTAAAGCACCAAAATCACCTATAACTTGGTCAAACAATGTAACATGGCAAAATGACAAATTACCTTTTATGTTTTACTTTTACCCTCTAGACTTGTAGGGTTTCCCCTGACCATCAATGATTAGGGTGACAGTCGATGGTTACTTTTTGGGGACCTTGATCATTGATGGTCAGGTTACCATCTAAACCCACTTTCCCCCTTTTTCTATTAATCTACCCATTTCATGCCATTTATATTAGGCTCTTGCATAATTTGAAGATGTATTTCTCCCACCAACCCAACCACCTTGTCACCTCACCATTGGTCTATTCTGGCCCACATAATATGTAATTTTGTGACACTATTGCCTAGTCTTTTAACCATAGTGACAACATTTCCATGTTGAACCTTTTACATTTTGTGCTACCTTGTGCATACCAACCCGCTTGTGTCTCACTGAGAGTACTTCCTACCTTGGATACTCATGACACTTGACCCATTTATGTTTTCCCTGGGATCACTTCCTACCTTGGATACCCACTAAAAACATAGAGATCACTTAAGAGACTTATGTTTATGAGTGTTCCTAGTAATTAC
Source organism: Torreya grandis (assembly GCA_037957365.1). Classification (NCBI taxonomy): domain Eukaryota; kingdom Viridiplantae; phylum Streptophyta; class Pinopsida; order Cupressales; family Taxaceae; genus Torreya; species Torreya grandis. The sequence continues at coordinate 1,064,672 of JARHVA010001662.1, read as the reverse complement.
ACCTATAAGTGATCATGTGATTCACTTGTCACTTGTCCTTCTTAGCATCGACCCTTATTTTTACAAACATTGACAGCCTAGTCTATGTGAGATCTTGGATATCACTCCTTTTATTGCATTTTGTGTGCACATTTGCATCTCAAATACCCAACCTCATGTCACCAATTAGTGACTCACCATCTACCACTTATCAAACCCATACCCAATTTAGCTTCACCTCACCAAATCCTAGTTTGATGGAGAACACCTCATCTGACTCCTGAGGCAACCAGACCTATGAGCCATACTCCATTTTTATTTTGCAACTCATTCATGCAAACCACACAATAAAAAGAGGCAAAATGTAGACACCAAAAATCCACACACCTATTATTCTAATTTTTGAAGTAGCCCTGGAAGTTCCCCAGACCCACCTGGGATCGACCTACACTTATCAGGCCTAAACCAACCAATCTATGCTCATATTCACCTAACTAACCTTAACCTTCAAGACCCTATCCCTGGGGACCTTGACCATCAACGGTCAAGGTGACCATTGACGATTAGCCATGAGAATCCCTAACAATTGATGGTCAAGATCTACCTTTTTACCAAGAGCATGCAAGATTTATCAACCCTTTTCTAAATATAACTTGTATAATTTGTGTTACAACCCTTTGCATGCATGAATTATATTTAGATGACCCAGTTACACCTTCACTTCCACCTCTTGCTTATACCTATAAGAGAGAGGCCTGAGAGGTCAAATCTATTTGCAATAATTATCAAGAGATCAAGTATTTAAGAGATTTATTTTACAAGTCAATTAGGTTAATTAGCATTATCAACATTATCAAGTATTATCAGCTATCTTGTTGAGAGCCAACATGCCATCATCTCTCAACCAAGCTTTTAAGTACTGTTACCCTACTAGAATCAAGTTAGATTCCACCAATAGGCTAACTATGTCAAGCACCCACCCAACTAACATTTGGTAAGACAAGTACTTATTTGTCAATATTCATGTGCTTTTATTCCCTTTCACAATCAATCTAGCCCTTACCTAACTCCTGGAATTCATCTATGAAAACCCATCATCATTTATTGATCAAACCTAGAATTCTATAGCTAATTATTGATGGTTGGACCCTAACCATCGATGATCAGTCTAACCACTAATGATCACCTCAACCATAGATAGTCACATGTGGTAGAAAAACTATCAAGCTGATTTGGCCCACCTACACCTAATTAAATATGATTTTCTATATTTCCAACCACTCATAGGCCCCTTTATAATTTTTTGAATCATACCTTGACCCGTTAGCACTAGTATTAATTATTTTATCACTAATTAGATAATTTTTAGTCTAATTTTTTATTAATCTTTCTTGTATTCAATTTTATTACCTTTTTATTATTGATGCAAGCACCTTCTTTCTAGTTTATCAACTTGATTGTTCAAAACATGTAGATTGACAACCCCTAAGGAAGCTCTCACTTATGGGATCTAACTATCACTAGGCAATTCACCCAAATATCTATCTAACAAACAAGTTTTCTATAGTGATTTTTAATATATAGGTCTTCCTCCCAAGCCAAAGAGGAGCTCTTCACAGTCTTTTGATTCAACACATGTACAAACAAACAGGTTTTTCAACCATACCTGTATTAAGTTTTTTCTCTCTTTCTTAGAACTAAAGATACAAATTTAAATGAAACACCCTAAGCTAACATGTATATTTACAATGACAAGCTAAACTATAGTGATCTGGTCAAAAAGGAGCAAAAGGGAGGGTAGGGGAGAAAGAAGGTTTTTTAATCTTTAATCTAGACATTATGATAGAGCTTAAGTTTCATCAAGATATGCACTGAACCAATATATAGCATGAAATTTCATAGGCACATATCCTATTGTATATCAAACAAATATCTAAGGAAAGGTAATGAAAATAATAAATCAGGTTCACTTTTATAGGAAAATAACTTGTGCACATCTTCAAGAAAAGCAAAAGAGAATGAAATGAACCTAAGATCTTTCAATCAACCTAGCATAAGTACAAATTGACAAATATGCATTAACATGTGCACATCTAAGATCCATAAAAATAATTCAAATATGAATATCAAACTAAATAACTAAGGAATCAACCATGATAACAAACACATAGACAAATATTAGATAAACTTTGCAAAATTTTGAGCTTGTACTGCTTCTTCCAAGTTTATAAAGTAATTTTGGCTCTAACAGCTCCCCTCTTTACAATTGGAAATACCTTTTTATATAGACCATTCATGAGGTATGTCAATCAATAATATAAAATTACATTTGTACATGTGTTTAAAATAGTTTTCCTTTCTATTACATTCTATAATAAATGACCTTTTCTAATATACTGACCTATAGGCAATGTACTTTACAACTTATACATGCCTTTACAAAAAGAATATTCCTTTTTCAAAATATACAATGCTAGTTACAAAAGAATATTCCTAATCCAACTAACTTTGGGACCCTAGTGTTACTATAGCCTTCTACCTTCCTTGAAAGTTCTTCATTATATAATTTTTCTCATTGATTAGCTGGAGGTCAACAATGGGTCTCATGAACAACTCTTTTTCCTAATATCCCAGGTTATCAAGATTTTTTTCAACTCTCTTCAAAGCTTGTTTGATGCTCCCAATATCTCCTATATTCTCCTCAAATTATAACATTAGGCCCATGATCTTCTTATTATTAGCCCTTATCTTCCTTTGACCTTGATTCCTCACCTCCTGCATAAATTGATAAGTTCTATGCCTGAAATCCACATCAATGATAAGGCCCAAAGGACTAAGTGAGTCAGGCTCTTTGATTAAGATGTATAACCTGTGTAGCATTTTATCTTCCTAATGTTTGAGGTCCTTGGAAATGTCTTCCATACACTTATACCAACTGCTCAAGGCTTTGATTTCATCCACCAATATAGTCATAACCATACTTAAATGGGCTAGGTTGACTGTCCTAAATTTAGGGACTTGATTTTTGGTCCAAGGCTTTGATCAAGTCTTTCACTTGATAGCTTAAAGCTTGCCATTGGCCAAATTGGTCTGTAGCCATAGAATTTTTCTTACTTATTACCTATTTTTTGGTTTTGAATGACTTTAAAGAATTGAATAAGTCAATCATGGTATCCTCAAATATCTTGAATCTATTTTCTTGGATTGACAAGATGGCAGTCTCTTCCAAAGTTTTTTATTGTTGCATCATGCCTTTGATGAAAGCTTTCAATTGATTAGATTCTGATTGAGCTAACTTTAATGAGTCTTATTTAAAGAGAGGAACCTCACCAGGCCTTTGTCCTTCCATTGAAGTCAAACTAGTAAATGGTTGCACTTTTTGAAAGGTGAATTCCTCTCCAAAAATCATGGCCTTCTTTTCTATCACTCTATCTAAGTTGGTGGTCTCTAGATTAAATTAAACCCCTAATGATGATTGAGTCACTTTTAGATCTAGGGTTTCTATTTATGCTCCACTTAATAATCCTAGGGTAGACTTTATTCTATCCTCTTCCTGGTAATGGTGGGTTTCTCCTCAATGGTCTAGAAAAGTTTGGACTAGTTGTTGTCTCTGGTGTTTAGGGCAGTGGCATCCCTGTGGTATTTTCATGGTACTTTGCTCATTAATATTTAAAAAGTGACCTTTATATTTTGAAAATTCCACCTTGATATTTCATCATTCGATCATCTTTGCATAGATCAATGTGGACTATTAATCTTAATCCATTAGATTATACCCTTTTTTCCATAGAACTTTGATCAAAATGTGTACGTGGGCTACATACCATCAATCTTTGGAAGATGATCAAACTTTAATTCATAACATGTAGTTGTACCACTTGTCATCTCTATGGTTGTTTGTAGGATTATTAACTTTTCAGCATTTTCTATGCACCATATGATCATCTTCACCTGAGTAAAAATGTTCCATTAGATCTTGATTCGTAAGGTTGAATGCCATTGGTTGTTGAGTGTTCTTTGTTTATGAGTGTGACACCTAACACTTCTCGATATATCATGGATCCATTGAAGCTTTTAATTATTATGCATCATTGATTATAATGTGTATGTTGGGATACATACCATCGATCTTTATAGACATGCTTGGACTTTAACTTTAGGGCTGCAACTTGACTTTTCAACTTTGATCATGCACCACTATATCCTCTCACCCAAGTGAATGTGCATCATTGATAGAGGCTCTTGAATTATTCACGTTATCTTATACCATCTGATCAAATCTACCCAAGCAAATGCATACCATTGATCCTACATGTGAAAATGATATTTAAGTTAGAATAAGACAAATAAAGAACTTAACATAAAGTTTTTAGACTATGGTTTTATTTCATGTTAATAAATACAAGTAAGACCTTAGGATAAACATTTTAAGATAAGTTTTAAACATAATGAAGGGGACCCCATGAATAATAAAAGAGATGGCATAAAGTCTTAGGATAAGGATTTTAGATAAAGTCTAAAACACAATAAAAAGACCCATCGATTAGTTATACGATGTGGGAAAATAGGGACCAAGGGGGCTCGAGACATAAAGGGACCAAACATAAAAATTTTAGACTAAGTTTTGGTCGTGTTAATAAACATGGCTAAACTTTGGGATAAAAATTGAACTAATTCCTTGGCATGATTAATCATTCCCACATAAATATTTCTCATCAAATTTGAATTTGATTCAAAAGAACCTGAGCTAGGGTAATTTGAATGAGGGCTTCAGGATGCTTTTAGTTTGATTTTCAATAGACCAAATTCTAGTAAAAGGCCAAATTGATATAAACATCATGAAACCAAGGCATTGCCTATTCCAAATACACTCTATTGGAGCTGTAACCTAAAACATAAAGATCTAATGTTAGCAAATTTAGGCAAGATTAAATCAGAATTATGAACAAATATGCCAACCAAATTAGGTGTGAATGATCTTCAAATGAAAATAACATGCAAACATGCTAGTGGTACTCTAATCATATGAATTTTCAATTTAAAGCACAATTTTTCAAAATTTTGAAACAAGGATCCCCATTTTTAGGAATGGGGGTATGTTGACCTCAACAAATGATGACTTCTGGGGGAACATAGTAATATGTTAGAATTTAAAGACTCTAGTTTAGACTAATAACTAGGCTACTTATTACACATGATCAAATACCATAGTTAAGATTAATTCAAGATTAAAATAAGTCTTACTCATATAGGATTGGGATCAAATATCAAAAATCAACCATGTTGTGTGTGTGATTTAATTCCACTTACTATTTGCCATGGGATTTAAGGAACAACTTCTAGGTTTCATGAATTTAACCATTAACACTAACTTATAGCAAACTTGGATGCACATTAAGGATCATATTTTAGCTTAGGGAAGGCTTGAAAATTTCTCTACTACCAACCAGACATCCATAACCTTGATAGAGATGTCTTTGGCTCTACTCAAGTCCTTGGTCCACTACCAACTAGGCATTCATATCCCTGGTGAAGATTACTAGAATCACCTTTGTTTATAAAGCTCTTGAATTTTGTAATAAGGATCTTATTTTTATATTTTTAAAATAATTTTTAACTCTCTATTAAAGGTTGGGTACCAAGTTAGCCAAATTTTGGGATTTGGTCAAGTGTTTTTATCTTTAGACAATCATCCTTAGTTTTAAACTTTGTCCCAAGTAATAATGTTTATTAAGTGCAAACATGACCGTGTTTCAATAATTCAAGATTTCATCTCACCTATGCATTCCTTATTAGAATCAAGCTTAGATCATAACAAGGATTAAAATATCAAGTAATAATTAACCTATCTATTAGTCTTTTTTAGTTCCTCCAAACTATAACATCAAGCTCACATTTCAACAATCCATGATCAACCAATGTTGAGAAGTCATACCTACATTTCTGACCTATGAAGTTCTTGAGAAATTACGTGAACTTTGAGATGAGGGATGTCCAAAAGGAATTATTTAAAATAAAGGAAAAAATAAAATAAAGTAAACACACCAAACAAAAGGGAAAACAAATAAATATTTACAAGCACTATTTACAAATAAGGGACAAGAAAAGAAACTAATCTAAAACCTACCTAAACTAACTCCATAAATAAATTACCTCTAGGATAAAATGAAAAGTTATTTAAACTACTCTAGAACCTTGAAACATGATTTTTTCCATTCAATGGCCTCTTCTTGTGGATAGGATCACTTGTGTGTTCATGTCTTCTATGTGATGTATCTTGATTCCTCATCTCTATTTTACAGTACCTAGATTGAAGATATGGATTTGAAACCTAATAATCTTCTTCCTAAATCCTTATATCTCACATCAATAGTGTTAATTATCCTTTATTCATAGACTTATAGTGAATTATATCATCCTTATTCAATGATGGTATCTCAACTAGCTTTCTTAGACTAATGTCTTCATTAAGTTCGGCTTGAGGTGGATATTGTTGGGGATCAACCAACAAGTGGTATCAGATCTTTAATTTCATCATCAAACACAATATTGACTGAACTTAATTGATTTACAATTCCATGGAAATCATTCAGGTGATTAGATACAGATCCACCTTCCTACATACGCAAATTAAATAACTGCTTCATAAGATATACCTTATTAAAAGCTGAGGGTTTTTCATACAAATTTGCTAAAGTAGTCATCAACTCTACCATTGTTTTTGCCTGTGATAAATTAGATATCACAGTACTATGTTATGTTCATAGATGATGCTACAAGAAAGGTATGGATCTATTGTATTAAGAAGAAATCTGATGTATTTGAGACTTTTAAGATTTGGATGAGGAAATATATATGGAACAGCCGGAAGGATTTGAGGTCAAAGGTAAGGAGAAGTTAGTGTGTAGATTGAAGAAAAGCTTGTATGGCCTCAAGCAAGCTCCTAGATAGTGGTATTTGAGATTTGACAGGTTTATGACTGAGCATGGCTATAGTAGGTGTCAATCTGACCATTGTATGTATTTTAAGAGATTGGATAATGGTAGATATATTATTCTATTGTTGTATGTAGATGATATGCTGGTTGCAGGATCACACATGCAGGATATCTCTGAGCTTAAGGTGAAATTAGCTCAAACATTTTCCATGAAGGATTTGGGAGCAGCAAAGAAAATCCTTGGCATGAGCATTAAGAGAGACAGGAAAAAACACAGGTTGATTTTGTCTCAAGAGGATTATGTGGACAAGGTGTTGAAACGGTTCAATATGCAGGATGCAAAACCGGTAAGCACACCTTTGGCTGGACATTTTGAGTTGAGTAAAGAACAATGTCCTAATTCACATGATGAGGTAGAGTACATGAGTAAAGTTCCATATTCTTCTATAGTAGGGAGTTTAATGTATGCAATGGTGTGTACTAGACCGGATATTGCCCAAGCAGTGGGAGTTGTAAGTATATGGCCAATCCAGGAAAGGAACATTGGAAAGTAGTTCAATGGATCCTTAGATATCTAAGAGGAACCAACAGTAGGCACTTATGCTATGGAGGTTCAGATACTTCTCTACATGGTTATGTAGATTCAGATATGGCAGGTGATTTGGATGGCAGGAAGAGCACCACAGGTTATGTTTTCACTATTGGTGGAATGGCAGTTAGCTAGATATCAAAGTTGCAGAAGGTTGTTTCCTTGTCAACTATAGAAGCAGAGTATATTACATTCACGAAGGCTAGTAAAGAGATGATATGGATGACACGGTTCATGGAAGAGCTTGGAAAGGAGCAAGAGAGTTGCAGACTATACAGTGACAGTCAGAGTGTAATTCATTTGGCTAAGAATTCAGCCTTTCATTCAAGAACAAAGCATATACAACTTAGGTACCACTTCATAAGACAGGTATTGGAGGATGGTGAGTTGAAGTTGGAGAAGATCCATACAGATAAGAATCCTGTTGATATGTTAACCAAGCCGGTTACAAAGGAGAAGTTGAATCTTCATTCAAATTTTGTTGGTCTTCATGATTGAGTTGAAGATGGAGGAGCTAGAAGATGTTGCTATACAGGTACTGGTGCAACTATTTATCTCCAAGTGGGAGATTGTTAAGGTGTGGATCCTAAAAGCTTCACCAAGGAGTAGATTTGGCAGTTTGCAGGTTTACACAGTCACCGGTGTCGGTCAGGAGCAGTTGAAGAGACGCCAACATCGGTAGGGGTCGGCCGACGTCAGTCACAGGCAAGCAGGCAGGAACCGGCGTCGGTTACCTGTGCATCTAGAAAGCTATTTTTGAGGACAAAATTGAGTGTTTGCATGATGAGATTAAGTTGTAGTCTTAAGTCCGTGTCTCTATTATTAGTAAGACTATTTTTAGAGCCCTTGTTCAAGAGGCTTAACTATTAGTTGTAAGTGCATGCTCAAGTTTCCTAATTCTATATGTAGGATTAGATCTTCTTAGCTTATAGTAGTGTATGTGAATGTTGAAAGAACAGTATAGAATTGTATAGGTGAATCAATCCAGGTTGTTGGAGTTGATTGTACTTGAGAGAGAGAGCTCTTGAGGGAAAGAGATCTAGAGAGAGATCTGAACATTTGAGAGAGGTGTGGAAGAAAGAAGTTTTTCCAATTATATTCCTTCTGTAAAGAGTTTAATACAAGTTTTTAGGGTGGTTTCTTGTATCTCTTGTTCCTTGATATTTATCATTCTAGTTACTTATCTATCTGATTTAATTCCGTGGTTTATTGCTTTCATAAGTGTAATCAAATTGTTGGTTGATCCCTGCCGATGCCTTCTTCCTAAATCCTTATATCTAACATCAATAGTGTTAATTATCCTTTATTCATAGAATTATAGTGAATTATATCATCCTTATTCAATGATGGTATCTCAACTAGTTTTCTTAGACTAATGTCTTCATTAAGTTCGGCTTGAGGTGGATATGGACTACCAATCTTTACACCAAAACTTTCCAAGTCATCCTAAAAGTCTACTTCATTATGATCAATAGAAAAGACATGAAATTTATTTTCAACCTTACCATTTGAATCAGGTTGATCACATATTTCCAACCTTTTGATAGGGTTATATGGAAATCCCTGATTTGCTACACTGACTTCATCTTCATTCTCTATGAAGAATGGCATTTCTTCTACCCAATTAAGTCCCAACTCATCTTACTTTAGGATCTCCAAAATAATATTGTTATCTTGGAATACCTCAATTTCATTCAATAAATCCCAATATAATTATTTCCAATGATCATCTTCTTCAGGAGTATTATCTATTTCAATAATGACCTCATATGAATTTTCCTCACAATTATATTTTAAAGAAAGGTCAGCTTGTATTTGACCTTGTTCATGGGGATGCTCATCTTGAATGGCTATTCCTTTTTCTAGAGCATCTTTAGGTTCATTTTATTCTTTGAATAGAAAATCAAAATCCTATACCATGAAATATTTAGATATCCTTGCAAAGCCAAATGTCCTTATAGCATTGTCTTGATTAAGCATAAGTTTAGATGTATCCTTTTCATTTTGATATGATTCAAATACATTACAATGATCAGATAGACATATATCACAAAGATTCATTTCATGTAAATTCTCAAATGACCTATTATTAATTTTATCAATAAACTTATTTTTAGGTCTATTGAACATTTGAGAAGCATAGTTTCTTTTGGAGTTTTCCTCAAAATTGCCCACTTGCTTTTGCAACTAAAGGAAATCAGTGCTCAGATTTTGAACCATATTAAGTATGAATTCATTCTCATTATTTGGTGCTTCTAAGTTAGGAAATTGATTTTTATTACTAGTGGGCACTAAATATCTTTGTCCCTATGGATAAAATCCATTTATAGCATTATCCAAGAAACCCAAATTTTGGCTAGGATGGGCGTGGATTAAGGACAATTAGTTCAAAATTGGTGCCTAATTTAAGGCAATCATAGTCTTATTGGCATTAATAATGACATTCAATGAAGGGAAATTAGAATTAATATTTAGGATAACATATGCAAGCTAACCTTGAGGCTACATTTGATCATTGATTATTACCACTTCAGCATAGGCCAAGGCCAAGGTGTTTATGAATCTAGAAGACCTTTTAAGAAACATATAAGTCATGGGATCTAAAGCATCCTTATAAATCTCTAAGGTTAAAGCCTCATAAAATTTATAAGGAGATATGGTTTTACTAAACATCTTCTGGAATCTAAAATTAAAGGTTCTTATGTGCTCATTGGGATTTCTTTTAACTATGGTGAACTATTGGTACAAGACACAAGGACTAATGATCTTGCCAAATTGGTCAATGAAGTAATAATTAAATTTATTCCAATTGATAATGTAGTTATTAGGTAGGTTAAGGAATGATTCATATTCATCATCTTTAAAATTAAATGGAAATAATCTACATGCTACATCTTCATAAACTACATTCATAAGTCTCAAAGTAGCCTTAAAGATTTTAACATGTTCTTCAGCTATGACAACATTATTAGGACTGAAAGAAGGCAAATACATTTCATAATTTATTTGTAAGTCATGTACCTGGCTAGGCACATTGATACAAGATCCACCTAACCATGCCATACCTTGATGAGGATCTTACTTATGGTAGTTCTATATTGTAAAATATTAAACCTATTTAAAATATGACATATCAACCTTGTCTTTGGAAAGATCAATGACTAGATTGGTATGTTAAGCTAATTTTTCAAAAATGCATGTAAATCACAATTATGTTTAACTAAATAAGCTCAAAGATATGTCTAAACTGATGAATGAGAGGTATATTTATACTTCTAAGTTCAAATAAACCTAAACATGTAAATAATCAATCAATCTTTGAGTAAAAATGCTATCATTAACCTTAAACATGGAAAATTTATAAAGTTTAAGCTACCTTTACAACACTTACCCATGAATCTTTAAATAATATCAATCTTTGGCTAAAGGAAGCCTAAATACTGGTCTAAAACCATGAATATCAGTGTTTTTTACATAATTGAGCTAAGAATAACATAAATATGTAAAGAATCAACTGATCTTTGAGAAAAATTTACTAAAATTAGCAAAGATATTTTAAATTTACAAATCTTTAACTTAAGCCCTCCTTTTAGTGCAATTTTTTCCCTTATTGATGTACCTAGATGTATCAATAGGTTCATATAGTGTTTAAGAAACATTTCTCATTTATGGATTTACTCAATCCATTGTATGAGTTGTTGGTTGTGATCTTATTGAGATTTGTGGTGGAGTAGCAGCCAAGCTAAATGACTGTTTCATAAAATGAACATGTAAATGGTTGTTGGGAGCAACTATGGTCCTAAAAATTTATGAATATGAAAGTAATATGAACTAAATCTAATGAATGATGTCTAAACCTTAATGTCTAAATCATAAAATAACATGGATATTTACAATGACAATCTAAACTACAATGATCTAGTCAAGAAGAACAAAAGGGAGGGTAGGGAAGAAAGAAGGTGTTTATGATATGCAATCTAGACATTATGATAGAGCTTAAATTTCATCAAGTTATGTACTAAACCAATATGTAGCATAAAATTGCATAGGCAAAAATCCTATTGTATATTAGACAAATGTCTAATAAAAAGTAATGTAGATAAGAAATTAGGCTCACTTTAAAGGTTTAATTCCACAAGAAAATAGATTATGCACATCTTCAAGAAAAACAAAAGAAAATGAAATGAACCTACGATATTTCAATCAACCTAGCATAAACACAAATTGATAACTCTACATTAACATGTGCACATCTAGGATCCATAAAAACAATTCAAATATGAATATCAAAATAGATAACTAAGAAAGTAGCCATTGTAGCAAATACACAGATAAATATTAGACAAACTTTACAGAATTCCTTGCTTGTATTGCTTTCTCCAAGTTTACAAAGTAATTTTGTCTCTAAGAACTCCCCCCTTTACAATTGATAATACCTCTTTATATAGACCATTCATGAGGTATGCTAGTTAGTAATGTCAAATTACATTTGTACATATGTCTATAAAAATTATCCTTTTTATTACATTCTAGAACAAATGACCTTTTCTAATATACTGACCTATAGGTAATGTACTTTATAAGCTATACATGCCTTTACAAAATGAATATTCCTTTTTAAAAATATACAATGCTAGTTACAAAAAAATATTCTTAATCTAACTTTGGGACCGTGGTGCTGTTACAACCTTCTACCTTCCTTACAAGATCTTCAGTATATAATTTTTCTCATTGATCAGTTAGAGGTCAACAATGGGTCTCATGAACAACTATTTTTCTCGATCTCCCAGGTTACTGAGATCTTTCTCAGCTCTCTCCAAAGCTTGTTTGATGCTCCCAACATCTCCTATATTCTCCTAAAATGACAATAGTAGGCCCATGATCTTTTTATTATTAATCCCTATCTTCCCTTCACCTTGGATCCTCACATCCTACATGAATTGAGAAGTTCTATGCTTTAACTCCTCATCAATGATAAGGCCCAAAGGACTAAGTGAGGTAGGCTCTTTGATTAAGCTGTCCAACATGTGTAGCATTTTATCTTCCTAATGTTCAAGGTCATTATAAATGTCCTCCATCTAATTGAACCAATTGCTTAGGGCTTTGATGTTGTCCACTAATATATTCATAGCTATATTTAAATGGGCTATGATGACTGTCCTAAATTTAGGGACTTGATTCTTGGTCAAGGCTTTGATCAAGTCTTTCACTTGATAGCTTGAAGCTTGGCATTGGCTAATTTGGCCTGTAGCTATGGAATTTTTCTTACTATTAATTCTTTTTTGGTTCTAAATTACTTTAAGGAATTGAATAAATCAATCATGGTATCCTCAAATAGCTTGAATTTGTCTTCTTGGATTGACAAGATGGTAGTCTCTTCTAATTTTTTTTGTTATTGCATCATGCCTTTGATGATAGCCTATAATTGATTAGATTATGCTTGAGCCATATTCAATGGGTCTTATTTAAAGATAGGAACCTCACTAGGCCTCTATCCTTCCATTGGAGTCAAACTAGTGAATGGTTCCACTTTTTGAAAGGTGAATTACTCTCCAAAAATCATGGCCTTATTTTATATCACTCTTTCCAATCTAGTGGTCTCTAGATTAAATTAAACCCCCATTGATGATTGAGTCACTTTTAGAGCTGAATTTTTAATTTGTGCTCCACCTTATGCTTCTAGGGTAGTCATTCTTTTATCTTCTTCCTAGTAATGGTGGGTTGTTTCTTAATGGTTCAAAAAAGTTTGGACCAGTTGTTGTCTCTAGTGTTTAGGGTTATGGCATTTTCATGGCACTTTTCTCATTAATATTTAAAAAGTTACCATTGAATTTTGAAAATTCCACCTTGATCTCACATTGTTGGAGCATCTTTGCACATATCAACACAGACCATTGATCTCAATCCACTAGATTATACCCTTTACTCTATGAATCATTGATCAGAATGTGTATATAGGCCACATATCATCTATCTTTGAAATATGCTCAAAATTTAATTCATGGCATGTGGTTATACCTCTTATCATCTCTGTAATTGTTTACAGAATTCTTGACTTTTCAACATTTTCTATGCACCATCTGATCATCTTTGCCTGAGTAAATGTGATCCATTAGATCTTGATTCACAAGGTAAAATGACATTATTTGTTGAGTGTTCTTTGGCTATGAATGTGACACCACCTTTTCATTATCTTGGGAGTTTGTTTAAGCTTTGAATTATTATGTATCATTGATCAGAATGTGTATGCTTCACTACATACCATCAATCTTTGAGGAAATTATTGGACTTTAACTTTGGGGTCATGAATTAACTTTTCAACTTTGATCACACACCATTAGATCATCTTACCTAAGTGAATGCACATCATCAATCGAGGATCTTGACTTATTGACTTTATCTCACACTATCTCATCGACTCTACATGGCAAACACATACCATTGATCTTGTAGGTGAAAATAATATTTAACTTAGTCTCAAGAAAATAAAGAACTTAGCATAAAGTTTCTATACTATGATTTTATTTCATGTTAATAAACATGGGTAAGACCTTAAGATAAACATTTTAAGCTAAGTTTTAAACATGATAAAGGGGACCCCATGGATAATAAAAAAGATGGCATAAAGTCTTAGGATAAGGCTTTTAGCTAAAGTCTAAAATATAACAAAAGGACTTGGTAGTTAGTTAGACCATGTGGAAATAAAAGGGATCAAGGGGGGCTCAGGACATAAAGGGACCAAGCATAAAATTTTTAGACTAAGGTTTGGTTATGTTAATAAACATGGATAAACTTGGGATAAAAATTGAACTAAGTCTATGGCATGATTAATCATTTTCTCATAAATTATTCCCACCAAATTTGAATTTGATTTAAAAGAATTTGAGCTATGTTAATTTTAATGAGGGTTTCAGGATGCTTTCAGTTCGATTTCAACAGACTAAAGGCTAGTAAAAGGCCAAATTGATATGAAAATCATGAATCCTAGACATTTTCCATTCCAAATGGATTGCATTAGATTTGCAACTTGAATCATAAATTTCCAATGTTATAAAATTTAAGCAAGATTAAATAAAAATTATGAACAAATATGCTAGCCAAATTAGGTGTGAATGATCTTCAAATAAAAATAACATGTAAACATACTAATGGTACTCTGATTAGATGAATTTTTAATTTAAAGCACAAATTTGCACAATTTTGAAACAAGGGTCCCCATTTTCAAGAATGGGGGTATGTTGACCTCAACAAGATGTTTGTGTCGATGCTAATGTCTAGGTTCGATGCTAGTGTCCTATACAAAATATCTACTAAAACATGATGTGACCACTTAAATGCTTCTAGGTTTTACTTTACCTTCATTTTGGTGCATTCATATTTGTGGCATGGATATTCACTCTTTGTAAAATGGTAAAAACTTATGTTTTCATCTTCAATGTGACCTTGGGTAAAATGGTTTAGTGTGCACATGGTGTTGAGTTGACCTTAATGACCCCACTATCAAAGGACATTACCTACATAGCCAATAATCTAAAAAGGGACTTAGAATGATGTAGTTCTCCCTTATATGTTATCTTGTGTGTGAATCATATAACATGTGTAAAATAAGTATAATAGTGACCTAGCTTATAACTTGGCAAATCAGGCTCTTGGGTTACTCTTTTAGTACTTTAGACCTGTATATGTGTTGTACCAATGACTAGTATGAAAATAAGGAAACTTTGATCAATTGAATTTATGATCATGGAATAAGGTTGAGTTACCACTACATTATGTAAAACAATATAAAATGGCCTTATTGATATCTCAAAAGTGATACCTTGATTTAAAAACATTCTAACGTGCCACATGCAGTCATTTTTATTAGTCTTCTTATATATATCAAACCAAATAATTTCATATTAATTCTTCAATAATTATCACATAAAATATAGTGGAAATGAAACTATATACTTGGTATCCATTGGTATCTCCCAAGTGATACCTTGGTATTATCCCATGTATATTAAAAAATAAAATATGTTCTTAACACAACAAATTTATTTTCTCTATACTTATCTCTCAAATGATACCCTACTTTCTATAAAAATGATTATGGCACTTATACACCATTTTTTAATAATATAAAAAGAATAAATCAATTTTTTTTCTTAAGAGACACCTAGAAAAAATAAATGAAGTGGATGTGTATGAATACATGTTGTTTGATGATATTAAATGCATACTATAAATGTATGGCTTGATAAAAACTTTGCTAGATTAGTGGACTATATTTGGTATAATTAAAGTTTATCTGATAATTGAGAAGGGGAAATATAAATGTATCACTTGAGAGACGCATAAGAAGACAAAGGGGAGTGTTTGGGACTATTTTTTAAAAACAATCATAATCAATAAATGAATTATAATGGGAATGAAAGATGTAATAATAAAACATTATATGTATTTTTTTATAAACATAATTTTCAAATAAAAAATGTGAAGGAAGTACTTGTTCTTGTTATCCCTGTAACAATTTTATAGTTGAAGGTATAGATTAGAAGGAAGTTTATTGAAGGAAATAATTGAGTGTGATTCATCTAAATATTTCTTGCAATCAGGGTAGTGGTTATTAGACAAAAGTGCATCAAATAATGGATATTTTGGAGATCAAGGTTTATATATTAAAGATACATAAGTATGAAGAATTTTTGTTTCCATATCCTTCAAGCACTTATTTAATGAGGTGATAGTAAAGTTAGACCCTCCAAGAACATATGGTGAAAAATGTACATATCCACCTACACCATGACCATGTATGATAATCCATGCCATTCACAACTTTATTATTCTATCGATAACTACTTTGATTTTTATTATTGTCCTTAGGATAAATATTTTTTGGAATTCTACCTTGTCATGAATGAAACTAAGGCATTTTTTAGGGTACTTCTCAGAGATTCATTTATTTTTGTAATAAATTTATCTTACATAAAGTATTTGATTTGAGTACATCATGAATTCTTGATTGACATGATCTACTTGATCTCTAGATAGGGACCCAGAGCATTTTTATTGAGTTAAAAAGATACATATTTTGCACCTAGCAAAGTCATCAAACTTGGAAATGGTCACATCATGCAAATTAGTTCTCCATAGTTATTGAATTTTGGTTGGGATATTGGTTCATATTCCATATCTAGTAGTTGTGCATTAATGTGGTGCCTCATAAATTATCAAGTGAAAGATGTTGGATGATGCCATACATTTTATTGTGTACCATTGATATCTACTTAGAATGTAAGTCTTGGAGAAACATTGACAAAATCATCCACTAATTGGTCCAACAAATTTTTAGCTGCCATTGAATTATTTTGTGGATTTTGTCAAAACTACTTGCATGGAATGCAATTCATTCCCCATTTTTGTGACAATTTTGAATGTCAAAAAAGTTACTTCTCTTCAATCCATATATTTTAATCCAAAATTCCAAATAGATATTAGTACCTTGAAAATCAATGGTATTTATTGATACAAAGGGAATCCAAGACATTTTTCCTCACATTCATTGTAGTAGAATCAAGTAACTTTATCCTTACTGATTTTAACATATCAAATGAAAATCTTGACTGAAGACATTTTGACACAACATTTCTTAGCATACACCTTTCTAATTTCACTATCTATG